>CM073594.1:14197940-14802940 GCA_037074705.1 Zhengitettix transpicula | reverse complement strand
TCTTTCTTAATCTACTCGCAGTTGAAACACAATCATGTCATTTATTTCCGGGTCAAATAACGCATAGTGAAAAAGAAAATATATTTCACTTGAAGTTTAATTAAATAAAGCTTTAACGTTACTTACTTTTTTTTCCTTATTCTTAATTCATCCACTGACTGCGACATAATTATGTTCGCCACATTCGTAAGAAGCAACAACGTTACTAATGCACAGGTAATAATTTTACTACATACTACGCATCCCTGGACAAAGATATAAACCTCAAGGAGGGTCACGTCACAGACATACTTTATGTACGCGAAACTAAATCGAATTTTTTTAAGATAATAATAATAATTACAATTATAAATGTGATTGCAAATGGCATATTACACTTTCACAGAAAAAAAATTAAATAATAAATATTATTAATTGATTAATCCCCAAGTTGCTGATTAAACATCAAGAACTACATTTGGCTTTTATCGATTCAGAAAAGGCTGATGATAATATCGCTGGCCTGCTTGTGGTGTAGTGGTCAGCGTCATTGCCTCGCATCACAGAGGTCCCGGGTTCGAATCCCGGCGTGTTTGTGGTCGCCCTGGTCACGAAAACTGAGGTTAAGGCTGTGGGGAGGAGAATCGACACTCTGACCAGGTGTCACTCCTAAATCCAGAATGTGTCATGGCAGCCGTCTCGGTAGGCCAAGGCCCTTCATGGGGCTGTTGAGCCAAGGAGTTAGTTAGTTATGATAAGATCCTTCCACATCTGTTATGGTCGGTAATGAGAAATATGAATATCCATGATAAATGGATTAATATTGTTAGGAGAATAATACAAAAGCCAAAGTAGATAAATACAAAATAAACTAACAGAAGAATTCAGAGTGAATAAAAGGCCTTACGCAGTCTGTCACAGATACTTTCTAATATTTATTTAGATCAGGCACTTAATTTATGGTATAAAAAATGTTCTGGAATGGGAGAAGACAGGATACTACATTCATTGTAATATTTGCAGGAGATGAAGAGGACATGATAAATAAGCTCATGGAAGAGTATAAAAAATGGGGACTGAACATAAATTTACAGAAGACAGAAAATACATGTGTTTAGGGAAAAGATGTAGAAGACATAACACTCGAAACAGGAAAAAATAAACAAATGCGATTTTTTTAAATAATTGGGGGTCAATAATTACAAATGTAGGAACATGTGAATATAGAGATACACAAACTAAAATTGCAATGGCAAAGATTTTACACAGAATAATTTGGAATACAAATTTAACAAAAGGAAAAACAAAAATGAAAATTTATAAGAGCATAATAATACAGAACATTCTATGTTGAGGGAAGTGAAACTTGGCCCCTGACAAAAAGAACCAAAAATTATAACAGTAGAATTCGATTACCTGAGGAGAAGTCTTCAAAAATAAAAAGCAAGACAGGATAAAATTACAAATGAGCTCCTTTTGGAAATAAGAAATGAACGTAACCACGTCTGTCGTTAAAAAGGATTGAAAATCAAACCCTCAAATGGTTATGGTCACGTACAAAGAATGGAAAATGGAAGATGGCCAAAAGAAATATACCAATTGTCACACCTCCTGGAAAAAAAATAAACGGGGGCAGACCCAGATTAAAGTGGAGAAACCCGACGTGAAAACCATAATGGAGGATAGGAATTTGGGAAGAGGGAGACTGGAACGACAGACAGAAATGGAAATTGAAAGACGGATAACGTATAAAAGGAGGGGAAAAGCCGAAAAAGAACAAGAAACAGTTTAAATAAATTGGGATAAATGAGCATTTGAGTTTTGTCAACTGAGGAGTGCAGTTGTGTCGCTCTAGGCCTCTTCTTTAGCACCTGAAGGAAGGAACAAGGATCCCAGAAACGGAAGTGAAACTTGGCCACTGACAAAAAGAACAAAAAATTAGAACAGTAGAATTCGATTATCTGAGGAGGAGCCTTCAAAAAAACAACAAGACAAGATAAAATTTAGAAATGTGCTCCTTTTGGAAAGAAATGAACGTAACCACATCTGTCGTTAAAAAGAATTGAAAATCAAACCCTTAAATACGGTTATGGCCACGTACAAAGAATGGAAAAGAATAGATGATGGCCAAAATGAAATATACCAATGGTCACACCTCCTGGGGAAAAAAATAAACAGAGTCAGACCCAGATTAAACTGAAATAAAAAAAACATGTGGAAACCAAAATGGAGGATAGGAATTTGGGAAGAGGGAGAACATTGGAACGACAGACAGAAATGAAGGGGGGAAAAGCCGAAGAAGAAGAAGAAGATTAAACCCTGATTTTATTAGTCACATATAAAAATGTTTTTCAATGTTAAATTACATTAAAATGTCAGGATTTTAAATCAGATCGTTACATTCATCTGGAAAATTAGTACAGTATTGAATACCATATATGTTAATATATTACGTCACAGTGATTTAATCATATTTTTACCATACCTGATAATTTAATTAAAATTGTTCCTTAGACTAACATTTTTGACGTTAAACGAGTATACCATGAACTGTATGGACCGATATCAGAAACAAAAGTGTTAAGCCACAAAAAGAAGTCTGTATATTGTACTAGTATTTATATAAGTCATCGTGGTGAGGCACGAAATCAAAGAATCAACCCCTAGTTTCGTTGTAAAGTCCGTCGTTTATGAGCGACGTGTCATCTCTCGTCATTGCTAATCAAAGCCTGCGAGAGGATTCTCTCGCAGGTAACCTGCGAGGGATTTTCTCTCGCAGGCAGAACCTTGTAGGAGAGATACGAAGGGGTTACCTTTGGATATGCCTTTTCCTCTCCGTTTTTGAACTAAGGTTCCTTCAAGACACGAGGCACCTCGGCCTGTTCTGAGAGGTGTATGTTCCGGGGTCACAGACCTTGGGCATACGGTAAGAGTTGTTCGCTATTCCCATTGGAATAGTCGGCCAGCTGCCTCCTAAACTGGTCGAGGCACGGAGAAGGGAATGCCTCTACCTTTCTGCACTCCCAGCATTCACTCCCTTTCCTATGCTATAAGAGTGGGAGTTGCCACTGTGTGCATTACCCTCATGTAGCCTGTCTACACCCAAAAAAAAATTGTTTTGCAATAAAATTGGTAATAATATGAAAGATAGCCAAATACAGAGAAAATAAGTGAAAATATAAATTATTATTTTTTTTACAGATCATTCCAGAGATATATATATATATGTGTACTAATTTAAGAAATTAACAGTAGGCTTTTACTTATTTATTATTTTTTTACAGATCATTCCAGAGATATATAGATATACTAATTTAAGTAATTAACAGTAGGCTTTTACTTATTTATTATTTTTTTACAGATCATTCCAGAGATATATAGATATACTAATTTAAGTAATTAACAGTAGGCTTTTACTTATTTATTATTTTTTACAGATCATTCCAGAGATATATAGATATACTAATTTAAGTAATTAACAGTAGGCTTTTACTTATTTATTATTTTTTTTACAGATCATTCCAGAGATATATAGATATACTAATTTAAGTAATTAACAGTAGGCTTTTACTTATTTATTATTTTTTTACAGATCATTCCAGAGATATATAGATATACTAATTTAAGTAATTAACAGTAGGCTTTTACTTATTTATTATTTTTTTACAGATCATTCCAGAGATATATAGATATACTAATTTAAGTAATTAACAGTAGGCTTTTACTTATTTATTTTTTACAGATCATTCCAGAGATATATAGATATACTAATTTAAGTAATTAACAGTAGGCTTTTACTTATTTATTATTTTTTACAGATCATTCCAGAGATATATAGATATACTAATTTAAGTAATTAACAGTAGGCTTTTACTTATTTATTATTTTTTTACAGATCATTCCAGAGATATATAGATATACTAATTTAAGTAATTAACAGTAGGCTTTTACTTATTTATTATTTTTTACAGATCATTCCAGAGATATATAGATATACTAATTTAAGTAATTAACAGTAGGCTTTTACTTATTTATTATTTTTTTACAGATCATTCCAGAGATATATAGATATACTAATTTAAGTAATTAACAGTAGGCTTTTACTTATTTATTATTTTTTTACTGATCATTCCAGAGATATATAGATATACTGATTTAAGTAATTAACAGTAGGCTTTTACTTATTTATTATTTTTTTACTGATCATTCCAGAGATATATATATATATGTACTAATTTAAGAAATTAACAATAGGCTTTTATTTATTTATTATTGTTTTTACTAAACAATATGATCTCCAATTTTATACAATTTAGTATTTAGGTTATCATTAACGTAGAATATTTGTTAGTTCTGACACTACAAAAAAGTAGGCATAATTTTCTTTACCTTAATTATCATTAAAACCTCGTTTTAATTGTGAAGCTAACAAAGAATTAATTTTCTCGACCTAATTGTCTTTATTAACATTTAAGTTAATATTTGTAATAAGTAGAAAAAAAATTACTGTAATTTGTTTTCGATTCATTCCAAATACCTGGAAGTCTCTCAACATTTACGCCCATATTAATTATATTTTTATTCCAGTCGTTGAACTGGTTACGTTTTTTTAGATGTTTATAAAATCATTTTAATTTCAAATTAATGCGTTTATCAACAGAACTAAAACGCATGCATGCAAGAATTTGTTTGTTAGTGTAAAATATCACAATAAATTTGGGCGTACGTAACATTGAAATATCCAATTCTCGTTATGTAAATATTATCGGACGAAATCACTAACATTAATGATAATTACAATTGGTACCACTTCAGAGACACGACTCCTGCATTTGTTTATATTACAACTTCGTGTCGTTGTCGTTGTTGTTTACTCCATGACAGGAAATCATTCATTATACATGTAAATAGTTGTCATATCTTTGTTTGCACAGATATTTTGATTGAATAATTCGAAAACGTGAACCAAAGAAGAGTTTGTTGGGCAGTTGGCTTCAAGTTTATATTAAAACTAAGTGTTTTTTTCTGTTTTTGTACTAATTAATAAACGCCGTAGAAGCAGACATATTGGAAATAATTTTTTTTTGAGTAGAATTACCCTTACGTGATCCTCTCTCTTCTCTTATTGCTGCATACATCATACAGATGAGCCTTTAAATTATTAACACGAGAAATACGAGCTACTTTTCCACTTTTGTGTGTTTGCTATTTCGCCGATGCGTACTAAAGTTGCTAGTGTCATGTCCGCCGCGGCGCACACAACGACATCGTCCCTCTTTATGACTTTCCTGTCCAGAAGTGCCCTCACTTCGCTTACAACTGCCACCCCTTTCCACTCCTGAAAGCTTCTATCTAGTATTTAGTAGGCGCAATGACGAGTTGTTTTTTTTAGGGCAACAGGCTACATGAGAGTGATCCACATTGGGCAACTCCCCTTTAATAGCATAGGAAGGGATTTGAAAGGGGGGATGCGGAAGGTAGAGGAAGATAGCCAAGGGTTAACTAAGGCCCCCCGGGCTATATTTTAAGGATCCTACCCGGCATTCGCCTAAAGAAATGCAGGGAAAACCCTAGAAAAACCTGCATCGGATAGGTCGGGCATTTGGTACTTGTCCCACGTCCTTCCGATGGCGGGAGAGGGGTTTGCTGTGGGGACGCAGCTTTCCCCTCGCCGTGTCTTGACCAATCTTACCGTAAGCCCCAAGGTCTGCGACCCCGGAACATACACCTCTCAGAACAGGCCGAGGTGCCTCGGCATGTGGCAACCTCTTTTTTTTTTTTAGGGCAATAGGCTACATGAGGGTAATCCACTTAGGGCAACTCCCCTTTAATAGCATAGGAAGGGATTTGAAAGGGGGGATGCGGAAGGGTAGAGGAAGGTAGCCAAGGGTTAACTAGGGCCCCCGGGCTATATTTTAAGGATCCTACCCGGCATTCGCCTAAAGGAATGCAGGGAAAACCTTAGAAAAACCTGCATCGGGTAGGTCGCGCATTGGGTACTTGTCCCACGCCCTTCCGATAGCGGGAGAGGAGTTTGCTCCGATTATCCTCTTTATAAAGCACACATTCCGCTATCAATCTTTTAGTATATTAGTAATTTTCATAACATTTTCTCACGCTTGTTCATTGAACACCTGATAATAATATTTTCATCCCTTGGCCATTGATAATTTAAAAGTGTACAGTTAAAACATATTTTGCAACATCACATAACCGCTCATTCCCGCGTAATGTTTGTAGTGAACTGATAAATTAATGTTTAATTATAATATTCCTCACGTGTTCTTTTATGGCTGTTACCGTCGTTATTAATAAGTTCAAAAAAAAAGGTTAATTTATGGAAGTATACGCTAAACTAAAATTTAATCACCATTTGAACATTAATTATGTAGTTCACCAAAAAAAAAAAACTCTGCAGAATGTATTTACTAATCGTCTTTACATGGCCCCTAATTAAAACTTTTTACTCGCTGCTGTTGGAACGCACAGAGGGAAAGTTGGTCTAGAGCAAGCCACAATTGGCAAGGCGCGTGCCTCAAAGTGTGTGTGTGTGTGTGTGTGTGCCACTGTGACATTTCCTTCCTCCAGTAAAAAAAAATATTCCTTTACCGTATAAAGACCCGCTCGTGGTCCATGAAATGCTGTCACTCTCCTGCCTCGCTGTATCTTAAACATTTACAATTGATTTTTCTGCCATAAGTAACATCGTGCTGTTTAAATATGTTTTTATTTAAAACCCGGTTATTTTCCACAGAGTAAATAATTTTTAAATGAAAATATTTACGTAGGAATGAAAATTAATAATAATAAAGACAGCCAAATGAAGACAAAATAATTGATAATATAAATGCATTTTATTTGTAGACACGAATCCTTAATCTGTCGCTCTCAAGAAGGACGCTGGTGTAGAAGCAAAGACAACGCACACACACGTCAGAGATATGAACGTTCCGTTACTGCGTCAAACAAATGGAATATAAATAGTAGCAGTAGTATCGGTGACTTCGTGGCGTGCTGTACGTTGTTAGACAACAATAAAATAAAGATATCAGTGGGACCTCATTGAATAGTAAAACGTGCACTAAAAATTTAAATATATATATATATTTGTATATATATATATATGTATATATATTTGTATATTATATAAAATAATATAATATATATATATATAATACTATAATATATTATACATATGTACGTATATATATATATTATAATTTTATAATATATATATATATGTATTATTTTAATATATATATATCTGTATTATTTTAATATATATATATATATATCTGTATTATTTTAATATATATATATATATATATATATATATACATATATTCATATATAATTATATAATATATAAATGTGTGTGTGTGTATTATTTTAATATACATATATAATTATATAATATATATATATATATATATATATATATATATATATATCTGTATAATTTTAATATATTTATATAACTATATATGTATGTTCCTAATATATATATAACTATATATATGTATGGTCCTAATTTATTTATGTATATATATATAACTATATATATGTATGGTCCTAATATATATATATATATATATATATACATAAATATATATATGTATCTTCCTAATATATATATATACATATATATATACATATAAATATATATGTATCTTCCTAATATATATAATACATATAATATATATATATATATATATATATATATATATATTTATATATATATATTTTAATAAATATATGTATAATTATATATATCATATTTTAATATATATACATATATAATTATAATATATATATATATATATGTGTGTGTGTATTATTTTAATATATATGTATAATTATACAATATACATTATGATATATATATAATATATAACGAAACACTTGATTTTGATAATCATCATAATTTATTTATTCTTCTCTGGTTTAATATTTTTAATTACATCTTGGTGTATTTTACTTCACCGTCAAAATCTTTCACAAATATGGTAGGATTCCACGATTAGAAATTAGTATTTCTTTTATTATATTTATTACATTTACATATTAAATGCAATGTTTATAAATATTGATATCACTAACTTCTTAAATATTAGTTCAACTGAATGCAAACTGTCTGGATGATTCTGTATAAGGACATTGCATGTCTTTTCTGATTTTTTTTAAAAAAATTGATATTAAAGAATTCAAACGTGTCCAGAAACCATGTTAAATTCTATAATGGCTCCTTCTGAATTGTTAAGACATTTTATATAATGTTTTATAGTTGGTTAGGTACTTCCTCTTCCTCTCCAGAAATTGATTTTTTAGGATTTCCTCCCCCCCCCCCCCGCCGCTTTGTTCGCGTTTCTAGCAGGCAGGAGAGATGTTTCATGTTAAACAAGTAGTGACGGCATAAGTCACTGGAACAAATTACCAGGACGGTGAAGAGGAAGTTAGCATAGCGACAGCGCTCCAGGGAGCCATTCCATGTTCCTCCAGTATGAAGGCCTGCAAGGGCAACAGCTTAAGAACAGTTTACCAGATCTAGTATCTTCATAGCTTTCTGTATCATGTGAAATCATATATACATATATATATCTTTAAATATGATTACATACTGATTAATGGAAAAAAAATATATCATTTTTCCGTAAACAAAACGTATTTTTAATCTTTAAATTTACATTTAAGTAGCTGGTTTCAAACGGGAGCCATTTTGGCAGTCATGGAATGAAAAAACAACAACAAGAGAACTAAACGTTGGCACATCATCAACAATGAATGACTGCTCTGTTTCGTGGGTGTCTACGTCACACGAATTTGATTCGTCGGCGCTAGGAAGAGCTTTGCGGCTCTCATTTCACACGCTGTATAGATCCAGGACAATATATATATATATATATATATATATATATATATATATATAAATTCGTCCACTTCGTCTAATTATTACAGGCTGTTGGCCTCATCTTCACACTCGTATCAGACAACAAGACACAGTGTTCCGATTAACTTTCTAAACAAAACAATACAATTTAGCCGCCTGGGACAACCCTAGGTTGCTTTATAACAGGAAAATAACCACTTTTTCCGGTAACAAATATTTATTATATATATACACTATTTTCAACTTTCTCATTAATTAGATATTATAATCTGGAATATCATAACAAAAGGGACATACAATTAAAATAATTAAAAAATTCTCGTCTTTGTAAACAAAAATTGCGAAAAATATTGGTGTGTTACATTCATCATTTCCCTGGACGGCGGCAGAGAGGTTTTCTGTGGGGACGCAGCATTGCGTTATCCGTGCCTCGACCAGTTTAGGAGGCAGTTGCCCGAGTGTTCCAATGGGAACAGCGAAGAACTCTTACCGTATGCCGAAGGTCTGTGACTCCTGGAACATTCACCTCTCAAAACAGGCCGAGGTACCTCGACATGTGGGAACCTCAGTACAACAGCGGAGAGAGGAGGAGGAATCCCCAAAGGCAGACCCCTCCGTCTCTCCTACAACGATCTGCCTGCGAGAGAACAGCCCTCGCAACAGCCCTCTATTTTTTTTGTAGGTGTAGACAGGCTATGTATAATGTAATCCACATGGTGGCAACTCCCCTTTAATAGCATATTAAAGGGAGTGAAAGGAGGATGCGGTAAGGTAGAGGAAGGTAGCCAAGGGTTAACTAGGGCCCTCCGGGCTATGGTTCGCCTAAAAGTGATGCAGGGAAAACCCTAGAAAAATCTGCATCATGTAGGTCGGGCATTTGGTACTTGTCCCACGCCCTTCCCTGGATGACGGGTTAAGAAGTTTGAGTTTTTTGGTTTAAAAGGCTACATGAGGGAAATCCAGATGGTGGCAACTCCCCTTTAATATCATAGGAAGGGATTTGAAAGGGGGGATGCGGAAGGGTAGAGGAAGGTAGCCAAGGGTTATCTAGGGCTCCCGAGCTATGGTTTAAGGAACTTACCCGGCAATTCGCCTAAATTGATACAGGGAAAACCCTAGATAAACCTGCATCTGGAAGGACGGGCACTTGGGTACTTGTCCCACGCCCTTCCCTGGATGCCGGGAGAGGGTTTAGCTGTGGGGACGCAGCATTCCCTTCTCCGTACCTCAAACAGTTTAGGAGGCAGACGGCCGACTATTCCTATAGGAATAGCGGACAACTCTTACCGCATGCCCCAAGGTCTGCGACCCCCGGAAGATACACCTCTCAAAACAGGCTGAGGTTCCTCGGCATGTGGAAACCTTAGTTCAAAAAACCAGAGAGAGGAGAAGGCATCCCCCGAAGGTAGCCTCCGCCAGAGTTGTCTGGGAAGGTTCACCTGCGAGAGCACTCAATAAAGGTTTCCGTATTTACGTGAACCTCGTATAGTATTAAAGAATTGTTACGGGGAAAAAACGTTTCTATAGATTTGTTTATGAATTAGATTTACTGAAAAAAAATAAAAATGTTAAAAACTTCTTCATAATCATCAACTGGTGAACTAACCTGCAATTTCAGATACTTATGGATATTTAATTTCACACTAACGAGTGGTTCACGCAGCTTCCTCTCAAGTTCTTTCCATCACAACGTCATCAAATAACATTTTGGAACAAACAAACCGTGCCTCGAATATTATGCAAATTTCTTGTCGATTAGAATCGCCAGGGTTTTTTTTTCTTCCTCGGCCCATCCGCAAGAAAAGAATTTCATAAAAACAATGGATACGAAGAGCTGGAAGGTGTTATCTGCAGATCGGCGGAGCTCAGATGGTCGATTTCTTTTTATCACGGCAGTTGGGCATCGCCGCGTCTCTGCCGGGCTTCACAATAACAGCTGTGGCCTGCAGCCATCGTACACCTCATGGACCCAAGAATATAATTCCGAACAATGGCCCCGGCTAAAAACTAGACAAAAGGCGAAACCCCCACAGAAAATCTCTGCTACAGCGAGGTGCACGCGCTAATCAACGCACACAGCTCAACTGTTAACTGTGCACACATACTGTAAGCTGTGGTAATTAAAAAATACAGTTAATTTATAACGTCTTTGGAAATTTAAGCACTTAAATGTTAACGTTTTATATATGTTAGAAAATAATCAAGCTTCTGATATGTAAATCTCCGCCATTTTCCTCTTCTTAACGGCGTTAGTAAGGAAGCCTTTCCTCCAGTAATTTGCTCCAGATTATTTAAATTAAGCCGAGGAGAGAGAGAGAGAGAGAGAGAAAGGAGGCGAGACCGAAACGTAGCTGCAAGTAGTTATAAAGAGAGATGTTTGCTGCTTCATTTACATTTCCGTATGTTATTTTCTTTAAAAAAAAAAGACATACTGGGAAACATTTTATATATTTAAATGTTAAAAATGTAAAAATTTATTTAATTAATTAGTACTAACGATTTGAATATGTAAATAATGTCGTTAGCTAAAATGACGTTACCGAGGCCCTTATTATCCTTCAAGTAGCGTTACCCAAGTAAAAGCTGCGGTATTATTATATTAGTACTTTCATTCCACGATAGCAACAAAATCCCTACCGCGACTTGGGTGTCATGAAGTTCCTTGCAATGTCACACGGCGTCTACTGGCAGTTGTGCCAACAGAATTGGAAAAAATATTTGGAATAATTCTGGTAACATACGGAGATCATGGCATGGATCATGTCAGAGAAACATCCTACATTATTGTATATGTGTGTGTGTGAGCATGTAACATGGACCATGGACGTCTATACTTTTTTTATAAAAATAAAAGATTTATTTAATTCATTAGTGCCACTATTGTCAAGAGTTGTATGTGTAACAAAAGTACTGTTATTTTATATGTAAGGTTATAATATGGATTATATATATATATATATATATATATATATATATATGACCTGACCTCACAGCGCGGATGCACTTCGGTTCTACTTTATCTATCTATATATATATATATTTATGTATAAATAAAATGAATGTTACATATATACATATAATCCATATATTTAATCCATTTTATATATATCCATTAAATATATATATATATATATAATGCATTTAATATATATCCATTATATACAATCCGTTTAATATATATATATCTATATATATACATATATAATCCATTTTATATATATATCCATTATATATAATCCATTTAATATATATCCATTATATATAATACATTTAATATATATATATATATATATTTATATATATATATATATATATACATGGATTATATACATATATACATATATAATCCATTTAATATACATATATATATCCATTTAATATATATATAATCCATTTTATATATATATATCCATTTAACATATATATAATGCATTTAATATATCCATTATATATAATCCGTTTAATATATATAAATATATATATATATAATCCATTTTATATATAACCATTTAATATATATATAATCCATTTTATATATATATATATACATTTAATATATATCCATTATATATAATCCATTTAATATATATATATAACCCATTTCATATACATATATATCCATTTAATAAATATATATAGAATACATTTTATATATATATCCATTTAATATATACATACATAAATGGATACATATAAAATGGATTATATATAATGGATTCCATATATATATATAAAGTGTATTATTTATATATATAAGATTAAAAATATTATTTATTTTAATATTTTTCATATATAGAATATAAATAGGATTTTTAAAAGTTTGTATGATGTGTTAATTTTTAGTTAGAGAATAGATAAGTGGGGGGGGGGGGGTACAGTTGCCAGAATATTTAAATAATTTTTATTAAAATGAAATGTGATATCCAGAATCATAAAACCAGGGATGGGGGGCCGGCTGAAATTTTATTTTATTGAGCATCTGAATAATGTAAGAAGTGCAAAAAAATTCCATGTTTGCTAGAGGGTTAATATTGTATATTGAGTTGCCTGTAGATGTAATGAATACTAATAGATTAAATGAATTTATTATTAGAGATAAAACCAAATACTGATAGGTAAATAGTTGTTTGTATTTTAATTCAAATTTTAAATTAATTAATTACTATTGACAGGATTTCGAGAGCCTTAAGCTCTAAGGTAAATAAATAAATAAAATACATTTTTTCTAAATAATCAACTAATGAATGTATCAAGTTACTATAATTGGATGGCCTGACGATCGACACACGAATTATATTTAAAATTTTTCAATAGAAATACGTATTTTATATGTCAATATCATTTTTAATTATATGTGTGTAAGTGGAACACAAAATATGTATAACGGAGTGGAGATTTTAGTAACGAGTTAAATCAAGGGTAGACCGGTCACCGAAAAATTTTTTTTTACCTAATTAGAGGGGGTGGTGGGGGGGGGTTGAACCTCATGACATTATAAATTAACGCACTGTGCTGGTGCCGACAGACGCGCTGACAAATATCACGGCCGGAACAGAGGTTTCTCACTGTATATTTCATGCAGAACTAATGGCCACGCCACACAATTCCTCACTCCTCCCTCAAACTGCAAGTTAATCGAGCAGACGCTGTAACTCTCGCTTAAGTGTAAATCCTTGTTTTCTGGCTGCGGCCGAGGTCTCGTGGATTGCAATATCTGAGCTGTACGGGTCAACCGATGGCGGCGGCAGCGGGAAACATCCTCAACACCCTAATTAAAGGCGGCAGGACTCAACCAATGAAATTATATCATAAAAACACGTCTGTTAATATATATATATATATATATATATATATATATATATATTCTTGTAGAAAATAGATTGTAAATAATTTTAATGAAAAAACAAACGTTGGAACAATGATGCAGAGTTAAAAAAATCATTCAAATGTAATAAAACTGACATTTGAAACATTTAAAATGAAACCTCTGCAAATATCCATAATCATAAAACCAGGGGTGGGGGGAGGGGGCGGAATTTTTTTTAATTGAGCATCTGAATTATCTAAGAAGTACAAAAAGTTCAATGTTTGCTAGAGAGTTAATATTTTATATTAAGTTGCTTGTAGATGTAAAAATCACTAATAGATTGTGTTTTTTTAAAAAACTATTGTTAGGGATAAAACAAAATACTGATAAGTAAATAGTTGTATGTATATTAGTTCAAATTTCAAATTAATTAATATTGACTGGAAAGAGATATCGAGAGCCTTGAATTGAGAGTTGGCTCTGCCATGCTGCTAAGGAGTTTCAAGGGCCTTCCTCAAGACATAAAAGGGCTGCACCTCATGACGGCCTGACCTCACAGCGCGGATGCACTTCGGTTCTTCTTTATCTAATAAAGAAAGAAAAAACGCAAATACAGACGAGACTGGAGTCAAATCCATGGCTATGGATGTCGCTGAGTTTATTTATTACCACCTGTGGGAAACGCCGAGGGCGGAGTGGAGAGCTTCTGGGAATTTTAAACATGTTAACCAGCTGATAATTGCGTCGATATTTCTGGATCAGTGAGATTAATAAAATTTCTCTACATATTCTCTGTGTCTTATTTCATCACGTAGCGCTTTTAAATAAAATATAATGTGGTTATTGTTTTCAAGCTAATAAATAAAGCAGAGTGTTTGTTTGTATGTTTGTTTGTATATATATCGTCATACAAATCTACACCAGTCGAGAAAATTTCACCAAATTTCGTAAACATGTTCTTTGCGATCAGGAAACGAACACTGTCGGGGGTCAGACGCGTCTACCAGCCTCAAAAGCGGGGGTGGAAATATTTAAACATGCTAAAACAGCGGTTATTTCAGTCGGATAAATATTCATAGTGTTTCTACCGATGTTATCTGACTACAACATCATGGGAACGGAGGACCCTTAGGGTTGGGGGTGGACGCGTATTACGAGAAAATAACGCTAATACAATCGAGATTGGAGTCAAATCCAGCTTTATGGATGTAGCTGAGTTTAATGATGACATTCAATTCGCCATTTAACCCCCAGGGCCGGGGCTACACGAAGTTAGAATTTTTCTAACAGGTTAAATGGTCGATATTTGCGTGGAATAAATAATTGTTGAGGTCAATGACGTTTATAAAATATCTACCAATGGTTTTTTGTAAAATTTCAACCCCTTTCGGCGTGAGAGCTAAGCACACATAGGAAATATTCAAACAATGTAACCGGCCGACAACACATTTAATGATAGGGGTCGAGTTGTGTTACATAAAAATAACCTAAAAGATACCTTGATTGGAGTCAAATCCGGGGTTATGGATAAATGACATCTCGGGCAACACCGGGCACCCAGGTAGTTATAAGAAAAAATTAGTGGCCGTTGAAACTCCTTACTATTCGTCCTGGGAACCCCAAGTCTCGACTCAAGACTTTCGATATCTCTTTATTGTCTATATTAATTAATTAATTTGAAACGTCAAATGATCCCTAGTCCCGTTAATTGTATTTATATGACTTGCATTACAGTTTCAATATATATTATTTCACGGGAATGTACTATCGTGACGCAACGGCGTTGCGACTTTCGCCATGTTAATGAAACCACTATTCCAGTGGACCATGAGCATGTCACAGATGATTATAATTTGAGCGAGGATGGAATTATAAGTAGGCTATTATTTTCTTTTACGGGACAGTGAGATAAACTTCTGTTCATCCGTCGCCGAGTTGAACGGGGGTGGTGGGGAGGATGGAAACTTTGTTAGGTGTCGGGCGACAACTTTGCAATTAGTCGTCTGCAGCATCGCGTCGTTGATGATTGATGGGGGGGCCATTAATTATTTCAGATGCGGCAATTACGACGCTCCATCTGGGCCTCGTACCTGTCAGGCTTCTTTCCCGCTTCGTCCAGTCGCCTTTGAACACCAGAGGAAGAAGGGAGGAATACGTCCTTTTACATTATTCATCCCCGTGATTTTTATTATCCTTAAACAACTGAATATATGCCCCTTAGTTATTAATATTACGTAACTATATCCCAGAGGAACGTTTTAATTTCCCCTGGGATCACGTTGTTTTCTCTTTTTCCGTCAATAAGGTAAATAAAGCATCAAGTAAACTACAGACAAATGCACGATGTCGTATGAACACAGTCGGTCACGTATTTCGTGTGATTGGAAACCCTTAACAGTTTTTGGAATCCCGCCCCAGAGTAACATAACCTCCATTAGTATATTTTAAAACGCTTCTAACCGCATCAAATATTTATAATAATATTTAATATGCAAATATAAAATTGTAGCTGCAAACCTAGACACGGAAATCCTAGAAATGGCTTCTTCATTGTTAGTGTTAGTAAAATTCCCTGTTCATAATGTAGAATGGTTTCAGCTTTGTCTGCTGAATTAATAATGCCACAAAAGCTCTGGCCATCAACTATAGGAGATTAACTTTGCTGCTTAGTGTTTTTGAAGCTGGTGGGATTGAAAACTTCCACTGTCTGCATGTTTTATTTTTTAGGGCAACAGGCTACATGAGGGTAATCCACGTGGTGGCAACTCCCCTTTAATAGCAGAGGAAGGGATTTTAAAGGGGGGATGTGGAAGGGAAAAGGAAGGTAGCCAAGGGTTAACTAGGGGGCCCACGGGCTATAGTTTAAGGATCCTACCCGGCATTCGCCTAAAAGTAATGCAGGGAAAACCGTAGAAAAAGCTGCATCAGGTAGGTCGGGTATTGGGTACTTGTCCAACGCCCTTCCCTGGATGGCGGGAGAAGAGTTTGCTGTGGGGACGCAGCATTCCCCTCGCCGTGCCTTGACCAGTTTAGGA
Source organism: Zhengitettix transpicula (assembly GCA_037074705.1). Classification (NCBI taxonomy): domain Eukaryota; kingdom Metazoa; phylum Arthropoda; class Insecta; order Orthoptera; family Tetrigidae; genus Zhengitettix; species Zhengitettix transpicula. Next base: position 14,786,232 of record CM073594.1, on the reverse strand, counting down.
GGCAGCTGGCCGACTGTTCCAATGGGAATAGCGGACAACTCTTACCGTATGCCCAAGGTCTGTGACCCCCGGAACATACACCTCTAAAAACAGGCCCGTGGTGCCTCGGCTTCTGGGAACCTTAGTTCAAAAACGGAGAGAGGAGGAGGCATCCCCAAAGGTAGCCCCTTCCTGTCTCTCCTATTTCATACAATGAGCGAATATTCATAAAGACCAAATATTTTTTATTGTTAAATATTTAATTTTGTGAGTTTTGGATTTTAGGTTCCCCTAAAAATAATTGTAAAAAACGTGATAGCCTTCTTCTCCTTCGTCTTCCCCCCCCCCTCCCCTTTTATAGGTTTCCCGTCTTCAATTTCCAATTTCTGTCTGTCGTTCCAATCTCCCTCTTCCCAAATTCCTATCCTCCATTATGGTTTCCACATGGGTTTCCCTCTTTAATCTGGGTCTGAAAATTAAATTAAGAATTAATAGAGGGAGGGGGGTGCTGTGGGGGAAGAAAACCTTAGAGAAATAAGGGGTAACTGTTCTAAACAGATGAGCAGAGTTTCAGTTACGGCTCATTGGTCTCAGATTCCTTGGTCATTTATATTCAAGCTGGGCTCGCATAACCGGATCGGTTTTTTTATCGATAACTAACTAATTAGACCGATAAATCAAAATACTTTTAAGCGATATTTTAAATCTCCCTTTCAATCTCATACGTTAAATTCTCAGTTCATAAATACAATTATTATTATTATTATTATATATATTAACAATTATAATACGAATTAATTATATTTAGTATATCAAAAATGTTATTTGTTTATATGTTGGGGGGTGAAAATAAAACATAAAAAATTTAAAAGTCGAGACAAATTTAATCTCATTAAAACTACAGGTGCAACTTTAAGGAAAATATTTAATTAAAAGTTTAGATTGCAAACGTTTCCTCAAACTTTTTTTTTGTTGTTGTTGTTGTTCGTTATCTTCCTTGTACGTCTTGCAGAATTATGCTATGGGGTTATATAATTACTCCAAAAATTAATGCGTGTTAAAATACAAACCACATCAGAGGCATATTTTTTTCTCTTTCTTCTTCTTCGGCTTTTCCTTCCCTTTTATAGGTTTGCCCGTCTTCAATTTTCTAATTTCTGTCTGTCGTTCCAGTCTCCCTCTTCCCAAATTCCTATCCTCCATTATGGTTTCCACATGGGGTTTCCCCACTTTAATCTGGGTCTGCCCCTGTTTATGTTTTTCCCCAGGAGGTGTGACCATTAGTATATTTCTTATTGGCCATCTTCCATTTCCCATTCTTTGTACGTGACGATAACCATTTAACGGTTTTTGACTTTCAATCCATTTTAACGACAGACGTGGTTACGTTCATTTCTTTCCAAAAGGAGCTCATTTCTTAATTTTATCCTGTCTTCTTGTTTTTTTGAAGACTCCTCCTCAGATAATCGAATTCTACTGTTCTAATTTTTGTTCTTTTTTTCAGGGGCCAAGTTTCACTTCCCTTTCTGGGATCCTTGTTCCTTCCTTCTTGTGCTAAAGAAGAGGCCTAGAGCGACACAACTGCACTCCTGAGTTGACAAAACTCAAATGCTCATTTATCCCAATTTATTTAACCTTTTTCTTGTTCTTCTTCGGTTTTTCCCCTCCTTTTACACGTTATCCGTCTTTCAATTTCCATTTCTGTCTGTCGTTCCAGTCTCCCTCTTTCCAAATTCCTATCCTCCATTATGGTTTCCACATGAGGTTTCCCCACTTTAATATGGGTCTGCCTCTGTTTATGTTTTTCCCCAGGAGGTGTGAGCATTGGTATATTTATTTTTGGCCATCTTCAAATGTTTCATTCTTTGTACGTGACCATAACCATTTAAGGGTTTGATTTTTCAATCCTTTTTAACGACAGACGTGGTTACGTTCATTTTTTCTTTCCAAAAGAAGCTCATTTCTTAATTTTATTCCGTCTTGCTGTTTTCTTTTTGAAGACTTCTCGCCAGATAATCGAATTCTACTGTTCTAGTTTTGTTCTTCTGTCAGGGGCCAAGTTTTACTTCCATAATAATAGAATGTTCTGTATTATGATGCTCTTATAAATTATGATAATTGCCAAAAGTATTTTAATTCGGCTGCTAACCAGGGTTGTTTATAATCACAATTAATTAAATAAGCATCAGTTCAATACTTGTTTTATCGTCAAGTTAGAAAGAGATATTTAATTACATCAGTCAAGACGGACTGTGGCAGCCACCCCCGCACACGCTCTCATCTCCAGCAGGAAACAAGGGGGGGATACATACGACTGCCACTTCCCCAATAGCCACTCGGGATTCCGATATAGCCTATTGAATTGGCTCTGCATCCCTTCGGCTCTGATTTATGAGTTGATCAGCTTAATCCCGACCAGCGTCCCTCACACCTAAACGGGTTAGCCCCACCACAAACTGCGCAGTCCATCGGGACACCAACTGGATGAAAGAGATCCTGCCAGCGGCACTGAAGGACACTAAGAGTCCTCCTAAGACTCGTACGAGGAACTACACTTCACAGACATATTTATCAAGAGTCTGTTAAACATAAATAGCTCTCTCTTTGTTTATTTGAGAATTTTTAATCTTGAAAAAGGGTACAAGGAGGCACCGAAACGTCGGTTTACATAAAACAGCCATTGTCTGTCGAAGGTCGTTTTCCTTTAATTAACTTAAAATATAAAACTGACGTGAAAACATCTATTAATTAATACAGTTACAATAAAGACGTTCATCGAGTCAACGAAAAGAGACGTAATCGTTTTTATTGGGCTAGTTTAATATGTTAATTAATTAATTATATAATTAAAACAATTTATGACCTTCTATTTTTTATTTATATTTTGACGACGTTTCGATACCATTTTTCAATCTTCTTTACAGGTATTTTCCAAATAAAAAAATAAACTAACACACCTCAATCGTTTTTGTTATGGTTGTTTAATATCTTAATTAATTAATTGTAAAATTAAAACAATTTATGACCTTCTATTTTTTTATTTATATTATGAAAACGTTTCGATAACTTTTTTAATCGTCTTCAGGTATTTTTCAATTAAAATAATTTAACTAACACAACTTAATCGTTTTTTGGACTAGTTTAATATTTTAATTAATTAATTATATAATTAAAACAATTTATGACCTTCTATTTTTTTTATTTATATTATGACAACGTTTCGATACCATTTTTAAATCTTCTTCAGGTGTTTTCCAAATTAAAAAATAAACTAAAACAGCTGAATCGTTTAGTTGTACTAGTTTAATATTGAAATTAATTGATTAATTAATTTAAAAAACTTATGACCTTAACAGACACTTGTTATTTTTATTTATATTATGACGAAGTTTCGACATCTTTTTAGATCATCTTTAGGCATTTTCCAAATTAAAAAAACAATTTTTTTTAAATAAAACAATTTATGACCTTACACAGACACTTGTTATTTTTCATTACGACGACGTTTCTAGATCATCTTCAGGTATTTTCTTGTTTAAAGAAATAAACGAACACAACTTAATCGTTTTTGTTGGGCTAGTTTAATATTTTAATTAATTAATTATATAATTAAAACAATTTATGACCTTCAATTTTTTTTTATTTATATAATGACAACGTTTTTAGATCATCTTCAGGTATTTTACAAATTAAAAAAAATAAACAAACACAACTTAATCGACAGATAGATAGATAAATTTCATCTCTTTGATGAAATGATGATTACAGATTCATTTCTGATGCATATTTAAAAAAAATAACCCTTTTTAATTTTCCCGTCCAGAATAAATAGATTGACTTTTAATTCTATAGGGGTTCTTTTTTTCCCCAGATGATTATGACAATGTTATCCGAAATATTCAGTTCATTAATCCAATTGTGTGTTGACTCAAAAAAATTTTTTTTTCGTAGGTGAGGAAATGAAATTTTTTTATAGATATAATTCGATAATAATCTGGACCTGGTTCAACCTAAATAACACACTTAAATCCAATTAAAAGTCCTCAAACCACCTGTAAATTATGTTTGTGAAATAAAAAACATTACAAAGGACTTTGTAATTGGTTTTTTAAGTGTGTTATTTATTTTTTTATGGATTCACTATAATAATTCTAGGGAGGGTGGGGGCAGGGGGGCGGGTTTCTTCTTCTAATTTACATGAAGATCTGGTAGCAGAGTTTAGGGTTGACAAGGATACAGACTTGAAATATTCTGCGGTTACAGTGAAACAACTATATCTTTGGAATGTACTTCGTTTATAATCTCCTTGGTCTTTGCATTAAGTCATCCACATAATATGTTTCACGGTACGTTTCGGGCCATCAACAGTTAATAATAATATTTTATCCTAAATTAAAATTCGTAATCACATTTGAGATCTGCGGCGCTCCTGTGCAGTTTGGGACCAAAGAGCGTCGTCGGTCGGTCGGTAGATCAAAGAGGCAAAGCCGAAAGTTCCCCCCCCCCCCCACTCCGCCCCCCAAGAGGATTAGCGGAGCCACTTAAGTCTCTTCCTACTCCAGAAAATCAGGTTCATCGTCCGAGACAGAAATTCACTTAGAAATATTCAGAATTAGCTTTTTCGGACGGCTTTGGGAGTATCAAATAATTCATCCAGTGGACATAATTCTAGTCGCTTGCAGCGCCATCTATTTTACACTCTGACAATAAATTTTATTTTTCTACAACTTTCATTTTCTCTTAACGCACTCTTATTATTGTCAGTTATATTGTAATACTAGTATTCATAGAAATCGAACTTACATATGTAGTAGCCATATGACATATAAAGCATAAGAAGAATAACTGTGCAGTTTGTGTGTGTCGCTCTAGGCTCTTAGTAACACCTGAAGAAAGGGGGACAAGGATCGCAGAAACTTTGTTGTGTGGTGTAATACTAATTAGAGGCCATTAATTGTTTTAATTTAATTGGATTGTTAGCGGTTCATTTCTTGAAAGCAAAAATCACGACTCTTTGTCGGCGATAGTTGTTGGAAACCGCGCGCTCGTACTGAAGGCCAGTCCGGGGAACGTTTCGAGAGAGAGAGAGAGGGGGGGATAGGGAGAGAGGGAGAGAGAGGGAGAGAGATAGGGAGGGAGGGGGGAGGGGGAGGGGGAGGGGGAGAGAGAGAGGGAGGGGGAGAGAGAGAGAGAGGAGAGAGACAGAGAGAGGCTGACCTAAAAAGTACGAATAGCGTGGTCCAGGAAGTTCAACTGCGAGATCTATTAAACTCTATAAAACACAAGTAAATAGTTCTTGACTGAGAGACTCTTGATATAAAATCGCAAAGTGGAAGCAAAAGGTTTGCACCACACACATGCATCGAGGAGACACACGTCCGAGGGCTGACCGAGGGAGCGGCTGATCCCCAAAATTCCAGGTGGAATAACAACGAGAACTACGACCGTGTTTAATAAAAAATTTAATGTATAGAATCAGTGAATAACGGGCCTTTTTAGTGAGTGTTGTCCTCCAGCTCCAAGAATCACATCTGGTACCAGAAAGACATTCGTGAGTACAAAAACAATTATTTAAAGTCTGCAAACGAGGATTAAAGGAGGTAGAAGTCAGATTTCGTTATCTTGTTTAGTTTTCGTTTTCTTTATTGTGTTTTTAGAATTTATATTCCATTCATTTCAATTTTGATTTGTTAATTAGTTTATTAAATTTGTTTGTTCTTACTATCAAGCCCAGTAAAGACACTGAGAGAAAGAGTAATTAGATGAAATTGTTGTAAAATTATAAAGTTTGTATTTTCCTAGAACGCCACAAATAAAAATATATATATATAAAATTTGGTTTGTAAATTTGAGGAAATTAAAAGTGCAAAGTAAGGCTGATAATTTATATCTTTGAAGAATAAAATTTGTTTTTTTAATTAATTATTTTTTTTAATTAAAGCCTTCCAGTTAATTATTACAGTATATATAATAGCCTTATCATGATCTTTTTTCCCATACTTTTCCTGAACAGCATTAGCCATTCTATACAATTCCTAGGGAAATTATATAATAATCCTCATATTTCATACATTGCCTTAATGCCGGCTTTTCATACGTTTCCGGTAACGTATATAAAATCTATCTATATTCTTCTTCTAATAAATAAAGCAGATTGTATGTTTGTATGTATGTATTTATGTATTTCCATATACAAATTTCGAACACGTCTTCTTTGCCACCAAAGAAACAAACACTGTCCGGGTGAGACGCGACTACTACCACCGTCCTCAAGGGGTGGAAATATTCAACAGCCGATATTGTTGGAGTCTGATAAATATTTTTAGGGTTCAAAGAGATGTTATCTGACTATAATTTCAACACCGTACATTATGGCAACGGAGCACCCTTAGGGTTGGGGGGGGAGTGTGGACGCGTGTTACAAGAAAATAAACGCTAATACAATCGATATTGAGGTCAAATCCAGCTTTATGGATGTAGCTGAGTTTAATAATGACTTTAAACTGGCTATTTAACCACCCAACGGCGGTGCTACACGGGGGGGGGGGGGGGTAAAATTGTCTAAGAGGTTAAATGGTCGATATTATTTGCATGGAAAAAATAATTGTTGAGATCAATGACGTTTATAATATATCTACAGATGATGTTTGTAAAATTTCAAACACCCTTTCGGCATGAGAGATAACCACACATAGGGGTTCGGGGGGGGGGGGGGGTTGGAAAATATTAAAACATGCTAAAACGGCCAATGTTTGAGTCGTATAAATATTTTTTTTAGGGGTCGAAGACATTGATAGTGTTTCTGCCGATGTTACATGAGTATAATTTCGACCCCTTACAGCATGGGGAAGGAGGATACTTAGGGCGGTAGGGGGGAGGGGGGAAGTTGAGGCGCGTTGGAAAATAATAAAATGTGTTGAGCGAGTGTTCAATCAAGTGACTCGAGCAGCAGTCTGTAAAAGGTCAGATAACAACGAATAAAAACAGGAAATGGTATGTGTGATGTTATAAAAGGTACGGTTTATCAGTTATTTAGATATATTTCTTCGAGAGAGAGAGAGAGAGAGATTAGAAAAGGCAGTTAACATGTAAAAGTACATAGCGAACCATCAAGCCTTACCAGGGTCCACTCTAACATTGCATATTTACCTCCCGCTGACGCCGCACGCATAATACAGCACATTCGAAAGTTTACGTGAGGTGTGACACGTAAACAGTCGATATTTTTCTCATTTTTTGTTGTTATATATTTATTTATGTACATATAACTTACTGTTTATATTCAGTAAACACCTAGATCCTGATATATACATTTTCTAGGGCGATAGTGCTCGATGCCAACTGATTCTTGTGGAATGTGACGATGTAATTGCTTCCGGGCCCCCTTGATTACCAGTTTACCTCGGTTGGTAGAACATCAATTCCGGTCCATCCAATGCATTACTAGCACATATTTGTATCATAGACTCGGGCTACAAATTCCGTGCCGCCACCCCCTCCCCCTGCAAAAACGTTTCAAACCCCTTGCCAGCCAATATTTTGTTACATTATCCATTTTTTTTATAGGGCTTCCAGTAAGCCGTTTCTAAAGCACCAATCATTTCGAAGCTAATCGGAGAAAGAGCAGAAATTATTTTGCGTTACCATGGCGAAACTAGGTCGGACTTAATATGCATTTAAATGTTGTGAGGGTAAATTGGACGATTTATTAGTTTTCATGCAGATTGGCAATCTGGGAAACAATCATGCTCTGCGAATTATGGATACAAGTCGAATATTGACTGCAAATATTGCATCGAAAATTTCATTGCTTTTATTTTAGAGGGAGGTCTCTCATGCTCTCTCTCTCTCTCTCTCTGTGTGTGTGTAAGTAGACGCATTGTGCTACTTTATGTAACGGAACATAAATTTATTTACAGATGAATTCAAATGTAATTCTCCACAATATCAAAAGTAAAAATATAATTGATTCCACTTCATTAATAATCCCAGCTTCGTTTTCCTCTCATCGGTAATTAAAAATATTACATTAAAAAAACAATCTAATATCTAAAATTAATTTTTACCTTTCCAAAACTTCCTAGAATGTCACATCTAGAATATTATTCACTGGCGGTCACTGCCTTCCCAAAAAAAAATTAAAAAAGGAATTTTTTTAGGGTAACAGGCTACATGAGGGTAATCCACATAGTGGCAACTCCCCTTTAATAGCATAGGAAGGGGTTTGAAAAAACGGTGGATGCGGAAGGGAAGAGGAAGGTAGCCAAGGGTTAACTAGGGGCCCCCGATCTATAGTTTAAGGATCCTACCCGCCATTCGCCTGAAAGTGATGCAGGACAAACCCTAGAAAAACCTGCCTCAGGTAGGTTGGGCATTGGGTACTTGTCCCACGCCCTTCCGATAGCGGGAGAGGGGTTTGCTGTGGGGACGCAGCATTCCCTTCTCCGTGCCTCGACCAGTTTAGGAGGCAGCTGGCCGACTATTCCAATGGGAATAACGAACAACTCTTACCGTATGCCCAAGGTCTGTGAGTCCCGGAACATAAACCTCTCAGAACAGGCAGAGGTGCCTCGGAATGTGAGAACCTTAGTTCAAAAAACCAGAGAGAGTAGGAGGCATCCCCAAAGGTAGCCTCTTCGTATCTCTCCTACAAGGTTATGCCTGTGAGAGAACATCCCTCGCAGGTATTGCCTGCGAGAGAAAAAGCCCTAGCAGACAGTTCGTGGAATTTTATTTTGTTCAACACATCTTTATACAGTTACATTTAGTATTATACAATGAGAAGTGGAAATCCCTGAGAAACACTCATCATGGCTAAATAAAAAATAATAATAACCTCAAAAATTGCGCACATTTTATTTTTATTTAAAGTTGTTTTAAGTAAATATTAAAAGTCGTTGGAAACTTTGATAAAATTGAACATCAGCATTTATCAAGTTTCTTTTTTGAAAAAATAAATATTAAAATTGATTCCAATCATTTTAAATATGAAAACCAAAGTGTAATCAATATTAATGTCAGAATGTAAATAAATAAATAAAATGTGTCAGTAGGAGGTCGTCAATTGATTTTATTAATTCAAAACAGAAGTTGAATTTTAAAGAAAGGGTCTATTTCAATTAGTAAAATAATGAGCTCTATTAATCCCATGTATAAACTGTTCAAAATCCAATTTTAATTACTGATACTGGTTGCTAATATTTTTGTTTTATTCCAAGGAGAAATTTAGCTTATGTAGAATAAATTTTTTAATATTTTTTTTATTTTTTAAAAATTATTTAACATTAATTACAATTTGGTTTTCATATTTAAATGATTATAATGAATTTTTTAATATTTAAAAAAAATTGGACCTTTATTAAATGCTTTGATGTAGGTTTTTCTCAAAGTTTTCAATAACTTTTAATATTTACTTAAAAACATATTAACTTTAAAGGAAAGATAAAAATATATATAATTCATTACCTACATTAAAAATACTATAAAACTTAGACATAAAACATAAAAATAAGAAATTAAAACAATACATTGAAAAAAATTAGAGAAAAAACCACAGATATAAACAAGAACAAAACAGAAAAGAAAAATATTTATTACAATTCAATGTAGAAAGTAGATTTATTTCCTGGTAGCTATGATGTTATATATGTCTTATAATTTGCTGTGATTTTTTTTTGTTTCAAGGATAATGTTGACAGTGTTTGAATTATTTTTAAGAAATTGCATTTCTCAACTTATTCTTTTAGGATATTGAAGGTACCTTTTTATTTCAAAAACAAATTTGTGATGTTATTTATATTTACCGTATATAAATAAAATTGTTGCATTTTCGCTGTAAGTTTTATTTACTGTTTCGAAATCAATGTCCTTTCGGTTCGTCCGATGTAACATGAATCAATCAATTTCATAAACTATTTTATTTGTGGTGAAAATATTGGTAGATTATTTATAGACCATAAATATTACATGGATGGGATGAAGAAGGTCATGAAGAATTTTTTTGTTGTTTTCCGAATTTAATTTAGTTTTAAAATTGAAAAATTTATGTCTCATTGGAAATTAATAATAGTAAGGAAGATAAAAAACAGACCAGAGAAGTGACAACATAAATAGTAATGGAAGCCTTGTTCCTTTCTTCAGGTGCAGTAAATATGTAAGAACCGAAAGAGCTTTTGAGTTTTTTCAACTGTCTAGGGTTTTTTTTTGCAGTTGTCTCTCTCTCGGCTCTTACATATTTTCTGCACCTGAAAAAAGGAACAAGGGTTCCATTACTATTTATGTTGTCACTTCTCTGGTCTGTATTTTGGGTGTATTTGTTTTTATTAATTTATTTTAAAGATTTAATTTAAGTCAAATTTTTTATAATTTTAGTACCTGACGACGTCCCAAAGATGTGTCGAAACGTACCGCCTTTTACTCTACTTTCACGAGACTCGTTTGTTTGTATTAAATGAAGTTTCTCTGGCCTATTGGTGGATCATTATTTTAATAATGTCATATGTGCCTTCATATTTATCTTGTAATTAATTGTTTTTACGGTACGGTACGGTACAAGAAACTCATAGATGATAATAAAAGTTCTATTTAAATTACTGAAGGCGTCCAATACCTTGTTGTTTAACTTATTTTTTCCGTGATAATGTCAAGCAAGTTATATATATATCACATATGATCCTCTTAATGCTTCCTTCTTTATTAACCCATTAACAATATTTTTTATGGAGATCTTCTGAACGCTTATTTGCACAGTTACTGTACACTAGCTGAATCCTAAAACCTCTGTTCCGTTTAGGGGACAGGGTTGTTGTTGGATTTTTTTTCCTCCCCCGTTGCTTGTGTTTCGCAGCGATAACACTCTTTGTTTAGCGAACGTTTACATGCTCTTCTGATGCTGCCTGCTGTGTCGCGGAAAATCCTCTGATTCTCACGCAGATATAAGCCTTTGCTCTTTACTCCAGCTTCCAGGAAGCTTCCGCTGCGATTCTTCTCAACGAACATTCGAAAAAAAAAAAAACACCCCCGCCTCGTATATTCGTCGCCCTTTTAAAGGGAACATGTATGTGGAACAGGGAGCCTCAATAATGTGAAATTTATTGATTACCCTAGCGGATATTCCGGCGTTGTCCAGGGTTGTCATATATCCATAACCCCCGATTTGACTCCAATATCGGTTGCTTTAGCGATAATTTTAAGTAACACTCCTCCACCCCCAACCCTAACTTTGCTCCCCTCCCATGCTGTAAGTGGTTGAAATTATACACACTTAACTTCGGTAGAAACATTATCAAGCTAAGTAACCCCCCCCCCAAAAAAAAAAAAACTCAAATATCGGCCGTGTTTGCATGTTTAAAAATTTCCACCCCTGCCCAGCATCGGAGGGTAGGATGGAAAATTAAATATCATAATTAGACTCAGCGACAGCCATAATCCTGGATTTGACTCCAATCTCGGTTGTATTCGCCTTTTTTTTCCTGGTAACGCCCCTCCACACCCAAAGCCTATGTGATCCCCTTGGAAAGGGTTGAAATTATACCAAAAAAAACATAGGTAGAAACACTACCAAACTCAGTAACCCTAAAAAAAACATTCTACACAAATATCTGCCATGTTTGCATGTTTAAAAATTTCCACCCCCGCCCAGCACTTGAGGGTGGGCTGGAAAATTAAATACCATAATTAGACTCAGCGACAGCCATAATCCTGGATTTGACTCCAATCTCGGTTGTGTTCGCGTGTTTTTTTTCTGGTAACGCCCCTCCACACCCAACGCCTATGTGATCCCCTTGGAAAGGGTTGAAATTATACCAAAAAGAACATCGGTAGAAATACTATCAAACTCAGTAACCCTAAAAAAACATTTATTCAACGAAAATATGTGCCGTGTTTGCTTGTTTAAATATTTCAACCCCCGCCCAGCATCTGAGGGTGGGCTGGAAAATTAAATATCATAATTAGACTCAGAGACAGCCATAATCCTGGATTTGACTCCAATCTCGGTTGTTTTCGCGTTTTTTTCCTTCTGGTAACGTCCCTCCACACCCAACGCCTAAGTGATACCCTTGGAAAGGGTTGAAATTATACCAAAAAAAACATCGGTAGAAATACTATCAAACTCAGTAACCCTAAAAAAACATTAATTCATCACAAATATCTGCCGTGTTTGCATGTTTAAAAATTTCCACCTCCCCACAAAAAAAAATCTGGTGGTTAAATGACAAGTTGAATGAGATAATTTAATTCGACGGCATTAATTACCCCCCCAGATTTGACTCCAATCTCGGTTTTATTCGCGTTATTTTCTTGTAACGCCTTTCCACCCCCACTCCAAAGCGTGCTCCTTTCCCATACCATAAGGGGTTGAAATTATGCACCCATAACATCGGAAGAAACACTATGAATCTCTTTGACCCCCAGAAAATATTTATTCTAGTCAAATATCGGCCGTTTTAGAATGTTTTACAATGTTCCACCCCCGCTCCCGGAGGGGGGGATGTTAGGTATATCTTTCACCACCACAGTCTAGTTTATTTTGTTTTGAAGAATATGTGTACCCAAATTTTGTTTAAATATGTCCACGGGTTGAAATTTGTATAGAAATTAACGTAAATACATACATACAAATATACATCCTTTTTTTATTATATAGATTTTGACATCAAATCTGCACGATACTGGACGTACTCTTCAGAGCTATTTTTTTTTTAAAAAAAAAGGCATGCTGAACCAGGAATCACAATGTGAGAGCTAGTGGTGGAGAGTCAGCAAAACCGTGGTTCCGTAGTGAGAAGGGGGGGGGGGAAGGGAAGAGAGACTGAGTGTTGTTTGCGTATTTAACACGCGCCAGGCCATAAATTTTTAAGCAAGTTAAAACCGATGGGTCGTAATCCCTTGGAGATTTTTGGGCGAACCAGAGGCCAGTTAACAAGTAGAATCCAATACTACAGTAAACAACGATTCATTGTAAAATTCCTCGTTTCGAAAAAATGAACACAGAGCAACTGAAGATTCAAATTTCATTCTTCAGCTGTCTGTATAATAATTATCGACATTCTCGTTGGCCGAAATGCGATCTTTTCAGTCGCGTTTTTATCTTCGAACTTCAGTAATTCAAGCTGGAATTAAGGGATGAAATCCTTTAAGTAATCCTCTAGTAAGGAAAAAGGTAAAAAATAGTTACTTTGATAAATAAGAAATTGCATAAATTAAACAACATATATTGTAATGCCAATTAATTAGGCCATTAATTGTTTGGACATAAAAATTGAATTGTTTGATAAATCCATTATAGCGGTCTGATCGAACAAAGCAACAATGAGAGAAGCGAGCTCACTTTGCTTTGTCGAAAAGTAAAAAATGGCGTATGCGCGCTAAAACTCGGGAGAACTAGGAGTCAGTTAGCGGAAAAACATCGTGAGGAGCAGAACAAGTAATATAACTGTTAGTTAGCGGAGAAAGATTGTTAGGAGCTGTTGGCGGAAAGACATTATGAGGAGCAGAACAAGAAATATAATTTAAACAGAGGCTAGACAGCGTCAATGTATAACTAGTTAAAGTTGTAAATTAATACGAAGAAAACATTCACGCCACATGTAGTGCAGCCTAAATTATTGGAAAGTAAGAGCAGTTTAAGTCTACAGCAAGGAGCTAAAGAAAAGATTACTGTAAGGCGAGCAGACATCAGATAGCTGACATTCAGGAGGATCATCCGAGTTCCTGTGAGCCTATCAATTTTGACTTCAATAGTGTAAAATCTTTGAGTCGACATTTTAGAATCAGTGTAAAAGTTTGCAGTAGTGAACTTCCGAAACCAAAAAGAATGCTGGTACCAGCTGGACAGATGTAAGTAACAAAACCAAAACTAATGATTAATTGTAAACTTTAATTAGAGGATGAGGTCAGATTTCGTTCTCATTTAAATTGTCAATCAGAGTTAATTTCTTCACATTTAAATTTCTTTGTATTGACATATTGTTTAGGTAAAATATGAACTGTTTGTTAATAACATTTTTAAATCAATTTGTTGTGTCCATTATAAAACCCAGTCATGGCCCTGAGAGAGAGAAAGATCTCAAATTTTGTTGTAATTATCTTTATTGCCACAAAATAAATATTTTGTTTGTTAATTTTTTATTATTATTTCATTTAATTAAAGCCTTCCATTTAATTATTACCTAAATGGCGCTTCACGTGAGGTAAATTCTTCAAACTAAAATTAATTATAACAAATTAAATGTAATAAAGCTCAATTTTTAATTATTATATTTTGGCGGACCAACGTAGGGCTAATTAAATTGTCAATTTTTAATTATTACAATATATATATATATATTAAAAATTAATATTTAAATGGGAAAATTTAATACGTGAATTGATAAAATTAAATAATTTAAGGATAATATTATATACATAAAGAAGTAAATTTTAACAAAGCGGGCAATAGAAACCTTCCATCTGGGCAGAGTTTAAATATTGCATTAACGTTGCACTACGTTGGGATATTAAAAGTGGTAGGAACATCCATACCTGACTACAATCACGTTGAATCGACTTGCTGCTTCTCCCGAGCCTCTTAAGTTATTTTTACGGTTTAAAATGACACTTAATTGAATTAAAAATAATTTTTTGAATTTAACTTTAATTTTTCTCGAGCCCCTGAGAGTGGTGTGTGTGTGTGTGTTTGTGTGTGTGTGCATAAACATGGAGTATGATCCCTTCCCAAATTTTTATTTAGAAATTCTTTCACGGGATAGTTTTCCCCGTGATTTTTATATACAACATTTTTTCCCCCCCGCCGGTTCGGATGTAAAGTGTTTCACATTTCCCCGAGAGCTCGGCGGGGTAGATATTGGAGGCCGCGCAGCTGCGCCTGACTGCTTATGAAGATGCCTTCCTGCACAATATCAAGCCACAAATCATGCCGGCGATGTTATCGGATCAACGAAATAGGTCTTGGTAGTTCGCCATTACCTCGCAGAGATGCAAAGTAATCTCCTCAAGTGTTGGCGAAACGTACGAGGACTGTAGAGGGGCACACACACAAAATAAAAACACTTCCTTGTCAAGGACACTGACGACGGTAGCAAAAGATACTCAAGTAGCACAGGCCCTATCCGAGTGATTACGGTAATATATTGTAGTGATTAAAAAGAATAATTTAATTTAAATTGATTAATTAAAAAACAAATTTTATTCTTCAAAGATATAAATCATCAGTTTCACTTTGCACATTTAATTTCCTCAAATTTATAAACCAAATTTTTATATTATTTTTTATTTTATTTGTGGCGTTCTAGGAAAATACAACTTTATAATTTTAAAACAATTTCATCTAATTACTCTTCCTCTCAGGGTCTTTACTGGGCTTGATAGTAAGAACAAACAAATTTAATAAACTAATTAACAAATCAAAATTGAAATGAACGGAATATAAATTCTAAAAACACAATAAAGAAAACGAAAACTAAACAAGATAACGAAATCTGACTTCTACCTATTTTAATCCTCGTTTACAGACTTTAAATAATTGTTTTTGTACTCACGAATGTCTTTCTTGTACCAGATCTGATTCTTGGAGCTTGAGGACAACACTCACTAAAAAGGCCGTTATTAACTGATTCTATACATTAAATTTTTAATAAACACGGTCGTAGTTCTCGTTGTTATCCCGCCTGTAATTTTGGGATCAGCCGCTCTCTCGGTCAGCCCTCGGACGTGTGTCTCCTCGATGCCCTTTTCGCATCTGTGTGGTGCAAACCTTTTGCTTCCACTTAGCGATTTTTATATCATGAGTCTCTCCGTCAAGAAATATTTACTTGTGTTTTATAGAGTTTAATAGATCCCGCAGTTGAACTTCCTGAACCACGCTATTCGTACTTTTTAGGTCAGCCTCCTCCCTCTCTCTCTCTGTCGAAACGTTTGCCGGACTGGACTTTAACAGGCCAAGGCATGGCGAGGGGTAAGCTGCGTCCCCACAGCAAACTCCTCTCCCGCTATCGGAAGGGCGTGGGACAAGTACCCAATGCCCGACCTACCCGATGCAGGTTTTTCTAAGGTTTTCCCTGCATTCCTTTAGGCGAATGCCGGGTAGGATCCTTAAAATATAGCCCGGGGGCCCTAGTTAACCCTTGGCTACCTTCCTCTACCCTTCCGCATCCCCCCTTTCAAATCCCTTCCTATGCTATTAAAGGGGAGTTGCCCTAAGTGGATTACCCTCATGTAGCCTATTGCCCTAAAAAAAACGATTTCCAACAACTATCGCCGACAAACAGTCGTGATTGTTGCTTTCAAGAAATTAACCGCTAACAATCCAATTATATTAAAACAATTAATGGCCTCTAATTAGTATTACATAAGCAGCACAGGCCCTATCCGAGTGATTACGATAATATATGTTATACAATTACCCCGTTCTAGTAATTAATAACTAAACACAGTAAACGTTTTATAATATAATTATAACTTTGGTAAAAAAAATAATATATAATTCAAGAAACGATTGAAAATAATGAATAAGAAAGATAACCCAAATACAGACACAAAAAAAAGAGGGGTAATATAAATACCACACTGCAACGTTTCTGGGGATCCTTGTTCGTCAGATGCTAAGGCTTTTGAGTGTTGTCAACTGACCTGTGCAGTTGTGTCGCTCTAGGCTCTTCTTCGCACCTGACGAACAAGGATCCCCAGTAACGTTGTGTGGTATTTATATTACCCTTTTTTTGTCTGTATTGGCTATCTTTCTTATTCACTTCTTTGTCAGAATTATTGATCTTTTTTTAAAAAAAAAATATATTTGCATATGTTTAAAACATTCCTTACAAGTTCACCTGTTTCATATATGGCAAAATTACTGTTTCTTCATATAATCCTGTATTAAATTCAGTAGTCTTGGTACGACAAAATAATTACAAAAAATTATTATTATATGTCTTCTTGGAGTCAGAATCAACTCACTGGGATCAGCTTTCACACTGCTTGCCGTAAATATCACTGTGAACGATCGTGTTTATTTCTAATATTATGTCTAATTGCGTATTAAACGAATAATAATTAAATAAGTCAACCCTCTGTACCTCTACGGCGCCTTCACAAAGGTTTCTTAAATTCTTATAGTTTCTCTTCACGTTTAAAATAAGCGAAAATTCATTTATTATTTTACTAGGATCAATATTACAGTCTAATATTTTCCTTAAAAGGTTTCTGAAAAATTGAGAATTTATATATATATATATATATATATATATATATGTATAAATTAAAACAAACGCAGTTTTCTTGAAGTCAAGTAAACAAACACAATGACTAACGAATTGATACATTCAAGTCATAAAGGTGTTGAATAAAAATTAAAATGAACTGTAATTTTCACTGAATGGTAGGTAATATCCTCAGAAAAAATTCAATTATCTGGAAATAGCGCAGCATCATGACCGTTATTTCCTTCTCACATGATCTGAGAAAAATTGGTAATTCCTACATATAGGAGTATAAAATTTAATCTCATGAGAAGGGGGGGGGGGGTGGAGTTCCGCAGGATCAATTCTTGGCCCTTTGCCGTTTATTCTTCATATAAATGATCCTCCACGCCACATCCAACCTTTCACAGCCATACTTCATGCTGCCAATACCAACATATTAACGTCAGATACCGACTACGCGGTAAACTAAAGTAAACTGAAGTGTTTCAGTTGGACAAACCCAGATGTCGCTTGTCCTCTAAAATACAAGACATCTCAACTTCACCACATAACATTAAAGCAGAGAAACAGTCTTCACTGCTATTACACGTTTAATTGACATTGCCTTACTGGGTTTTTTTATTCTATTTTTACACACGAGCAAGTCTTGAATATGAAAGGTCCTAACACTTTTAATATCCCACCGTAGTGCAACGTTAATGCAATAGTTAAACTCTGCCTAGATAGAAAGTATCTATTGGGCGCTTTGTTAATATTTACTTCTTCATGTATGTAATATAATCCTTAAATTATTTAATTTTATCAATTCACGTATTAAATTTTCCCATTTAAATATTAATTTTTAATATATATATATATATATATGTTTTTTAATTTATGCAGTTACTTATTTATCAAATTAATTTTTACCCTTTTCTGTTTCCTTACTAGAGGATTACTTAAATCTACATCCCTTAATTCCAGCTTGAATTACTGCTCGCCTCAACTATACCCGTATGGCCCTATGATGCCCGACCTAGCTTTATCACTGTTAAGAGTCTCTTATATAATTGTCGAACATTTCCCCTTCTATCTTTAATAAGAAACCTTCATATTCGTCCTTATAATATAACGACCCTGGCTTCCCTCCTACTTCTTTGATTGTATTAATTATAATTGTTGATTTTAATTCTATAATTACAAATAAAAGTTTACTTACTAATTAAATTTGTATTACACGTCTTTAAAAGCACTTTAACTTGAGCTTTCACTACTGGTTTCTCCAGCGTTTATTTTCGAAGACAAAAATCTAACGATAATTATATATTTATATACATTATACAGTATCGTAGACCGATTTCCTGGTGTTCAGTAAATGTTATGTAGAAACAATCATTTTAATTTACGTACTTAATATTCTTCCAACGCCAAGCAATTAATTTATTTAAAGAATTATTTTTTTCCACTTTTTTTAAATTTTAAATTATGTAAATATGTTATATTTTTAATTTATCAAAGAAATAAAATATATTTTAAAACAAATTAATATATATATATATATATATATATATATTAATTTCTAATTATTAATTAATATATTTTAATTATAATACATTAACAAATATATTTTATTATAATATAATATATATATATAAAAATTATTTTAAAAGAAATTACTATATATATTAATTTATTTTAAAATATATATTTTTATAATAAAATAAATTTATTAATATATTATTAATCAAATATATTTAAAATAAATTAATATATATATATATATATATATATATATATATATATATATTATATTAAATATATTAAATAAAAAATAAATATTTATTAATATATTATTAATAAAATATATTTTACAAAAAATATATTTTATATATAATTTATATATGTATATTATATATATATATATATATGTTATATATTATATATATTTTATATGTATATATATTAATATATTTTTTATTATATTTTGTATATATATATATATATATATTTTAAATATTTATATATAATTGTATTATATATATATATATATATGTATTTATAAAAAATATATTTTATAAAAATATATTTTTTCTCTAATACATATATTAATACAACATTTTTGTTAATAAATATATTTTATTATAATCTAATATAAAAAATATATATCTATATATATATATATATTAAGTTCTTTTATAATATATTTTATTATAATATTATATATAATTATATATATATATATATATATATATATATATATATTCTCTCTAATGAGAAAACAAATAAATAAACATCTGCCAATTTTAAGTAAAAAAAATAATATATTAATTAAATTATCAACGTTTCATATTGCGACCACACCGTGGCCGAAATAGTAGCCTGTTTATAAAAAAAAATTGAAAATGATGAGGTCGTAAAGTAAGCGATGAAACGTTGTTAATTTAATTAATAAATTATTTTTTCTGACTTAAAATTGGCAGATGTTTATTTATTATATTCATTTATCATTCTTGGGAACGAGAGTTTATTTTTTCGGAATAATAGAGTCATTAAAGTATGTTAATTACAACTTATGGTTGTTTTATTTGTGGAAGTGTCTGCAGGAAACGTTCATTCCTTAGCTCATTTTGGAGAGTTTGGGGGGGCGGCTGGTCCATAGTAAAGGGTCAATTAAATTGTGAAATTTACGACCTCGATCAACCGACAAAATAAAACGAACCCGTTCTTCAAAACGAGAAAATATCCCGTGGCAAATTAAAGCAATGGAGGCAATTAAGTCCGAATTGTGGAATGAATGTTTAAAACACAAATAATCACTCAGGGCGATTCCAGAGCACGGAGGCAAGGAAGCGTTAAAGCGAAATAAATTAGAGTCGGCGAGAGAGGGAGAGGGGGGGGGGAAGGCCTGAACAATCGAGGATTGAATTTCATTTATCACAAACCATTAAAGCTGTTTAAAAAGTAAAACAGGCATCCGGGGAAAATAAAACAAAAAAATCCGTGTGGCAGGTAATTAATAAAATATTTATCACAAAATGAAATGTTGAAATTCTGAAAAAAGAAATTTAAATCAGTTTTCAGGGTTTATTTATTGATTAGCTTTGCTGTTATTAATTGAAGAACAATATGAGTGATGTGTTGATCATATGCTGTGGATTGGAGATTAATTGTCCATTCGAACTGCAATAGTAGAAACTTTAACATATGAATAATAATTATTATACATACAACATACACAACTTGTTTGTTAAACTTCAATAAATAGGATTAGAATCTTCAATAGTTTTTTTTAGTTAAACCTCAAAATTAATTTCAATTGCCTTTCTTCTCATTATTATCATTTATTAAGTAAGTACTAAATTATTATAAAAAATCATTATATAAAATTTCTTGGAGATTAATTCTTAAAATTATAAATTATTTATATAAAAATATTACAGTGTATTTCCTGTAATATCTTATTCATACCTCACCTGACGTGATCTCACCATACCTCTCACTGTACGAGTACAATAATGATAAATTAAGTCTCCTCCTACAGACATTTAGCATACGGTAAGAGTTGTTCTCTGTTCCCATTGGAATAGTCGACCCGCTGCCTCCTAAACTGGTCGAGGCACGGAGAAGGGAAAGCTGCGACCCCACAGCAAACTCTTCTCCCGCTATCGGAAAGGGCGTGGGACAAGTACCCAATGCCCGACCTACCTGATGCAGGTTTTTCTACGGTTTTCCCTGCATTTCTTTAGGCGAATGCCGGGTAGGATCCTTAAAAAATAGCCCGGAGCCCTATTTAACACTTGGCTACATTCCTCTACCCTTCCGCATTCCCCCTTTCAAATCCCTTCCTATGCTATTAAAGGGGAGATGCCACCTTGTGGATTACCTCGGTCTGTTCTGAGAGGTGTATGTTCCGGGGTCAAAGACCTTGGGCATACGGTAAGACTTGTTAGTTGTTCCCCTTGGAAAAGTCGGCCAGCTGCCACCTAAACTGGTCGAGGCATGGAGAATGAAATGCTGCGTCCCCACCGCAAACCCACCTCCCGCTATCCAGGGAAGGGCGTGGGACAAGTACCCAATGCCCGACCTACCTGACGCATGTTTTTCTAGGGTTTGTCCTGCATCACTTTTAGGTGAATGCCGGGTAGGATCCGTAAACTACAATCCACGGGACTAGAGAACCCTTGGCTACCTTCCTCTTCCATTCCTTTCAGGACCCTTCCTATGCTATTAAAGGGGAGTTGCCACCATGTGGATTACCCTCACGAAGCCTGTTACCCTAAAAATAATAAAATTAAAATAAATGAATATTTTTAAAGTTTTTATGAACTACTTTTCCTTCTCGTTTATGTAAAAATCCTTTTTATCTTTATGTATTAAATATATTTTTTCTCATTTTCAAATGTACTATTCTATAAGTATTTCTTATTATCGTCGCACTTATTATTATCTATTTTAATTTATAATGTTTTGTTTAAATGTCGATGTGTTGTTTTGTCACGCCATCTAAATAATGATAACAGAACCTCCAGCTCAAATCCCATGCTGAGCAGGAGCCTCTGGCCCTATAGCGACAAAGGGCTCCGGGTCCTTGTATAACAATGACATCATTACCATGTGTTGTTTTTTTTTTACTTTTGTGAATGTGTGTGTGTGTGTTTGCGTTTGTGTTGTGATGTCTTTGTCCTTCACTTCTGTATTTTCATATTATGTACTTCATTGTCAGTTTATTTGACTTGTAGAGGACTAATGGCGTCAATAAATAAAACTAAATATAATTAAATATTCTTAAGATATTATTAAACATGTGACATGGCATTTTCCGTCAATCACAAGTTACGAAATGTGTAAACTAGTTTATTTGGTAAAGGCAATCGAGGGGGGGGTCAAAGACTATCACGTCTGATAAGTGCAGCATCTCTGATAGAGAAATTATCTTTGACAAGCCACACGGGATTTTTATCATTTTCGATTTGTTTTATAAAACTATAAGTAATTAAATAGCATTAACATCATCATGTACTTGAACACTGTTCATGCGGTGATACTAAGTGCGATAATATTTCATTAAAACACAGGCGAATAAATATTATATTGCAATGAGGTGGTGGAGAATTGTCGCTGACGAATTACCTCTGGTGTGTTATCTGCGGGAGAATAATCGAAATTAAACCGTGGTCGATAAGTGAAGAGTTTTATGGAGGTCGATTAATGTCGAATTGGAGAAAAATAAAATGGTCTGTATGTTGATTAAATTATTTTTAAAGGTCCAAGGAGATTGTATGAGATATTATTTTGAAAATAAGTAATACTCCATCGAATGATAATAAAAAAAATACTAAATAGTTTACGAGCCTTGCGGCAAATGTAAGTTAATTTTCGGCGCCATGTTTAGTGACTCCAATATGGCGACTATTTGTTTACATTGTGAATCTAGCTAAGAATTTAATCAATTTAAATCTTTCGTAATGTCTGAGGAACTGAGTTTCAAGGAGTATATTTAAAAATAAATTCTGAGGTATGTTTGTTGGGACTGATGCAATAAAATTCAATGTATTTTACAGATTGTTAAATTAATGCACTATCGGTCCAAAGTGTGTACGGAACTAGGAACAGTTAGATGTAGGTTAAATCACTTCTTCACTAAAGATTAATATAAAATTAAATACTTTTTTCGGGTTTATATAAATAAGTACACGTGGCAACACCGGGAATAAATGACAAAATCTACTACTTGAGTCATGAGATTGAAATTTTTTTTGTTTGTTTTAAAATCAGGGCCATGGTGATCGTTATGCTGGCTCCTTGGGACGCAGCGATAAATCATGGATGATTAATAGTTGAATTTGATTTGTCATTCCTGTCGATTCAATTATTGGCTTTACAACACTGGAATTATTTCATTCTCCCCTATCTTTCTCCAGTCGTCTCCATCCTCGTACTCCCATCGTCCTCATATCCTCCTCTACTCCATCGTAACCGAGGTCTTCCTTTTTATTCTTCCTCCCTTCTGGTTTCCACAGCATAATTTCCTTTCCTCGTACTCCCATCGTCCTCATATCCTCCTCAACACCATCGTGACCGAGATCTTCCTTTTTATTCTTTGTCCCTCCTGGTTTCCACAACATAATTTTCTTTCCTCGTACTCCCATCGTCCTCATATCTTCCTCAACTCCATCGTAACCGAGGTCTTCCTCTTATTCTTCGTCCCTCCCGGTTTCCACAACATAATTTTCTTTCCTCGTACTCCCATCGTCCTCATATCCTCCTCAACTCCATCGTGACCGAGGTCTTCCTCTTATTCTTCGTCCCTCCCGGTTTCCACAACATAATTTTCTTTCCTCGTACTCCCATCGTCCTCATATCCTCCTCAACTCCATCGTAACCGAGGTCTTCCTCTTATTCTTCGTCCCTCCTGGTTTCCACAACATAATTTTCTTTCCTCGTACTCCCATCGTCCTCATATCCTCCTCAACTCCATCGTAACCGAAGTCTTCCTCTTATTCTTCGTCCCTCCCGGTTTCCACAACATAATTTTCTTTCCTCTCGTCCTCATATCCTCCTCAACTCTATCGTAACCGAGGTCTTCCTCTTATTCTTCGTTCCTCCCGGTTTCGACAACATAATTTTCTTTCCTCGTACACCCATCGTCCTCATATCCTCCTCAACTCCATCGTAACCGAGGTCTTCCTCTTATTCTTCGTCCCTCCCGGTTTCCACAACATAATTTTCTTTGCTCGTACTCCCATCGTCCTCATATCCTCCTCAACTCCATCGTAACCGAGGTCTTCCTCTTATTCTTCGTCCCTCCGGTTTCCACAATATAATTTTCTTAGGTTGTTCTGTTCTCACCCATCCTCATCACATTTCCAAACCATGCACTTCTTCTACACTTCACGTACCTTAAGATATTTGCCTTTATTAATCAGATTGTCCAGCTCAAGGTGGATTAGAATCCTGTAGTTACCATCATTATTATTTTTAGGGCCGTGTATCCTTCTATTTCTGTCGATATTCAATGCTAATATAACTGGAAACCCCCTGTTCCAGAAAAAATTCGTGGAATTACCAGGTTCGACGCGGGCTTCCTTCCATCTACGCTATAATAATGGATGGAATAATTAGCGAAATGCCTTCGTCTTTAACTACAATTGTAATGGTTTCAATTTGCGGAAGGGGGGGGGTGGAGGAAGTGGGATGTTTTAATTGTTTGGGACAATAGTGATCGAGGGGACACGTGATAAATAAATACGTCGAAGCACCTGACAACCGATACCTAACGGTCGTGAAATACTGCTGCTTGCATTCATGGCCGCGCGTTGAATTTCAAAGGCTGACGCCACTCCGACAACTGTCAAGTATTGAACTTGAATAAATCATGGCGTGAAGGGAGGAGGGGGGGGGGGTTGTAACATATCTCACTGGATTCACGGAACACGGGGGAAAATAATATATTATTGTCTTTCACCGGGGCTGAAATGTTATATTAGTGAGATGACGTTATTAATGACGTCGATGGAAACGCTTCATCCACTTCAGCGCCTGTGGAAGATATTTAATTATTTTTTTAATGTTGTCATTCCTTTCGATAGTCGATTAAATAATTGATATATTCAGTCGCTTAAAATTCATATCGTTATAATTGTAACACTTCATAAAATTATGGAAAGAGTTAAAATTCACAACAAAATTAAATCATTGACATACAATTTAATTAATACAAAATACATATAACTTTAACTGTACAATATCTTTGGATTCTAGGTTACTCCTGAACCGGAACATATTCTATTAATATTTAACACTGGTTTTAATTTATTTAAAATTGATTATATAACAAATTAATCGATTATTCGAAATTATGTCATGGCGATCGTTGAGCTGGCTTCTTGAGATGCAGCGAAAAATAGCAGCCGTTGTAATAATAAAATTATTCGCAACGAAGTGAAAAAGGTTGAAAAAAGGAAGCCTGCGAGATAATTCTCTCGCAGGTGAACCTTCCCAGAGAGTTCTCGCGGAGGCTACCTTTGGGGATGCCTTCTCCTCTCTCTGGGTTTTTGAACTAAGGTTCCCCACAAGCCGAGGCACCTCGGCCTGTTCTGAGAGGTGCCTAGGGGCATACGGTAAGAGTTGTTCGCTGTTCCCAGTAAAGGGGAGTTGCTACCATGTGGATTACCCTAAAAAAATGAAAACGGTTTTGTGTTTTGTCAACTGGCCAGTACAGTTGTGTCGCTCTAGGTTGTGCTTCTTCTCAGCAACCTGAAGAAAAGGGGGACAAGGATCCCGGAAACGTTGTGTGTGGTATTTATGTTGTCACTTGATTTGTCCCTATTTGGCCATCTTTCTTATATTATTAACTATATGAGTTAACGGCGTTGCCCAGGATGTCATATATCTATAACCCCCATTTATTGACTTGAATCTCGGTTGTTTTTGTGTTAATTATATGAAACGTCCCTCTACCCCACCCCTACCATGCTGAAAGGGGTTAAAATTTTACTAAAAAACATCGGTAGAAATAATATCAACGTCATTGACCCCCGACAAATATTTATTTCAGGCAAATATCGAATATGTTTGAAAAATTCCACCCCATGGCCGTGTGGGGGAGGGGGTTAAATGCCCAATTGAATGTCATAATTAAACTCACCGATATCCATAACCATGGATTTGACTCCAATCTCGGTTGTATTCGCGTTTATTTTCTTGTAACACGCGTCCACCCCCAACCCTAACGGTGCTCCGTTTCCATAATGTACGGTGGTGAAATTATAGTCAGACAACATCTATATCAAACTCTTTGAACCCTAAAAATATTTTATCAGACTCCAATATCGGCTGTTGAATAATTCCACCCTTGGGTGGTATTGATTTATTGGCAGTTTGCGAGAGAAACTAAGTAACGTGTTTTTTAACTGAGGGAACCGTTTATATAAATTTAAAGAGTTGCTTTTGGTATTTCTAAACTCGATTTAATATCTGGAATCATTCGACTACAGTGTGAATATTAGTAGTCGTCGCCTAACTTTCAGGAACTTTTAATTAAAGCTCGGAGTTGCAATCGTCATTTGAAAATCGTAATTACAAGTTATCTTATATATTTTGATATTGGGCAGCATAATTTTTAGAGACGACCAGACTGGAATCTGATCTGTTTTAGTTTCTTGTGGCTGTCGTATGTGTGCCTGTTCTACGCGCCACCGGTAACGGGAGATCACAACGTGATACCACCGCGACATTTTTTTTTTGAAGTTTTGGTGTGTTTTTTAACAAGTACTGTGATTTATTATGATCTCTTTAATTTTTTGTTGTAATAGTAAAGCTTCTGTATTTAAATGCTTCATTTATTTTCGTAGTTGATAGACCTAAAAACACATCTTTAGAATAAATAATCCTCCGCCGTCTGCAAGTATATATCTGTGGTAATGTTTGTTCTAAAAGTTGTTGGGTAGAAAGGAAAAAAAATATATAAGGACTTTTACCTGCGCGTTGCGTTAGCTTTTTCACCTTGTTGGAGAGGTAATTGGTGGCGGACGGCTATTAAACACCTCTTCGTGGCTCCCGTTACGCAAAGAGCACGACCGCGGAGCTAATTAGCCTGGAAACTCGAAGACAAGCACTTCCACCACCTCACACACAGCTTCTTAAGCTGGACCTGCCCTTCATACACTCACCGCCCCCACGAGCACGAAAAACTAAAAAAAAAATTCTAAAGCACTCCCTGAGGATAAGGAATAGCGCGAAAATTACTTTCAAACACTGAGGGACCTTATTAATGTTATAAAAAAATTAACGTTTCATTTTTTTTGTTGTTGCAGTAAATCCAAGTCAGAACTCTGCTGTTTCATTCATGGTTAGTCTTTTTCAAAAGGAAAATACATGATCAATAATTTTAAAAAAATAATAATAATATCCTTGTCAGGGTAATCCGACATCTGATAGGCAGAACAATTGACTTTAGAAGGGGAGGTTTTCCAAAGAGGAAGAATCCAAGTCAGAACTCTGCTGTTTTATTGAAGGTTAGTCTTTTTCAGAAGGGAAATATTTGATCAATAATTTAAAATAATAATAATATCCTTGTCAGTGTAACCCTACATCTGATAAGCAGAAAAATTTAATTTCGAAGGGGAGGTTTACCAAAGAGGAAGAATCCAAGTCAGCATGAGGCTGTATTATTCAAACGGAAAAGATAAAAATAATAATTTTTAAAAAATAATAATATCCTTGTCAGGGTAATCCGACATGTGATAGGCTGAAAAATTGACTTTAGAAGGGGAGGTTTACCAAAAAGGAAGAATCCAAGTCAGAACTCTGCTGTTTTATTCAAACGGAAAAGATTTGATGAATAATTTTTTTAAAAAAATAATAATATCCTTGTCAGGGTTATCCTAAATCTGATAGCCTGAAAAATTGACTTTAGAAGGGGAGGTTTACCAAAATGCAAGAATCCAAGTCAGTATGATGTTGTTTTATTCAAACGGAAAATATTTAATAAATAATTTATTAAAAAATAATAATAATGTCCTTGTCAGGGTAATCCTACATCTGATAAGCAGAAAATTTGAATTTAGAAGGGGAGATTTACCAAAGAGGAAGAATCTAAGTCAGCATGTTGCTGTTTTATTCAAACGGAAAAGATTTAATTAATAATTTTAAAAAAATTAATAATATCCTTGTCAGTGTATCCCAATAATTTTATTACTATTAAGGGGAGGTTGAATCCAAGTCAGAACTCTGCTGTTTTATTGAAGGTTAGTTTTTCCAAAAGGAAAATATTTAATTAATAATTTTAAAAAAATAATAATATTATCCTTGTCAGTCTATCCCCACATCTGATAGACAGAATAATTGACATTAGAAGGGAAGGTTTACCAAAGAGGAAGAATCCAAGTCAGCATTATGCTGTTTTATTGAAGGAAAATATTTGACTAATAATTATAAAATATAATAATAATATCCTTGTCAGAGTATCCCTACATCTGATAAGCAGAAAAATTGAAGTTAGAAGGGGAGGTTTACCATAGAGGAAGAATCCAAGTCAGCATGATGCAGTTTTATTGAAGGTTAGTTTTTCCAAAAGGAAAATATTTGATCAATAATTAAAAATAATAATAATAACATCCTACATAATAATAACATCCTACATCTGATAGGCTGAATAATTGAATTTAGAAGGGGGAGGTTTACCATAGAGGAAGAATCACGCACCTTTTTAATTCAGCTGGCAACTCCTTTGCCGTTGAAAACGATGGCGTAGATTCGCATACAAGCTCGTATGTTACATCTTTCGAGGAGAATCCTTGACTTCTTAAATGCCAATCGACTTTCTACGCTGCATATACACTTCTGTACTTGTCTAAAAATAGGAATAATAAAATTAATAGTCTAGTGTTCCTACTAGCGCCAACTTTGGTTCACGTCAAAGCCATTCACAATAACATTAATTTTACGATAAACGTTGAAGGTTATACATTCCTTCAAGCAGTCTTTCCAAATATTACCTTCCCTTCCCCCCCCCCCCAATTATGAAATAATTTTTAACAGCTATTCGTACTTGTGATATTAGATTTCTCTGTATTTTGTCTCCAGTAGCAAAAATTTATTTCCATACCTGCGCTTTCACATTATGAAGAAGTGCTTTAAATAATTGATCAACTGAATAATAGACTTGCTTTCATTTTGAAAGCTCCTCCGTCTTTCTTTGAAGGCACGGATTAAAAAAATATATATATATTTTTTTAAAAAAAATGCAATGACTTCATTACTACTGTTCAAAACACAACAGTTGGTGTATAAACAATTGTATTTTCTAAATGTAATATGGATACACACACGTTAATGTGACCATATTCTTCTTAATTCAACCGTGACTAATATAATAAAGCACTTAATAGTGTAAACCAAACAAAACAAAACAAAAAATAATAATACAACAACTATGACTGTGGAAGGAATGTGATTTATAATTGTGTCTGTTGTGTAACTGAAATTCAATGGAAGTGGAACATGGACGGCAACATTATCCTCCCAAAAACTACATCAAAAAAGCATTACACAGAGCGACTTCTGCCCAACACACACACACACACACACACGCGCACACACACACACACACACATTTCAACAGTTGAAACTCAATTTATAATTAATTTATTTTTGTCCTGAATTATGCATTAACATTTCAGTGCTTGCATTCTGAATTAACTGCGACGGCATAAATGCTTTTATATCAAACTGAGTCATACAGAGAGTAAAGGAGGCGGATTTTTATTATCTCAGGTAAGTTTTTATTCTTTGATTCTTATTAGAATCTGTTTGTGTGGATGCACTTTTCGGCAGAATATACATATTTATTTTTTTTAAAAAAAATTCATTTACTAATAAATTAATTATTCATGAAATCAAAGAAGAATTATAAAAAAAATACAATTAATTAATATTAAAATACAAATGCAAGGGAGAGTGATTTATTATTTTTTTTAAAAAAAATAAAACGAGTAGTAGAGCTTTATAGAGACATTAAAATGTTTGAAACGTACGTTGTAAATAGTTTTTAAAATTTATGTTTATAATTAATTCATGAAATTTAGAGGTTATGTTTTGTTAAATTAATTAATATTAAAATACAAATTCAAGAGAGAGTTATTAATTATTATAAAAAAAACGAAATGTAGAGCTTTATAGAGACATTAAAAATGTTTTAAATGTACGATGTAAATAGTTTTTAATATTTATGTATATAATTAATTCATGAAATTTAGAGGTTATGTTCTGTTAAATTAATTAATAATAAAATACAAATTCAAGAGAGAGTGATTTATTATTTTAAAAAATATATTAAACGTGATGTAGAGAATTATAGAGACATTAAAAAGGTTTGAAACGTACGACGTAAATAGTTTCATTTTGGACAAAATTTAGAGGTTATGTTCTGTTCTGTTACATAAACTGAGTTATATTCTCCAATAATATTTCTCTCTGACGCTATAATTTCTACCACCGTCTTCAGGGGGGGGGAGGGGGAGGGAATAAAGGTATTTACTCCACAAACTATTATCCTACCGTGAATAATAAATTTTTTTTCATTCAAATTAATTTTCTCTCTGCCCCTGATACCACTTCTATAATCTCCTATTTATATCATACACAGTTATTCATCCTTTTTACCCCTAGTGTTAATTCCATGTCAAAAGCTATTACATTTCTATTCCTCAAATTTTCCCTTTTTTTCTTTTAACATTTGTCACTATTTCATTATTGAATTCTTTATTATTTTCCGTTCGTATTCATTGCCTCTAAAACAGCAGAATTCTCTAATTTTCCGCAGAGCTTTTAATTATATTTTTCATATGTACCAGTAACGGACCCGTTAATTTCACTTTTCGTTTCGTCGACAGTCCTCGATCCGAATCCCAATATTTCTTGCCTTAAATTTCAATCCAATTCCTTTCCTCAATCCTAATATTATTTTTTTTTCGTGTTACCAAAAAATCACGAGACCTTAACAAACGTTAATATTTACATCGAATGTTTGTTCAACGTTTCGAGGATTATTTTCTGAAGATAAATTTGAAGTGTGGTTTGTTGGAAACGCTTTGCCGCCGCTACCGTAGTAGGCTGGTAATGTTTTCTTTGTCGCTTCGTAATATCAGCTGTGCTCCAGAAATTCCGATTGGTTCTGCCCCAAATTAAATTTAGTCTATCCCATTGGGCTTCTTGTTATTCTTATTAAATTACACCCACAGTTGAAATTGAGTTACAACTGGCTTTGAAGAGAGAGAGAGAGAGAGAGAGAGAGAGAAGGGGGAAAAAAGATTGGGACGTTCGTGTGAAATGATAATAAAAATCGTACACGCGAATAAGCGTTTTGCTCGGCTTAATGTAAAGACGAACGTGTATTTTAGTTAGCAAAGTATATATTTATTCAATACTACAGAGACGTAGAATCTCTGGTGCAGATACGAAACAAAAATATTAATAACGACGGCTCAATTAATTAAATTTAATTGCTCATTTGATTAAAACACCACTCATTTTCTGACTTAGACAATTTTTTACGCTCTCAAAGAAATTTTTCCGGAAAGTTTATAATAGAAGGCTATGAAGTCTAAAATCAACGAAGGAGAAGAAGATTCTAACCCTTAGATATCAATGAAAAAAAAATTAATAAGAAAGATTGCCAACAAAGATAAAAAAAAGGGTCATATAAATACCACACGACGTTTCTGGGATCCTTGTCTCCTTTCGTCAGCTGCTAAGAAGAGCCTAGAGTGACACAACTTCACTGGACTATTCTCTATATATCTTTAAAACTGTTATGACGGTAAAGAAGTCGAAAAAAAAAATCTCCCTGGTCAAACCAGAGCTGACCCTTAAGGCAACTGCGGACTATTTTACAGTGCGCGGACGGATACCAAAAAAAACTGAGCATCTGACAGTAATTATATTTTATAATAAACTGCCACTGTACATAAAAAGAATTGCAATGCAAGCATTCTGAAAGAGTATTTAGTAAATAAGTTAATACCACTGTGATCAAAAAGTAAGGTGAAATACTCCGGGGTATTAGGAAGGCAGGTAATTTTTTTTCATAGGTTGGT
Organism: Zhengitettix transpicula; assembly: GCA_037074705.1. Classification (NCBI taxonomy): domain Eukaryota; kingdom Metazoa; phylum Arthropoda; class Insecta; order Orthoptera; family Tetrigidae; genus Zhengitettix; species Zhengitettix transpicula. The sequence goes on along the minus strand of CM073594.1, from coordinate 14,754,479 downwards.
AGGACTGTCTATAATATTTGCCAAGCGTCTGTTTGTTAAAAGGTTTAATTATCTCCGAGTTACACGTTGTGTTTTTGTAAACAACCAAAAGTGAATTTTTCGATTTTTATGCAATGGGTGATTTTGTTGAGCAAAGAACTTGCATCAAATTTTGTTTGCGGAAGGAATATTCTTGTGAGGACACGTTGAAGGCCTTTGGTGATCAAACTATGGCACAAGAAAACGTTTATGAGTGGTACAACGAGTTCAAAGACGAACCTCGCGCGCTCTGGACGACCATCAACGTCTACCGACGAGGCCCACGTCCAAAAAATGAAAGATTTGGTGCTTGAAAATCGTCGATGGACAATTAGAGATCTCGCTGATAGTTTTGGAATATCATTTGGCTCAGCCCAAACCATTTTGAAGAATGTTTTGTGTCTCAAACGCGTCAAGTCTCGATTGGCGCCAAAAGCGTGGCGTTGATGTGTGTGAAACTTTGCTGTCTGACTGTCAGGACCACTTGAAATGCATCATTACTGGAGACGAGACTTGGATTTACGCATACGACCCTGAAACCACCGACCAATCCAGCGAATATCAAGGTCATGTTGACAGTCGTGGTGTGGTGCACTGTGAATTCCTTCCGCCGGCCCAAACTGTCAACAAAGAATATTATTTGAGCGTTATGCGTCGTTTGCGTGAAGCTATTCGTCTTGGTTCCTTCATCACGATAATGCACCATGTCACACTGCATTGGTTATTCGCGACTTTTTTTCCCCAAAAACTCGACTCGTATCCTTCCACAACCACCGTATTCGCCTGATTTGGCTCCGTGCGACTTCTGGCTATTCAGAAAACTCAAAAGGCCAATGCGGGGACGCCATTTTGTACACGACTGAGGAGATAAAAACCGAATCGAAGAAGGTCATGAAGGCTATACCGGAAAAAGACTATTCCGACTGTTTCGAGGACTGGAAAAAGTGCGTTTTATCTGACAGGGATTACTTTGAAAGGGATTAAATTGATTTGGAAGAATAAATAAAGAATTTATATTTTATAAATAAATTCACCTTACTTTTTGTTCACAGTGGTATATAAGTCATGATGCGACTTTAAAACTTTATACTGATGATTTTTCTTTTGTATTTTTATATTAAACCTGACGTTTTCCAAAGTTGTCTGTCTGCAGTTTAATGGAAATAAAGTTTATATTATTCTTATTATTTTAAAAAAGATATTATTATTATAACCTACGTTACAACAGCATCTAAGAAAAGATGAGTTGCTCTAAGGAATAAATCAAGTAATTGGTCATTATTTTTTTTAGGACCTGATTCATAGTAAACCTCGTGTAGACGATGGCGAATAATGAGTCGACATACTGAGGGGCCAAGCTATTAATCTCAGTCGTGGTTTACGTTGAAAGCTTCACAATTCATCAGGCTGGCCTCGCGCTCTGCCCTGTCATTTAGTATTTTCTGTCCGACCAGCAAATAGCTGTGTGTTTAGAAAGGGGGGAGGGGTGTTTTTTTTTCTCCTGCCGTGTTACTCCGAACATCGCATATTATCTCCTCCCTTTCACGCCAAGCAAGCTCCGTAATAAATTCCTAAAGACAAATAGAAAGCGAGACTAATGGTCCTCGTTACTCAGCCACAATCGTCTGTGCCTCTCGTTCGGCTCAAACCCTTCATCTCATATTTCTCGTTTCCTTCAAGCTCTTGTGGACTGGTAATTATTACACAGGCCACTTGAACTGTTGCGTAATTAATTTTTCAGACTTGTAACTTAAAAATAATTATATTGCCCACTTCTCTTACCTGGAAAATATTTAAATAACTGAAAATCCTTTACTTACCTAGTCTATCAACGACTTTGATTCATCACGATTGTCATAGTGACAATGTTGAAAACGATACGTGTGTATTTCACCTATATTCCATTATTTACGACATAATAAATAAATTGTATGTATGGCGCCCAACGTGGGGCCTGAACATTAATTATATGGAAACGGAGACGATTATTACACGGTTGGTGCGCGGCAACGAGCAGATGAATTTGATGGTGTCCTGGTCATCGAGATTCTGGAGCACGCGGGAGCAAAATTGGAGAACGAGGTATTGGGATTACACGTGGGATCGAGTTTCGCTTAGAACTCGACGAGGGACGAAGGTCCAAGGGGTTTAACATAAAAATGTATGCATGTATGGCGCCCAACGTAGGGCCTGAACATTAATTACATGGAAACGGAGACGATTATTGCACGGTTGAGGCGCGGCAACGAGCAGATGAATTTGATGGTGTCCCGGTCATCGAGATTCTGGAGCACGCGGGAGCAAAATTGGAGAACGAGGTATTGGGATTACACGTGGGATCGAGATTCGCTTAGAACTCGACGAGGGACGGAGGTCCAAGGGCTTTACATAAAAATGTATGTATGTATGGCGCCCAACGTGGGGTCTGAACATTAATTACATGGAAACGGAGACGATTATTACACGGTTGGTGCGCGGCAACGAGCAGATGAATTTGATGGTGTTCCAGTCATCGAGATTCTGGAGCACGCGGGAGCAAAATTGGAGAACGAGGTATTGGAAGTACACGTGGGATCGAGTTTCACTTAGAACTCGACGAGGGACGGAGGTCCAAGGGGTTTAATATAAAAATGTATGTATGGCGCCCTACGTGGGGCCTGAACATTAATTACATGGAAACGGAGACGATTATTACACGGTTGGTGCGCGGCAACGAGCAGATGAATTTGATGGTGTCCAGGTCATCGAGATTCTGGAGCACGCGGGAGCAGAATTGGAGAACGAGATATTGGAAGTACACGTGGGATCGAGTTTCGCTTAGAACTCGACGAGGGACGGAGGGTCCAAGGGGTTTAACATAAAAATTGTAATAAACAACCACGCCCTGCAGATAGTATTTACTCAATTCTCGAGAAATAAATGAATTACCTGGCACCCTTAAATATTAATAAAGTCTAAAAAGGAATAAAACGCTACGTTTGCTACAGTTTCTATTTTAATAATTCTTCTACTGTGCTCATTGGCAATTGAATACAGGGTAGGAAATCTATCGACCGAATCCACACAACTACAAACGAACTTTTTAAATTACTGATGACTGCCACCGATGATGAGCCTTTTTCCTTTTACAAGGGAATAATTTATAATAATACATAAGAATGAATTTTCTGTTGTCTGTGATGAAAAATATTTTAATATTAAAAGGGGGATAGTGGTGGTGGTGGTTGTGCCTATTCAAAGCCCCTCTTCATGACCAAAGAGAATTACTTACGACGAGTTGAAACGATCGTTTGAGGGAGGGTGATGGAAGGAGTAGTCTTCGGAATTCATTTAAAAGTTCGACACGAGGCTGTCTAACGATTTCACATCACACTTTACAGGGATTACACGCATCGAGAACTGGAAGAGGAAGGGGAGGGGGGGGCAGCTCTCTTAAAATGGTCTTTAATTATTAGGGAAGCTTCAGGAATTGAAACGATTCTCCCCCAAGAAAGTAATTCCATTTGGGCTTAGAACCGTAATGTAATCTCGTCCGAAGGTGAAAGTCTTCGACTCCATCAGAGGGAAGGAGAAACCAATTGGCGCCATCTTAACTTGTCCTCCTCCTACATGGGAAAACTGCCTTATTTAAAGTTTTATTTAACTAATGACTGTCATCTAATTAAGTCATCGATGATGTAGAACCATAACATTATTCTCCTTTACTTTGAATAGTTATATATAACCTATTAAAATTTCATAGAAATTAAGTCACAGCCATAATGAAAAGTACACCATTGGTATACAGGAAAAGTCTAGTCAGTATTGATAACTCCCTCGTTTCTTCTGTAATAACTATTTAAAATGGACGTAAATAAATTCCTTCGCCTTTACGTCACAGTTTTTCCTCCGAACGGAAATGAAAATGTAATTTCATGTAATGACGTCACCTATTACCTCAATCAAGGGCTAATAAAATTAAATAAAAACATTGAAATCGAGAACGAAAAATTAACTACTACAATTACAAGTGTTTACGTCAATCATCATGGGAAAAATTTTCACATGAATGCAACAGAATCTACTGATCATGGATGAGAAATCCGAGTGTTCGACTGACCTCCTAAGTACTATCACTATTTTTTCTCTATTATTATTGTCTATTATCCTGGCCTTTTACTGTGTAACGTTTCTGTTTCTCTAAACTACGACCTATATTATTTACTTTTCTCCCATGGTCTTTTTTCCCCCATGTCTCTCTCCCAATCACTCCCTTATATTCCCCCATATTAATATACCTCTACATCATGATCTACGAATACCATACCATCAAAGATGTAATGCAGGAGAGAGAACAATGTAACACCATTAAAGACTAGAAACACGTACGAACCAACTTATACTCCCTAACTCTGGAACACAGAATCTACATAAGACTGAAGAATTGAAAACGTGGTAACCGGAGGGAATAATCATCGTAGAGGACCCCATCATCAGGACAGTGATGAATTCAATTATGTAAATGAATTCTAAGCCAACACAAACAACCCATAGAATGTGATTCTGATTAAATAAATAATTATTATTATATTTTTTTAGGGTAGCAGGCTACATGAGGGTAATCCACGTTAGGCAACTCCCCTTTAATAGCATAGGAAGGGATTTGAAAGGGAGGATGCTGAAGGGTAGAGGAAGGTAGCCAAGAGTTAACTAGGGGCCCCCGGGTTATAATTTAAGGATCCTACCCGGCATTCGCCTAAAAGTAATGCAGGTAAAACCCTAGAAAAACATGCATCAGATAGGTCGGGCATTGGGTACTTGTCACACGTCCTTCCGATAGGAGTTTTCTGTGGGGACGCAGCATTCCCATCTCCGTGCCTCGACCAGTTTAGGAGGCAGCTGGCCGACTATTCCAAATATTCTTGCTGCAGTTTATTTTGTCAACGTTTAATAATGAGTGAAAGAAAAACAAATAAACAAATATAATGGACAGGCAGAAATATACACCTCATTTAGGTTACAACTGGAATGGAAACTTTTTTAAATATATATATATATATATATATATATATATATATATATATATATTCAAATATGTTTTATATAATATTAAATAATTTTATATAGAATCTCAAGTAATCAAATTTATCAGGATATTCAACATCTCAAAATAAATTTTAGTTCATAATTGCTAATCATTAAGGTCTCAAAAAACTTTTTTTTTCACCTGATGAAGTCCCAAATTATGGCGGAAACGTTGTGTTATTATATTGTTGTAACTTTATAAACCGAATTGTCAAATATTAAATCTTTTCAGAAATGTTTGGCTATTATATTTATTTATTGTAGTATTAAATATATTAGTAAATTTTGTCTTTAATCAGATTAAAATTGAAATATAAAAAAAAAACTTAAGAATTATAAGTAAAAAAAATAATATATAATACAAAATTTTAGACACACACAATTGGCAACATTGGGATTGAGAATCAAAATAACCGCATGGATGTTGTTGAAAAAAATGTAAGTGTGAGGTAAATTAATTCATATTAAATTATTTTGATGAGTTGTTTCATTTGGTAAAGTGTTAGATAATTTAATAGTAATGGATATGAATTCCTGCTTTGTTTGTGACGGGAGCGGCGCCAGTATCAAGCAAGATCCAGTAAACTATTCCAGCTACGGAGCAGCAAATGGGATGGATCCCCTGTGTCAACTGGAGCGTCGTCGCCTTTGACAAGTTCCTCACTAACAAAGCCCCCGCCCAACTAATCCAACTTCAGTCACTACGTACCCACAGGAATCTAGTGTTAATGGAGAACCCCCAAACTACGAAACGAAACAAATAATCCGAAAAATAACACAACTGAGGAGGTCTTTGCTGCAATCAATCAATCAACAGATTATCTTTGTTGTTCTCGCCGAGTTTTATGGGAAACTAAAATGATGCGCCACAACGAAATGATTAATATTATTAAAACTCAACTGAAAATTTAAAATCTTTACGTTTGAGGTTATCATGATTATTTTTATGATCTAGCCTTCATTATCGACATGAAAGTGGTTCGATTTATACATACATACAGTCTCTCAACAAATGTTCTCGGAACATTTAATCTAACTCAGATTGTTTATCGTGATATACTGATTATATATATATATATATATATATATATATATATATATATATTGTAGTGAATAACAACCTTAAGTGGCCGCCCTTGTGTCCGCGGGCCTGAAAAGGAATACATTAAACGTGCACGTGTGCCTGCCCGAGAGGCCAAAAGAAGTCGCGGGTACGCGTCCCTTTTTTTGCATCGTTTGGGGGGGGGCGGAGTACGAATAAATACTCCGAACCCGGGTGAAAGTAGACAGACGCAGGCAGACCGACAGAGATAGAGAACGGAAAGTCGAGTGAGAGAGGCGAGACGGTAGAAAATTCAGGCAATTATAAACACACATTTGATTGGCAAAATCCTAAGATTTTTAGACTTAGACACCAGGCACAATTCCAGAGATTTTTCACATTAAATCAAGCAACACAGCTATTAATGTACAAAACAGACACTATGAAACTCAATAATTGCTATGATCCCTTATTCGTATGCAACCCTTTCGGCTCTCCCATTGTCGTTGCGTCTTCGTCGCTTCTGAGTTTTTTTCAAACTGACGAGTGCAGTTGTGTCACTCCAGGCGCTCTTCTTTGCACCTGACGAAAGGGGGAGCAAGGATCCCCAGAAACGGTGCATTGTGATACTTATATTATCACTTTTCAATACCACAAAACAACGTTTTGTCGCTTCTGAGTTTTTTTCAAACTGACGAGTGCAGTTGTGTCGCTCCAGGCGCTCTTCTTGGTACCTGACGAAAGGAGGAGCAAGGATCCCCAGAAACGGTGCATTGTGATATTTATATTATCACTTTTCAATACCACAAAACAACGTTTTCTGGGGTTCCTTGCTCCCCCTTTCATCAGGTGCCAAGAAGAGCGCCTGGAGCGACACAACTGCACTCGTCAGTTTGACAAAAAAAAGCAACTCAAAAGCAGGAGTAGTAGTAGTAAGTAAATCCTCTGTAAATATTATTTCCTTAAATTTTAAATGTTATTCCCCTTAGATGCAACGACTCGGCTCTTACAACCTTTATATAAAAACTATAATTAGCAGATATTTTTTTCCTCGTTAGAAAAATTAACCTACTACGAATAAAAAACATCAATTATTTATTAAAAATAAAATGTTTTACCGTAGCTGATGATGGACACGGTACCTTTCAGTTGATCACCAGCAGAGATCCAAAAATTACTCAAATAAAAAACTACACCTCGTGCCTTCAACAGCGACGTTAAATTTTTAATAATGAAAAAGAGGAGGAGGCAAGAGCACGTGTGCGTCTTTTACGAGGCTCCATAACGTCGGTTTCTTCCACCCACGCAACTTAATACTGCCTCGATCATTTAGGAAAGCTTCATTGGATCCACGTCGTCGTTACCAAATTATTTTCACGTGGTCCATTCATAAAATCCCGAGTAATATCACACAATGTGCGATGCGTTTTCGGGTGTAATTTATAAAAAACTAACTGAAGGTGCCCGGCGTTGCCCGAAATGCCATTTATCTGTAATCCCCCGATATGACTCCAAATTCGGTTGCTTTTGCGCTATTTTTATGTAACACTCCTCGAACCCTATCCCTACATTTGCTCCCCTGGAATGCCGAAAGGGGTTGAAATTATACGCAAAAAAAAACATCAGTAGAAATGCAATCAATATAATTAACCCTGAAAAATATCGATTCAACGCAAATATCTGCCGTGTTTGCATGTTCCAATATTTCCACCCCTGCCCCTGGGGGTTAAATACCAAGTTGAATGTCATAACTAAACTCAGTGACTTCCATAACCTTCCATTTGACTCCAATCTCGGTTGTATTCGCGCTATTTTCTTGTAAAGCATCTCCACCCCAAAACCATAAGGGTGCCCTTTTCTCAGGGTGTAGGGGGATGAAAATTATATTCATATAACATCGGTAGAAACACTATCAATATCTTTGACCCCTAAAAATATTTATCCGACTGAAATAACGACTGTTTTAGCATGCTTAAGTATTTCCACCCCCGCTTCTGGGGGTGGTAGACGCGTCTCATCCCGACAGTATTTGTTTCCTGGTCGCAAAGAACACGTGTACGAAATTTGGTGAAATTTGCTCCACCGGTGTAGATTTGTATAAGGAACTTACAAACATACATACATACACTCATTTTTATTTATAAGATATACGTACATACACTCATTTTTATTTATAATATATACGTACATACACTCATTTTTATTTATAAGATTATGTCTAACAAATGTTAATTTCATTTATCTAAAGAGAAATTAATCGTGCAAAGTCTTCGGCAGTCGTGGCCACCGAGCGTCTCAATCAATCCCTCTTGTTGCGAGGAGATTCTTATCCCCCGGCCGGCTGACAATCACGTGTATTGTATTGGTTTCTTTCCTCCCCCTCCCCTCCCCCCTCCCCTCTTACCTGGTCGCTAATTGAGGCAGATTCTGGTTCGGATAGGAGAGGAACCGTCCATAGAGCCCTGAATTACGGACAATGACGATGCGATCACAACGTTCCGTGAGAGAGCAAGTCACGAAGACGTCGCTAATTATAACCCTTTTGGCATCACTCATTTGCTGAGATGTCTCAAGACATTCACTTTGGAATGCGATACGTATACCATTACCAGTATCATTACAGTTATAGTTGAAATATATGAGCCGGCGTCGTATTTTGAGCGGCCGTGGCCTGAGCGTCCCCGTTTCCTTCAATCCTGGCTGACCTCTGAGCGAGCAACTTTATCAGTCTTATTATAAATTATCATGTCCGTAGAAACACAGATTTTGAAATTAGATCATTTAATTGACTTTAAAAACCCCTGAAGAGGTCCTCATAAATTACGGATGAAACTTTGAGAATTTTTATTTTTCTATTATAACGTTTAAAAAATTTAAATTAATAATAATTTTTACAAGTCAACAGGTTGATGACGTCAGATAAATATAAGTGTTAAAAGATTTGTATCTTACCTGATCATCTCTAAGCATATTTATTAAAGGAGTCACTACCAATTGAAACAGTTTCCATGTTATAGACAGAGATATAAGTCATAAATCCAGATAAGTTTCAGAGATGTTATACATTAAAACCCCAAGACTGATAAAGTTCCTCTTCGGAAAAACTTTATTCCTGTGCGCTCAGGGCACGGCCGCTCAAAATACGACGCCATATAAGACATCAATCTAATATCTGCAATACTTGAGAATCCGACAACACCTACCAATCATTTCCTCCGGTAATTCAAACAGTTGATACTGTAGCAATAGTTAATTAGGCCATTAAATTGATTAGGTATAATTTGAATTGGTTTTAATAAAAATTTAATTGTAGCGGTAGGAGCTACCAAAGCTACAATGAGAGGCGAGTTATTTTCCTTTGTTTAAAAGCCGAAATGGTGACTGCGCGCGCGAAAGGAATTGAGTCTGTTTTTTTTAGGGCAACAGGCTACATGAGGGTAATCCACGTTGGGCAACTCCCCTTTAATAGCATAGGAAGGGATTTGAAAGGGGGGATGCGTAAAGGTGGAGGAAGGTAGCCAAGGGTTAACTAGGGCCCCCGGGATATATTTAAAGGATCCTACCCGGCATTCGCCTAAAGAAATGCAGAGAAAACCCTAGAAAAACCTGCATCAGGTAGGTCGGGCATTGGGTACTTGTCCCACGCCCTTCCGATAGCGGGAGAGGAGTTTGCTGTGGGGACGCAGCATTCCCTTCTACGTGCCTCGACCAGTTTAGGAGGCAGCTGGCCGACTATTCCAATAGGAATAGCTGACAACTCTTACCGTATGCCCAAGGTCTGTGACCCCGGAATCAGTTTATAAATCATTTTTCTGTTAATTATCAAACCCAGTTGTGACCCTGACATTAAGAGATCTTAATTTGATTGCGTTTATTTTAACTTCTGGAAGCCACAATTTTTATTTGTTAATTATTTTAATTAACCTTCAGTTAGATTATTACATAAATGGCTACCACAACGTGGGGCAAATTAAATAATCGCTTAACTTGTTGATTATAACAATATGTTTCGAGAACTGATAGTTATTTAGAGAGGCTGATGATGAAAAAGTACCTCGGCAGCTGGCCGACTGTTCCAGTGGGAGTAAAGACTCCGGAAGATACACTTCTCAAAAACTGACCAAGGTTACTCGGCTTGTGGGAACCTATTTTTTTTCTCTTCAAAATAGGCGATATAAAAAAATTAATTTCCTTATTAAATTATTTTACTCTCAATAACAAAAACCCCGAAATTTTTTTTTTGATATTTGAAATAAATTAAATAACTGTGAATACTAGAATAAATTCTCCACACCGACTCGTTTCTAAATTGAGCTTATAATGGACGGGTTTCAGTCGTCAGTGGTTTTTTTTCCAGGTCTCTGAGCGGCTCTTTTTTATTTAAATAAAATATTTCGTTAATCTTTAAAGCATATATAGTTTGTGGAGTAATCCTAAAAGTGTAGACTTTTTCGACTTTTAATTATGCAGGCGATCAGATTGGCATTGCATTACCTCTTTTTTCCCTTGCAATTACTCGCCCATGCAACCTATTTTTTAATATATTATGCATTGTCGCGACCACAAAAGTGGTTTTTAATGTTCCCCACTACCCCTGAATTTATACTAGATTATTCAATCCTGAAAATGTAGGGAAGAAGCTTCCCTGACACTCAAATATTTATAAAGAGAGGCTTTTATTAAATAATCATCATCGTCGTCATGTGGGGCAAAAGTGGAAGGAAATTTACTAAAAAAAAGGGGGGGGAGAAGTTGATTTAATAACTTTATAATGGTAAATTTTAAAAATTAATTTCGTTACATAATGTTATAGAAGTTTCAGCATACCGCTAATCTAAAAAATGTTGGGTTGAAGTACGGAAAAATGAATAGAAATATAAGTTCAGAAGTTAACTTTTATTGTTTAATTAGGTTGTAACTAATGTCAGGTACTTATTTAAAAATTATTGGGCATACGATAAGAGTTGTCCGCTATTACATTGGTACAATCGGCCAGCTGCCTCCCTAAACGCTGGTCAAGGCACGGGACCTACCTGATGCAGCTTTTCTAAGGGTCTCTGTCCTGCATCACTTTTAAGCGAATTGCCGGGTAGGATCCTTAAACTACAACCCGGCATCCCTAGTTAACCCTTGGCTACCTTCATCTACCCTTCCACATCCCCTCTTTCAAATCCTATGCCTATAAAAGGGGAGTTGCCACCATGTGGTCATGTAGCCTGTTACACTAAAAAAATCTATTTAAAAAAATCTTAAATATTCGTATTTGAAATAAGGAAATTACAATATATAACACACAGAAAAGAATTTAATGTTTTAGAAATCGGAAAGTCTGTTGCTTAATTTGGTTTAATAAACGCATCTAAAATTCTTTTTTTTTAGGGCAACAGGCTACATGAGGGTAATCCACATGGTGGCAACTCCCCTTTAATAGCATAGGAAGGGATTTGAAAGGGGGGATGCGGAACGGTAGAGGAAGGTAGCCAAGAGTTAACTAGGGCCCCCGGGCTATTGTTTAAGGATCCTTCCCTGCATTTTCCTAAAAGTAATGCAGGGAAAACCCTAGAAAAACCTGCATCAGGTAGGTCGGGCATTGGGTACTTGTCCCACGTCCTTCCGATAGCGGGAGAGGAGTTTTCTGTGGGGACGCAGTATTCCCTTCTCCGTATCTCGACCAGTTTAGGAGGCAGCTGGCCGACTATTCCAATGGGAATAGCGGACAACTTTTACCATATGCCCAAGGTCAGTGACCCCGGAACATACACCTCTCAAAACAGGCCGAGGTGCCTCGGCTTAAACAACAAGTGACAGTGACTGCGACTTAAAATTCAGATTAAGTATAAAAACGCGAACTAATAAGTTCATTACATCACAAAACAAAGAAAAATCCAGAAGAACAAAATTTTTCAGGGTATTATTGCTATAATGTTTGTTCTTGAACAAAGTCATGTCTAATGTATTAATATTAAAGTAATAAGGACGACACTATTATGTTCAATAATTTATTATTACTGAATTTAAAACTTCCCAAAGTTAATTTCAAAATATCCTTTTTTTAATTTCCATAAATAAGAATTTTATCTTGACCCTGAATAAATTATAAGGGGATTATAAAATGGGCTTTTAATTAAATAAAATACAGCAATTATTACTTTATCGGCAACCGTAAGTAGATTTTTGAAAGATATGTATTGAACTGTGTTGTAAGGTTGGCACCAATTACAGTCTGTACACTCTTTGAAAACATATTATCTTTGTCTTGACGTACTGTTGTCATTACTTAATAAAATATTAATAGTCTAAAAGTCTTGTCTACACGAAGTATAACAAACTAAAAGCAATAAATCGATTTAAATCGAATCGAAGTCCTGATGTCAATAAATGCCATTTGTTGATCTGCGTGCGGCCATTGGACAATTATTCAGTTTTGAAAGGTAAATTTAGTTTCGTAGCGATTCACATAGGCATATATATATATATATATATATATATATATATATTGTAGTGAATAACAACGGTAAGTGGCCGCCCTTTGTCCGCGGGCCTTAGAAGGAATTCATTAAACGTGCACGTGCGCCCAAAGGGCCCCAAGAAGCAGAGGGTATGCGTCCCCTTTTTTTTGCATCGTTTGAGGGGGAAGTAAGGATATATACTCCGCACCCGGGTGAAAGTTGACAGACAGAGAGAGGAGAGAAAGTGAAGGCAATGAGAGAGGACTGAAAGTGGAGTGTGAGAGGCGAGAGGGAGGAAAATTTGGCGAGCTGTAATGAACAAAAGTTTTGGAGTGTGGACGTCCATCGCGGGGAGGCCGAAGAAGGAGATCGTGGGGTGCTACAAGACCAGTGATCCGCTGCAAGTCTGCTGACGCCACAAGTTAAAGTAAGGGTCGCCATTAATGGGAAGTGCCTTCTGAAGTTAAAGATTTTTTACACAGTACGGAAATAAGCTGTTTATGAATTTCCACCGAGCCACCCACATTACCCTGTAGAGTAGGAGGATTTCATAACCAAGCCGGAGCTAATTATTGTCAGTTTTTTTGCAGACTATATGTATAGCTGCTGGCGCCCAATCTATTTTTTATGTATTTATTATGTTATAAAGTTTTTTTTATATGGTAATAAAGTCTAATCATTACAATATATATATAGATATATATATATTAGGAAATGTTGAGCAGAGAAACGATTGCTTCCACAAATGAAAAAAATAATTATATCGTGAGAAAATGTAAATAACTTATAAATATTATACTCAAGCTAGTACATAAAATTAAAATTTGATTGAAAAGAAGAAAAAAAAGACTATGAATTGAAACAGAGAAGTAGAAGTGACGTCACATTAAGGATATCACAGTCTACTATTGATTATCAGCGACAGTATCGGTCGGCTCTTGCGGGTCTCCGGGGATCTGTCCGTAACCTTTGAACGAAGTTCGACATTTCAACCCCATCCCGCCCACCTTCCCGTAAGATAGACGATTTAGAAACAAACCTCGTATACTCGCCACAACAAACTGAAAACAAATAAAATCGCTGCCTCGTATCATCACATTATTAATCTTTAATAACGATATATATTATATGAATAAATAACAGACAATTTTAAGTCAGATAAATATTTATTTCTGACTGTTGTTTATTTATAAGTTATTAATCTTTACTTTTTCCCTCGAGATATATATATATATAATAAAAAAGGATGTATATTTGTATGTATGTATGTATGTATTTACGTTGTTCTTTATACAAATTTTATCGCGTGGACAGAATGCAACAAAAATTGGTATACGTATTCTGCCAAAGTCGAGAACCGGTACTGTGGGGTGACAAACCACTAGCATAAATGTGAAAAGAATTATAATTTTAAAAAGTGATCATTAAGTGATCATTATACTGCGCGCCAATATATCATGACATCACGCGACAGAGAGAGACGTTACTACGCGACGAACAAAGGAAATAGTTCGATTTTTCCGTAATGAAATGAAGCAGAAATATTTTCATTGAATAAAAGTATAATTCTATCCAGTAATACTCCATCGAGTGATAATAAAAAACAATACAAAATACTTTACAATCGTTGAGGGAAAATGTTAGTTAATTTAGTGAGTGCAATATGGCCACCATTTCTTTACATTTGGAATGTAGCTATCAATTTGATCACTTCAATCCTTCGTAATGTGCGAATACTGATGGACAATACTCAAGAAGTACTGTCTGAAGACTTACTGACAATTATATTTCTAAAGAATAACGATGGTATGTTTGTTGCTATTATGCAATTAAATTCTATGTATCTTATAGCTATTAAATTAATGCAGTATATTCATGTATTGGTAAAGAAATTTGGAGGTATGTTTGTTGAGATTGATGCAATAAAATTCAATGTATTTTATAGCTGTTCAATTAAAGCACTATTGGTCGAAATAGGAATAGTTAGATTTAGGTTGTGTCTTCTTGACTAAAGATTAATATAGAATTAAATTATTTTTCGGGTTTATATAAATAAGACACGGACAACGCCGGGCACTCAGCTAGTATAATATATATTTCATTTGAGGAAGCAATTGTTTCTATTTTTTTAGGGTAACAGGCTACATGAGGGTAATCCCCTTTAATAGCATAGGAAGGGATTTGAAATGGCGGATGCGGAAGGGTAGAGGAAGGTAACCATGGGTTAACTAGGGCACCCTGGTTATATTTTAAGGATCCTATCCGCCATTCGCATAAGAGTAATGCAGGGAAAACCCTAGAAAAACCTGCATCAGGTAGGTCGAGTATTCGGTACTTGTCCCACGCGGGAGATAGCGGGAAAGGAGTTTGCTGTGGGGACGCAGCATTCCCTTCTCCGGGCCTCGACCAGTTTAGGAGGCAGCTGGACGACTATTCCAATGGGAATAGCGAACAACTCTTACCGTATGCCCAAGGTCTGTGACCCCGGAACATACACCTCTCAGAACAGGCCGAGGTGCCTCGGCTTTTGGGAACCTTAGTTCAAAAACGGAGAGGAAAAAGCATCCCCAAAGGTAGCCCCTTCGTATCTCTCTTCTCTGCTCAACATTTCGTAATATACATAAATATATATATATATATGTGTGTGTGTGTGTCTGTGTGTGTATGTGTTTGTATAATGAACATGTATTGTTGTAGTAAAACTTCTCGGGTCTCGGGCACGAAAAATTGAATTAAACGCGAAGTTTTGACGACAGAGCTCTCGTCTAGATGGTGACGACGGAGCTTTAAGTCGTCGAAACGTCGCGTTTTAATTTATTTACCCGTGTGCAAGCTCGAGATGTAACGGATTGATATCAAGAGATTAAAGAAAAATGGTGAACTTTATAAATCGCTGATGAATATGGTTTCAATAGCAACGGTCACTGATATTCAGTTCAGCCAGAGTTTATTTATATCTGATTTCCTTGTTCCAGTTTTAGCGATCACAACCCCCCCCCCCCACTCCCCCGTCATTCAACCTGTTGGAAGCAAAGCTGGGGGGTTATCATCGGCTTCGAACGGAATTGCGATCAGGTCTGCAAATGCAGGGTCGAAGAGGATTTGACGGTTTTATTTTTTTGAACCACACACGCACAGAGTCGGTCGGTCGGTCGGTCGAGGGAGAATCAGTTTGACGCCGCAAAATGGCGTAGGAGGAGAGCGATAAATAAACAGAGCGTCGCCATGACAAATCGTCTCTGTTCGGACGCGCGGGTCCCGGAGGACCACGAAGAAAAATCGAACACCACCGCGTTCTGCATTCACGGTCTCGCTCGCTCTGCTGCAGGGACTTTAACAAGTACAACTCACTCACAGGAACGGGCGTGATGGAGACGTATTGTTCTTTGAAACGAGTCTTCTGCGGTCAGCAGTAAATATTCGTGTCGTGTCAGTTTCTGAACACGAAAAAGGCCAAATCGAAGTGACAAATTATGCACACACGGAAGTATTTTTTTGTTTGTTTTTTTTTTCGAGAAAAAAAATCAGGTTGACTAAACGTGCCAACCCTTACTGTAATTCCTCGTCGCATATCTCTGCGATATCTATCGTTATTCGGATTCGTGACCGTAGTTATGTTCCCTGGAGTTCCCTGGAGGGTTAACTAGGGCCCCCGAGCTATGGTTTAAGGATCCTACCCGGCAATTCGCCTAATACTGATGCAGGGAAAAGCCTAGGAAAACCTGCATCAGGTAGGTCGGGCATTTGGTACTTGTCCCACGGCCTTCCGATAGCGGGAGAGAGGGGTTTGCTGTAGGGACTCAGCATTCCCTTCTCAGTGCCTCTACCAGTTTAGGAGGCAGCTGGCCGACTGTTCCAATGAGAAAAGAACTTACCGTATGTCCAACACGCCACAACATCTTGTCATTTTCTCTCAAAGAGACGGATGATTACAATATATATATATTGTAATGCCAATTAATTAGGACATTAATTGTGTTCCGCTTCCAAAGCGGCAATGGAGCCGAGCTCTGTTACTTTGTCGGAAAGTCAAAAATGGCGTATGCGCGCTAAAACTCGAGACTACGATAGTTCAGTTGGTAACGGAACATTTCGGAGGATGGAACAAATGAGTCTAGAGCAGAGACTAGCCGTTGTTTAATGTATAATTAAACAAACTTGTGAGTTGAAGACAAAGTAAAAAACATTAACGGAAGCATTTAAATCGTAAATATTGCTAAGTAAAAGCAGTTTACGTCTGTAGCCAGTCAGGAATAGTAAAGTTGCAGTTTAAGTCCCAAGCGGTAAAAAGACTAGCAAATCTATGAATCACAGGATTCATATAAAGTAAGAAGGTATCAGATAGCTGACAAAAAGGAGGATCATCCGAGTTCCTATCAAGGTGGGCTTCAAGAATGTAAAATCTCTTAGCCGATATTAGAATCAGTGTAAAATTTTTGCCATAGTGAACTCCCGAAAACAAAAAGGAATGCTGGAACCAGCTGGACAGATGTGAGTAACAAAATACAAAAATAATGATTTATGTGAACGTAATTAAAGGATAGAAGTCAGATTTCGTTCTATTTTAATTGTCAATCAGAGTTAATTTCTATTCTTTTATTTTCTTCCTATCGACATATTGTCTGGTTGAATTATAAACTGTGTTAATTAGTTTTTGTAGAACAACTTGTTGTGTCCATTATCAAACCCAGTAGAGACCCTGAGATCTAAAATTTTAAATTGTAATTGTTTGTGAGTAAAAGCAACAAAGTGGAAATAAATAATTATGTTTTAAATTCTAGCTGATAATTTAATTTAATTAACGTCATTGTTGATTATTACAATATATAGTCAAACAAAACATATTATAGTTTATGCGGAAAAGAAAAGAATTAATGCGTCAAAGGAGTAAAAAACTGCGTGAAAAAAAATAATGAAAAAATTTACGTCTGATCGAAAATTAATGATAAGAAATAAGATAGCCAACTAATTGTGTTTTAGTGCAATTGTGTCGCTCTAGGCCCTTCTTAGCACCTGAAGAAAGGCACAAGGATCTTTTTCCTCTGTTTGTCTATTTTTATTATCTCGATTTAAAAACAAAGAAAGACTTTAATTTAATTTATATAAGGTAGGGACTTAAAAATGGAGATAATTCAAAATTCTGGTAAAATAAATGTTTCACGCTGGTTTTTTTATTCTCTGTATATTGAATTCAGGGTGTCCGTTTCTTGTGTTTCTAAGCGACAACGTGTCTATAAATTGTAATTTTGGCAGCCTTGACTGCGGCCCGTATTTATGAAGCAAGCAGCTGTATGAAACGAGCTAGAGATTAAAAGGACAGAATGATGAAGAGAGGAGGAGGAGGACGACGTCGCGTCACGTGGACCGCAGCCAACGTTTCTTACGACAGTGACCATCGCCAGTACCAGTTACTGCGACCCTGAGGCCTGCGTGGAGGGAGGAACACGCGTGTTACGCATGTGCGAGGCCAGTTCTGAGCTGGAATATTTACTCCACGCACGGCCAGATGAACCGTGTGATTGCAACGATCACCGTGAATTAGTAACATCCTTTAATCGGACTGCGAAATCGAGGAAAGGTGGGGGAGAAACCCCTGTGTTTTATTTACATGGTAATTAAAAAGCAGTTAGCGTGCAAGTGGAAAGAGCGGCAGGTCGCAGGTGGCGGACGCTCTCAAAACCCCCCACAATTGACACTTGAATATTTTATCACTTACAGAGCTTTTGTTGAGCTATTAAAAAGCTGCGTCGCTCTCTCGCGTGTTTGTCTCTCACTGGAAAACTCGCTATTGTGTCGATTGTTTTGGCAGGGATGACCGACAAAATAATACGCACGTAGTGGACTTATTATCACTGGTCTCACGAGGACGAGCTTTGCTGTCGCATAGTCAACTGCCGTCATATTTGCGCGGAAAACGTTTAGCCTAAGCGGCGTTGAGTTTACAAGGAGAAAATGCGCATTATTTTTATTTTCCTCACTCGAAATACAATTTAAAATATATTTGTAGAGAACAATTTTTTTTGTAGGTGTAGACAGGCTACATGAGGGTAATCCACATAATGGCAACTCCTCTCTTATAGCATAGGAAAAGGAGTGAAAGCGGGGATGAGGAGAGGTAGAGCAAGGTAGCCAAGGGTTAACTAAGGGCCCCCTGGCTAAGGTTTAAGGATCCTACCCGGCATTCGCCTAAAAGTGATGCAGCGAAAACCGTAGAAAAACCTGCATCAGGTTCTTTTCACATACTTACTGAATTTTAATTTTAAATATTTTTTTGTAGGTGTAGACAGGCTATGTATAGGGTAATCCACATAGTGGCAACTCCTCTCTTATAGCATAGGAAAAGGAGTGAAAGCGGGGATGCGGAGAGGTAGAGCAAGGTAGCCAAAGGTTAACTAGGGGCCCCCTGGCTATGCTTTAAGGATCCTACCCGGCAATTCGCCTAAAAGTGATGCAGGGAAAACCCTAGAAAAACCCGCATCAGGTAGGTAGGGCATTTGGTACTTGTCTCACGCCCTTCCCTGGATGGCGGGAGAGAGGGGTTTGCTGTGGGATCAGATCTTTCCCCTCGCCGTGCCTTGACCGGTTTAGGAGGCAGCTGTCCGACTATTCCAATAGGAATGCCCCAAGGTCTGCGACCCCGAAACATACACCTCTCAAAACAGGCCGAGGCCAATTATTAAATGAAACAAAACCTTTAAAAAAATACATCAAGGGACAAAGAAACCTGTGAGAGAAATTTCTCGTAGGTGAACCTTCCCAGAGAGCTCTTTGGGGATGCCTGCTCCTCTCTCTCTCTGGTTTTTTTAACTATGGTTCCCACAAGCCGAGGCACGTCGACTTATATTGAGAGGTCTATATTATATATAGCATAGTACTCCATAAATGTTTTACGCTTGAAAGCGAATTTTATTAAAATGTGTGATTTGGATCTCTTATAAATCATTATTTTCGGCATTTTTAATATTTTCGGGAAAATAAAATTATTCTACTACAATTCCAAAGAATAATTTTGTTTTTTATTTATTACTGACGTACACAATATACTATTTTTTTGTTGGGCCTCATTCCTACGAAGAATTCAAACATGGTCTCCATATTTTATCCCAAGAAACATTTTACCTACCGCGATTTTACACTTTTTTAGGGACCATGATTTAAGCGGTAATTTGGTAATTGTTCGTAGATTGCTGTTATAATATTAATGGGCTTATTAATCGTCTGCGTGTGTTATAGTGTGACATTGTGTGAACCGCGAGAAATTGGCAAGCTGGATGGCGTAACGCGGATGGAGGAACCGACGACGATACAGAGAAGAGAGGACAATAGCATTCCCAAGAGACCGTATTACACCACCAAGAGCTGCGACGAGGTCATAAAGAATGCACAACTGCAATTAGAACCTCCCCGCTCCAACCCCGAAGACAAAACGGAACAAGGGGACGATTTTCCAGAGCTCAGAATCAAGTGCCCTCTCGTCAATGATGTCGTAAATTATTTTCTTCCCCACTTTCCCAAAAGAAATTATGTAATATATGATAAATTTATATTCTCATATGTCTAGCCCTGTCTTTGATGAAAGGAGGAAAAGAGTACAATGGAGGACGGTTTTGAAATGCAATATTGCAGAAAAGTGTTGAAGATTAAAAGAAGACGATAATATAAATATTCTGAAAATTCATAAAAAAACGATGAGAATATATTCTACTAGTAAAAACTCTGATAGAAGCAACGATGTAGGTAGGACAGGGTGACGACGAGTAATCCTGTGAGCCCCACACAAATTTCCAGAATTCCTTTGATTTTTCTGAGTTGAGTCTGGATACCAACTGCAGTTACCAAAACTCCTCCGGCATATGTTTTTAATTTTATACAGCCGTCAGCTCAATATATTTAAGTTTCCGCGTCCATTGGAGCTGTCTGGCCCTCTTAAAGCCTTTTCGTCACCGAAAACGATCCGAGAGCACCGTCAGAGTCCGCCGTCAGCTCAATATATTTAAGTTTCCGCGTCCATTGGAGCTGTCTGGCCCTCTTAAAGCCTTTTTGTCACAGAAAATAATCAGAGAACACCGTCACAGTCCACCGTCAGCTCAATATATTTAAGTTCCCGCATCCATTGGAGCTGTCTGGCCCTCTTAATGCCTTTCTGTCACCGAAAAGGGTCCGAGAGCACCGTCAGAGTCCGCCGTCAGCTCAATATATTTAAGTTTCCGCGTCCATTGGAGATGTCAGGCCCTCTTAAAGCCTTTTTGTCACCGAAAAGGATCCGAGAGCACCGTCAGAGTCCGCCGTCAGCTCAATATATTTAAGTTCCCGCATCCATTGGAGCTGTCTGGCCCTCTTAATGCCTTTCTGTCACCGAAAAGGGTCCGAGAGCACCGTCAGAGTCCGCCGTCTGCTCAATATATTTAAGTTTCCGCGTCCATTGGAGCTGTCTGGCCCTCTTGAAGCCTTTTTGTCACCGAAAAGGATCCGAGAGCCCCGTCAGAGTCCGCCGTCAGCTCAATATATTTAAGTTTCCGCGTCCATTGGAGCTGTCTGGCCCTCTTAAAGCCTTTTTGTCACCGAAAAGGGTCCGAGAGCACCGTCAGAGTCAGCCGTCAGGACAAACAACGGTTTCCGTCAGAAATAGGGCGCTTTTAAATAAATAAATGTTCATTACAATTTACTTTGAAAAATCCATTTTGTTTTCTGAAATACCTCAGAAAAAAAAACGTTTTGTAGAACTTAGAAACGTATTGTTTTCTTGGAACTGAAACTATGTTATGTAACAAATTAAAGTCTGATTTCAAAGTATTCCCATCCGGAGTATGGAGGAAGAATTCCAGTGAAGTAAGTCTGAGGAAATGAGTATCTCAAACTGAACGAGAAACACCGCATAATTTCTTTCTCCGACGTTGTAATTAAAATTTATATCATAAATAGAGATTGACTTCCTCCCATCCCCCCTCCCCTTGTGACTGTACAGGAACTTATGCCTTCAAAGGGAATGTTTGTTGGCAGCTTCTGGTTCATAAGAGCAGTTAATCATAAGCTTTCTCCCCTTCTTCGCCGGAAGCTTTTGAAGTCTATATTTTACGACAAACATGTAGGGAGTAATTACGTCCAGCTGTGAGCGATATTGAAACTCGCCCCGTCCTCTTGAGGGCGCTCTATTACGTGTAAACCCTCCCTTCGGTTTTAAAATATCACTACTGTTTTCACTCAAAATCTGTGTATACATAAACTCAACTAACTTCACCCTTCCTCGACAAACATTACAGAGAATTTTTTATGTTGTAATTTGATGGGTTATAAAAAAATATGTTTGCCCCATACTAATAGTATTTCCGTGATCTTTTCTAAAACAAGAAACTTAATTTAATTTAATAGAAAAGGGTCACTCCAAATAAATCTAACGGTATCAAAAATATGGTTCTCAAAGAAGAAATAATAAGTTTAATTTATTTTAATAATACAGGGTCACTCCAAAGAAATCTAATGGTTTCAATATTTGGCTTACAAAGAAGAAATAATAATTTTTATTTAATTTTATAATACAGGGTTACTCCAAATAAATCTAATGGTTTCAAAAACATGGTTCTCAAAGAAGAAATAATAATTTTAATTTAATTTAATAATACAGGGTCACTCCAAAGAAATCAAATGGTTTCAATATTTGGCTTACAAAGAAGAAATAATAATTTTTATTTAATTTGATAATACAGGGTCACTCCAAAGAAATATTATGTTTTCAAAATTTGGTTCTCAAAGAATAAATAATCATTTTAATTTAATTTTATAATACAGGGTCACTCCAAATAAATCTAATGGTTTCAAAAATATGGTTCTCAAAGAAGAAATAATAATTTTAATTTAATTTAATAATACAGGGTCACTCCAAAGAAATCTAATGGTTTCAATATTTGGCTTACAAAGAAGAAATAATAATTTTTATTTAATTTTATAATACAGGGTCACTCCAAATAAATCTAATGGTTTCAAAAACATGGTTCTCAAAGAAGAAATAATAATTTTAATTTAATTTTATAATACAGGGTCACTCCAAAGAAATATTATGTTTTCAAAATTTGGTTCTCAAAGAAGAAATAATAATTTTAATTTATTTTTATAATACAGGGTCACTCCAAATAAATCTAATGGTTTCAAGATTTGGTTTACAAAGAAGAAATGATAATTTAACATGAAAAGGAGAAAATTCAGTAATTAATATGCTTATAATTTTACAGAATATATCAGTTTTGAGTTTAATTTTGAAAAAAAGATGGATCTTATAAATTTCTTAAACTTATTATTATTTGGTATAACACACAGAATAGATACAAATAAATTCATTATTCTACCAGTCTTTATATTGAAGCAGTTAAGAAGTATTACAGTAGCTGCTTATAATTTTCTTATTTATTTCTGAGTAATGTAATAATATTAAATATTAAAGCAGTATTATGAATACATTTGAATACATCAGACACTTCAAAACTAAATAAATATAAATTGGATTATTCACTGCAAAATTTGTTCCATAAATGTTAATTTTTTTTAGATGAATTTAACAAAAGAAAATTTAAGCAGTAAGGACTGTTTTTATTTATAAAATAAAAATGAATTTTTATTAAATTAGAAAAACATTTATATTATGGTAAGGATTATTATTCAGACAAAATATATTCTTCTGTATGTTAAGATAAAGATAATTATCATATTTTATCTTGGATAAAATAGTATGAAAAAATTCTTAATTGGCACAAAAAGCCAAAAAGGTAAGATTTATGCATGGAAACATTATGACCTCAAGTTGAAAAGGATGCAGGAGGGAAAATATTTAAAAATTTCTCTTGAAGCTAATTTCTTAATTATTTAATGTATAATTAAATATTGTATAAGTAGCATTATTCCTAACATTAGACGAAATAGCCAAATACAGACAAAATTTAAGTGATGACCTAAATACCAAACGACATTTCAGGGATCCTTGTAACATTTCATCATCTAATACAAATACCTTATGAAAGTGTCTACTGTGCGGTTGTGTTGCTCCTGACTCTCGTGGTTGCTTTTTTTCCCAAACACCTGACGAAAGGAACAAAGGATCCTTAAAATGTTGTGTGGTATTTACATCACCTTATTATTACATTTTATACAGACGTGTAATATTCACAAGATTATTTTTAATTTACTTTGATTAAATTGATTAAAATATAAATAGGCATATATAAAATAAGTTGTAGTAAACGTCCAATATCAGAGAGATTTATTAAATAATCAGATTATAATAAAAATTAGCGAAACTTATTTTCATTAATATTTTACTGCATAAATGTTCAGCTGGAGAGGATAAAAACAGGTGCCGAAACGTTGTTATTTTTAAAATAATTTTTTTGAATGTCGCAAACCGCATTTCATTTTTGTACAGTAAAAAAAGAGACTAAAATCTCAAATATTTTGTTTCGGGTATTAAAAATCGTTTCTAAAATTTCAGTTATATATAACTGTTATTTTCACTATTTTTTACTTCATGTGACTTTTATGTAAAAGGAGAATATCCTATAACAGAATTATATATATGGTTATGTGAAACGTACAGTGAAGCAGTTAAAACTGTGCTATCTCGTCTGCAACCAATCATAACTTGAGTTTTCCCTTTGTTTATTTTAAGCCAAAATTTCATCTCGAGTAGTTCGCCCGTTTCTCTTCCAGCAACTTTTCCCAAACTTTGTCTTCTCCGATAACAGCACAACGCGTCAACTGCGAATAATATAAGCATCTGAAAGCGTTCCCCCCCCCCCCCCCAACTACTCCCACTTCTGCGGTGAACGTTCTTTTGTTATCATTACTTCTTCGTCATACAAAATTAAAAAATTATATTCAACTATTATTATTATTCACTCTTTTACTATTCCCTTCTTATTTTACTTTGTATCAATTTATTAGAGAATACGATTATTATGGTTTTTTTTTTCAGAGCGACGTTATAACCACTACACATCGGTAAATATCTCCTTCCATTCACATCGACGTATAAGCTCAGTCCCGTTTATGCTTTACGAATCCATGTTACACTGTCTTGTTGTTTTAAATTCAGATTTTTAAATATCATTGGACTTAAACTGATGATAATATATTTAAAATCATTCCTTCATCCTTCTCAGCTAGAGAGAAATATAGAGACCGCGTAAGCAATGGCAGGCAGGGTTGTGCCGATGTATGTAAAATGGAGGAGCTCCTGCTGTAGGGGTGGGGCTTAGACTCGTGGACTGACACACCTGCTCGTGGACTTGAGATACCTGCTACGACTTCTACTAGCAACCCGCACGACAAAATCACGAAATCCCATACTAAATTTGAAACGCTTCAAAAAGGAGGCGGTCATGACATCTGTTGGATTTGGCTCGTACTAAGGACTTAACATGGGGTTTGATTTTCACGGAGCTCGATACATCAGGGGAGCAGCCGGCCTTAGTAGTTGGCGAAGTTCTCTGCTACGTCACAACTGCCCCTACTTCCTGCCTCGCTCTGGTCAGAGGCGTTGACCAGAACTAAGCAAAATGGCGTCGTTGTTCTCTGAATTAAGCGGTGCGTTTTTCTTTGAATATTAATTATATTTAGTTCTGAGGAACATTATTTAGTACAGTAAATGACACACTCTATTACGTAGCTTAGTTTTTTTGGCTGAGTTTATATATATAAATACTTGACTGTAGTAAAATAATATAATAAACCCCCACTGCAGTTTCATTCATATAGACTAACGGCTGCCGTGCGTATTTAATTATTATTACACATTTTCTACATCCAGATTGACTTATTATGACTACGTGACAAAACTCAGATCTGAATTGAGTCGCCATGTGGGAACAAATTGGGCCGTTTGTGAGCGAAGATACGAAACCAGGAAATAAACTCGTAAACTTTAATAACATTCTCGTCGTCGATGCCGTGGCGTTGGTCAATCTTCAGGTCTAATTATTATTAATCCAGAAACGTTTTCGTAACCCCCAGGCGTCATTAGGTTCACACGTGCAGTGACAAATAACTAATCAATTCATATTAAAAGAAACGAATCTTTCAGTTGCAGTTTGTTACATTTAAAATGGCGCGATTATTAATGTGCTTAAGGAAACAGCATTAATTACGATGCACATCGCGTCACACAGGGCAAATAAAATTAAGGAGATGCTTTTCAAATTAATTTCTATTAATTTTCAACCACAATCACAATAACAGGTGGCATAATAAACAATTCATATTTTACAACGGAAGTTCGGCCATCTTGGTTTGTATGTCGTAAACGCCCGGCCAGAAATTAGCATTCAGCAGTGTGAGTGTGTGTGTGTGTTTCTTTAATAGTAAAATAATCGGGACATCGTCATCTAAAATTTCATTACGCAATTCTTACGACCAGCAACTATTTACTATCTGAAGGGTATTATTGTGTCGTAATAAAATAATTTAATAAACCCCTCTACTACAGTCTCCGTAATATGTGAACTATATATATTGAAATAATAATAATTCTGACTGCAGTGAGATTTTTTAATTACATGGAGAAAGGAGCAGCGTTATGGGTGAGGGTGGACGCGCGTTAAAAGAAAATGAAGCGAGAACAACAGAGATTCGAGACAAATCGGCGGTTATAGATGTCACTGAAGTTGTACATGACAAGCAGAGTAGCGCGTGGAGGTGGCTGGGCGTGGTCGGGCGTGGGCGGGAGTAGAAATGTTAACCGGTCGATATTTGCGTCGAATAAATATTTTGCGGGGTCAGTGAGACTCATAATACTGCTAAATATATTCTGTGTATATAATTACAAGCCCTTTCGGCTTGGGAGGACAGAACCATCAAGTGGAGGCTGCAGTTGCGTAAAAATAACGAAAAAATCCAGGGTTATAGATAGCAGCTGAGAATAATTGTTACATTCAGTTTGCAGTTTAACGGTTTGGGGCTGAACGGGAGGGGGAGGGGGTGCAACTTTTCAAACATGTTGATCGACCCGATATTTGCGTCCAATAAATATTATTTCGGTGTCATTTAAACTCTCATAATACTTCGTTAGATATTCTCTGTGTATAATTTTCAACCCCTATCGCCATGGAAAGGGAGCACGCTTAGGGGGTGGGGGTTTGGTGGAGCGTTACATGAAAATAACGCGAAAAGACCGAGATTCGAGTCAATTCAGGGGTTATGGATGTCGCTCAGTTTCATTGTGACAAATTGGGGTATTGATCGGGGTTGGGGGCGGGGGTAGAAATTTTCAAACAATGCAACCGGCCGATAACACATTTAGGGGTAGGGGTCGAGTTGCGTTACATAAAAAAAAATAACGGAAAAAATTGGCGGGTTATGGATAAATGACAGCTCGGGCAACGACGGGCACCCAGGTAGTTCAAAATAAAGTTAATATTATTTTTTTATAATTTAAAACAGTGTAGTATAATAAACTCCTTAATTATATATATATATATATATATATATATATGAGGGTATGCATATTAAAAAAATAAACTTCGTCCCCTTTAATCCATGTGTTGTGTAGCTATCGCCATTAAGAAAGAAACTAAAAAAAACAAAGATTAAACAACACCAACAACAAACCCAAAGATATAAGCCCCCCTTCTTATTATTATTATCAACTAATAAATGTAATAAATTTATTACAGTATGACAGTGAAACATGAGGAGAATAATATGGGACGAATATAGGACTGTAGAAGGAACGTTGACGGAAAAATGAGTCAAATAAATAATAATAAAAAAATTCTAATTAATATTCGCAAAGTAAAAAGACTTAAGAGCGTTAAGAGAAGAAGACGGGACAAGGAACTGGAGAATATGCTGAGTCCGCTGTGAATGTGGAACGTTGTACAGTGATGGGCCTGTTAAGTTGGTAATACTGAGATAAGAGTTTTTCATCCACTACTGTGATGCGACGACCAGGAGGAAGAGAGAACAGCGCTGTAGGACCGATGACTCCTAGAAGGAGAGCACTGCTGATGGAATTACGTCGCGCGCGCGCTCTTAAGCTGTGCGGATCTTCACCGAGTTACGCGGAGCGCAAACCGTAAATCTTTTTAATCTACGAGTACTTTTGTGGGCTGAGAAGTGGTGAACCTTTTTTTTGTTGTCCGGTAATTCCGCATTTTTTTTCCAGCATGCAGAGGACGCAGCTTTTAACATGCGTTTATTTCCGTCAAATAGCTTTGTTTCCGTTTGTGCCCTTCCTTACATAAAAGACTGCGAATAACAAACAATACGCGACTGTTGTGAATAGAACAATACAGTACAGTACAGTACAGTACCGTCCATCCACTCCATAAGCGGCAATTGAATGTTGGTATTCATTCCAGCTACGACCGCCACGAGTCGTTTCATAAAACTAATAACCGTAGCCAGCGGCCATTTACCAAACAGCACACAAAATTAACGTCTATACATTTTGATAAATTTTATTTCAATTCTTCTTGCCGTGTTGAAACTAAATTACGCATGAGAAAGTTTTTTTTTTCTGGTAAACTCCAACAGACTCCAAAGACATTCCAGGAATCAATTTTAAATTTAATTAACTCTGACTGTAGGCAACGCAAAAGGTATGAACGTTGGCGTTTCCGGAACGGCGTTACCCTGACTCGCTTGGCCAGTCCCATATTTTTCTCCCTCTGAAGAGATGGATTTGCTGTGGGGACGCAGCATTATGTTCTCCGTGCCTCCACCAGTTAAGGAGGCAGCTGACCGACTGATCCAATGCGAACAGCGGACGGCTCTTACCGTATGCCCACGGACTGTGACCCCGGATCATATACCTGTCTTCCGTCTCTCGTAAAAGGTTCTGCCTGCGAGAGAATTGCCCCCGCAGGCCCTTTTATAATAGGTATCAATAATTATTTTAAGGGTAGCAGGCTACATGAGGGTAATCCACATAGTGGCGACTCCCCTTTAATAGCATAGGAAGGGATTTAAAAGGGGGATTTGCGGAAGGGAAGACGAGGGTAGACAAGGGTTAACTAGGGCCCTCGGGCTGCAGTTTAAGGATCCTACCCGGAAATTCGCCTAAAAGTGATGCAGGACAAACCCTAGAAAACCTGCATCAGGTAGGTCGGACATTTGGTACTTGTCCCACGCCCTGCCGATGCCGGAAGAGATGGGATTGCTGTGGGAACGCAGAGTTTCGTTCTCCGTGCCTCGACCAGTATAGGAGGCAACGGGCCGACTGTTCCAATGGGAACAGCTAAAAAGCTCTTATCGTATGCCCAAGGACTGTGACCCCGGAACATACACTTCTCGAAAACAGGCCGAGGTGCCTCGGCTTGAGGGAACCTTACATCAAAAAACGAGAGAGAGAGAGGAGAAGGCATCCCCCAAAGGTTTTTATGTGCAACCGCGATAAAGGGACTGTAATCGATTGAAATTTGTATTCCGGAAGGATATTTTGGAAAGGAACACAGAATTTTATTCATAGGTTTTCGGTCCTGAGGAAGAGCTGTTTAATTAAAGAATAAGACAATAACCAAATAATTTTTAAGACTTGTAATATAAAAAACTGACGAATAAATAGAGTGAATAATTAAAATCACATAACGTTACAATGCGGAAATGTGTGTTGGGTGTCTCACATGTGGAGAATATTTAGAGGAATAAATTAATAATAGAACTTATTTGACAGGTTTACTTTGAATTGTTTTTCTTTTCTATTTATTATATTTAATGCGCCATCTTAATTTGTTTTAAAGTTTCAAGAATCCGTCTTGTTTTATTTGAGAACTAAACTTCGCCCGTTTACTGATTTTAAATGCATACATGATTTTCCGGCTTAACAATGAAGAGATTTCCGCGTCGCCGTCAGAGATATGATGATATAACAACTCCTCCCAGGTGATACTTTGAAAGTCGCTGCCGTCGTCTCCGTGTCCCGGCGTCCGTAGACGTACTTTTTTTTTAAGGAGTGTTGGATGTGATTGTGTTAGTAGACGCGACGTGGAGAATGGAGAATCGTGAGCAATCTGCATTATAAGCGCTACTGATTCACAATGGTGGCGCGCGTCGACCTAACGACCTCACGAGGGACAGGGGGGGCGACATTGATTGCGTATTTATTGGAAGAAGGACGGCAGAATGTCCTGGGAGAGTAAAGCAGGCGGTCCCCGGAAGAAAGAAAAAAAAGAGCAGTTTTACTTCGATCCCGTGGAGGTAATCTGTAATTTTTTATAACCTTTAATTTTCCTTCCGTGTCATGAAATAACGCATTAAAACCGCTCGTTGCAATACTAAATGCTACATTTATATATCCCCAGTGTCTCGATGCCCGACCTACCTGATGCAGGTTTTTCTAGGGTTTTCCATGCATTTCTTTAGGCGAATGCTGGGTAGGATCCTTAAACCATAGCCCGGGGGCCCTAGTTAACCCTTGGCTACCTTCCTCTACCCTTCCGCATCCCCCCTTTCAAATCCCTTCCTATGCTATTAAAGTGGAGAGTTGCCACCATGTGTATTAACCTCATGTAGCCTGTTGCCCTAAAAAAAATCAACTACTTTTTTAATATTACGGATTTCGGTCACTACCACGGTATTTTCAACATTATTTATATGTGTGTAGAGAAGTGTTTAATAACCGCATAGCACAAGTGTGGAAAGAAAAATAATTTAAAAGCGTAATAATTTTGTGTTAAATCACTGCGCGTCGAGAAACCGTGACGTCACGAGAGACGTTACTAAGCGACGAACAAAGGAAATAGTTCCTTTTCCGGTCATTCAATAAAGCAGAAATGTTTTCATTGGATTAAAAACTATAGTTTTATCAAGCAATACTCAGTAGAATGATGATAAAAAACAATACGAAATAATTTACGATCCTTTCGGAAAATGTAAGTTAATTATCGTCGCCATGTTTAGTGACTCCAATATGGCAACCAATTGTTTTACATTGTGAATCTAGCTGACAATTTCATCAATTTAATCTTTGGTAATGTCTGAAGACTGAGGGGCAATTATATCCTGTAGTAGTCAAGGAGTATATTTAAGTATTCTATTCGTAAAGAAATTCTATTCATTTAAAAGAAATAGTTCCTTTTCCCGTAATGAAATAAAGCATAAATATTTTGATTGCATGGAAAGTATAATTCTATCCAGCAATACTCCATCCAAAGATAATAGAAAACAATACGAAATACTCATCTGTATAATAAAAAAAAGAATGTATATTTGTATGTATGTATTTATGTTCACCTTTATACATATTTGACCGTGTGGTCGGATGGGAACAAAAATTATTACAGATATTCTTAAAAACACGAGACACGGTGCTGTCGGGAGACGGAGGGGGGGGGGGTAAGAAACCCCTAGCATAAAGGTGAAAAGAATTATAATTTGAAAAATGTGATCATTTTGTGTGTAATTTCCTGCGCGCGCCAAGAGACCGTGACGTCACAGCACACGGGACAGAGAGACGTTACTGCGCAAGAAAGGAAATAGTTCCTTTTCCCGTAACCAAATAAAGCAGAAATATTGTTCATTGAATTAAAAACTATAATATTACCCAGTTATACTCCATCGAATGAAAATAAAAAACAATACGAAATACTTTACGATCCTTGTGGGAAAATGTAAGTTATTTTTCGCCGCCATGTTTAGTGGCTCCAATATGGCGACTATTTGTTTACGTTGTGAATCTAGCTAAGAATTTCATCCATTTAATCTTTCGTAACGTCTGAGGTACTGAGGGACAATTATATCCTACAGTAGTCAAGGAGTATATTTAAGTAATTTATTCGTAAAGAAATTCTGAGGTATGTTTGTTGGGGACTGATGCAATAAAATTCAATGTATGTTACAGCTGTTCAATTAATGAAAGTGTGTGCGGAACTAGGAACAGTTCGATCTAGGTTAAGTCACTCCTTGACTAAAGATTAATATAGAATTAACTACTTTTTCGTGTGTTATATTAATAAGTACATGTGGCAACGCCGGGCACCAAGGCTATTTCATAATAAACTCATCGAAGAGATCTTGATTGGCAACTGTAGTGGTAGCGAATAATTCAAAATTTTGTGGCCCCGGTTGTGACACTAAAATACCTCGAGTAAGACTGTTTAAAAGCTGACAGCTTTGGAAACGTACGTCCTTACGACTTCTGAGAATTATATACGTGCGTCGGGCGTGTAAAGGTCTGGCAGTTTGTGCGAAGCAGCGCATAAATTGTCTCATAAATGCTGTAAAAAAAAAACTGAGGCAGCTTTGGAGGCGCGGCAGATAGGTTCCGCGGTTTTGATTGATTCCTCGGCGTGCAGTTTATTGACAAGGCTGGAATAACGTTTGCAATGAAACCTCGAGGGAGCGCATGCAGAACGGTCCATAAATACGGCAGACGTGCCCCTGAAATATTAAACCAGAGGCATAACGTCGCCCTAGCCGTGCCCCTCCCCTACCTTGGCGCAGTAAACCTCTATTTCAGGCCCGCAGCCGATAGACACGCTCCAGGAACCATAAAAGTCCCGTGGACTCGCCACGGAAAAATAATCCGAGCAATGTGTAAGGAACTACAATCTTGTAAACTCTGCTTCCATTAATATGGGTGGATCAATTTGCTGGTACCCATGTTTCAGATGTAATTTAATTTCCCCAATAACTGTCTGCGGTCACGCAGATGGAAATAACGACCATATGATTGCCAAAAGCGGTCTACAAATATTTACTAGTTCTCATGGGCGAAACTGACTTTACAGTTCCTTATAATCCTATTTATCTTTATGAACCCTTGGCTACCTTCCACTACCCTTCCGCATCCCCCCCCCTTTCAAGTCCCTTCCTATGCTATTAAAGGGGAGTTGCCCATAGTGGATTACCCTCATGTAGCCTGTTGCCCGAAAAAAAAAATGCTTTAGAGAGAGT
Organism: Zhengitettix transpicula; assembly: GCA_037074705.1. Lineage (NCBI taxonomy): Eukaryota > Metazoa > Arthropoda > Insecta > Orthoptera > Tetrigidae > Zhengitettix > Zhengitettix transpicula. The sequence continues at coordinate 14,722,031 of CM073594.1, read as the reverse complement.
AATAGGCAGTACATTCGAGGGATGTTCTCTCGCAGGCAGAACCTTGTAGAAGAGATACGAAGGGGCTACCTATGGGGGTGCCTTTTTCTCTCCGTTTTTGAACTAAGGTTCCCACAAGCCTAGGCCTGTTCTGAGAGGTGTATGTTCCGGGGTTACAGACCTTGGGCATACGGTAAGAGTTGTTCGCTGTTGCCATTGGAACAATCGGCCAGCTGCCTCCTAAACTGGTCGAGGCACGGAGAAGGGAATGTTGCGTCCACACAGCAAACTCCTCTCCCGCTATCGGAAGGGCATGGGACAAGTACCCAAAGCCCGACCTACCTGATGCAGGTTTTTCTAGGGTTTTCCCTGCATTACTTTTAGGCGAATGCCGGGTAGGATCCTTAAACTATAGCCCGGGGGCCCTAGTTAACCCTTGGCTACCTTCTTCTACCCTTCCGCATCCTCACTTCCAAATCCCTTCCTATGCTATTAAAAGGGATTTGCCCAACGTGGATTACCCTCATGTAACCTGTTACCCTAAAAAAAATTTTAAAAATTAAAAATGCTTTAGAGAAGAAGTTTGGGTTTGGGGGCAACAGGCTACATGAGGGTAATCCACATCAAGGCAACTCCCCTTTAATAGCATAGCAAGGTATTTGAAAAGGGAGGCATGCTGAAGGGTAGAGAAAGGTAGCCAAGGGTTAACTAGTAATCTCCGTGCTGTAGTTTAAGGATCCTGCCCTGCAATTCCTCTCAATGTGATGCAGGGATAACCCCTAGAAAAACCCTACATCAGGTAGGTCGGGCTCTTGGTACTTTTCCCACGCCTTTAAAGGTGGCGGGGAAAGGCGTCTGCTGTGAGGGACGCAGCATTCCCTTCTCCGTCTCCATGACCAGTTTTGGAGGACGCTGGCCGACTGTACCAATGGAAATAGCAAACAATTCTTACTTAAGTCTTCGAACCCGGAACATACTCCTCTCGAAAACAGGTCGAGGTGACTGGTAGGAACTTTAGTTCAAAAACGCAGAGAGGAGGAGGCATCCCCCAAAGATAGCCCTCTCCTTCTCTCAAGAAAGAGAGTAGTAATCCGTCATTTTAAATTTGAAAACTACCGGCAACATCATTGTACGACGTGTACTATTATTAGTATTGTTATACAAGGACTATTATTTGACTTAAATTGTGGTTAATGAATAATAAAGATAGCCACAATACAGACAAAAAAAGTAATAATATAAATACCACACAACGTTTCTGGGATCCTTGTGCCTTTCTTCAGGTGCTAAGAAGTGTTGTCAACTGACCAGTGCAGTTGTGTCGCCCTAGGCTCTTCTTAGCACCTGACGAAAGGCACAAGGATCGCAGAAACGTTGTGTGTGGTATTTATATTAACACTTTTTTGTCTTTTTTCTTATTTTCATTTTATTCCTAAAGTAGTCAGCTTAATAAATATTCCTGGAATTCTTACATAAATACTGTAATGATCATTAAAAATGCAAGGGATAAATTACCAAAACAAATGTATATTACAAAATGCAGACGTGTAGCGCAAACAACAGGGCCCATTGAATTCGTGGCCCGTAATAGAGTGCGACTAGAAGCGGTCACAATATAAGACATGAACGGAAGTGTTCAGGTAATAAGTAAACTATGCAGATATTAAAATTTTTATACGAATTATATTAATACGAAAAAAACTCATCTTTTTGTATTTCTAAATATTTGCTGTTTATTTTTTTAATCATCATCTGAGCGATCTCATGTATTAACTCCACACAGCCATGGCTGATGAAACACAACCACAGAGTAAACAATATTCAGTGATTGATCGAAGCTCTCAAAGAGTAAATCATAATTCTCGTCCTCCCATTCCTTAGCTAATCCACTGCCTTCAGGTTAGAAGCATAATAACTCCCGCCGCGTCCTCTGATGAAGATCTCAAAGTTGTCAAACTCCTGAACCACATGAAATGCGACGACAGTGAGGAATGTCCCGTGTATAAATTCTCCCTGCCGACGGTATATTTCGGTTGCTCTTCTCTCAACGCCGTCTTATTTACGGAAAGAAATATTGCCAGTTTTGTGGAGATTTATAAAGAGGCTCGTGGTGAGGTAAAACTCCCCCCCCCTAGAAGTCATTTACAATTACGACGTAAGTCGAACAACTGTCCAATGTGACCATTTTTTTGTTACATGTTTGAAGCGTAACAGGATTCTATTATAAAATGCAAAAAAATTACGTCTTATTGGAAATAATGAATAATAAAGAAAGAGACAAGAAAAGGTGATAATATAACAGTAGATGCATGAATTTGATCCCTTATTATTACGCTAAAACCTTCTGTTTTTCCCAGTGTCGTTGCTCCCCTTATTGTTATGCAACCCCTTCGCCTCTCCCATTCCCGTTGCGTTTTCGTCGCTGTTTAGTTTTGTGAAACCGACGAGTGCAGTTGTGTCGCTCTAGGCTCTTATTAACACCCAAAGAAAGAAACAAGAATCTCAGAAACATTGTGTGTTATTTATATTAACCCCTTTTACGTCAGAATTGGCTATTATTCATTATTTTCAATCAGACGTAATTTTTTTTAAATCACAATTACATTAGAAATTAAATAAAAGAAGTTGCAATGAAAGAAATAAGAATAAAATAATATATAAGAATTTTAAAATATAAGCTAGGTTTAGGAAAAATAATGTCAACTATAAATACAGGTGTATAACATTGTATTAATTAAAGTTTATTTTGGAAAAAGTTAAAGAAAGAATTAATATTGTACTGGGCTGCAAAGAAGAACAGTGGAAAGATATTTGAGACCAGAGATTAACTAACTATCTAAGGAGGCAAGACAAGGAATGTTACCATTTATCTTTTTAGTTCATAACGGATCACGTTCACTTCCCTTCCCTCTCTGTATACAAATGGAATCTCATTCAAGTTCATCCAATCACATTTTATTACACCTTACGTATAGACATTGAAAATGAGGATTTTGATTTGATAACTTTTCCACATTTACCGTACAGGACAAGTCAATCAAGATGCGCTTAATTTTGGAATGCTGATCAATTCTCAACTGTGGACAAGAGACGTGGATCCGTTAATCAAAGGACTAATCAAGTGCGTTTACAGACATGTGATATTGCACGTGATTCACGAGGTAAATAGTTGTCCACATACCTGCACGCAGCCACGGAGGCTGATAAAGGGGGGGAGGGGGGCTGGTTTAATCTCGGGGAAGCTTTGATTGCCCATCTCGACGGATTACACCAAACAATGAATCTGAATCGACCGTGAAGGTGGGTTATGAATTCCAGGAACCAAATATGGACCAGGTCGGCTATTGTCAGCTCCACCAGGATATTGACAGATGATCCGATATTGTGAGCCGAAATTAAACGCCCGGTACAGTAGACAATAGTCGACGTCGTTCACAACCCCCGGCAGACAGTTCAAATTCCTTGAATATATCAATAAAACAGAATTAATAAATATTTTTATCTTTAGCTCTTTAGCCACAGCCGAGACGACTGCCATGTTGCTAAATATCGGGACACTTTCTGGATACGTTGATACATCGATAGGCGGTTGGGACAATTTACCTGCAGCACAGTGTATGAGGAGAATCTTTTATTTTTAGGGTAACAGGCTACATGAGGTTAATCCACATAATGGCAACTCCCCTTAAATAGCATAGGAAGGTATTTGAAAGGGGGGATGCGGAAGGGTAGAGGAAGGTAGCCAAGGGTTAAATAGGGTCCCAGGGATATAGTTTAAGGATCCTACCCGCATTCGCCTAAAAGTGATGCAGGACAAACCCTAGAAAACCTGCATCAGGTAGGTCGGGCAATTGCTACTTGTCCCACGCCCTTCCCTGGATGGTGGGAGACTGTTCCAATGGGAACAGAGAACAACTCTTACCGTATGCCCAAGGTCTGTGACCCAGGAACATACACCTCTCAAAACAGGCCAAAGTGCCTCGGCATGTGGAAACCTTAGTTCAAAAACGGAGAGCGGAAAAGGCTTTTTTTTTGGGGGGGGGGGGGTTGTAGACAAGCTATGTATAGGGTAATCCACAACTCCCCTCTTATAGCATAGGAAAGGGATTTGAAAAGAGGGATGCGGAAGGGTAGAGGGAGGGAGCCAAGGGTTAACTAGGGCCCCCGGGCTATGGTTTAAGTACCCTACCCGGCAATTGGCCGCAAAGTGATGCAAGGAAAACCCTAGAAAACCTGCATCAGGTAGGTCGGGCATTTGGTACTTGTCCCACGCCCTTCCGATGGCGGGAGAGGGGTTAGCTGTGAGGTCGCAGCTTTCCCCTCTCCGTGCATTGACTATTCCAATAGGAATAGCGGACAACTCTTACCGTATGCCCAATATCTGCGACCCCGGAACATACACCTCTCAAAACAGGCCAAAGTGGCTCGGAATGTGGAAACCTTAGTTCAAAAAACCAGAGAGATGTGAAGGCATCTCCAAAGGTAGCCTCCGCCAGAGCTCTCTGGGAAGGTTCACCTGCGAGAGAATTCTCTCGCAAGCTTCGTAGTGGAAAAGGCGGATACAGAAGTAATATTAATTATCTCCACGTTAGTGCCGCTGCAAGAGTTTGGCCTCCGAGCTTTGTCCGGGATCTGAACTCGTCCTTGGGAAGAAGAAACTAGTCGTTCCGCTTCCAAACCCCCGACATAATGAGTACATGCACGCTTGTAATGAGCCGGGCGTTTTGGACAGTTGTCTCCTCGACCGTGTTTGGATAACTGCTTTTCGTAGCCCATAAAATTTCCCGTGTCGCGAGGTGTGTGTGTGTTTCGTTATCCTTTCCCCCTGTCCTCCTCTCTAACAGGTCGTGTCCGTGCTAATTAAAAGCGATGCCTGTCCCATAAATAAACCCCGCCTTTTGTTGACGGTTGTCGGCTTTTCTGTGTGTTTCTCTCTACCTACCACTATCGGGCATTCTTCCTAGGGGCGTTAATTGAACCAGCGATAAATTTCAAACTACGTCGCGTTTCCTATTTTTTGAATATAAATCACTTCTCGCATCCTTTCCAAAATTTTTGTTTCTCGTAATACAGATGACCTGAAGCCCATTAGTGACGTAAATCCTTTCTCAACTGTCATTCGCGAATTTATTGTCTGTATTTATTAAGGATCAGTGCAGACACCAATTTCAATCATATTGAGCGAAACTCGCTTAATTATTTACCATATGACATGTATTATTGACCTTCATACGTACGTAAATCTTTTTTTTCGGAATATCTACTTTATTCAATCTTCCCTACTGATTAAAGCTTCCACGCAACCTTATATCCAGCGCCCGCTATATATATTGTAGTATTAAAGTTTTGGGCGCCAGATTATTGTTTTTCCCAATTAAATAATCAAAGATTTTAATATTTTATTCAACGAACATAGAACAGGGATTTGGTTTGAATTCATCAACACGTGACTTTCCTATACGTTTGTAGGACGTCCGCCCCGCCCCGCCCCGGCGGCTGTCGACGTGGAGCTGCTCCTTCAAGGCGCCGACAATAATGCTCGCCCGTTTCAATTGTTAAGAGCCCAACAATACACACACACACACACAAAATTTACGTATATATCATCGGACACTCACGTTGACATATTTTAAGAAGGTACACATTTTTCATTTTTTAACAAAAATCAAATCAAATATGGATAAAAGCATATATACTGATAATCAAGCAATACAAAACGGTAGAAATTAATTAAGAAATATATGTTGTTAATCATATAATTAAAAATGCACAAACAATCAAAATGTCATTACTTTGAAAATAAAAAAACTACGCTAAAATGACAATCCCAATTTTTTTTCTCACTTTCAGTTCTGCAAACTTTTATATTACACCTTATTAAATTTAATTGATCAGAAATTTCAAGCAGTTAAAAATTTAAAAAAATTAATTCGATCACCAACACGATGACACTGGACTTCATTTTATTTATTTTTGGGGCATAATAGTTACGAATGATACGAAAAATGTAACGACATCTGTAATGTTTAAATTAAACAAATTATGCCAGTATTCAAACTCAATTACAGTAATTACTATTCATTTATGGCAAACGAATAAGGAATAAAATTAAAATGGAGGCTCGAAAACCATTATCCGAGGAATACAATGAAGATTCGTTGATAACTTATTTATTTATTTTATTTATTTATTTTGTTTTTACAAATTTCTGGAATTTACTGCTCATTTATGGAACATGAATAAGGAATAAAATTAAAATGGTGGCTCGAAAACCATTATCAGAGAAATACAATGAAGATTCGTTCAAATACCCTGATAATTTATTTACTTATTTTATTTATTTAATCTGTTTTTACAAATTTCTGGAATTTACTGTTCATTTATGGAACATGAATAAGGAATAAAATTAAAATGGTGGCTCGAAAACCATTATCCGAGGAATACAATGAAGATTCGTTCAAATACCCTGATAATTTATTTATTTATTCTGTTTTTACAAATTTCTCGAATGCCATTCTGTTTCAACCGAAAGAAGTTTAACATGAACGTAGCGTTCGCCGTGGTTGTCAATAAGGAACAGGCACAAAGATAAACCCGGACGTTCTCACATGATCAATTATTCGATGCTTCTTCTGACGTTAGGAATTTTAGCCAGAAAAAAAAACTGTTTGCAGCTGAAGTTTTCGGAACAACATATTTTGAGAGAGCAAAAACCTTTACTTGTAACATTATTGTTTGTTTTTGTAAGTTTAAATTGTTCTGACAGTGATTCTTAGAAGATGTCTAATAACTTGGTTTATAAACTTCAAAATTAGTTTTTTTCCCGTTTTTTTAACAGTTTTCTTTATTTATATTTGATCAATTTTATGTGTTGCGTACTTCATGTTTTATTTTTACAAAAGTCAAAAATCTCAAATCAATTAAAAACTAGGTTCTTAATTATTAGAGATATCATTAGCCTTTTATAATCTTGTTTAACCTTTGTAAAGCGATTTTAAATGATTTAATAATAAATTATGAAGGGGAAAATTAGGTAGATTCTTACTCTGAAATATTTACTTGAAGTTGAACGAAAGCTTCCGCCGTTTTACTTGGGAATACTGGTCGTTAAAATTTTGAGAGACAACACGCTTTCCCTTCTCCTTTATTACCTGGAATATAAAAAATGCACGCTTGACATCAGCTTGCCGAGGAGCTCCTGTCTTTCTAAATTTCTTCCTCCACTTTCTACGTGATTAAACAACGGAAGGAAAGGAGATCGGAGGAGCAGAGAACTAACTAGCCGGGGTGTCCGTCCTTCACACTGGAAAGAAAACGTCGTGCCATGTTCTCAAGATTTGACTGTCTTTTTGGCACAAAGATTTTTTGTTTTAGGGTAACGGGTTACAAGAGGAAAATCCACATGGTGGCAACTCTCCTTTAATAATAGCTTAGAAATGGGCTATAGTTTAAGGATCCTACCCGGCATTCGCCTAAAAGTGATGCAGAGAAAACCCTACAAAAATCTGCATCAGGTAGGTCGGGCATTTGGTACTTGTCCCACGCCCTTCCGATGGCGGGAGAGGAGTTTGCTGTGGGGACGCAGCTTTTCCCTGCCTCGGCATGTGGGAACCTTAGTTCAAAAAACCAGAGAGATGTGAAGACATCCCCAAAGGTAGCCTCCTCCAGAGCTCTCCTCTGGCTCAAAGGTTTTTTTTTGTTGTTTTTTAGGGTAACAGGCTACATGAGGGTAATCCACATGGTGGCAACTCCACTTTAATAGCAAAGGAAGGGATTTGAAAGAGGGGATGCGGAAGCTAAGGGTTAACTAGGGGCCCCCGGTCTATAGTTTAAGGATCCTACCCGGCATTCGCCTAAAAGTAATGCAGAGAAAACCCTAGAAAAACCTGCATCAGGTAGGTCGGGCATTGGGTACTTGTCCCACGCCCTTCCGATAGCGAGAGAAGAGTTTACTATGGGGACGCAGCATTCCCTTCTCCGTACCTCGACCAGTTTAGGAGGCAACTGGCCTAATGTTCCAATGGGAACAGCGGCAACTCTTACCGTATGCCCAAGGTCTGTGACCCCGGAACATACACCTCTCAAAACAGGCCGAGGTGCCTCGGCTTGTGGGAACCTTAGTTCAAAAATAGAGAGAGGAAAAGGCATCCCTAAAGGTAGCCCCTTCGTGTCTCTCCTACAAGGTTCTGCCTGCGAGAGAACATCCTCGCAGGTACTGCCTGCAAGAGAATAGCCCTCGCAGGCAAAAAGGTTGGTCTACGTTATCTTTAAGTTGATAATTGTAAGTCTTTAGCCTCCAAGATGGCGGAGATAAAGCATTGTGGTTTAGATAATATTTTCCGAACGTGCGGCTGATGAACTGAAAGTGTGGATGTAAAACAAAACGGCAGACAATGGCTTTTCATGTTTTCTAATATAGATGCATATCTGCACACAATGAGATATTTTCCTTTTTGTAGTTGTTAGCGCTTTTGTCACGCGGTCGTAATGAGCAACATCAGACAGATTAGGAGCTGCTGACAGTCGGGTTTCTCATTACAAAAAAAAAAATAGTAATTACGGCGACGCGACGTGTCGATAAGTCTGTCTGGAGGAGGCGGAAACAAACACATTTTGATAATATTACCTCGTGCTGTGGCGAGGAAAATTTTATTACAAGACGTTACTGTATCAAAAAAAACGTTAATTTTTACCTCTTGTGGTACAGGGGTCAGCGTGACTGCCTCACAACGCAGAGGACGCGGGTTCGAATCCTCACGAGGGTTTGGATGTTTGTGAAACTCTCGTCAAATCAGTTCCTCCGACAAGGAAAAAATGAGCCGCTAATAACCAGAGATGTTAATGCGACTGTAAATACCTAAAAACAAAACAGAAAAACCGTTAATTTTTAAACGAAATCATTTTACATACGTTTGATTGGCATAATGCTAAGATTTTAGACGTTGAACCCAGGTGCAATTCCAGAGATGCTTCAAATTAAATCAAACATCACAGATATTAATGTATACTAAGACTATGAAACTCAACAATTGCCTCGATCCCTTATTGTTACGCTAAACCTTCACTTTTCCCCAGTGTCGTTGCTCCCCTTATTGTTAGGCCACCCCTTCGGCTCTCCCATTGTCGTTGCGTTTTCGTCGCATTTGAGTTTTGTCAACTGACCAGTGCAGTTGTGTCGCTCTAGGCTCTTCTGTTTTCATTTTAAATTTCGCATTGTCGGTTACAGCTTATGACGTTTATCTAGGAGATTGTGGTCGTAATTTAATAGTTTTAAATAAAACTTTAAATAATAAAGAGCGTAAGTTTTCCCCACCTATATTCTTTATAAAGAGTTCTCGGGTTTCCGGTCGGGTAACGCGATTTAAAAACAACGTTTCTATGGCTGACACCGCCATCTTCGGTTGAACAGTTCACCTGACGAAGATGGCGGTGTCAGCTACAGAAACGTTGTGTTTAAATCAGGTTAGCCGACCGGAACCCCCGAGAACTCTTTATACCAAAACTTTAAATATTTTTTCTCGGCTAAGTGTTGCATAATATCCCCTGAAAATAAAATGTATTATGAATCCTGATTTTCCCCTAAGGTTAGTAAAGTTTGTCGAGGGCTCGGACGAGCGCAGTTAAGAGCGGGAATTAGTCAGATGTAGTCAAGTAGTCGGGAAAGTCATAACTTCTCTGTAATGGAGAAATGCGGATTCAACTGCTTGGCTTTCGGCGAATTCCAGAAGCAAAGCAATAATCTAGACATTAGACTTTCAAAGCATTCCCTATATTACCTAAAAGCCATTAGGTAACGATCCTTCAGCGGCACACAAACAATGGATGGAACCATAGAGATCTGTCGGTGCTCACTGCGAAAACCTTCTCGAGTGTTTTAATAATCCAACGCGCGTATATCAACAGTCCGGTTTAATTCTCCAGGTATATTTACATGTCATTGGAAGGTATTATACTCACAGCAGCTAATACAGGTGGTATTTTACCGTTGTAAACGTAATTCCATCGTAATGCAATAAAAAAATTAAAATTAAAAATTTACGTCTGATAATAATGAATAAAAAAAACAGCCAATACAGAGAAATAGGATAAGGAGTGAGAGGGGGGATGCGGAAGGGTAGAGGAAGGCAGACAAGGGTTAATTAGGGTCCACGTGTTATGGTTTAAGGATCCTACCCGCGGCAATTCGCCTAAAAATCCTGATGCAGGTTTTTCTAGGGTTTTTCCTGCATCACTTTGAGTCGAATTGCCGGGTAGGATCCTTAAACCATAACCCGGGGGCCCTAGTTTACCCTTGGCTACCTTCCTCTACCCTTCCGCATTCCCCCTTTCACTCCTTACCCATTAATTGCATTAATATAATTGGATTGTTAGCGGCACGAGTTTTGAAAGTAACAATCACGGCTCTTTGTCGGCTACTGTTGCCGGGAAATTCGCGCGATGAGGAAGTCAGTATGCGGCTAGAAGCGAAACAGATCAGTCCGGCAAAGGTTACGGTAAAATGTGGACGCAGATCTAAAAGTATGAATAGCGCGGTCCATGAAGTCCAACTGCGAGATCTGTTAGTTTACATAAAACGCGAGTAAACACTTTTGACGGAGAGACTCAAACATTAATCGCAAAGTTGGAAGCAAAAGGTTTTGCTTCACACAGACTGAACTAAATTCCGCATAGAGGCACCAAGGAGACCTAGTATGTCCGAGGGCTGACTGAGGGGCGGCTGATCCAAAATTCCAGGTGGCAGAGAACGAGAACATCGACCGTGTGTAGTAAAAAGTAAATGTGTAGAATCAGTGAATAGTGGCATTTTTAGTGAGTGTTGTCCTCAAGCTTAAAGAATCAGATCTGGTACCAGAAAGACATTCGTGAGTACAAAACAATTATTTTAAAATCTGTAAACGAGGATTAAAGGTAGAAGTAAGATTTCGTTCGTTTTTCTTTTCATTTCGTTTATTTTACTTCGTTTATTTTCATATTGTATTAAGTTAGCTTCAATGAGTTTGAATTGTTAATGTTAGTTTGTTAAATTGGATTGTTCTGACTATCAAACCCAGTAATAACCCTGAGGTAAAGAGAATTTCCACGTATTTTATTGTAAAATATAAAGTTGTATTTTTCCTAGAACACCACGAATTGCAAAAATGAAATAAAATATTCGTTTGTTAACTTGATGAAAGTTGGCGTAAAAAGTAGGGACTACAATTTGTACTTTTAAAGAATAAATTTTTAAATCTTAATAATTTTGTTAATTAATTCTTTTAATTAAGACCACCTTTTCAATTATTACAATATATAATTCTCTGGTCTCAACCCGGCCCAATTGTTTGTTAAATAACAACGTTTCGACTGTCAAGCTCCGCCATCGTCATCAGGTTAACTGATGATATATAACAAATTAGAGAGTGACGGTTTTTCCCGGTGAAACTGTTGTAGATATAATTCTCATGCTCTCAACACGGGTCATCAGTTAACCTGATGACGATGGCGGAGCTTGACATTCGAAACGTTGTTATTTAACAAACAACTGGCCCGGGGGTTGCGACCCGAGAACAGAATCACCGGGAAAAGCCGTCGCTCTCTAATTTGTTATATATTTTGGAAATTAGTTATTATTGACGATTGTATGCTTGCTCTCTTTTTTTTTTTGCACCTACGTGTCAGTCTAACCATTATCTTACATTCTTCAGAGGCGCTAATGGAACGAACGACATAAATATTCCGACTACGTTCGTTGTGTTCGATATTTATTTTACATAAATCCCCCTTTCACCTCTTCTGTTTATATCCCTGGCACGGCTTAACCTGTAGGCAATTAAAGGTTTGGCCGTTTCCACTGTCAATACGGACGGTTTCCAGAGTCTAGTAACGCCAGCTGAAATATTCATTGAAACATGAATAATTCTCAACACACGTCAAAGTCAGTCAGAATTAACAATAGAAAAAATAAAAATAAAATAAAACTATGTATTAATATCAGACTACAGTAAATGAAAATGTGATACACATTTAAAAAGTCGTTGTGGTTGTACGAATTAAATTAAATAAGTAAAAAAAACGACAATTAATTATTTAGGATATTTGAATGAATCTTCATACTATTCCTCGGATAATGTGGTTTTGAGCCTCCATTTTAATTTTAGTCCTTTCGTGTTCCGTAAATGAACAGTAATTACTTTAATTGAGTTTGAATACTGGCATAGTTTGTTTTAATATTTCAGATGTCGCAGTATATTTTCGAAAATATTGTGCCCGAAAAAAATTAATAAATGGTGGATTAATCCAATCGTTGAAGTTTTTTGGGGGAGGGGGGGAAACAATCGACCAAACATTCGATCCGAAAGAAAAAATAACGACGAGTTAAGTAAATAGCGGGGGTATGGGGGGAAATTTTTGTGAAGGGTCTCTGTTACATTCAAAGCTGAGAGAATACGTCCTGGTTGGGAGTTACACTGCAACGACAATATGGACCATCATCACCAGGGATCCTGAGCGAGGAGACATAACTAAAGCAGCGGTCGTGAACGATGGCGGTTGACGAGGGTAAAGCTCTAGGCACTCACTGTAGACGATTGTCTCGCTAGGGTAAGTGGGTAACATCTGCGAGGAAGGACACTAAACAGAACCGACATCCTGCCTGAAGCGCACTATATATAATACCTCGCGTGTGTGTGTCAAATCCAAACAGATCATTCTATGAAATGGTTTCTTGTCCTTCTGGCTGTGTCTATATTATGTTACTCATTTTTTTTAGGGTAACAGGCTACATGAGGGTGATCCACATTGGGCAACTCCCCTTTAATAGCATAGGAAGGGATTTGAAAGGGGGGATGCGGAAGGGTATAGGAAGGTAGCAAAGGATTACTAGGGCCCCCGGGCTATATTTTAAGGATCCTACCCGGCATTCGCCTAAATAAATGCAGGGAAACCCTTAGAAAAACCTGCATCGGGTAGGTCGGGCATTGGGTACTTGTCCCACGCCCTTCCGATAGCGGGAGAGGATTTTGCTGTGGGGACGCAGCATTCCCTTCTCCGTGCCGCGACCAGTTTAGCCGACTATTCCAATGGGAATAGCGAACAACTCTTTCTTAGAAATGCATACGAGAACGTCATGAGAATTTCGTCCACAGCAACCTTTTGACTTTTATAAACAACGTGTATTAATTATCCACGTCAAGGAGCAATTTAGTTTTAAAAATAAATTTGGAAAATTGGAAAAATAAAGTGTAAAACAAGTACAAGCAACTTTGTAATCATTAGACAATTAAAATTGCATAACAACATGAACGAATGCTGCAAGCAGGAAGACGGTGATGGTATTTACTGAACACAAAGTAAGGAAAAATTACGAACTGAGAGACGGGTTTTAAAACAATGGGACTCTTATCGGAAAGAATAATTTTGTGGCAACCATTACCCATGCAAATTCGGCCCGAATGGAGACGACCTCATAAATACGAGACGTCGGAGGAGCGGCCTCTTATTTTCCTCTGTGACAGCGTCCGTCAGTGTTGAGCAATTTACGAGTCTCCGGACTTGCTCTGCAATTAAGTCCATCGCAAAAGGCGACCTCAGGTCACACACACAGGTCTGCAAAATAAAATTTCACTCACTCAACATCACTTTTTCCCCCTCCTGACAGAACGCCGTCTACTAGGTCGAAAATTCTATCAACTAAATTAATAATTATTTTATAAAATTTAACCGCATGCATGTTAAGTATTCAACTAATCTGTTATTCAGTAATGAAACATTACTAACTCAATCGGTTTAACAAACTGCATTTCAATTTAAGCAATCAGAAATTGATTTGTCCAGTTATGATTACAATTTTCTGATTAACACATTGTGTGTAATTGACATGGATCAGTCTTACATGCACAATATTATAAATAAAGACAGTAGTTAAAATAAATATCAGTTTATATAAATTCCTTTTCCAATTATTTTGATTATAAATCAAATTTGGATATCACAGTATTACAAGAAAACTATTATTAAATAACCTGCTTACAATAATATATATATTGTAATGCCAATTAAACAGGACATTAATTGTTTTTAATATAATTAAATTGTTAGCGGAACGAATGCGTAAAGGCGACAATGAAGGCGGGTTTTTTTCCTTTGTTCAACAATGGGGACCGCGCGCTTAGAGAACTGAGTGAGTATGCCCTTGGAGAACGCGAGTCTGGAATCGGCGATTGAAAGGTGAAGGAGTCTAAAATATGCGTACGAGAGATGAAACTGTTAAAGGTCGACGGGGAGATATAATACAGTTCAGTTCATCTAGAGCAACGAACAGTAAAGTCTGCAGTTATAAAGTACGAACGGCGACATCCTGTAATTTTACATGAAAGCAAGCAAATATTTTGACGGAGAGATTTACATAATAATTTGCACACGGTGAGGCAAATTGTTGCTTCACGCTGATTGAACAACTAGAGGAGACCGGCATCCACTAGCTGACCAAAGGGGGCGACTCATCCGAGGTTCCAGATAGCAGAGGACGAGTATTTTAATCGCGTGTATTAAAATCATCAATGAAGTGTAGAGTCTGTGTAAAAATGGCCTTTTAATGTGGTAGTGTTCAAGATACAAGAGAGAGATCTGATACCAGACAGACGGTCCGTGAGTAACACTACTTTTATACACATTTTGTAAACGATAATTAAAAGGGTAGAGTCAGATTTCGTTCAGCTTTCTTTCCACTAATTTTCATATTGTTTTAGGTTAATTTTTTTTATAATTTGAATTGTTAATTGTCAGGTTATACATTGCTTCAGTTCTAATTATCAAACCCAGTAGTGACCCTGAGATAAAGAGATCCGACGTATTTGATTGTAATGATATAATAACTGTATGTTCATAAATGCCACGAATTAATAAATGAAAAATTAAAGTATTTTTTATTAACTGGATGAAATTCGGCGTGAAAAACAGGTCTTGTACATTGTAAATTTATAAACAATAATAAATTTATTTTAAAGCTTAGTAAATGTTGTTAATTATTCCTATGATTTAAGACCACTTTTTTTTAATCATTATAGATTCGACGTCTTCAACGTGTGGCTAATTATTCAAATTTTAATTAATTTTTTTGCCAATTGATTCCTCAAATTAAGCCTTCCAATCGTTTATTACAATATATATATATATGTGTGTGTGTGTGTGTGTGTGTGTGTGTGTGTGTGTGTGTGTGTGTAATTTAAAAAATGAAAAAGAAATTGGAACAATTAATCCTTGGGCAAATGTAACATGTCTGAATTTTACACTAATCCATATCAATCACACACAATGTGTTAAATCAGAAAATTGGGAATCATAACTGGACAAATCAAATTCTGATTGCTTAAATTGAACTGCAGTTTTTTAAACCGATTGAATTGGTAACGTTTCATTACTGAATATAAGATTAATTGAATACTTAACATGTATGCAGTTTAATTTTATAAAATGATCATTTAGATGATAAATAAACAGGATCTTAAAAATTAATAATCCTTTTGCAACATTAATAATCACAGCTGGAATGGGATTTTTGCAACAAAAAAAAGTCCAGGACAATTAAAATATTGAAATTTAATACACACTTAAAGGGGAAAAAAAATTAGTTTGTTATTGGTCCCAGGTTTAACTTACGGGACGGACTCTGGCACATTAAATTAGGAGGGAATTCCAGTGAAGGGAAACCTACAGCACATTTGAAAGATCAAAGAAAAGGAATAACGACGACACATGAGAAGTATTCGTTGTTTAATAGATAATATCAGGAAATGGAACTGCACATATTTATATTAACAAACTTTATAAATAAAAAAAGGTAGGATGATTCTCGTCTGCTTCTAAGGAAATTCGTCATGAGATGAACAGAGGAAAATAAAAATAAATTAATCAATAAGTATCAAGGCTCAAGGAGTAGCAAACAAACAATTATCTAAGTTCTATTATGCGTAAAACTGATGTTATATATGCAAATTAATTATTCTCCCTCGCGTAATGTGTTTACGTAGGATAATTAATGCATGAATATACTTTACGGTCTATTCTCTTCCTGCAATTCTCTCTCCAGTGTTATCTCTGTCTGTCTCTCTGGATCGATACTCAATGATCCGCTCCGCCTGACATCAGAATCGATACAATCTTTGTATTTCTCGTGTTTACTCTCTGCAGTATTTCAAAGCTCTTCGGAAATCATCGGATCTATTAAAATTTCAAGGCAGCTTTAATTTTTCCCTTAAAGCAGTATTAATAAAAAAATCTATAAAGGACTGTATGTATACAGTCCGCTACGAGTGCAAAGGGTTAATCTGTATTTTCTAATTAATTTAGATGTTTCCTTTGTGATATTAATCCTAATTGGTTTAAATTGATTTTACTGGTACAAATTATTTTTCTAACATGAATGAAGATAAATAAAAATTTTTTGGAAATAAATTAAATGTGGTATACTAACCGCTGTATGTAAATAACGGTGTTTGTAGTCTTCACAACTATTAAGGATATTAATAACGATTATTCGCGTCCGCGGTCTGAGATATTATTGATCCCAAGGGGATTATGATCACGCGCGAAAGTAACTACGACTCGAATGGAATAATAAAATGATGGATTCAAAGGTCCATCCCATAGTCCTGAACGGGGATCATCACCCGACCCTCTTTAAGACGTCTGTGTTGTGTCTCTGCAAGCCGTTTTCTCAGATCAGAAACAAAACTTGATGCTGACACACACGTTACTCTCCGAAATCTTCCTTTGACAATTTCTGAAGCCACGCAAGACACAGAAACGGTGGGGGGGAAAAGTGCTCACAGCAGCTGAAGGGACCAACCACCTCCCTTGAGACACAGGTTCATCTGGCGTTGTTCCGACGAGGTATTCAGGGAAGCCTTTTTCTACCACCTCTTATTTCTTCCATTTAAATGAAAAGTTATTACTATATTTTCTGCATGAGTCTCTCGTATCAGTTATCTCATCTGATTGAAAAAAAACCCTGAAATTTCTGCTTAACTACACTAATATAAAGTTCGATGTGCTACCATTTTTGCCTGGTTTCGCTGTAGATTCGTTACAGGAAGCAGCTATGGACTGCGAATCCGGTGGCTGATTAGCGATGGTTGTGCAGTTACCACCTGACCTCCGGTGAAACTCTCCTCTTTCCTACAGCTAAAGCATCGCCAGGTGTCAGAAGTAAATAAACATCAGCCAATTTTAAGTCAGAAAAAAATAATGGGGGGTGGGGGGAAATTTATTAGATTAACAACGTTTCGTCGCTTATTTTTGGACCTCATCAGGTTCAAAGAACAAAATAAATGACAATGATTTAAAATAAACAATTTGCTAGATAACAAACACCATACTTGTCTAACTTTTCAAGCCAGATATATAGGTAAAACCAAGCTGCCAATAAGGACATAAAAATAATATAAATAGTAGTATTCAAAATTATTCTGCTTTGTCTAAACATATTTTTTTTAAATAAATAAAAATTATATTGCACGAGAAAACGAAGCCACTTTTCCAGGTTAATGAGTGAAGTACTATATATATTAGATCCTAGAAAACAGCTATTAACATAAAAATTTAAAAAATTTAAAAAATTTACGTCTGATTGAAAATAATGAAAAAGAAAAATAGCCAGATAAACAAAAAAAAACTGATAATAAAAACACAACACAACTTTTCTGGGATCCTTGTACCTTTCGTCAGGTTCTAAGAAGAGCCTTGACCAACAAAACTGCACTATTCAGTTGACAACACTCAATTCCTGCTAAATAGGGCAAACAAAACGTATCAAAGAACATGCATCTAATATCAAAGACAATCTGTTAGTCTCCAAACACATAATCAATTCTAAACATACATTTGATTGGCAAATTCCAGAGATGCTTCACATTAAATCAAACATCACAGTTATTAATGTACAAACACACAACTCTGCATCTCAACAATTGCTGTGATCCCTTATTATTACGCTGAGCCTTCGGCTCGATATCAGCAGTCGTAATGTACCACATATGTCACACATAATGTATCAACATTTAAATTCGAGGTTAATTACACTGTCACCAAGAAGTTATATTTAAAATCAGGCTGGGCAAACGTTGAAAACATCAAAACAAACCTTTCTTCCACTCACACAGTCTGAAGATGTTACAAATATGTACAGAAACGTTTTTTTGTGTTGTTAATTAAAGATTTTATGATTAATAATTATTTTAAATTATAAAAATCGTCTGTTAATGGCCGTTAAGGATGTTCATTCTTAAAAACAGACGTGAAAATAAAATATATGACTAATATTCCAGTGTGAAGAGCTGACAATTTGCAGAAAAACAAAATAAATTATTCCATTTAAAAAATAAATAAAGAATATTTATACAGATCAAAACATCATAATTACACAGGTTTTTAAATATATATATATATATATATATATATATATATATATGTCTGGTTCGACAGCTTAATTTTTTTAAAAATACAAAAATGTTAATCGTAAATGGGTTATTGTTTCCTAAAGCCTGTAACTTCTATTACAATTTTGCTTCTAAGCTAAACTGGTTTCCCTCTTGATTAATTTATATATTAATTTGGTTTTAAAATGAAAAGAAAATTATGTCTGATTGGCGTAATAATGAATAAGAAACAGTCAATTCAGACATTAAAGGGTAATAAAAATACCACACATTCGTGTCCAATCTCGATTGTGTTTGCGTTATTTTTATAGAAATCCACTCCACTTAAGGGTGCTTCACTCCAAATCCCGAAAGAATATTAAATAAATGGAACATGTAGAGAAATTTTATAAATCTCAGTGAACCATAAAATATTTATTTGCCGCAAATGTCGACTGCTTAAGATTTTGAAAATTTTATCCCCCGTCCACTCCTGCTTGGAGGAGTTAAACTGTAAGATGTATGTCATAATTAAACACAGTGATAAATATAACCCCGGATTCGAGTCCAAATTCGAATGTGTTTGCGTTATTTTGATGTAACGCCACTCCACGTCCAACCCTTACGGGTGTAGCACTGCCATGCCGAAAGGGGTTGAAATTATACACAAACAACATCAGTAGAAATACAATCAATATAATTAAACCTGAAAAAAAATTATTCAACGCATATATCTGTCGTGTTTGCATGTTCCAAAATTTCCACCCCTGCTCCTGGGGGTTAAATGCCAAGTTGAATGTCATAATTCCATCCATCTACAAACTTGCATTTGACTCCAATCTCGGTTGTATTCGCGTTATTTTCTTTTAAAGCATCTCCACCCTCACCCCTAAGGGAGCTCCTTTCCCATACGGTTAGGGGTTGAAATTATACACACATTACATCGTTACAAACACTATGAATCTCTTTGACACGGAAAATTTTTTTATCCGGCTCTAATATCCGCCGTTTTAGCATGTATGAAATTTTCCACCCACGTCCACCCCCGCTTCTGGGAGTTGTAGACGTGTCTCACCCCGACAGTGTTTTTTTTCCTGGTCGCAAAGAACACCGTGTACGAAATTTCGTTAAATTTGCTCCACGGGTGCAGATTTGTATGCGGAACAAATAAACATACACACATACATACAAACATACACTCATTTTTATTTATATGATATATATATATATATACCGTCAGATCTCTTTTCCCATCTCACTCCTCAGCTCTTAAATTACGCTTGTGTCCAAATAATTTGCGCGTAAAGTAAATTATACTTATTTATGATTTTATATTGTACTGAAGAGGAAGTCAACTATAATGGTAGCAACCAGAAAGGTTGTCCAATTTCCTCAGGGTACAGAATGCGGAATCACCACTCATCTACCTGACCCGCTGACGCGCCGTGAGTCACCATTTCCAAATAATGTCAATAACCTACTTGAATGAGATCCCATCCTCCTTAAATATTAATTTACGCTTCAAGCAGCCGTACGTTTCCAAAATTATTCAGCACTCTGTGGAACGAAAGGCAAATCCATCGGTCGCAATTTCGTAATCTGGGGATCAGACGCGCCAGGGAGTAATCCAGTTAGGAAATAATGCACGGAAGAACGGCTTCACTGCCGATTAATAATATGTCTGAACCATGGTGACAATCATGACAGTAAATTGGATTATCAACGTTGCAACGCGGTTTCCCTCCCCTGTGGTCATTCCATCCACATAAACGAACCCAATTCAACTTAATTTAAATCAGCCGTTTTTTGAGGCGCAAACAAACTGTTAAAAATCTTAAAATCAACAGCTGCAGTCCAGTAAAGTTGTCACATCAAATTACTTGATGCTTTTAAATAGCTCATGACTTTGACGACGGTTGTGCCGATGATACCGTAACCCGCTTTCTTATTAGATACTTTGTTTTACATTTACCAAGCGGTTTTTAACAAAATTATCATATCGTTATCGAAAGCAAATATAAAACGAACCTGAAACCAAAGATTACAACGTTAATAAACTTGGTTTGAGCGATTTAAGTTAATTTATCATTCATTCTTCTGTTGTCAGTCTGTTAAGTGTTTGCCATTATATTTACAGCAATGTAGTAGGGCAAAGAGATTTAACGTTTGCTGATTGATCATAATTGAATATACTTCCTCTTTTATTGTGTTGCGTCGTACAAGAACAGACAAAGGAGAAACGAGACCAGTTTCATTTAGAAACGCACAGAAGCAGCAGAAAACCCGTCTAGAATCTTTATATGTGTGTTATTTGTTTTCTAGGGTTTGTACTGCATCACTTTTAGGCGAATGCCGGGTAGGATCCTTAAACTATAGCCCGGGGGCCCCTAGTTAACCCTTGGCTACGTTGTTGTTTGCTATTCCCATTGGTACAGTCGGCCAGCTGCCTCCAAAACTGGTCGTGGCGAAGGAGAAGGGAATTCTGAGTCCCTCACAGCAGACCCCTTTCCCGCCATCTTTAAGGGACAAGTACCAAGAGCCCGACCTACCTGATGCAGGGTTTTTCTAGGGGTTTTCCCTGCATCACATTGAGGGGAATTGCTGGGTAGGATCCTTAAACTACAGTTCGGAGGCCACTAGTTAACCCTTGGGTACCTTTCTCTACCCTTCCGCATCCCCCCTTTCAAATCCCTCCCTGTGCTATTAAAGGGGAGTTGCCACCATGTGGATTATCCTCATGTAGCCTGGTACCCTAAAAAAAGAGATTTTTTTTTTAAGAACAAGAAGAAGGTTACATATAGGTGGCAAATCCCCTCTTTTAGCATAATAAAGGGATGGAAAGGGGGGATGCGGAAGAGTAGAAGAAGGTAGCCAAGGGTTAACTAGGGCCCCCGGGCTATGGTTTAAGGATCCTACACGGCATTCGCCTAAAAGTGATGCAGGACAAAACCCTAGAAGAACCTGCATAAGGTAGGTCGGGCATTGGGCACTTGTCCCACGCCCTTCCGAGGGCGGTAGAGAGGTTTGCTGTGGGGACGCAGCATTTCTCTTCTCCGTACCACGGCCAGTTCAGAAGGCAGCTGGCAAGTCTTACCGTATGTCCAAGTTCTCCCATTCCGGAACGTTCACCTCCCAAAACAGGCCGAGGTGCCTCGGCTTGTGGGAACCTTAGGAGAAGGCATCCCCAAAGGTATTTTTTGTTCAGCTGGAAGACAGTTAAATAATTTTATTCCCGAGAGACTTTTATAAAGTAATCATGCATATTTGGAGAACAGTTAAGATGAAACGTCATACAAAAAATAAACCAGACGAAATGAATGGATAATATAAACACCATTTCTGCAATCGTTGTTGCTTTCGTCAGGTGATTAAAAAACGCGAGAACTTGGAAAAACGACATAAATGCACAAAACAGGTGACGAATTCAGAAGCGTTGGGTCGTTATCAGGGTTTTTTTTTGCGTTTTTTAATCACCTAGACTAAAGAAACAAAGATTTCAGATACGTTGTGTGGAATTTCATTATGCCTCTTATTTGGCTATTTATTTATCTAATTAGTATACTTTTAACACCTCCAAATTTCGAAAAGAACCTCCTAGTAATGAATCTAACATTTTAACGTGATTACTCAACGCACTTGGTACGTCAACGTAGCAATTTATGTTCTAATACTCGGTTGTATGGTGTTTAAGCTACGCTTTCAGCATATTATCTCGTTATTATTGCTACTTGACTATCCCGTGAGAGGATCATATTCCGTTATCAAGCACATCCTGTCTACGGTAAAGGAGCTTGGGATAGACAATATATGGCGAGAACAAGGTAACAATAACTTATCAATTAGAGTGAGGTCTCACAGGTTTTTTTAATACTTTAATAGAATCGTGGGGGAAAGGAACAAACGTTCAAGACACGGAATTTTATACCCACGAAACCATAAAGTCTCGTCGAATTAATAGGCAAAGGTAAAAACAAGAGAAAAATATATAAATAGGATTGTGATGAGAAATTAATATCGGGGAAAAACATGTATGTATTAAGGAAGGACGAAACAACCCTTTTATCGGTAACCCTATTTCTTCAAAATTTGCTTTTATAGACATGGATAAATAACAGTCGTTTAATACACAGACTGTAACGAATGTTCTAACCTCCAAACGGACGCAATTATTATGACCGAGTCACGTTCTTGGAATGTCGCTGCTCTTATATAATGTATCAAAGTGACTTAAACAGGTTTTTCCCCTTTCTCAGGGGCATTTTCAGCCATATGGCACGTAATATCGAGGTCACCGTATTCACATTCTCACACGACACGCGAAATAAAAAAAAATCCAGACGGAGTAGTTTCGTGACGAATTTCGAGGACACCATCATCCGTGCCTGCCAAATACTGTCTTTATCAATCTTCACTATCGTAAACGAATTCTTTGCCAAACAAAACCGTTGTTTTTTTCCCCTTAATTACCTACCATAAAGTTAACTATACAAAATTTATTTATTTATAAAGAGTTGTAAATCTTTGTTGATGAATGGAGCTAAAAGAGTTCGTAGACAGATTAGATCCTGGATGAAGTTTTCTCGGGATTCCAACCGGGTAGCGTAGTTTTCTAAACACAACGTTTCGATGGCTTGCACCGCCATCTTCTTCAGGTGAAGTACAATATATCCTGAACTGAACACAATATATTTCTGCATATATGTTTTCAGAATAGTTTTTACACTACCAAGTAAAACTGAGCCCTGGCCTATCACCACTACAATTACATGGTAATGGACCACTGTACATTTAGACACAACTAACTATTTCTCTCCAGCCATACACTTCACCCGAAGAAGATGGCGGTGCAAGCCGTCGAAACGTTGTGTTTACAAAACTACGCTACCCGGTTGGAATCCCGAGAAAACTTCATCCAGCAACTACACCGGGAAAAGCTACGTTCCTTATAGATTAAATCCTCTTTAATAAAATAGTTTGCTGGTTGTTTCTTTTAAGTCAGCTGTTATTTTACGATTATAATCTTGTTGTATTTAACTGCCGACTTAATTTGATATTCGACGGAAACTCCTCCGAATGAAAATTGAATTGATTAATATTCTAATGATTTCTTTAATTACTGTTATACTAATATCTTTAAAATTGTTTTAATTATATATATATATATATATTGTACTGGAAATTAAATAGGCCATTAATTGTTTTTATATAGTTAAATTGTTAGCGGTACGAATACGTAAAGGCGACAATGAAGGCGGGTTTTTCCTTTGTCAACAATGGAGAACTGAGTATGCACTTGGAGAAAGACCAGTTGGCGGCGAAACATTGCAAAGGACAGAACAAATAAATCTTGAGCAGAGACTAGACGTCGTTAATGTATTACCAGTTAAAGTTGTGAATTAAAACAAAGTAAAATATTCACGGAAGTATTGCATCGTAAATAGTGGAAAGTAACAGCCGTTTTGTCAGAATAGAACTTCGTGGAGGAATGGTTCCAGGAGAACATTGGTAAATTATTGTGGAGCGGAGCAGACAACGAAATACAGCCAATCTTGCCAAATTATAAAGTGAAGTGTAGAATCAGTGAAAACCAAGGCCTGATATAAAAATTAAAGTGTACAAAAGTGTCTGAACGAGGTAAAATTGATTGTTCTGGTACCAGACAGTAACAATAATTTTATACAAATTTTGTGAACGATAATTAAAAGGGTAGAGTCAGATTTCGTTCAGCTTTCTTTTCACTTATTTTCATATTGTTTTAGGTTAATTTTTTGAATTGTTAATTGTCAGTTAATACATTGATTTTGTTCTAATTATCAAACCCAGTGAAGGCCCTGAGATTAAGAGATTCGACGAATTAATAAATTAAAATTAAAGTATTTGTTTTAAATGGATGAAATTCGGCATGAAAAATAGGTTTTGTGCATTCTAAAATTTATCGACAATAATAAATTTCTTTTAAAGCTTAATAAATGTTGTTAATTGCTTCATTTAATTAAAGCTGTCCAGTTATACATTACATAAATGGCTTCACCAACTTGGGGCAAATTAATCGATTAATTGTTGTTTATTACAATATATATATTGTAAAGTACAATTTTTTTTATTTGGAACTTTGTAATTGTAATAATTCTTTATTTTCTTGTAATCTTGTATTGAATTATGGAGTGAATAATAAATCTAAATCTGCGTCTGATTAATGCATGATATTATGCTACATATAACACATACCTAATTTAGAACTACTTGAATGCCATAAAAAAACAATTTCTTCTGAGTAATTAAATTAAATTGATAAAAAGATTAATAAGAAAGATAGCCAATACATACAAAAAATACCACACAACGTTTCTGGGATCCTTGTTCCTTTCGTCAGGTGCTAACGCTATCTTTATTATTCATTATTTTCAATCAGATTAAATTTTTTTCATTTAAATTGAAAAAAAAAATAAACATATTTTAAGGTCAAATCCTAGGAATGATATTATTATTCTGTGCTGTTAACTCCGTCGAATGAAAATTGAATATTAATATATTTATCATTTTTTTATTACTAACTACTGTTATATTAGTATCATTGACTTTGTTTTTTTTGTAAAGTACAATGTTTGTTTTTTTAAAACTTTAAAAATTGCAATAATCTATTATTTTATTGTAGTCTTATATTATGACGAATCCTATTCCCTCGACCGAGGACTAATAGAATGAATAATAAATCTAAATAGTGTGCAGTATCATTAAAAATTAAAGAAAACCCCACCTGTCGTATTTTTTAAATCAATTGTTGAAGGCAAGGGTTTTTTTAAAAAAAAATAGTTTCATAGAATATGAGGATATATTTAAAAATATCACGTTTCGGTATATTTTAATAAAATTTTTAATGTAAAGTTAATGCATTTTTAATCACCAAGTGTTGATTATTCTGCGCTATGTATTATGGGTAAAGTTTACGTAAAATTGAGTATAACATATTTTTAACAATTGTTTCCTTTAAATTATTTTTGTTCCCGTTGAGCAGCAATAACTCAAAAGAAATTTCTTTAGTTTCTTATCAGAGATTCAGAAACAAAATATTCAACTTTGCCGACTGTATTTTATATCATCGTTAATTAATTAACGTCGTGAATATTTGTTCCGTAAATGTTTCTTTAAAAGACGCGTAATACGTGTACACGGTCACTTCTAGAAATAACTCTGCTTAGTAAATAGCAAGTTGTTTTGCTTTTGGTACGACGTTGACTGCAGTTTTTATGATTGCTTTTTTAATAGGCTAAACACTGTGCAGCTTCAGAGATATTATTTTCCTTTGCTGCGAGCTAATCTCAGCATATCCAGAGTATAATCTGTAGGTCTTTGTCCTCTGTCAAGCCTAAGACTATGAGATTTCAAACGTAACTCGTGATTCTAGCCAAATTTACTCAAATGAGAAAAAAAATGTGGAGTAAAAATATATATTTTTTTATATTTGTTTGCTTTGAATTATTCAGTTATTTATATAAAAAATATTTTCCTCATTTCATAAACCTTTCATTGCAATTTATTGTTACTTTCTCAGTTACTCCTTTTTTATCATCATAACCCTAGGAATAAACTCGAGGTTTTTCTAAACATTTATAATTCATAAGCCACACTATTTGCATTTAATATGCAACTTTTTATTATTACACAGAATTTCTAATAAATCCAATCTTTTTCTTCTTCTGCAATTTCAAGTATCAAGGTTTCATTTTCCTTGAATCAGTTTCAGAAACATCCTCCGCTGTTTATTATGCTCTTACTTGAAAATACTTTCTCATCTTCAGTTATATTTATGTAGTCTTTGTAATCTTTTTACTCATCAAGTACGAAGCAAATTCTCTTCAGACACGAGTTATCTATACAAATAAAATATTAGTTTAGTCTGCACATTACTCAAAATCGAATCATCTTTACGTTTTATTTATTGTGGTCACTTCGAGGTCATTTTAATCCTCGACGCGCTTCACGCAGAAATTACCATAAATATTTTTTCGTTGTTATACAGAGCGGTTTCTTAGCGATATCTACCTGCACATCTACCACCAGATGGAGGAAAAATACCGGACGCTCCAAAAAACCTCGATTTTTTAATAATTTTTATTTTTACAACAAAACTGTCGACATTTTTTTCAATTAAACTGTTATTCGCTGCCATTCAGAGCCTCGTGAAGGTTCTTAGAGATATCAAACTGCCCTATTCCGTACGAATAAAAAGTGGAGAACGCTCCAAACCATTTTATTTTGTTCGTTTTCCCACAAGAAAACGGTCGAAAAAGTTTCCTTTGAACCGTTTTCGTTGTTCTTATAGAGCCGCGGAGAAAATTCTTAGCGATATCGAACTGCCATGATGGACGTTTTATTTCGCCTAACCTATGTACGTTTTTTAAAAAATTTTAAAATTTTTACAATTGTAAATTCAATGTAAGCTACTTACTTTTTCCTGTTACACGTCACGTTAATTTTACAAGGTAAGAAAAATCTTGGTTTCATGAATGTGGGAAGAAATAGCATAACAATAGATCCCTAGAAATTAAAAACAAAAAAAATTAGATACTAAAAAAACTTGACATTGGAACAAAGTGTTAAAATAAAGACCCAAACCCTAATCCTATTAATAAATAATATACAGTAGACGAATCTTTGTACCATAAGCTAATCCATACGCTGGGAACCGTGCACAATATTTTAATTTCCATATCATATTTAATATTATCCAGCTGTTTATTTTTAAGATTAAATCTCCTACTATGTTCGTAACACATATTTCTAATAATTCCTATTCTCTGTTAATTTTTCTGCTACTTTCGTTTTCCTAACGATTTTTTGAACACATGTCCATGGAAGTCATTCGCTGGGAGAAATTGACCATCAATGATTTTTAACAACAAAACACAACCGTAATTTCGTCACCTTATTGTATTGTTTTGCTGGGATCATCTATTCCTCTTCCTAGTTATTAATTAGTAAGCTAGCGTAGCTTTGAGCAGTTTCCGAGGATAAAGAGCATCTGTTTAGGGGCTGTCTCGTAGGTGAGAAGCCGCCAGAGGCCTCGCCAGATTAAAGCCTTTTATGTTTAGAAGCCAGGGTTTTCCATGAATGTGAAACTCGACTCGGCCAAGTTATTAAGCCTCGAAAGCGGAAAAACTTCAACACATTTCCCCCCCTGAAGGTAGAGAGCTCTGTTCTCCAGTCTCCACTTACCAACAAGTGAAAACGCTAATCGCAGTCTAGTTGTCAAATTACTTACATTGGTATTTCATTGAAACTGTTCTTCCAGGTTATGTAAGAGTAACAATAAATTACTGAATATACTGAAAATAGTTTTAGTGAATTGTTCATACCACCATCATAATTAATTAAATTAATCAATATATCATGTTTAATTTTTTTTAATTTTTTTTTTGGTAAACGTTTTGTGCCACACTCAAACACATTTTTTCGAAATATCCTAATTTAATTTAATTCTAAGAACTAATTCTATGGAGGCTTGTTTCTGGACTAAAAACACGCCGCGTCTTGTGTCGGAAAAGGCGGTATTTGATGACAAAGCCAGCTTAAGAGCTTAAGTGCTCGGACAGTTGGTGGCTGCTTGAAAGTAAGGGATTTTCCGTAAAATAGCACTAGTGAGGGTATGTAAAAGAGATTTACTGGAAGCGTGGACAAGGTACAACGCCGAATGCTGTTGTTTTTATTTGAGTGCCATATAATTGAGATTAATAGGAGAAAGCATTTATTAGTAAATTGGTAAATTTTGTGACACGAAGCGGCCTAATTTAACACACAATAATTTTGTACAGTAAAACATGTTCATACCTTGTCATAGTTATTTTCACTTATGTTCATAAAACCTTTTAGGTCGACCTCGTGATCAATTTTAAACTGAAGACGTTCTTACGAACTCATTTGCTATATATTTGCTTCCCTCTTGCCTCAAATAAATAAATATATGGAATTTAAATTGTGGAAAAAAAAACATTTTTATAACTATTTTTATATTAAACAAAAACTGGAAATGGAATTTAAATGAAAAATAAATTAATTGAGCAGTTTTTCCGCATATTTATCAATGTTAATTATTATTTATTTGTGATATTTATTCCTGGACGGTAAATATTAACAAAAACATTTCGATATGACTATATTTATCCACCATTTTATCCAAACTTTCAGTGGTTAATTGAAAAGCACTGATTTATCAGAAAACAATCCATTTTCCTCAAAGAAATGTTCAAGTCTGATTCCTTACTAGAGCAGTTTTTCTGCGTCCCCACAGGGCATATAAATTTTAACTACACGTGGAATAAACCTTCAGGTTTATTTCACTTGTTATCACGCGGGGTAATAGATTATTCTAAAGGATTACTGAAGGATTAAATTTTAATAATTTAAGTATCATTAAAAGCAAAAACATTTTCGTAGTAAATCTCCGCGAGTAATGGCAACTGTGGAGCAGAGTTTGAGTGAAAGAATAAAGTTAAATGAATTAAGGAGCTAGGAACCGCAATGTGAGTCGTAAATCAGGGAAGTTCTCAGCGGATTTATCGTAGTGGAAACCTGTTCGCATCTACATGAAATATACGCATTCAAAAAAAAAAAAGAAAAAAAAAGAAATGGAGAGACATCGCATCGCCGTCTCCACTCCGCCTTTGTTTAAATACATGTTTATGAATCAGTGCCCGATGACTATCTGTCGCGCAAAAACATAAATGACATTCCAAGGTTCTACATAATTACAAGTTGCTTGATTCGTATGCGTTTGGCTTCCGAAGAGCGCTTTGCTTTAGACTTGTAAATTTCGGAACATTCCATTGTTTTTGGGGGGATAAATAATATGAAGAAGGAAAGGAAGTAAGAGAATATAATATATGACGGACGGAATAAAAAAATGGAAAATCATGATTAGCCAATCTAAAAGTAGGAAATTACCTGAGGGTACGGATATCGTGCCAAGAGATTATGTGTTTATGGAAATGTCAAATATTAATTAGATTAATTAATAGTAGAGTAATTAATTACTAGTTTCATTTACATAAATGCATAAATTCTACGCTACAAAGTTAATATGGAAAAGCCTAATCCGAATTATTTAATTATAATTTTATTAAAATCCATCGTAAATTTAATAAGCATGTATATATATATATATATATATATATATATATATATATATATATATATATTGGTTTGGATTGTACAAAAAAATTACATCCCAAGTTTCCAGTCTTCTTTTAGCAGGCTTTCAGATCTTAATAAAATCTTTTACGTTTTTAAATAATAATTGGAATAAAAATGAGATATTATTTACAACTAATCACAAAGCATTTCTTGGCTTCCAAACTGAAATGTTGCAAGAACGATTGTCACAAAAGTAAGTACCTCATTTTGTAAAATCGGACATTTTTAATAAATCTCAAGTTTATAAATAAATAATTTCGGAAGAGATAAATATTGGTCATATTATGTCTCAAATTTGACTCCATAACAAGTACGTTTTTGGTTCAACTTTGGAATTTTGACACCAGGAAACTAAGTGCTTAGTTTTTATTCGGACCGATCGACTGTACTTCCATAAGTATAAGGTGAACAATTCCACTTCCACTTAGTCGGATGAAATGCGCAAAATATTTATTCTATTAAATTAGGAACCATTGTCTTTATAAAGACTTCGTCTGCTTTTTCTATTTCATCCAATTTAAAAATACAGGTCAACTCATTCAAATGAATAAATAAAAGATTGAATAAGAAAGGTTGCCAAATACAGGCAAAATAAGTGAACCTAGAGCGACACAACTGCACTGGTCAGTTGACAAAACTCAAATGCTAATTTATCCCATTTATTTAAACTGTTAAGTCTGTTTTCATTGCCCAATATAATTAGCCTTTGAGGTTTTTTCAAGTGACTAGTGCAGTTGTGTCTCTCTAGGCTCTTCTTAGCACCTGAAGAAAGGCACAAGGATCCCAGAAACGTTGTGTGGTATTTATAATATCACTTATTTTGTCTGTATTTGGCTATCTTTCTCATTATTCCACAGATAATTAAACAATATAGGTGTAGGATATTGTCACAGCTGAGAGGTTAATATTTTTTAAAATTTATAAAATAGTTAGTGAAATAATAATTAATAATGTACTCAATATTTATTACTCTGTTTGATTTGATATTTTCCCGTATTTCAAAAATGGCGAGTAAACAAAACAGAACGAGCTGGCAGCTTAAATTAGTTGACTATATTTTTTCCTTATTTTATAATAATTAACACAACGTAGGTCAAGTCATAATTCAAGATAGTGAAGACAAACTACAAATAGCTTTACACACAGACTAAATGTACTAAGTCAAGGCTATAACCTTGAAAATTTCCATAAAAGGAAAACAAGGAACAATGGCATTTTTAGGCAATTATTCAGGGCAGAACGAAAAATAATTCTAGACGATAAACCAATTGAACAGATATCACATTTACAACACTTAGGATGCGAAATATCATACGAACAAGGTAACGATATACAGAGAAAAATTAACATCAGGCACAATAAGAAGAACCCTGAAGGAAAGAAACGCAAATAAATTTTATAATAAAGTTATGGCAGTTGCCACTTTACTATACAGGGGGCGCGGAAAGCTGGACGCTTACAAGTAAAGATCTAAGACAACTAGAAACATCAGAAATGAAATTTCTAAGATCAGTTAAAAGGATGCCTTAGAGAAGAAAGAATCAGAGATGAACTAGACATACAATCGATGACACAGAAGGCGACGATCCAACTTAACAGAGAAATGGATAGAACATGTACATGTACGTTTGCCCGCCACAAAGGATTTCCATACAAATAATGGAACATGACCCAATAGGAAGAAGGAATGTGGGAAGACAGTGGGAAAGACGGTGAGACCGGAGCAGGCCTAATCCTGGATTGATAGAACAAGAAGGAGATTCAAATATTTTTAGTTCTATTAATTATAGTATATTTTGTGCTATTAATTGGAGTTGTAAAACTACTTTCATACCGTAACGAAATAATTACTTTCACAAATTCCGCTAATATCTGCGTTGACAATTAATTTTTTTTCTACTTTGTTGTTTCATTGTCTCAACAATAATACGCAAGAAGGAAGATGTAATAATGCTCGGCTTTAGCGGATTATTTGACATCCAGCAGAGGAAGGAAAGGTCACTATCATCATATGTTTTATGTACGTCACTTTTAGCATTATTTTATAAATTCACATGAAAATTTTGTCCCCTTTCCGATTCAGTCACACAAGTAATCAGGCTCGTGTCTTTATCGTTCACATTACTTCTGATGTATTGAGACTGCCCCTTTCAGGGTTTTTTTTTTCAAGTCATTACACATACCTACAACGAATCGTCTCTAACAGAACACACATGGAAACGCGTACCGAGGCGGAATAATAGCCATTTACATATTTCGTGTAATTTCAGCGTATTTTTTTTTCTCTCCATTTTTTTTTTCGTTTTTTTCCCCCCTTTTAACGTTGTATCTATGGGAAAAGAGAGACACAGAGCCGTCGTCTCTCCGTTTGGCTGCGACAATGTTAGTCCCGCCATATCTGTAATTTAATTCCCCGCGCCTTTGTCACGAAAACCGACGGCGACCCACAAAAGCTACCACGGAAATTCGCTCTTAGACGAGAAAGTACCGCTATTATATGCTACACTCCAAGTTTACCACAAGAACATGTCCATTTCAAAAACAATATATTTATATTGCTGGGTCTTAATTGCAGAAGCCATTAAATCTCACGGAGGTGTGGAAATCCACATTCTACGCGTTCAAAAATAATAAAAGCTTTCACGTGCTAAAGACACATTACGGTCGTAAATAAATGAGGTTCTTATTCATTACGAAAAGTTCATTAAACGTTCATAAAAAATTGAAACTAAAGTATACCGATATATTATCTGTTTTGACGAATTTACAATTGAATTATGACGAAATAAAATTTATACACACAACTTTACTGACAACTTAAAATAAGTTCACGGAGTTATGGAAGGGCATACTAATTCAAAACGATATCGCATACACCAAAAAATGGAATTTAAAGTATAAATACCTTAATAAAATGAGAAAATCGTCCATCTTGGTGTTGTAATTTAGGTCGATTATATGATATATTTTTTACCGTTGTTTTAATTCCCAGTCAGTCAGAATTCGACAGTCTTAAATACAATATTTCAATCTATTTTATTTTACGTTTTGACTCTATTACATCTCCACCAAAGATCCCTTCAAAACAAAACAAAACCCATCAGCGACCCTCTTATATCAAAGATATTATATAATATTTCTTTTTATTATTATTCTCCAAACCAATATATAAAATTTTAAAATATTACAATTGACATGTTGCAATA
Organism: Zhengitettix transpicula; assembly: GCA_037074705.1. Lineage (NCBI taxonomy): Eukaryota > Metazoa > Arthropoda > Insecta > Orthoptera > Tetrigidae > Zhengitettix > Zhengitettix transpicula. The sequence continues at coordinate 14,689,264 of CM073594.1, read as the reverse complement.
TATATATATATATATATATATATATATATATAAAACTATTAACCCTTATATTTGCAAATATAATATACAATATTTTCCACATATAATCATTTACATACTTAAATTAATATCATGCATTTTATTTTCTGAAAATAAATGTGTTATTTGCTCTTTCAGAAAATAAAATATATCCTATATATATATATATATATATATTAAAATATATATATAAAAATATATATAAAATTGTCCATGTTTCTTGACACACATTTGAGGATTGATTCAATATATATATATATATATATATATATATATATATATATATATAATGAGACGGAATGATCAATATAATATATATATGGGTTTATATATATATTATTCCTTATATTTGCAAATATAATATACAATATTTTCCACAAAATCATTTACATAATTAAATTAATAAAATGCATTTATTTTCTGAAAATAAATGTGAAACTTGCTCTTTCAGAAAATAAAATGTATCTTAAATATATATATATATATTAACCCTTATATTTGCAAATATAATATACAATATTTTCCACATAAAATCATTTACATAATTAAATTAATATAATACTTCTTAACCTAACCATATAATTATTTACAAATATACATTAAATTGTCCATGTTTCTTGAAACATATTTGAAGATTTATTCAATGCATATACATATATATATATATATATATATACATATATATATATATATATATATATGTATATATATATATATATGTATGTATATATATATAATGAGACTGGGTGATGAGTTTCCGTCACAAATATCAATGGAATTTAGGAATAAAAAATGTAAAAAGATACTTTTTATCTTTTTTAAAAAAATTCAATAATCATTGTGAATACCATTAAAAAAAATTCAATCAATCCTCAAATGTGTGTCAAGAAACATGGAAAATTTAATGTATACATTTGTAAATAATTATGTGGTTAGTTTAAGAAGTATTATACTAATTTAAATTATGTAAATGATTTTATGTGGAAAATATTGTATATTATATTTGGAAATATAAGGGTTAATAGTGAAATATATATAAAAAAAAGTGTCAAAGAATAAGTTACAATACATAATTAATTCAATGATAATTTGTTAAACCTTGATTGTAAAAATAATTTCTGAACAAGAAGTATTTTTTCTTTCATGATTATACAAGTTATTCATTTTAAAGAAATATTGACTACAAAAAAATGTATTTTTTGTATCACAATTCTTCAAACTGGTTTTTCACATGCTGCCAAAAGAGAAATACTTCTTTAAAATGAATAACTTGTATAATCATGAGGGAAAATATTTTTTTTATAACAGGTAGATTTAATTAGAGAAAAATCCATTAAGAATCTGGGTATCAATTGGTAAATAAATATTTTTTATTTAAAAACTGTATTTTGAGGAGACATAAGAGAGATTATGTAAGCATGTCTTAACACAAAAAGAGTAGACCTATACATTTTATTTTCTGAAAGAGCAAGTTTCACTTTTTATGTAGAAACTAACTACTACGGTCTTGAATGCTCTGACGCATAATTGTGGACACAGAGCAATTATTTTTTTTAAAAAAATGGAGAAGGACAGTCTCCCCCGAAGAAAGGAATGAGTTATGCTCACTTTAATGGTGAAAGTTTCCTTCACAGTTCCACTCGGGAGCTAACGATAAGGTACAAAAGGAAACTTGCCTGTTTACAATCTCTCGGACAAACATAATATATAAACCTCGCTGCGTCGAGATATCAACCAGCTTCTGAATAGAATGGCCAGGTATTCTTTAACTTCAGCCCCCCCCCCCTCCTAAATTGCTTGCGATTTTACAAAGCATAAGAAAAAAGAAGCCTTTTTCAGTGAAAAGACGTTCTTTGCCGGAACTGCACAAATTAAGATTTATTGGAAGTCGCTGGGGGGAAAATTAAAAGAAAAAAAAATAAACGCTTCAAGTGGAAATCGTTCGGAAATAATATTTGGTCCAATCAGAGAAAAAGCACAATTACACGGGACTGCAGTTCAGATTTTAATTATTTATACCTCATTCATTGTCAAGTAATACAAGGTTTTTATTAAATCCGTTGAAAACCGAGTGTAAATTTCTTTAGGCCTTGCAATTTATTCCTGACGCTCTTACACCCCTCTTTTTTTGTTATATTGGATTCTGACGAATTAAACGAGCAAATTTTATCTGATTATTGGGAAACGCATTTCAGAAATAATTCTACAAGACGCTTTATAATGAGGAACTGTAAAGAAAAGCGCTATTGAAATTTCCTTTTTTAAGGATCTGTTGCATATTATACACAAGTCCAGGGACGGGATTGGAAGAAAGTATTTAATTAAGACATCTTTTTTTCTTATACGAATGTAAAATTTATTTCTAATAATTATTCTTAAGTAGCAGGTAGTACTGATATTTATTCATGATATTTTTTAAGGTAACAGGCTACATGAGGGTAATCCACATGGTGGCAACTCCCATTTAATACCATAGGAAAGGATGTGAAAGAGGGGATAAGGAAGGGTAGAGGAAGGTAGCCAAGGGTTAACTAGGGGCCGCCGGGCAATATTTTAACGATCCTACCCGGCATTCGCCTGAAAGAAATGCAGGACCAACCCTAGAAAAACCTGCATCAGGTAGGTCGGGCATTGGGTACTTGTCCCACGCCCTTTCTGGATAGCGGGAGAGGAGTTTGCTGTGGGGACGCAACATTCCCTTCTCCGTGCCTCGACCAGTTTACGAGACAGCTGGCCGACTGTTCCAATGGGAATAGCGAACAACTCTTACCGTATGCCCAAGGTCTGTGACCCCGGAACATACACCTCTCAGAACAGGCCGAGGAGCCTCGGCTTGTGGGAACCTTAGTTCAAAACTCCTCTCCCGCTATCGGAAGGGCGTGGGACAAGTACCCAATGCCCGACCTACCTGATGCAGGTTTTTCTAGGGTTTTCCCTGCATTTCTTTAGGCGAATGCCAGGTAGGATCCTTAAAATATAGCCCGGGGGCCCTAGTTAACCCTTGGCTACCTTCGTCTACCCTTCCGCATCCCCCCTTTCAAATCCCTTCCTATGCTATTAAAGGGGAGTTGCCCTAATTGGATTACCCTCATGTAGCCTGTAGCCCTAAAATAAATTTAAAAAAGAATAAAATAAATACAAAGGAAAAGTAACTGCACGTTGACGACGCCAATTTTGTAGTAAAACAATTAAAATTATCAGATGTTTTAATTTTTTTAAAAAAAAACAATATTTAAAATATACAAACAAATTAATTTGTTACTACAAAATCTTTTGTTATCATTACTTCTTCCTCATACAAATTAAAAAATTATATTCAACTATTATTATTCACTCTTTTACTATTCCCTTCTTATTTTACTTTGTATCAGTTTATTAGGGAATACGATTACTATGTGATTTTTTTTCAGAGCTACGTTATAAGCACTACACATCGGTAAATATCTCATTCTATTCACATCGACGTATAAGTCAGTCCCGTTTATGCTTTACGAATCCATGTTAGACTGTCTTGTTGTTTTAAATTCAGATTTTTAAATATCATTGGACTTAAACTGATGATAATATATTTAAAATAATTCCTTCATCCTTCTCAGCTAGAGAGAAATATAGAGACCGCGTAAGCAAGGGCAGGCAGGGTTGTGCGCGATGCATTGTAAAATGGAGGAGCTCCTGCTTTAGGGGTGGGGCTTAGACTCGTGGACTGACACACCTGCTCGTGGACTTGAGATACCTGCTACGACTTCTACTAGCAACCCGCACGACAAAATCACGAAATCCCATACTAAATTTGAAACGCTTCAAAAAGGAGGCGGTCATGCCATCTGTTAGGATTTGGCTGGTACTAAGGACTTAACATGGGGTTTGATTTTCACGGAGCTCGATACATCAGGGGAGCAGACGGCCTTAGTAGTTGGCGAAGTTCTCTGCTACGTCACACCTGCCCCTTCTTCCTGCCTCGCCTTGTTCAGAGGCGTTGACCAGAACTAAGCAAAATGGCGACGGTCCTCTGAATTACGCGGTGCGTTTTTCTTTGAATATTGTATATATTTAGTTCTGAGGAACATTATTTAGTACGGTAAATGACACACACTGTTATTTAGCTTAGTGTTTTGTCTGAGTTTATATACATTTTTTAATAGGTCCATACAATTATTTTTTTCTATCTTACAATCAATCAATTTTTATGTACTCAAATATCTTATTACATAATTTCACTGTTTTCGGGAACATAAGTACTCGTCTGTAATAAAATAATTAAATAAACCACCACTTAAGTATCATTTATATAGAATTAAATAAATAACTTCGGCTGCCGTGCGTATTTAATTATTATTATACATTTTCTACAGAGTTTAATTATGACATTTAATTGGCCATTTCACCCACAGGTGCGGGGGTGGACGGAGGGAAATTTTTCAAACATGTTAAATGGTCGATATATGCGCGGAATAAATAATTGTCGGGGTCAATTTCGTTGATAGTATTTCTACCGATTTTGTTTGTAAAATTTCAACCCCTTTCGGTATGAGAGGGGGGCACGCGAATATTTTATGTGGATAAATAATTTTAGGGGTCAAAGAGATTGATAGTGTTTCTGCCGATGTTATGTGAATGTAAAATGAACCCCCTACAGAACGGGAAAGGAGGACCCACAGTTGTGGTGGGGGTGGACCGGCGTTATAAATAAGTAACGCGAATAAAAACAAGATTAGAGACAAATTCTGGGTTAAGAATGTCGCTGAGATTAAGTACGACATTCAATTGGACATTTAACAGCGTGGGGTGGAGGGGGAACGGGGGTTAAAATTTTGGAACATGAAATCACGGCCGATATTAACGTTTTATAAATATTTTTTATGGTTAATTAAATTGATAGTATTTATACCCATGTTATGTGTGTATAATTTCAACCCCTTTACTGTGTGGATGGGGAGCACGGGTACGGGTGGGGGCGTAACAAGAAAATAACGCGAAAACAACAGAGATTCGAGTCAAATCGGGGGTTATAGATGTCACTGAATTTGTACTTGACAAACAGAGTAGCGCGTGGAGGTGGCTGGGCGTGGGAGGCCTGGTCGGGCGTAGAAATGTTAACCGGTCGATATTTGCGTCGAATAAATATTTTTCGGGGTCAATGAGACTCATAATACTGCTAAATATATACTGTGTGCATAAATACAAGCCCTTTAATCTTGGGAGGAGAGAACCGTCAAGTGTAGGCTGCAGAAGCGTAAAAATAACGAAAAAATCCAGGGTTATGGATGCAGCTGAGATTAATTTTTACAGTCAATTTTCAGTTGAACCCCCCACAGTTGGGGCTGAACGGGAGGGGGAGGGGGTGCAACTTTTCAAACATGTTGATCGACCTGATTATTTTCGTCCAATAAATATGTTTTCGGTGTCCATTTAAATTCATAATATTTCGGTAGACATTCTCTGTGTATAATTTTCAACCCCTATCACCATGGAAGGGGAGCTCGCTTAGTGGTGAGGGTTTGTTGGTGCGTTACATGAAAATAACGCGAATAGACCGAGATTCGAGTCAATTCTGGGGTTATGGTTGTCGCTGCTGAGTTTCATTGTGGCCAACTGGGGGTGTTGCTCGGGGTTGGGGGGACGGGGGTAGCAATTTTCAAACGAAGTAACCGGCCGATTTTTGCGTGGATTATTTTTGTATGTAACCCACAGTAGCGGGGGGGTGTTAATTTTGTTCATCGAACAATTTCAGTTGTCAAAGAGTTCAACCCTCCTTCGGAATGGGACATGAGCGCATTTAGGGATAGCGGGAGGTCGAGGTGCGGTTATTAAATAATAACGTCAGATCATAGCGGGTTGTGCAGTTGGTCTACGACAAAAGAAAATCTACCCACTGGGTCCATGAAACACCTATTAAAATAATTTGAAAGCCAACACATCATTTGATATATTATTCCACACTAAACGGATTACAAATGCGTGAAACACAGCTTCATCATAACTAATTAAACATTGGTGTCGCTGGCGAATGTGATTTATTTACACGCAAATTAAAACATATGGGTTCACGTAATTTTCATTGCAACAAACAAACAAACAATTAAATCAACAATTTGTTTCTGAATAAACTTAAATTTCAAACGCACTTCTGCCACAACAACAACGAAAAAAAATGACACAGTAAAACGGGAATAAAATTACGGTGACCTGTGGTAATTTTCGTAATTACATTATTTTTTTTTGGTACTTTGTCTACACTAAAATCATAGTATAATTCAATAACAGTCTGTTAAGTAGGCCTACTCATGCGTGAGTGTAACAAAATGGAATTTTCACGTTCATGTTTGGTTTCGCAAAAAAAAATAATTATATGTACCAGGAATAAACAAATCTATATGAAACTTTATTTCGATATTTGATAATAATAATAATAATGACGTTTCTGCGATCCTTGTCGCTTTTCGTCAGGTGTGATGAAGAAGAGCCTAGAGCGACACAACGGCACTCGTCAGCTGACAAAACTCAAAAGCGAAGGGGTTAGGCTACCAATAAGGGAACAACGACAATGGGAAAACATAAGGTTTAGCGTAACAATAAGGGATCGTATCAATTGAATAAGAAACATAAACCAATACTGACCAAAAAAAGGGTTAAATAAATACTACACAACGTTTATGGATTTTATTATTCACTAGCCTTGGTGCCCCGGCGTTGCCACGTGTACTTATTTATATAAACCCGAAAAAGTATTTAATTCTATATTAAACCTTAGTCAAGAAGTGATTTAACCTAGATCTAACTGTTCCTAGTTCCCTACACACTTTCATTAATTAAACAGCTGTAAATTACATACGATTTTATTGAATCAGTCCCAACGAACATACCTCAGAATTTCTTCTTAAATATATTCCTTGACTACTGCAGGATATAATTGCCCCTCAGTCTTCAGCCATTACCAAAGATTAAATTGATAAAATTCTCAGCTAGATTCACAATGTAAACAAAAAGTCGCCATATTGGAGTCACTAAACAAGGCGACAGATATTAACTTACATTTCCCGCAAGGATCGTAAAGTATTTCAGTATTGTCTTTTTATTATCATTCTATGGAGTGTTGCGGAATATAGTTAAATTTTTAATTCAATTAATATATTTCTGCTGTATTTCATTACGGGAAAAAGGAGATATTTCCTTTGTTCGTCGCGTAGTAACGTCTCTCTGTCGCGTGACGTCACGATCTCTTGACACGCATGTAATTTAACACAAAATTATCACGTTTTTTTAAAATTATATTTCTTTCCACAGTTATGCTAGGGGGTCTCTTACCCCCCCCCCCTCCCCACACACACAGTACCGTTTCTCGAGTTTTGAAGTACATGTGTATCAATTTTTTTTCTTTCCAATCCACGCGTTTAATTTTGTATAGAAATTAACGTAAATACATACATACCAATATACATCTTTTTTTATATTATACTAGCTGAGTGCCCGGCGTTGCCCGTGTCTTATTTATATAAACCCGAAAAAGAATTTAATTCTATATTAATCTTTAGTCAAGAAGACACGACCTAAATCTAACTATTCCTAGTTCCGTACACAATTTCGACCAATAGTGCTTTAATTGAACAGCTATAAAATACATTGAATTTTATTGCATCAATCTCAACAAACATACCTCCGAATTTCTTTACCAACACATAAATATACTGCATTAATTTAATAGCTATAAGATACATAGAATTTAATTGCATAATAGCAACAAAAATACCATCGTTATTCTTTAGAAATATAATTGTCAGTAAGTCTTCAGACAGTACTTCTTGAGTATTGTCCATCAGTATTCGCACATTACGAAGGATTGAAGCGATCAAATTGATAGCGACATTCCAAATGTAAAGAAATGGTGGCCATATTGCATGCACTCACTAAATTAACTAACATTTTCCGCAACGATTGTAAAGTATTTTGTATTGTTTTTTATTATCACTCGATGGAGTATTACTGGATAGAATTATAGTTTTATTCAATGAAACTATTTCTGCTTCATTTCATTACGGAAAAATCAAACTATTTCCATTGTTCGTCGCGTAGTAACGTCTCTCTCTCTGTCGCGTGATGTCATGATATATTGGCGCGCAGTTATTTATCACTTAATGATCACTTTTTAAAATTATAATTCTTTTCACATTTATGCTAGTGGTTTCTCACCCCCACAGTACCGGTTCTCGATTTTGGCAGAATACGTATACCAATTTTTGTTGCATTCTGTCCACGTGATAAAATTTGTATAAAGAACAACGTAAATACATACATACATACATACAAATATACATCCTTTTTTATTATATAGATAGATTTGCTCCCTCCATGTATAAGCCAATATTTTAGTTCATGATTTTACCCTCTTATAACTATTTAATGTTATTTCGCTTTAAAAAAAAATTCACATCATGTCTGCCAACATCGGGTGCTGGAGACAATCGCAGTGATCGTCTTCATATCTTTAAATGAGGATTTTGTTCAAAATGGAAATTTCCCATATTTTTCTTTTCTGTAATAAAGTATTATCAGTTCATGCTCAACTACATAAAGTAACGATCATTACAACTTCTGAGAGTGTAATATACTAAATTAAATGTATCGCATGGTCTTGTAAAAAACAGAAAAATCCATTTCTCCCCCCCCCCCCACAAGTACAATTCCAAATTTATTTTATTTTCTTAAACGAGTACAAAATATGCATCCCTGTGATTGGTTGACCAATAAAATACGTCAGAAACGAAATAACTGACTGAACTCAAATATTTCAGTAGATTTGGAAGGTAAACACAACGAGCACTCTTTTTTTTAAAAGAATTGTATGTTGTTTCACCTCTAGTGCGGTTCTTCTACTCCGTATAGTTGCACGAACCCCTTTTCGACAAACTCACCAGCCCCCTCACTATTTCAGAACTGAATACATATTGGCAATGTAGACATCAAATACGAAATCCGATATTAATTTCGCTATGGGCGATTGCTCGCCAAACAACGAGAACATTGTCACTGGAGTACGCACTCAGCTCCAAACTTTGAACTTGTTCTATTTACTCTAGTCCCTCCCTGTCCGCAAAAAAAAAAAAAAAAAAAAAAAAACCTGAGCCAACTCACTCACCTCTCATGAGCAAATGGAAAAAGACTGTGTACACTGGAGCGAGCGAGAGCAATGGACGTAATTATGTTTCGCCCTGCAGCAGTACGACCATTTGAAGGGTCGGGGGCCCCTTTGAAAACAGCGACACACTTCGCATCTACTTTGAATATATTACAAGCAAGAAAAGTTGCGTCACGGATTTAGACGACGTTCGAAAATAGACTGCCAATTTGGGCATACACTAGATGTCTTAAATTAGTTATTAGAATTCATTACTGCTAGTAAAAAATTTCCCATACATCCTATTTTTTAAATTAACTGTTCCAAGGGTGTGTCAGGATTTTTAATTAATGTTGTTTCCCTATTTTTAATATTCATGTGATCAATTGTAATAATTCTAATTTCAACACAGACTTAAATCCCTAAATCATCCAACATATGTTGCCTGTCCAATGTGAAACAACCACTGTAATCATACGTTACTCACTAGTACATTCCCTAACAGATTAAAATATTAACTGTGGTTCCACTCTTTAAGAAAGCTGTCCCAGACGCTGCAGATAATTATAGAATAAAACTATTCTTCTTTTTGCACAAATATTTGAGCAACAGAAATTTGGGTTATTTAAACATTTAAATTATAGTAATCTCCTACATGAATCACAGTTTGTATCTAGAAAACAAATTTAACCGGAAAATTCGTTCACACACAAGAGGCGATATTAGTAGAATTAAATAATAAACAATACCCACTACGTATAATTTCACTATAGATCACAACATACTCTCAGGAAAAATGAAATTCTATGGAATTACAAAAATGTCTCTACTGTTGTTTAGTTCTAATAAGGCATAGAGAACACACACAAGAATTTTTCTAGACAATCATTTCCGACAGCATAAACATGAAAGTTGCGGTTCCACAGGGTTGTATTCTAAATTCACTCGTAATTTATTTTATTTATAACTTGTCAAAATTAATAAATTCAACCTGTACCTCTTTTTGGTTGATACATTATACTAATAACGAACAAGAGAAAATTTAGAAGAATTCTATCTACGCCTCTCATTTTAAGGTAAGCCCATCTCTCTCTCTTTCCTGTCCGTACTAATTATTTGGGCAATGTCACATCACCCTTAATTACTTTTATATATAATATGTATATTAACTCATTTGGATGGGATACAGGGCTGACTTGCCGTAAATAAAAAGTTGGTGTCGCCAGGCTGGGGAGCAAGAACAATATCAATATTTCAATTACAATAGGACTGAATTTCATGAAGTCTGTGAGCACAATATGTCCTGAGGACGAGGGCTTAGGCCCTTGAAAATTAGACGTGTTATTGCTTCCCAGATTGGCAACACCAAATTTCAAGTTAAGGTAAGTCAGCTTCTATCTTCGTTCACTCGTTGCTATCCAAATGAATTGATTTGACAATGTCACATTATTAATCAGGTTGGAAGGTTTCAATAAATGAAAAGCACACCAATCACAATAAAATTAATATAATTCTGTACATTATGACAAAATCAAGTTATTATACAAAACTATAATACAATATTTACATATTTATATATTACATGTCTTCTTGCACAAAACTCAAGACTTTTCAGTGCTGCACTTTGCCATAGACGATACTGAAGACCTGAAATAATTAGGAATTATAATCAATATTACTCACTTTATGCTTTAATACTACATTAAGATACATTTTGAGATCAAATTAATTTTAAATTATAACCTGATACACACACTACAAGATCAACCAGATTTTAAAAATTTCTTTGTATTTAAGAAAATATTATTAATTATATTTGCCATTACATTCATCGATTCTCTCTGTATACCACCATAATGTTGATTTTGTATTAATTTTGTAACTGATATACAATAAGTGGTGGCAATATACTTAATGCAGTGCACTCAGATGATTAAATAAATTCAATATATAGTGGAAATTATTTAACGCTGGTGATTATAGCAAGTTAAAATATGTAAATGAATAAAAAGTTGAAAATCATATTGTGTGTAAAAAGAATTTTTCAAATTTTTTATAGTTTAGGCTAAGAGCCATTACCTGTTGTGCCTGAGATGACTTTGAACCAAATGACCCGCAGCTAATGCAGACATTAAAGATAATTCTCCTGCTAGAACAGTGCCACACACAACTCGTGCCAACATATTTGCATTTTCTCCAGGACAAGATTCGTTAGCCCCTGAAAACATTCAAATTGTATTGTAGTCTGTATTTTTAATATCACGATAGTTCAAATATATTTTTCAAAACTATACATATTAATATACCATATGCAATATTATAAGGATAATTTTAAAATATAATGAATACTAATTAGTAAAATAAGTTTTGCGTTATTCCCACGCAAAGGTGTCGGCAAAATTATTTGGCCAAAATAAAAAAACCCTGAAATTACTACTGGTGAGCATACATTGAGTGTGTTGCAACATTTTTTAAGAATTTTCTAGAAATTATTAAAGATGCATTAATGTATTAACTACAGTAGTGCAACAACACCTACAGAAATTTTTTTGGGTACATAAATATGGAATTTATTGTTGATTTTGACATAACTATTAATTTTTTTTTTGTACTGGCACTATGAGAGCTGGGAAAGTGATGTTAACAACAGAATGATATTTCAATTTTCTATTCAACATGACAGGTTTCCATAATTTAAAATCTGCAAAATATTGTAAGTCATATTATAAGTAACACTGAATGTTATTATTTCAAAGGCGCTTTTGAAGATCAGAAGTGGACTGAAATACAGCTAAAAATATTCCAGTACAAAGAATACATTCTGAACTGTTAATGGTGACCACTTTTAGCAATAAAAGCTTTAGTTTAATAAACAAATGGTTAGCGTCTATTCAGTTTAGCAAGTAAGCACACCTTTTTTGGAAGCAGTTAAGTCATTAAAATTAAAAATTTGAAGAAAATCATAGTAACTAACCTTTTACTCCAAGCATATCAAGGCATGCTCCTTGGGCAGGAAGAACTGTGCCTCCACCCACAGTGCCAATCTCAATGGAAGGCATCGTACAAGTGACATGTAGGTCTTTTCCATCCTCTCCCCAAGGCTCCATAAGTGTCATACAGTTACTACTTCCTACATTCTGTGCAGGATCCTATTGAAATAAATAGAAAATGCTAAATATCATAATTAATCAAATATCAGTAAAAAAAATGTTGCTCAAAACTTACCTGACCGGTAGCTATGTAAATAGCGGTAACTATGTTTGCTGCATGGGCATTGAACCCACCTATACTTCCAGCAACTGCAGAGCCTATCAGATTTTTACTGATATTTACGTCAACCAGTGCATGAACAGACGTTTTCAGTACAGAAGACACAATACTGGCAGGTACAACAGATTCACAAACCACGTACTTTCCCCGCCCTTCAATCCTGAAAAGATGTGCATAAGTTACTTGAGAATGTACAAATAACTAAATGTTTTTTAATTATCACATTATATACATATATCAAAAGAGGTTATCGAAGTATCAAAAAATATTAAGGTGCTTGACAAAATAAACATGAAAAAATTAAAATTATTATATTTAGTTAATGAGATTTTTAATTAAAACTAAGTACTTTCATATCAAAAAAGGAATGCTTTAAATGCATGAACTGTTTACATGATGTAAAATAGTAATTTTTTATTTACCAGTTTACCGCTGCAGGTTTCTTATCTGTGCAAAAGTTTCCACTTAAACTCAAAATTTCCATGTCCTCAAAATGGCTTTGAACAAAGCGGAGAGCTACTTCTGTTCCCTGAACAAAAAATTAAATTAAATTTAAAAAACGGTAATGAATCGTTCTGTACCCATAAGTAATTAAAAACTTCAGAGAAATACCTTCGAGAGCATGTTCATTCCCATGGCATCACCTGTAGTAGCCACAAACCGAATAAACAAATTTCTTCCAGCTATTCTGATGTGAACCTTAGATAAGCGGGCAAATCGACTAGTTGAATCGAAACTTTGTTTCAATTGTTCAAAGTTTTCAGCTGTCTGCATCCAAGCCATTGCCTCACTAAACATGAAACATTGCATATATTTTAACATAACACAACTTAACTTTAATAGATGCAATTAAGACAATAAATAGATTTTGACAAGCATGCAATCCATTGTTGCAAAGTTGCATCTTCTCTCACATCATTGTGACACAGACTCACACACTATTTTAATGTCTTCTATGTACCATTTTCTGACTTTCTGAATCTTTAAATTAGCTCTTTGGAGTTAGTGTATTTTATCTCCATCTAGACCTCATAATCAACCCAATAAGAATTGATCACTAATAATTTTATATTACCACTGATTCAGAAAATACTTAATTAATCTGTATAATGACATGTTTATGCCATTAATAAGTTTATACGCTTTCAATTTTCTGATAAGTTTCAAATATTACAATATTAAACTATGTGCAATGCTGTGCCAATTTAAAAATAAGGAACAGCATATTTCCAATTTACCTATAGTGCAGCTGCTGTTAAATTTGATGCAAAGTAATAGAATTGATTGAGAACCACTAATATACCAGATATATCAATCATACTTCCCAGAAATGTTATTTAATTGATTAACTTCAGCAATAATTAATTACTTAAAGGCATTGAATAATATTTTACAATTAATATTATGAGAGTTGGAAAATACTTCAAAATAATGGTAAGGAAGCAGGCTTGATTAATCATTGGGACAGTGTTAATAATTTTTGTAGAACAGAAAATTTTCCAATATGGCTTAATTTTACATGAATTTGTCATTATAAGGCATTAGGATACTCACCTTGCTCGAGCTATTGAAAGGAATCTTACAACTGGACCCCTGGTCATTCCATCAGCAACAACACGAGATGTTACTCCACACTTTTGCAGAGCTCGGCAACCTCTATGAGTACTAGCTACAAGGCATCCCTCAGTTGTGGCCATTGGGACATAGACTAGACGGCCATCTAAATTAAGGGGCCCAGCAACTCCTAAGGGCACTGGCACATAGCCCATCACATTCTCACAGCAAGCCCCTTGAACCTAAAAAGTTACAAGTAAAATTGATTTCAAGCTTGAAAATAATATATTTATATTATAATGAAAAATAAAAGAATTAAATGGATTTTTCAATAAGTAAACAATTTGAAATTCTCACACTGAAAGCACTCTTAAAACAAATTTGTAACTTGAACATTACTGTAATGAACTTTACCAAAATCTATAAATGCACACAATTTCTCAGACTTAATTTATAATAATAAATACAATGTAAAAATTCATTCAATAAAATTATAAAATCACAATATCTTATGTGAAAAATATGTTTCTAAAAAGAATTATTATAGCTCCACATGCTATCACTATCTAAAATTCAAACAAAGATTTCATTTCTATTCTATTGCATTTCTTGGATTCAGTCATAAATCTATACCTTGGAATAGTCATAATTGAGGTACGGAAGATCAGAGAGAGCATGAGAAAACTCCCCCCACTTTGCCACCATCTGGCGACGAATGCCCACAGCACGCTCCAGATCTCCAACAGCCTTCTCTATTTGATATGATGGGATAGCATTCTTTTCCACCAATAGCATGACTTCTAAGTCACTAAGTACACTTGCCGTTTTCTGAGAATCAAAGAAGATAAAATGAATACATACATGCATTCATCCTAATGAAAATTATTTAATTGAATTACTCTAAATAAACAGTATCACATTCTAAATGTGAATTTTAATATAAATTAAACTCACAATATTATTTATAAACTAACTGCACTTTTTAAATGATCTCTTGAATTGGAAAGGATTTCATTGCAGTTCCTCAAATTAAAGTTTTCATAAGAAATGGAAACAAACCTGTGATTGATAAATATCTAAACACTGCTCGTAGCTTCTTGGTTCCAATTCGCCTGGATCTTCTAGTTGATGAATGACATCAGTCTCGTCAAGAGCAGCCTCTGTAGGTTCCACATGTTCTGTTTGAACTGATTTATGTTCTGTGCTCATTTCACGAGCACATATTTCTACCCAACCGTCTGATACTAGTCTGCTCACTGAAACAAATTATCATAATAAAAATAAGTATTAAAGTGTCTAAGGGCTTTTTATTTAGAATATTCATGTAAAAGTTCCATTTACAGAAAAAAGTTTTCAGATTAATAGCCAAATAGAATTATTTTTACCCAGGTTCTAGATCTTGCTCTGCAACCTTCTGTGCCGGAATAAGATGACACACAAGATTTTGAAACCTTGCATTATAATTAGACTACTCAGCTATCATCCCCAGAGCTGGTAGTGCAAGTAATACACTAAAGCTTAAATTTTCCTCCATGAGTATAAAGCAATGATTATTAAAATAAATGAACTGAATTTGGTAAAGTGCTAATACTTAACGTAATTTTATTTAAAAAAATAGGTAATAGAAAGCAAATACAAGTGAAATAAATGCATTCCAATAATGCATACTACTCATTTTTAAAAACACTTACTGCTTGAAGAATCAGTTGCTATGGACTTTTCTGACATTAGTATTTGTTCTGCAAGATCGCCCTTGCTTTCAAAAAAAATGAATTTTACAGCTAGGGCCAGCAACAAGATTAGCACAACAATATGATCAGCACTAATTGTCAGCCATCTGTAATTAAAATATCATTATTACTACAAGCATATAAATTTAAAATTACAAACTGCAAGATTTTAGCTAAGATACACAAAACCTCTATTACTCAAACATATGTATTAAATAAATTAAGCTTTGCTTCTTTCTGAATTCATTATAAATAGTTAATTTATGTGACTAATATAAACCTAAACTGTTAATTTTACATTTACTAGATTAAAACCCGTAACTGGATATATAATAAAATCAATATTTCTAATTGAAACTTGTTCATGTACCTGACGCCTTCATACAGTAATATTGGGTGGTAACATTGAAAAATTAATATAAAATGACAGGATAGTTAATAACAGAACAGTAAGGTGCACTTTAGTTGAGATGAATGGTTACAGATTTTTAACAAGTAGACAGAATCAGGAAAAACATTATCCTAATAACATAATTTTATATAAAGTTTACAATATTATTATCCTACTATGTGAATAATTTTTTGGGTGTTCCATTGTCTATAGTAGAAAAGATTATGAAACAGTGGAATAAGGAGGAAAGAATAATCCAACATTTCGAACAGTCTGCAGGAAAAGGTTCAGGAATCAGAGCTCGTCACAAGAGTCCTAACACACCTTAATGAAATAAACCTACTATATTCAGCTATCATTCTTTTTCCTTTTTATTCCATCTCATGATCTCTTGTACTATGGACAATGGAACACCTGAAAAAATTTTCACTAACTATTTCAACACCATTGTCAACAAACTTCAAAACCAGGATTATTATCCTAATTATATATTTTTTTATATAAAACAATAACACAACAAACTATCTATTGTTTACTTTTTAGAATATGTGAAGGAATATTTTCATAATTACAAACATACAAAAACATTACCACTAAACAGCAACAATAAAAATTGTTTTATGTCAGCTATAATTTTTTATATTTTTATAAGAAATATTTTAAATTTGCGTTTTAATGACATTGTTTTACTCACTTCATAATGTAGTCTTGTATGGCAACATCTTCGGTTCTGTTTGAGACGATGTTGCGGTCTCCCATGATCAGTGGTGTCATGGGCCCTTCATCTTCTTCGTTGGTGAGAGTCAGTCGGCTGCTCAGAGAAAAATAGAATCTTCAGTCGTATACATTACACATGAGCTCAGTGAATCTAAAGGTAGGTTGTGACCCAAGGAGAACAATGTATCCAAAATATCTCCAAAATACAATGCGCATATGCACATGAGACAGCTAGCACCTGTTTCCAAATGAAGTGGTGTGCTATCTACCAACTGAACTTTGCTTGTGAGCAAGCAGGGCCAAGGGCAACGGAAGTGTTTTACGTATTACAGTCAAAGAATAACAGAAAATAATCTCTGATCAAAGCTTTATATATAATATTATCTCCCTTTCATATATGGTAAGTTTACAGACACTAAAAGTTAATTTTTGAATATGACAAAAAAATTTTAGCAGGTAATTGAAATAATTTGATACTTCAGAATATATTTAATAAAATGATAACCTTTTTTGATCACAAAAATTAGGAAATTTGGAGAATTGAATTACGACACATAGGTCAGTCTCTTTTCCTCAATAATGCTTTAGATAAACTGTTTACTGAAAAGCAGATTTCAACCTTCAAGCTAATTACTATCAAAATTTCTATTTTATATTGATTCATTCAAATAAAGAATTTATTAGCAAGTGTATAGGAGACTGAAGACTGACCTGTGAGCATGTACCAACATCAGTCCAGCAGACATGATTACTTTAACACGCTGAACAACTGGGTTAGGCTTCTGGTCCTCTTCTTGGAAAGCCCTCATAAGAACAGATCGATCACGCAAAGGCTCTCCTCCCCGTGACAGCTGTGAAGCACAGAATTTCTTCAGATATGTTGATTTAAAATTCTTCTATATTTTAAGTTTTTTTTAATGTTCACCTTATTTTTAATTTGGAAATGCAATGTAATTTAATTTTCAAAACAATAAATGCACTTTATAGAATCATGCAAAAAACTATAATTTGAATAAAATTATTACCTCCAATATTAATGAAAGACAAGCAGGATAAAATGTCATGAACACTGCATAATTTACTATCACAGACATGCAAGCGAAGCAGCAAAGGACTTCCAGCCTTCGAACACCTGTATAAGGTTTGACGATATATATTATTTACATCATTTTCTTAAATTCAATAAAAAATAAAATATTGAAATAGATTAATTAATCTATAATATAAATATATATATATATAATTAAACATATCGTAAATTACCTATTCAAATAGAAAGAGCATCGAAAACTTACAAAGAATTTGTATGAAACCAATATTAACTTCCAAAGCAGAATTATATATTGCTAAGAACACAAATATTTATAATTCAATGAAATTTTTAAAAAATGCATTACTGACTGAGAAGGAAATTTACAAACCAAGTCGAAGAACCTGGTAACAATAATAATAATTTCTAATTGAGATTGTCATGAAAGCATAATTATTTGAGGAACTTTGGAACAAGAATTGAGACAGAATGAATTACCTGAAAGAGTTCCAACTCCAATAACAAGAGTTTCCACAAGAGTATCAAGAGTTATGGTGGGTCCCAAAGTCGCCATTCCTCTGGCAATATTCCTTCTAACTTCATCTTGGCTCCTCCCACTCAAAGCAAGTTGGGCTAAGGTAGTAGCTTTGGAAAGATCAATAAGAAGTAGAAAGAAGAACAATGCATCCCTGTAAGATATAAGAGCAATTATTAAAAACAATTTACAACATTAAATTATCACATTGTGCTGAAATATAAATTATTTCCCTTACTTGAGGTCAGAAATATCACTCTGAAGGAAGTTTATGACACTAGAACTGAAGACAAAACTGGAAAATACTGTGAAGAGACCAGCAATTCCTGAAACAAAGAGAAAATATATGTTCCACACACTGAAGAAGCTATTACTAAAAAAAGAATCTATGAAACTAGGATGATTTGGTTAAATTACAAAATTAAAATTTATCTCTGTTTTGAAAATAAAAAAGATAGACAAATACGGAAAAAGAAGAAAGGAATGAGGCTTCGAGAAATGTTTTGTGGTATTTATAAAATCACTTATTTAGTTCAGCGTTTGGCTATTTTTCTTATGATTAAATTACAAAAATATAACCAAAGTGCCCTTGACTCCGATGTTTGGTACAAAAACTACCAAAAACTTCTTTAAATAAAGTACATTTTATTGTTCTTAACATGAGACATTTACATTCATTCAGCATGTGTCCTTAAAAAATTGAGAATGTTCCATCACATGACCTCTCGGCATGAAGCCTTCAAACAGACATTCAATTTTTAATGATTATAATGATGTGGAAAGAGGTCAAGAAAATAACCCGAGTAACTGTTCGAATAATGAGACATGAAGAAATGAGAGAAAGTGAAATAACACCACAACGAGAAAGGAAGAGAATAAGTTTACAAAGAGAAGAAGAAAAAGATTTTTGAGCAGTGTCACGATGACCACACACATTTTGCTGCAGCAAACATCGCCCGGCTTTATTTTTTTTTTGGGGGGGGGGGGGCTGATGGATTTCAAATGCACCTACTGAAATGGTTTATTTTGGAAATAAGGGTCGA
The DNA here is from genome assembly GCA_037074705.1 of Zhengitettix transpicula. Lineage (NCBI taxonomy): Eukaryota > Metazoa > Arthropoda > Insecta > Orthoptera > Tetrigidae > Zhengitettix > Zhengitettix transpicula. Next base: position 14,669,864 of record CM073594.1, on the reverse strand, counting down.
CAAACTCATATATTTGTGTGTGGGTCAATTAAATGAGCTGAAAAAATAATATTAAGTATCAACAATATGGAAAGAATTTTAGCTGAAATAGTCATTCGAGATCAGCAAACCAACAATTTCGTATAATTGTAGGGCCATAGGTAATTGTGAATGGTAAAGGTTAGAGGAACTGTTCCCATAGAAAAAAAAACTCACTTCAAATTACAAGATAAATGAATAGCGGACGAGAAAGGTCATTCACTGTACGCGAGGACTTGCGTTAATAATTTACAATGACTGGATGACTTGAAGGTTCGGTTGGGAAAGAATTTGACTGAATTGAAATGCGTCAAGGACCGTCTTTCAGGAAAGAGCCAAGGCAGACGATGGGATGGCCTTCGGTCTCCAGACTTTAGCACGAAAGGAAGCGTTGGTCGTCGTTATTTCGTGAGGAAACATTACTCCTGTTTTGACGAGACGAATCTGGGGGCTGATAAGTTAAAACTGCTGGTTTTTTCCTTCCTTAGCCCATGGCTACATAACGGAAGAAAAATATAACTTGAATAAAATCGTATTAATGTGGAACCACGTAGTCTTCCTACTAGGAGCTATTAAACTTCAAGAAATTTCTTCCCGACGATTTACTTGAATATACTCGTGACAGCCGTGTGGTTTATAAGATTTTTCATTTCATGGACCGGCTAAGGGAAAATAATGGAATCGTGATAATTAGACCTAATTTGATTGACGCGAGTTCTACGAGTTTAAAACGGAAGTCTTGAAGCGTTTTCGTCTAATTATATAACGGTTTAGATATTCCCTCTTCGAGAATGCGAGTGTAACTTGTATATGAACCCCCAACGTGGAATCTACGGCAATAAAGGTATTTACCAGCACATTATCTGGTTTCGCCAAATTGCTCGGTGAATGCCGGTTCGTTGTTTTCCAATTATTTTACTTATATAAATATGTAACAGTGTTTCCCATTCTCTAAAAATGAGATTGTCATCACACACACAAAAAATCACCAACCGTTACGTTGTATTTACACACATTCCCTCCCCACAAGTAAACAAATAAAGTAATTAAACAAGATAACTGACGCGGGAATGATGAAAGAAAATGGCGACGAAAAACATTAACGTGATCTTGCTTCACTTGCATCTCACGCCTCAGGTTTATTTTGCTGCTGGTCCGGAATTGCGACATTCCGAGATAATTATAACAGGTGGCTTGAACGGATTACCCACATATGAAATAGCACTTCTCACTAGTTTTTTTTATTCAGAGACGTAACAATCCTTAAAATTTCCGATATTTAATTCACACATACATTTTAAATTCAGAAGAAGAAGGTGTAGACAGGCTATGTATAGAGTAATCCACATGTAGCAACTCCCCTCTTATAGCATTGGAAAAGGAGTGAAACGAGGGATGCGGAAAGGTAGAGGAAGGTAGCCAAGGGTTAACTAGGAGCCCCCGGGCTACGGTTTAAGGATCCTACCCGGCAATTCGCCTAAAAACCCTAGAAAAACCTGCATCAGGTAGGTCGGGCATTTGGTACTTGTCCCACGCCCTTCCGATGACGGGAGAGGGGTTTGCTGTGAGGTCTCAGCTCTCCCCTAGCCGTGCCTTGACCAGTTTAGGAGGCAGCTGGCCGACTGTTCCAATGGGAACAGCGGACAACTCTTACCGTATGTCCAAGGTCTGCGACCCCGGAACATACACCTCTCAAAACAGGCCAAGGTGCCTCAACATGTCGGAACCTTAGTTCAAAAAACCAGAGAGATATGAAGGCACCCCCAAAGGTAGCCTCCTCCAGAGCTCTCTGGGTACATTTGAAATTGCCGAACGTTATAGAGCCATTTTCCAATAATATTATCCGAAGCGATGAATATATTCTAAAAAAATTATAACTCGACAAATTGGCCATTTACCTCAAAACCAGCGGACGCTGCGGAACCTTACTTGAAGCTTCAATGTGCTATTGATAGCTCAATGTCACGACCACCACCAACGATGACAAACCTGATGTAGTTCCATTGAGCAGAAGAAACTATTCGGTCGAATTAAATATCAGAACAATTCTTTTGGGTGTTGGATCATCAGCAGGTTTGATGTGGCTCTCAGAGTCAACAAAAGCATTACATCCACTTCCATTTTATCGTCTTAGCAAAAAAAAATTCCAGAAAGACGAATTCTGTTACCGATACATTATTACTTATTTTTCTCTGTCAACTCAACATTTATCTACAGCACATTTTCTAAAAAGCTTTCTCTGTATCTCTATTTTATCTGTCCATCCAACATTTTCTCCGGAAGTCCATTCCAATATTCTCGGTCTTTTTGGGTTTTCCCACTGACCAGATTTCACTCCCGTACGTTCCTGAGTGTTACTGGAACACTGTTTTCAGGATCCACTCTACCGAAATTGAATTTTTAATTTGGTTTCGATCCAGAGGAGATATTCTTTCGTCGTTTGCCATTACCTTTTCCTCTTTAAGCATGGAATCACGACCATTATAACATGTGCAGTGTTTTTATTTTATTTCAGTTTTAGTATCAGTTCAAACATTTGAATAATCGCGAGAACTAAAATTTATTTGTGAATTAATCACCGAGATTGGAAACAAGTCGTGACTGTGACACTCGGGCAGTTACCGTACTCGCACGTTGTGTGCCCGAAGTTGGGCGCCATGGCAAGGTCGAGTTGAGCAAGCTGCACGCGAGTTTCACTTTTATCTGTCACTTTCGCCGTCTGCGTTGCGAAGGAAGCCTAAGACTAGGCCTAGGACCAGTGGAGGGTGCATCATCACTGCAAGGCCGAACTTTCTCCAGGGAAAGTGACTGCTGGGAGAAAGCGAGTCAAGGTCCAAAGCTTTCACGGTGCATTGTCCAGCCATTGTACCCTCACGCTTCTAAACTAACTCAGGTCATTGCTACGTCATGTCTCCTATAGAAACTGCTCAGTCTGGTACAGACAACTTTCAGGCGCAAGACTATCATCTTTGCTCGGAATACGGCCATTGGTTCATGGTGACGCACTCAAACCTTCCCGGTCAGGTCGATGGTTTTCTAAACATTGTCTTACAGAATTTATTCTGTCCTTATCTTAAAAGATACTTAAGACTTTAGAGCACGATGAAAAAAAAAGACTCAAACATAGAAAAACCAAGATAAATCAATTTTATAAACCCCAAAATTATGGGAAAATATTTAATAATACATATATTAAAATATACTTTTGAAATTTGCTGGCATGACGTATGGGGCACGGAATAAACATTAAAAATTAAAATGTCAGTTTTTGTTTCTGAAAATAAAATTTGATTATGCCCTAATTAGCAATAAAATTGCAAAATGCCCTCCTTCAGCACAATTATGGGCTTCCACCCCCACCCTACCTCCATGAATAATATAGAAGCAGTATTTCACGTAGCAAAAGTAAAGTATTCTTCATCAACTGGAAAAACTGCAGATATCAAATAATAATTTCTAATAGAGACGCAGTATATTAGATTCATTGATTCCATAGTCCTCTTCTGAGGATATTAAAAAATACCAAAAAGGAAATAAAAGCGAGTAGGAAAACCATCAACAAAATAGAAAAACTGAAAAACGCACACAAATAAGAATGCAAAATACGAAAAATATATAAGAAAATACTCAAATAAGAAGACATATGAAATAGACAAATTGTAAATATAGTTACAAAAATATTTCTCAAATGTAAAAAATAATGGCAATGGGAAACGGATGTAAAATCGGTAGAACAATGAAGAAGAAGAAAAACATCACAGAGAAACCACTAAATTAAAATTATTGGAGCATGTTCGGAAATACAAACACAACTTATATTTCCGATCTTTAAGAGTTTAATTACAGGCAATTTAGCGGCCTGGAAATTGAAATTCTTCAGACATCAATAAGTGACGTTTTCATTTCCGGCCGGTCATTGCCCCGTCCACACATACGGATTAAGATCTTTCAATGCTTCCTCCATTGATTCAAATTATTGCGGTTTTATAATTTAAGCATTACTTCATTGCACTTCCTTCTTGTATAACAAAATTAAACAATTAGAAGATCGTAAATATCCGACAACATTGTTGATTTATTTCAAACTCGCATTACAACTAAATTATTTTATATGTAAATATATATATATATATATATATATATATATAAATATCTGAATGCATCAGTAACTGCCTTATTAGACGCAAAAAATATGGTCATACAGAATTAAAAACGAAACGCTCACAATCAAGAGTCAAATTATTGCTATTTTATAACTGACATGGTCAAAAGATCATTTTCCCGGGCGACTCTTCGTCTTGATTGCTCTTCTTTTAAACAAATGTGGTGTACAAGTATACATTGGGCATAAAAAAACTGCCTTACCGAATTTGATCGCAATATTTGAAGGAAAAAAAATTACGGATTTATAACGCTTCATTTTTAACATTACGTCGACTTATCCAGATTATAATTTCACTGGTATGATCACGAAACTGATCCTTCAGCGGCAGTTGGAGTAGTATAAATTCTTTAACACACCTTGCCAGAAAACTGATACGTCACAAAATAAAAGGATAATGAGGAGCTAAATAAATTATTATTAACCTACAACCCAGAAGAAACACAATTTCTCAGTGCTTCCAAGACACTGTAGACTTTGCTGAGCACCGTGACAACTGACCGAGGCACGACGTGGGGCAAGTACCTGTGGAGCCAGGCACCACAGAGCTTCACGTGATCGTATGCCCGTCTACGAACATCTCTGTAAGCATAAAGCGATCCACATACTAGCGTCGCTGACTCCTCATCCCACGGCTGTAGCGATCCACCTACTAGCATCGCTGACTCCTCATCCACCGGCTGTAGCGATCCACCTACTAGCGTCGCTGACTCCTCATCCCCCAGCTGTAGCAATCCACCTACTAGCGTCGCTGACTCCTCATCCCCCAGACTGTAGCAATCCACCTACTAGCACCGCTGACTCCTCATCCCACGGCTGTAGCGATCCACCTACTAGCATCGCTGACTCCTCATCCACCGGCTGTAGCGATCCACCTACTAGCGTCGCTGACTCCTCATCCCCCAGCTGTAGCAATCCACCTACTAGCGTCGCTGACTCCTCATCCCCCAGACTGTAGCAATCCACCTACTAGCATCGCTGACTCCTCATCCCCCAGCTGTAGCGATCCACCTACTACCATCGCTGACTCCTCATCCCCAGGCTGTAGCGATCCACCTACTAGCACCGCTGACTCCTCATCCCCCAGCTGTAGCGATCCAACTACTACCATCGCTGACTCCTCACCCCCAGGCTGTAGCAATCCACCTACTAGCACCGCTGACTCCTCACCCCCAGGCTGTAGCGATCCACCTACTAGCACCGCTGACTCCTCATCCCCCAGCTGTAGCGATCCAACTACTACCATCGCTGACTCCTCACCCCCAGGCTGTAGCAATCCACCTACTAGCACCGCTGACTCCTCACCCCCAGGCTGTAGCGATCCACCTACTAGCACCGCTGACTCCTCATCCCCCAGCTGTAGCGATCCAATTACTACCATCGCTGACTCCTCATCTCCCAGCTGTAGCGATCCACCTACTAGCATCGCTGACTCCTCACCCCCAGGCTGTAGCAATCCACCTACTAGCACCGCTGACTCCTAATCCCCCGGCTGTAGCTGAGAGGAGGAAGAATAATAGATTTGATCGCTAAGAGCCGCGGAAGTCAAAGAATAAAACACCGCGCCATGCTCAGAACATTTATAAACTTGTATTGTTGTTTTATCTCGAACATTCATCTCGAGCATTCCTTCAGTTCGCACGCAACTGCAGGAAGTAAAAATAAAATATTTTTTCACTTCACAAGTATCGTTATTAATCGCATCCAGTTATTTCACGCTTATTTAATTTTACTTCACGTGTGGCGCCACAACACACGGAGTCTTCCACTAAGCAAAATCCACCAAATAGCTACTGCCCCACCTACCTGATGCAGGTTTTTTAGAGTTTGACCTGCAACACTTTTAAGAAAATGGATGGGTAGGATCCGGGGGCCCCTAGTTAACCCTTGGCTGCCTTGCTCTACCCTTCCACATCCCCTATTTCAAATCCCTTCCTATGCTATTAAAGGGGAGTTGCCACCACGTGGATTACCCTCATGTAGCCTGCTACTCTGACTACAAGTAAATAACTTGGCTCAGATAGCATTCTACACAGGTTATCTCGTTGTGCCCTGATCACTGAACCAGTCAGTCACGACCTTCCTCAATCACTAAAGTAGGTCTTTGTTGACGAACGGAACGATCTTGATCATGAATTTCAGATTCCAAGCCTCTTCCTTACGAGCTCTGGACCCACCTTGAGCATCCCCTGACTATACCTCAACTTCGTCAGCATGGCGGTCCTGCAAGCGTCGACAAACACATGGCCACGCCTATGCGCTCGCGTCTTTCTCAACTAGAGCTAGGCCGTGCCGTGCTCTCATTGAAAAGAAAAAAAACAAACCACATGCACCATTCAATGATACAGATCAATACACCAATTGCGAAAGGAACGAACTTCAAGCCGACGACTCCACTAAGGTAGTAAAAATCACTTGATAAGTTGACCTCGGTGAAGTGTAAAGCCACGTGACCAAAATAAATGTTCGTGAACCGAGGAACGTCATCTCTTGTAACGTGATCAGATATTAATGAGTCACGCGACATCCTGGTTTCCAAGGAAGTACAACTCTTCACACGACGTGTGTATGATTTATGTCCTCACTTTCGCCACGCAGTCTCGCGTATTGAATACGCAATGGTAACTTAAAAACACTTGAGGGAAATCCCGGGCCACGCTGAATACTAATTGCCTATCGCTGACGTGGGATTTGACCTCAAGAAAAGACTCCCAGAAAGGGGAATTCACACACACCCACGCACGCACGCAAGCACGTGGATTGGACGTGCACGATGAATACAAAATCGTCAATACGTTATATAAATTACAACAATTCCGTTTGTGCTTTTTTTTTTTTACAACAGCCAACTTTCCAGCAGCCTCGATATGGACCGCGATATGATGAAGTCATGGCCTATCTAGAAAATTCTATGAAAACGCAAGCGATAAGATAGAGTTTTGACGGTGGCGGTTAATGAGAACATTAGAAGGCGTTATCCAAGTCAGACACTCAAATAGACGCTAAAATGAGTGCCGGATAATTACTGAGGCCAACAGCATCTCGCAGCCGAAACCCACAATCCCGCCATCGGAAGGGCGTGGGACAAGTATCAAGAGCCCGACCTACCTGATGCAGGTTTTTCTAGGATTTTCCCTGCATCACGTTTAGGCGGGTAGGATCCTTAAACTACAGCCCGGGAACCGTAGTTCTCCCTTGGCGACCTTCCTCTACCTTTCCGCATCCCCCCTTTCACTCCCTTTCCTATGCTATAAGAGGGGAGTTGCCACTACGTGGATTACCCTACACATAGCCTGTCTACGCCTTCTTCTTTCAGAAATATAAAATTGCCATCCACCTTCTTAGGTTTTGGACATGGACTTCATTTGATTTACTGATAAAACGGCCGAAGAGTTTTGCCTCTCATGAGGCACCGTAATTAAATGGAAAATCTGAAATGACAGGATTTTAAATGAAAAATCAGAATTTTAAAATCCTGTCATATCAACTATTAATTGTGTTCATTTAAAATCTAATTAAATTGTATTATTAAAAATGTGCTCCAAAGTCATCTTCATTTAAATTGAATAATTAATCATTTAGTAGTGTTAACTACATTTTGGCACCTCAACGTGCGGGTTTGTTTTAATTTAGAAATAATCAAATTTTGTATTTAGTACATTTTTGGCGCCCAACGTGGGGCAAATTAAAATGAAATTTAATTGTATTTAAAAATGTGATTAGTACAATATCATATATATATATATATATATATATATATATATATATATATATTGTAATAAACAGATAAAAAAAATGGCTGTGGCTAAATAAAAAGTATTTATTTGAACAATTTAACAAAATTTATTAAGTTTTAAATACAATATAAAAAAATTACACAATAATATTTAGAATCTCAGGGTCTTTACTGGGTTTGATAAATGGGTGAATTGAATTTAAATTATCTAACAAAACAATTAAAGAAATGAATAATCAAAGAAAAGAAAATAATTGAAGAACGATCTGACGTATCTTAAAGAAATGGTTTACAAATAAATTTTAGAGTTCTTTTACTTACGGCCGACCAGGTCTCAATTTTGGGGTTTTCTGTGCACACGTTTTTGGGGATATCACTGAATTTAAATTGGTTACAAAACACTTGTCGAAACTTGATGTTCTCTCAGCTGGAAACGGCTACTCCTTCCGAATTAATGGTCAGTCAGATCATTAACAACTTCATCTCGATGACATCGGTGACGGTCTCTTTACTTATTGAGTTTTTTACTGCGGCAGGAAATTATTAGGTTACTGCTTGTGGCTTTACTTATTGAGAAACTTTCCTGTAACCTTATTCGATGAATTACATACTGAAAAACTTTTTGTTCAATTTTAACTTGCAACCTTTCCGTTTCGCTTCTCCTCGCTGACTGCTTCTGTTCGTCTCGTAGATTTTCGAATGCGTACGTCTTAACAATGGTTCTTTTGTCTCGCCGCCCGCTTTGTCGCGGTGTATGCTTTATATAGTCTAATAATGAGTTCTTTACTTTGCAATTATAACAATGGATTAATTACTAATTACTACAATATATATATATATATACACAATATATATCATATTAAGCGAGGAAGTACAGAACATTGTTCACCTTTGCCAAGTATTCAGCCCAGTCGCAGGGTGTCCTCCACATTAGGTATGTCGCTAGTAAAAATAAATAGACAGCGACCCACGTTCTCAGAAAATAATATTTACCAACGAATCATTAGTGATTCCCCAACTGCACAGTGGCATAAGCTTCAGTTTGAAGGGTTGCATTAAAAACACCCTGTGTACCCATTTTTGTTATATGGATCCGCTGTACAGGATTTTACTCCTCAATTCATTTCGTCACGAAGATGTGGTTGAGATGATTAGATACCACTACACCAAGCTCAAGCATGCTCCTCTCAATACCCAACAGTCGACAACAGAACAAACACACCTATATTACTGGCAGAGGGCACTCACCAAGGATGTACTTGGAACCCAGCTTGTGCAGATTGCAGAACTGGTAGTAGCAGTAGAGAACGGCAACGCAACGAATCACAGTCATCATTATCATGTCGGCCGCGTTGTACTCCTGCAATCAAACGTCAGCATCAGATTAAACAAATGACAACGGTTATTCGAGAGAGGCGGGGGAGAGAACCTATGAAATAAATGATGCCTAAGTAATGTTATAACTAAGTCGTAATGAAGGGATCGTCCAGATCTCAAAGCCTCAAGTTCTTAGGTGGATCTACGAGTCGGGAAAACCTTCAGTGAAGAAAGTTGCGAAAGTTTATGGTCTCCGTCCTGTTGGTTTCTGTTGTGCGAAAGCAACTGTGGTCATTTTGAACAAGAAAAAAAAGTTCCAATAAACAATATTTTTTCTATTCCATATTCGGAGAGTTGAAAAAATGTATTCATTGATGTTAAGAGTTTTTTTTTTCAGTCATTTTGTGGAGCAGCGAGTGTGTGTTTTGCCCTTTGAAGATGTTTGTGTTCTGTGTATATTTTGCTCACAGTACTACAAAAAAAAAGCTAAACAAATGTTGAGGTTTTAAAAATAAAAATAAAATCTGCATTTTTGAAACTTAAATTTTTTAAAGTTCATCTGAGATTATTTTTCTGGATAGATATACTGTATATTATTTGGCAAAATATATTCGGACAGGTAACCACACCATTACTCCCCCCCTCCCCCCATAAATCTTCAAACATTATGATTTTTCTTAATTCGTCCTTCTTTGAACTTCAAATATTTCTCAAGGGAGACACTTAAAAAAAATATAAAAAAATTCTTCATAAACCTCTTGAAATTCCCCTAACTCCTGCCATAATTCATAAATCTACAAAGACCCTGATAAAATAGCTCCAGCAACCATTGACCTCTTCTACAGTAACCGCCCCACCCCCACCCCGCACCTTCACAAAATCGCAGACTAAAACGTATAAACTCCCAACTGATATCATCGTCCCCCCTTAAATCACTCCCCCACCTACCAGCTGGCACTACGTACTCCCAGTTCTTCCCCATAACCTCCTACATAACACGGAAGTTTCCCCTGGTGATCAGATCCACCCCAAACCTTCGTTACTATGATGTAATCGCTTTCTCTCGTCTCTAACTTGCTACGACGTCACATCCAAGTTTACATGTTATAAATATTTACAAGTTGTAAATACTTTTATTATGTTTAATTATAACAACTGTAAAGTCCCAAGACTAAAAGTTAATTTTAATAAATTTAAAAAAAAATGTTCTAATCAGTGAGAGACGATCTGTTACAACCGTGTCCAAGTGAATCCGTAAAAAACCTTAGGATGAGAGTAACTCTGGCTACTGGAGTCTAGTTAGACGACTTAAAACTACTTAAAGAATTACAACTTGATAATCCCATAGGTCGAACCATAAAAGTTCCTTCCCCCTCAAAACCACGGAAATTAACGATAAATACAACGTTAAAAACCTTAACACAAAAATTCCGTAAATATTCGAGATGACTGAAGAATGTAGATAATAACGATCTATCTTGAGGTCGCAACCAGGTCTCTCGGTTCTTGTTGGCGAAAAGTGAGAACTAGCGGTAGCCTTTTTTTTAGGTCTATTATTCATAAAAAAAGTGTCGTAATTTGACCCCCCCCCCCAAAAAAAAAATTCTGCGTCATTTACGGAATTGGAAGTGAATTATGGTGCCCTTGAAAAGCTGCTCAAGGAACGTGACCAGAAGCTGGTGGATCATGAGAAGATGAAAGAATCGCTCCCTTTGACTTAAGAGAGTGTGGATATTTTTTTTTTTTGGTACTAAAGTGGTATCACAGTAGTGACGAAATTACCAATGATCAATTAAATGATTAGCTGGCCAATATTCGAAGTGAAAACATTCTCACCTTTTCCTACCCCATCCTCACAATTATATCAGTCAAAATTAAAGGACCGTCTTTAACCTTTAAAAAAATATGCAAGATAGACAATAAATTGTTTAAGACACTCCAATTCCGAAAAATTCCCTCGTAAATTTAGAAAAAATACGTGTTGAAATTATAAAATATAACGTCTATGATAAAAGTAAAACTAATTAGATTAATTACTAGCCAAATAAAAGACAAACGTCGGTGCTGGTTTCTGCGTAGTGAACTCTTGAGTTGTTGTTTTTTAATCACCTGACGAGAGCAACAAAGGATTGCAGGAACGTTGAGTGCTATTTATTTCAGCACTTATTTTTTTTGTCTTGTTATTTGGCTACTGATTTATTACAATATTGCGGCACGTTATTTTTAAAAGCGGTCTAATGTATTTAAATTTTATTCCAAGGCGTTGCAAACGAGTTTCGTCGGTCAGGCAGCTGATGGGGTAAACAGGCCCGGGTTCCCAGTCAAGGTGAGGACAAGCGCATTCCTGGAATTCGCCTTTTGAGTGGGTGTAAACAAGAGGGCATTGACCCTTTTAAGGGGGGGGGGGGAGGAGATACTAGAGACGGGAATAGGAGGACGGCAGAGTTGTGCGAGTGGAGCGATCAAGGGAACAACGGTGTGAGGAAACGTTTAGAAGAGGAGGAATACGGAGGCAGCGGTCGAGAAGCGAATTAAAGTGATGGAACATTACTGCCACCTCCGAGGACAAAAATCAGATCGTCACGAGGTCAGCAATATTAGTCATTAGACCGTTGTTAACACGACTGAATAGTCACCAGTTCATCCGCATCCTCCAGGAATCAACATCCAAGGACAGTAACTTCGTAAACGTGCATTGTCTCCTTAGAAATTTAAATAGTTAATCTCTATAAGAGAACGGCGGCTTTCCCGCTGAATCTGTTGTAGATAAAATTCTCGGGTCTCAACCCGGGCCAATGGTTTGTTGAATAACAACGTTTCGACAGCAAGTTCCGCCCTCGTCATCAGGATAACATCGTTTCGACAGCAACCTCCGCACATCGTCATCAGGTTAACAGTTAACCTGATGACGATGGCGAAGCTTGCTGTCGAAACGTTGTTATTCAACAGACCATTGGCCCGGGTTGAGACCCGAGAATTTTATCTGCAGTTAATCTCTGGTCTCACATATTTTTCCACTGTTCTTTTCAGGCCAGTACAATATTGATTCTTCCTTTAAGATGGTTTTTTTCCAAAATCAACGTTTAATTAATATAATCCTATATACATGTATTTGTAGTTAAAATAATGGTCCCTAAAACCTAGCTTATACTTATATTCATTTACTCTCATTTCTTTTATTGTTTTTTTAATTTAATTTGCAATTTCATGCATATACTACGGGGTAAACTGCCCATTGGTAGATTAAATAAATACGTACATGTACTCAACATCGCTTAAGAATTGTCTGTTGCACGATTGAAAACATCCACTAAAGGGAAAAATATGTCCCTATTGCTTTTTTTTAAAAAATATAATAATAAGTCTGTAATTATCGAATATAATCTCATCACCTTATCCACAAAAAATAATTTGTTTACTCAAATTTTATAATTCACCAAGCTATTATTTTTTTTAGAAACATCAACAAACTAGCATCTTCAGAGTGCAATTTACGTTTCAGCACAAGTACGCAAGGAGCAATGAGCAATGAGAACAGTAAAACGGGTTAACACGTGTTACGGTCGCGAAACACGCAACATTACAGAAAAGGGGGGGGGGGGGGGGTTGCCAACCAAACAACCTTAACCACTGACACATAACTGCAATTTTGCAGCTGGTCCTAAGTGAAAGTCACGTTCCAGCTTCAATTCGTACTTGTGTTGCAACAAACCACAGGCATTAAAGATTTGCCAAGTGACCAAGAGATTCGGATGTGACCTTTGCAAATTCTTATGTGTAAACTTTTAACCATCAGTCTGCGCTTTGAAGGACCGTACGGCAATCTTTACATTTATTTGTGTATTTCCCTAATACATGGTTATTTAAAAAATAAACAGCTTCGTGAAAATGAAAAAGGTACTGTTCAATTATAATTTCTTTTATAGTAGTACCTTCGACTAACTATATGAATTTTTTATTTTACAATGATATTTATTACACTTATATTGAGATTCTGGCTGTTAGAGACAATCCCGTCTTCCTTTTTAATTATTATTAAAGCCACTTCTGGGAGGAGTCCGTTAATTCATACAGCGAACAGAACATTTTGTTCTTGGCTCGGAAAAGATATTTGATAGAAATTATTCCACTACGTTTCGTCGCTAATTTGAGACATCTTCAGGCAAATAATTATCATTTGTTATTTTCCTTTCATAACAATTTATTTTAATTATTTAATTTGCTTTGCAGGATTTCTGACTTCAAAAGGCTTATTTATCATTTATCTTAAATAGTCAGAATATATATATATATATATATATATATATATATATATATATTTGAAGTAAGAATTTATTTAAATTATTGTATTTGTGTTATAATTTAATGTAAACTAATATATATTCTGACTAATATATATTCTGACTATTTAAAATAAATATATAAATTTATTTTAATTATAAATTAATTGTATATATAATTTATTTTAATTATTATTATATATATATAAATAAATAAATAAATTGAATTCAGAAAAACTACAATACAAATACAATATTTAAAATAAATTTATATACATATGTATACATATTTGAAGTTGATATATATATATATATATATATTTGAAGTCAGAAAAATTAGAAAACAAATACAATAATTAAAATAAAATTAAAATATATATATATATTCTGAATATTTCAGATAAATTATAAATAAACCTTTTGAAGTCGGAAATCCTACTAAACAAATTCAATAATTAATATCAATTTTTATGAAAGGTATAACAAATGACAATTTTTGCCTGAAGATGTCCCAAAAATTAGCGACGAAACGTAGTGTAATAATTTCTATTAAATATCTTTTCTTCCAATTTTACTGGAGTCAAGGGAAAAAAATGTTCTATTCGCTGTACGAATTAACGGAATCCTCACAGAAGTGGCTTTAATAATAATTAAAAAGGAAGACAGGATTGTCTCTAACTGCCAGAATCTCAATATAAGTGTAATAAATACCATTGTCAATTAAAAAAATTAATACATTTACACACATCAAATCCAATATTTAACAGTGAATCTTGTTGGTTAAAAGCAAATTACAGGAAAAAAAATGTAAATGAAGTTGAATTTCTCTACTACTCAAAGCTAAGGTAACGGTAGTGGGGCACACTAAAAAGTCAAGCTAGTAAAATAAAAATTGAACTAATCATTTATGGTTCTTTTAACTTTAAGAAGTTAAGATTCCTCATCATTTTTAAGAGGTAACTAACTATTATAATTGCCCCAGTTTTTTTTTAAAAAAAAGCTGTTAAGTATTTTCATGGCACCTGAGGCCATAAATAACAGCATCATCCAAATAACATTCAACAGTTTCTAATCTTTCTAAATGAAAATACTACACTGGTAAAGTGCTTGGTACAACACACGGTCACTGTTGCCCTACAAACATTCCCCTCCCCCCCCTCCCTCCATAATCCTTGTTCTCCTTGCCAACGCTTATCCGTTGTTCGTAATTTAAAACCGAAGGATCTCAGAGAGGAACCATAATAAATCTCTTGTGTTTTGCGTAATATTTGAACAAAAAATTTTCACAGTTTCTCTCCTCCGCAGCCAAGTCTCGAAGCTTCCACCAAAATATAGCGATTATTTGAAAATCGTGTAATAATTTTATTTGATTTATTTTAGACCTCGTATGAGGAAACAGGACACGTCAATACATAAAAATTACAATATAATTATTGGATGCTATAATTAGAAGTTAACATAAAAATAACTAAAAATCGAGGAACACTCAAATATTTCCCTGTCCAACACAGGTAAAATAATATGAATCTTTCTTTTATTGTCACTATAACCCAATGTGAGTTTTGGCCTTATTAACAATTTTCTTCCATTCCTCCCTCTCCTGTGTCAGTCTCCGCCATCCTCTTACTTTTAAAGTTTGTTATATCCTTCTCGATGTCATCTACCCATCTTGTCCGGGGTCTCCCCCCTTTTCTCCTCCCAATTGGCTTCCAGTCCATAATCCGTCTACGTGTTCTGCTTTCATCCATCCAGGCCAACCTTCTGCTCTTGATAAACCTAACAATGTCCTCGTTATTCATGAGCTGCTCTAGTTCTAGCTGTTTGTTCTAATTCTCCATTCGTTCATACAGGTCCGTGTATCCTTCTCAGTATCTTGCGTTCAAATATTCTGAGTAAGTGCTTATCATAAAATAATATTAATAATAACAAAAAATAATAATTATTTAACTATACTAAGGGGGTATAATATAATATTTACAGCTCTAATAAAAAATATTCAAAATGGACTAGTAAATAATAATACATGTGCTCATTCTCAAGAAGCTGAGAAAGCGTTCGAAATTGAACACGACAGGACGGACATGCTCAAGACCGGGGTTACTGCCGAGGATTGGTCACGGGCGAGAGAAAACGGACTCACTTCACCATCACTCACTGCTGATTGAACGTTCGATACAGTGTGACATTATTCACCGAGTCTGACAAATTTTAATTTAGCAGAATGAAACTTACGACACTCTCAAACTGTGGTATCAAAATGCAACCGACTCAATGAAATAAAACAAGTCATCACGAGGTTGAATCCCCCTTAGTAATAAACAAATTAGATAATTCTTTTTTTCTAGAAGATACTCAAAAACAAAATTATTTAAACCTGTTTCTCACTGTTTTCAGGTATTGTACAGTTGTCAAAATTATCTACTTAACCACAATAATATTGTTTTCTCTTTCATATATTTATTCTGACGTCTAGATGACTACCCTCCACCCCCCAAGGGTATATAACTTGATCCTAAAATCTTTTTATTAATTTCTATTGCGCATGAATCTTTCGACAGTTGTCGTAATCATCTTCAAAATTTAGAGGTTTCTGAAATTTTTATTTTATTACCATGTGTACTGTCAGTGTGTCCTGCATATGAAAATTTGACACATGCAAAAACATTAGTTTTTGGATAAATATTTTTTCTTGTGACAATGGTTCACGTTTTCAAAATTTCGACGTTTGTGTTCCCATCAGGATCGCATAATTTATGTGCAACTATTTACTGGAGTTACGTCAAATACGTACACGTTATAAAAGAAATACGTTACGACGACTAACTACATTAGAACTTTTAGCTATATATATTGTAATAATTAAAAATATGGCTTTAATTAAATTATAGGAATGATTAATTTGCCCCACGTTGTGGTAGCAATTTATGTAATAATCAAACGATAGGCGATTAATTAAATTATAGGAATGATTAATTAAAAGAAAGGTTAATTCATTGAAAAAAAATATTATCAAAAATCGAGCCACCACGTTGCTGCGCCATTTAATCATTCCTATAATTTAATTAAAGCCATCTTTTTAATTATTTGTATTTAATTTAATTAATTGTATTTGGGCTCTTTCTTATTCATAATCAAAGTAAATAATAAAAATAAAGGGTGTAAGTTACTGGCAAAAAAAAACTTGTCTTTAAGTTGTAAGCTACTATAGTTTTAAATAAATGGTCCCTCGAGTCCGTACAACGACGTGGACAGACTTTTGTTAATTAATTTAGCCTTTTCTCGCGGTCAGGACCTTCGGGAGGAGACGCCACATCGCTCCACGTACAAGTATAGCACATACTCATGTGTATCGATTTCTTCTTTTAGAAAGTCGGTCTGGAAAAAACAACTAATTCGTGACACGTAAAAGTAAGTATCGGGTATTGCATGCAGATGACCGGTGCTAAGAAGAAAGCGAGTACTGCGAGACATTCACGTGCAAATAGTTCCAAAGTGCGTGTGGATCTCGGCTGAACTAAGTAGGTCCAAGTTGAATAAGAAATGCAGACAAAAATAAGTGATAATATAAATACCACACAACGTTTCTGCCATCCTTGTCCCCTGTCCTCAGGGTGCTAAAAAGAGCCTAGAGCGACACAACTGCACTCGTTAGTTGACAAAAAACTCAAAGGAGACGAAAACGCAACGACAAAGGGAAAGCCGATGGGGTTGCATAACAATAAGTGATCGTAGGATTTATTGAGTTTCATAGTTGACCCTTTGTACATTAATAGCTGTGATGTTTGATTTAATGTGAAGTATTTCTGGAATTGTACGTGGTGTAAATGTCTTAGCATTTTGCTAATCAAATGTATGTTTAGAATTGATGACATGTTTGGAGACTGACAGATTGTCCTTGATATTAGAAATATGTTCCTCGAAACGTGTATTAAGGGAACGTTTTGTTTGCCCTATGTAACAGGGACTACAATTTTGATTTTTGTCAACTAACCAATGCAGTTTTGTCGCGCTAGGCTCTTCTTCGCACCTGAGGAATGGCGACAAGGATCCCCAGAAACGTTGTGTTGTATTTATGTTACCATTTTTGTCTGAATTCGCTATCTTTCTTATTCATAAACGTATTATTTGAGATTTTA
The DNA here is from genome assembly GCA_037074705.1 of Zhengitettix transpicula. Lineage (NCBI taxonomy): Eukaryota > Metazoa > Arthropoda > Insecta > Orthoptera > Tetrigidae > Zhengitettix > Zhengitettix transpicula. The sequence goes on along the minus strand of CM073594.1, from coordinate 14,652,215 downwards.
ATTTTTGAATTATGAGCCGAGGACTGTAAATGAAGAAGTAAGAATATATAGTACAGTTTCATTTCTGACAAAGCCTTGTTGCCACACACCCATTGGATAGTACTGTGTACCTCATAAATAATATGCCACTCAATTAACATTACAAGAATTTTTTTTCGTAAACAATTTATTCCTTTTTTTAGGGCAACAGTCTACATGAGGGTAATCCACATGGTGGCAACTCCCCTTTAATAGCATAGGAAGGATTTGAAAGGGGGGATGCGGAAGGGTAGAGGAAGGTAGCCAAGGGTTAGCTAGGGCCCCCGGGCTATATGTTAAGGATCCTACCCGGCATTCGCCTAAAAGTAATGCAGGGAAAACCCCAGAAAAACCTGCATCAGGTAGGTCGGGCATTGGGTACTTGTCCCACGCCCTTCCGAAAGCGGGAGGACTTTGCTGTGGGGACGCAGCATTCCCTTCTCCGATGAAAAATCCAAAACTGGGAACTATTTTTTAATCCCAATTCGAGTGCGCATTTCAACTTTGTGTAATAAGATCCTTTTCCAATTATAAATCACCAGGGAGTCACAAAAAAACATTTGCCATAATGGGACCGGTGCCTTTGAATCTGGCCTACTTAATCTACATTGTATCACCAATTATCAATTTTTTTTAGGACGAGGTATTTGAGAATTGAAGCTCTTCGATTGATATTGCAATTAGACAGATAAGCGTCATCTGATAGCCGTTTGATGTGCGATAATGGTTTTGTTTGATACTGATTTGTGTGGCTCAAATCTCGAAGCAGACTCTGGCAACGACGACTCTTGGTACAGGTGGACGCCGTTTCTCTGTGTCAGTCATTCCTTTTCCGCTTATGGTGACGGCGGAAGGCTGATGCAAGTTTATTTCCCTGTTCATAAGTCCACTTAAGTTTTCCTACTTAAATTCCTGGATTAAATTTTCCCCGGTTTTGAACTCGGTCATGGTTGTGATAAGACCAAATAGTTTTGCTTGGCAGACTTCCTTATCGTCTTGAAGAAGATTATTTCATAAGCTTCCTAGTTTTGTGCTGTCTGAAGCGGACTTTTAACAATTGTTTTTTCAGTCGTAGTCACCCTTCATATAATTTTTATTACAATTGTATCATCATCATTGACATTACAGCCCGATGTGGACCTTAGCCTTCATCAGAAGTTGCTACCATTCCTTCCTATTCATGGCTATGGTCCGCTAATTCTTCACTTTCAACATCCTGATATTCTGGATCACTCCATCTTCCCATCTTAATTAGGTCGTCCCACTTTTCTTGATCCTTCTGAGTCTGCTTTTATTACAGTTGTATACTGCCGTATAATTCTTTAAATGTATTAATGTCCCTCCGTACCCAGCGTACAGTCCACCTGCTGGTCATTGAACATCAGAACAATGTCCTCCATTATTTCCCTACAACAATAAATTGATTCTACCCAAAGCTCGCCCGCGAATCCTTTCAAAAAAACAACATAATTGAGTAGCATCGATTAGATCCTAAGAGAATCTTAAGCCCTGACAAACTTGGACCTAAAACGAAAAAAATTTACTTCTAATTGAAAATAATAATATCACTTATTTTGTCTGAATTCTTATTCAATCAGACGTAAATTTTTCATTTATAATACATTTATGATAGGTAAAAATTAGAATTACTCGATTTAACATTATCGAAATAATTAGTAAATACTGTATTGTTAATTGTTCCCTATCTTGATGTTGACACTAAAATAGACCAATTAATTCGGTCGAGTAAGCAGCAAACCGAAAAATGTGTCGCTTCTCAGCAAGTGTATAATCGCATTCCGATAACCCCCCAACTAACTGGAAGATTATTAAGCAATTTTAAATCTACGACTTTCAGCCACCGTCGTCGACTTGGCAGCATCTGTTCGTCGCTCAACCTTGGCATGTGGTCTGCGACATCTTTTCACGTCCGTTGCGCTCCTTCCGTTTCGTTACGCCAGTTTTCCCAAACATGCCTACCAAGCCACACGAAGTTTCACTTCATAAGTAGGACGTCCAAAGAATGACGCATGACACCAACATCCGCCATTGAGAGACGGAGGATTCCTGCTCATAACCGGGAGAATACACGGTCGGTCCTGGAGTGATAGCCTGGGGGTTGCTTCCCACTGAGACCACTCACGTGACCCGGACACCAGCCCAACTCCACCGTACTAACGTGCCCACTGACCGAAGGAAGTTAACACAGGCACGATGAAGCATACCTCAAGGCAGGAGTGCGGGGTAAGGCAATGCGGCTGGTCTCCGTTGCGCTGATCCACCGTGAGCATGCAGGCCGTGAGTGTGAGCGTGGCCACTATCACCTCCCAGGGGTGCGAGGCGCACAGCTCCCCGTGGGCACGGAACACGCGCGCCACCATTCTCGCCCTCTGAAACAACAAGAGATTCACACAGGTAAGGCGATGAACAAAGGTAACAAAGTAAAAGCAGGTGACAGAGAAAGGCAGACATGTAACAGAATGTAAAGGCGCTGAAGGAATAAAGGGAAACACAGGTAGAAAAAATCGTAACTTGAGGATACAGTGTTATATAAAAAAAATTGATCTCTAAGTACCGATCCTTTGATTGTTAAGATTAAATATGAAATAATAATTTCTCAAAAAAACGTATTTTTTGTGACTATTTAATTTTGATTATTCCTTAAAATACAGAAACAGAATCTAATGATTTTTTTTTATTTATCAGTCCAAAAAACGTGATCTGATAGATATTCTCTCGCCCAGCCAATTATATACCGTGATATGGTTCTTTTATTAGAGATTTTCTAAGCGATCCTCCCTAATGGAAATTATTCATTCCTGCAACCCCTCACTGCTGACGGAACCTTATTTTATAGCGTTTATTTTTTTCGAGTTTTCCCGTTTTTCCCTGTCTGCTGAAGTTGATTCCTCAGAGGCAGAAAGTCCCTTTCTTTCTCTCTCTCTCTCTCTCTCTCTCTCTCTCTCTCTCTCTCTGGAGCAGGGCTAATCAGACCAGGTCAATGTCAGACCAATCACATGAATTCACATATTTCCGCATAACAGACAAATAAACAGTTCTGAAATATTATCTTAGAAGCCATTGATTTTTAATAGAAATCATGGGAAATCAAATAGTTGCGAACTGTGTTTGACCTCCAACTGAGTGACACAAAAAAGGAATTTAAAAACCATCTAGAAATATATTAAAATTTCTTCTGTAAAATTAAAAATTGCACCCTTTGTTTTACCTTGCTGACAATTCTACACCCAATAACTAGAATTCTTTCGGTTTTTTTCATCACACTACAAACTCATTTTTTTTTAAAAAAAATCATAAATTACATGTGCCCTAGGCTACGATGTTAATACTTCTGAAGAGACAAATAAATAACTTAAATAAGACAGACAAATAACTACTGCCAATTGGAATAGTGTGACTTTCGGAGATGCGAGAAACGTGAGCATCTGTCATGTCGCAATCACTTGCTTAGATAAGTTAAACGAGAGCAATACTCTTTAACCTTGGAAATGATGAAGAAGCACTGTAATATTGAAGCAATGATACGGGAACTTAAAAAAAGAAGGAAAGCATAAGGTTATTTCATAAAAAAATATATAACCGTCAGCATATGTTGAAATTTCAGAAACTGGAAAACGTGTATTATATAATAGTAAATATCCTTCCCACCCCAGAACACTCGGGCACCTCCTGACCCCACACACACATTCCATCCAACTCACCAAACTCAACGTCAGCAGTGACCCCTCAGACACTCATATTAACATACAAGAAAATAAAAATATATTGCAAAATTTAGGTTACTTGCTGGATTAACCGAATTACCATGTACCCATGTAAATTATGTACATATTTAAAATTTGTATTTACTGTAACTATATGGAACAAACAAATAATCTTACGATAAAAGTTTTGTCAAATAATTTTTTTTAAAAAAAATATATTCATACTAAAACATGGATAGTGAAAAAGAAAGACAGCCAATGCAGACAAAAAAAAGGTAATATAAATACCACACGTTTCAATGGATCCTTGTCCCCCTTTCGTCAGGTTTCTAAGAAGAGCGACACAACTGCACTGGTCACAGTTGACAACACTCTTTTCTCTTTTGAGTTTTGTCAACTTACAAGTGCAGTTGTGTCGCTCTAGGCTTTTCTTGAACGTGGAGGTGGTCTACATGATTTAAAATTTATTGAAATGAAAAATTTAACGTCTTATTCAAAATTAATTATGAGAAAGATAGTCAAATACAGACAAAAGAAGTGATAATATAAATACCACTCTATATATTAACACTTATTTTGTCTTTATTTGGCTATCTTCCTATTTTTTAAAAAAAATTATTGTTTCATAAAAACAAAGGCAGTTGATATCACCAAAATAATTATATTTTAAAACTGCTGTTTAAAATCTGGGTTTAAAGAAACATTTTTGTAGAGAAGATAAAATTAATTATTTATAAATAAATAAAAGCAATAAAAAAATAGTTGTTTTGGATATCGATTGTAATTTAAATTATGTGATGAAATTCAAATATTGTAAAGAAATTTAATATTACATTTATTAACACTTTCTATGTGTAAACAACTGGTCCTACTTAAAAATCATCACAAAATTAAAATTTTCAGGAAACTGGAATCATATTGACATAATTAATAATAAAAAAATGAAATAGATAATTTTTGTTTGTTTTTCCCAATTGATGAATAAGAAAGACAGTGTTGTCAACTGACCAGTGCAGTATCGCTCTAGGCTCTTCTTGGCACACCTGAGGAAAGGAACAAGGATCTCAGGTTGAAACGTTGTGTGGTATTTATATTACCCCTCTTTTTTTGTCTGTATTTGGCTATCTTTCTTATTACGAGTTTTGTCAACTGAAGAGTGCGGTTGTGTCGCTCTAGGCTCTTCTTTAGCACCTGACGAAAGGCGTCAAGGATCCCAGAAACGTTGTTCTGTGGTATTTATAACATCACCCATTTTGTCTGTATTTGGCTGTCTTCCTTATTCATTATTTTCAATCAGACGTAAAGTTTTTCATTTTAAAACTTGGATAGTTTGGCAGCTGAAAAATGCATAACTGGGTCTTTTGAATTATGCTGTTAAAGAGTAAATCGTCTCACTGTGACTTACAACGTTACCAAACTATAAACCTACTGATGACGTGAATAAACTCCAGATGAATGAGAAAATAAAATATGATGTTACAATCCTTTGACGCTGTCTTAAAGCAACCACGGTTAAACAAAAAAGAGGCAGTAAATCACCAAAAAAAAAACAGTGTAGAAATATACAAGTCCGTCGATAACAACTCACGTTGTTCAGAATTAATTTCCAGAAAACAAAAATAAAATAATCCAGTTTAGCAGGAAATTTACCAGTTATTTAATCCAGGCAAATGTTTCAAGCACGTGGAAAATAATTTTAACCACTGGGGAAAATCCGTTCGTTTCATTTACTGGGCACAAATATACAACGCACAGTGATAAAACATTTACAATTTTCAGTCTCAACTATTCTGGTAAAACCTGAATTTGCTGCTGAATTTTTTTTTTAATAAAAACCACCACGTGAGTATTTAATCTGCGTACCGAGACTATCGCATCGTCCGTGATCGTAGGCAAACAGCTCTACGGCTCTTGGTGTTGAGTTATCTAGAATGTCAGGGCCAAGGTCGTCGCTTTCTATTAAATTCAGTAACTGCCAATGAAATAGCTGTACAAAGCAATACAGGCTGAAAAACAAATTTTCATAGTTTCATGAAAAGAAGAAAAAATGAATAATAAAGATAGCCAAATACAGACAAAATAAGTGATGATATAAATATCACACAGCAACGTTTCTGGGGATTCTTGTCGCCTTTCCTCAGGTGTGTTAAAAAGAGCCTAGAGCGTCACAACTGCACTGTTCAGTTGACAAAACTCAAAATTGAAATCCCTGTTACATAGGGCGAACAAAACGTTCCCTTAATACACGTATCGAGGAACACATGTCTAATATCAAAGACAATCTGCTAGTCTCCAAACATATCATCAGTTCTAAACACACATTTGATTGGCAAAATGCTAAGATTTTAGACATTGACACCATAGATACTTCACATTAAATCAAACATCACAGCTATTGTACAAACAGACACTGTGAAACTCAACAATTGCTACGATGCCTTATTATTACGCTTAACCTTCAGTTTTCCATTGTCGTTGCTCCCCTTATTGTTATGCAACCCCTTCGGCTCTCCCATTGTCGTTGCTTGAGTTTGAGGAACTGACCAGTGCAGTTGTGACGCTCTAGGCTCTTCTTCGCACACCTGAGGAAAGGCGACAAGGATCTCCAGAAACGTTGTGTGGTATTTATATTATCACTTTTGTGTGTGTGTGTCTGTATTTGGTTATCATTCTTATTCATTATTTTCAATCAGACGTATTTTTTTCATTTTTCAATTTATATTATGCTTATACAAGTATTTACATTTACACAGATAAAATATTTGGGGTATTGTGGAAACGATCTCATTTTCTATGGGTTGTGGTAGATGATAAAAAATAGTGTTTCTTAGTTTTATTGTGTTAATAGTATAATATATTTTTTGTTCTCCACTTTTGTAAATGCATTGGGTTCTTGACAATACAGCAAAAACCTGAGGAATGTACAAACATGTACCGAAACTTTGTCCTAAAAAAATAAAAGTATCGTCTGGTATTGGCCAAAGAACTGCATCATTTTTTTTTATATTTCTTCTATATATTCCTCTACGCTAATATTTCTCATACTGCTTCTCTCGTGGTCCACATATGAGAATATGGATCATTGCCTGAATCATCGCTCATTTTTAAGCGCAACAAGTTTCTCATAAGTATATCTGAAATACTCGAGGACGCACCAGCTTCTGTTAGGAGTCACGCGGACTCTAGTGCTACATCCGCCTGCTCTGCGCGTTACGCAAGATTCCACCTGGGCTGGTCTGAGGATGGTCCCTGGCAGGTTTGAGGATGGCACCTGGGCAGCTGTGGGCGTGGTACGCAGGTTACACAAGTCTGAGTGCCGGGTAAAAGTGGAAAACCTTGACAGCACGTGCAGGGAAGGTGCATTAATGGGTCAGGGCCCGCACCTGTAACGCTTTCCCTCGAATGAAGACATCCAAAATTATAATCGAGATCGAGGTGGCAACGGGTTGTGCACGTACAAACTCTGCGAAACAAAAATACCCGGAATTTTTTTTAACGCTCTTATTGGAGGGGGGAAGGGGGAGACACGTGAATGTTTCACTAATCTACTACAATACCTGTATATAATCAAATAGAGACTTGTTTCTGGTTGTCGTTTTCAGCTGAGAGACTGGTTTTCCACAATATGTGTATACTTGATAAATACAAGGCGCTGATAACCCGTAAATGATCAAACGAAAATTTTTTTTATTGTCGTTTTCAGTCACAAGACTGGTTTGATACGGTCGTCTTTTCTTTCTGCTATCAACCTCGTCATTTTCAATGTGGTCTAACTTCTTCCATATAGCTGTTATGACCATTAGCTGTAACTATCGCCGCATAAGTTCCTATAACGTGCCCTCATTTTCCAAATTATGCGTCCCATTATAAGTATGCAATACTCATATGGTGACTGTAATTTTAAAATTAGGTAAATAAAACGGGTGAAGGTAAAATATTCATTAAAATGAAAAACTAATTACGTCTGATTGAAAATAATGAATAAGAAACATAGCCAAATACAGACAAAAAAAAGTGATAATATAAATACCACACAACAATTCTGGGGATCCATGTAACCTTCCTCAGGTATGCGAAGAAGAGCCTGGAGCGACACAACTGCACTTGTCAGTTGCAAAACTCAAAAACGACGAAAACGCAACGACTACGGGAGAGCCGAAGGGGTTGCATAACAATAAGGGGAGCAACACCAGTGGGGCACAAGAAGGTTTAGCGTAATAATAAAGGATCATAGCAATTGTTGACTTTCATAGTGTGTTTGTACATGAATAGCTGTGATGTTTGATTTAATGTGAAGCATCTCTGGAATTGTGTCAATGTCTAAAATCTCTGCATTTTGCCAATCAAATGTATGTTTAGAACTGATGATATGTGTTTGGAGACCAACAGATTGTCTTTGATATTAGACAAGTGTTCCTTGATACGGGTATTAAGGGAACGTTTTGTTTGTCCTATGCAGCAAGAAAGAAACAGAATCACCTGCTACATTATTATTTTATTAATTTAGTTTCGCCAACTGCTTTGAGAACGCCCGGTGGCGTCAATACCTACAAGAAACTGTAAGTATTAATTTATTTTTTCCCTTTCAATATATTTATTTATTATTTGGTTTAATTTCCTTCTCAAAAATATGGACATTGGTAGGGTTGATTCCCCATCAGTGATTGCACGCGAATTTAGAATTATCGTTTTTTGTATTTAGAAAAATAAAATTTATCAATATCCAACCCCGTATTTTTATTTATCATAAATATTGCAATACTGGCGGGAAAAAAAAACAATAATTTACAATGAAAGTAAAATAAGAAAAAATTTTAGTGGCTTTGACGTTTCAGGACAGGAATTCTGACGCGGAAGAAAGGTCCCGCCGATGATCAAACTGAAGCACACTTTCTCCCAAGTCGAGAGAGAGAGAGATAGCGGAGGATGGGCCAGTTTAAGAGCAGTGATGTAGGTCAACTTTGTTTGTCAACATTCGAGCCCAGAGCCGATGTCTCGTTACGTAAATGAGGTACCAACGTAACGTTGACTCCGCAGACAAGAGCCAACGTAGGTTTACAATCTTTGTGATGATAGTATTCAGTCAGCGCAAGAATAAACCTCTATATACGATTACTTTCTCTTTTATTCCGATATATATATAAAACATTAGAGTGGCTTTCGGTGCTAAGATGCTGCTTGCTTCCAAGTGTCTTAGAATGAACTGTATTGATCACAAATGGCCCAGAACCTACAATAAATATTTTAAACTGCAAACATGAAGATACCTTCCCAAATCTTTCTACAAAAATCCATGAAATTGTTCCCTATTTCAATAATCACCGAAATCAAAATTTTATGTAATTCATAAGAAAGACAGCCAATTCAGACAAAAAAATAAGTGGTAATATAAAGACCTCAGAACGTTTCTGGGATCCTTGTGCCTTTCCTCCGCACTATCACTATGGCCCGTGAATCACAGTCTGGATCTAAATTATATTTTTTTTTTGGGTCAGGATTTTCCAACCTTTACCTCAACCATTGCTCTCTCCTTACTTGACTTAATCACTTTGAACGGAAACCATCGACTGAAAATGTCTATCGTCTTCAAGAACGAATCCCTGGTAAGCGAAATGAGATAGAGGTTTCCGATACAGATGATTTCGTGGCTACACTGATCCATTCCTTCCGATAACGTTCCATCAAGCCCAGAAGATAGATAATCGATACTCTCAACAAAGTATAAAATATACAAGTATACTAAATAGATAAATAAATAGTCAAATAACTGACAAAAATATAAGAGTTAAAACAAAACCCATTCAGCCAAAATCCAAACAAAACATAATCCTTCGCACCATCCCTGGTTCCTCAGAAATTCCATCATCCACCACGACATTAAACTTCCCAAAGTCAACTCCTTAATCACACCAAATCCGTAACCTTCAACCATCCTAACACCACGGGTCCAGAAATTCCATAACAACCCTCCCGCACCACTACCTCAAGAGAAAACGCTGTATCGACCTCATCCCCCCCCCCCCTGAACACTGGCACCTCCTGACCCACCCCATCTTCACACCCGCAGACCCCCACCTACCAATTCCATCCAACCCACCAAATTCAACATCACCAGTGATCCCTCGTAGCCCAACAGTGGCACACAAATTAATATACAAGAATAAAAAATAAATAATTGCTGGATTAACCGATGCCACCATGTAAATTATGTACATATTTTAAATTTGTATATACTGTAACTATATTTAACCAACAAATAATCTTATGATAAAAGTTTTGTCAAATAAATTAAAATCCATACTGGGAACAACAGCCAAAATCCATTCAGCCAAAACCCTAACAAAACATAACCCTTCAGACCTTCACCAACTCTCCCTGGTACCTCAGAAATTCCATCATCCATCCAAAGTTTTGTCAATTAATTTTTTTAAAAAAAATAAAATAATAAGGGCTAAAGTAAATACCGCACAACGTTTCCTTGTTGCTTTCGTCAGGTGATGAGTGTCCCGTGCGTGTTTCTTGAATCACCTTACGAACGCAACAAGGCCTGCATTACTTAATTTGTCTGTTATTTGACTATTTTATTTATCTTACTCCTCAGCTTAAATTTAGAACGAGCACTTGAGAATGTATCTACAAAGAAGAAGAAAAAAAACAAGACCCTTAGAAAGGCAATGCGAATTAACCAATCGTTTCAGAACACAAATATCTACTTGGTCAATTGTTCTTCAGCGTGTGACCTAGATTCTTTTTTTTTACGTTTATTCAGAATGAGTCAATACTACCACAGCATTAACCCAGAAATCACAGCCCAATTTCTTTCAATTCGATGTGTCACAGGAGAAAGGCTGCGGGCGGGCCAAGGACAGGGAATGGGTCAACACATTTGTGAGTGCTGGACTTTAATTATAATACGCAGCTGAAAGAAAACTGTAATGTCTGATAAGTGAGGGACATATTTTTTTTTAAGTTCTGCAGCTTCCTTGGCCACCTTGGTCCGCATCCCTTCCTATGCTATACGAGGGAAGTTGCCCCTCAAAGGGGGATTAACCCTCATGTGGCCTGGTACTCTAAAAAAAATTATATACGGAGTGGTACTATTCAAAACCTAGTAATCCGGGTGACAAATTATGGCAATAGAACTTCAGTAGTGAAGAGGAGTATAAATACAAAATTCAGGCACTTAAGTATTTTTTTTTCCCCCAATCAGGTTGGAAGGACAATTCTTGAACAAACGTTTGTTACATTAACAAAAAAGGAAATCGAAGTGTATTCGCAAGTGTGGCATATTTTAGAATGAAAAGGACACATTTCTTTTTTTAAAAAAAAAATATTATTTTGCAACTAAGTGATTTGTACCCTTTATAAATATTTAATTTGCCTTTTCATTGCAGTCTCAGACAAGTTCAAGGATAAGTGCGCTTTAAAGGTGGAAATTGTTGGCAAGCAGAAGCCACACAGATGATACACCACTTGAAATCCTCTCACAATGCGCGAATCAAAACACAGAAATTTACATGCGAATAGTCAAAGAACGTCGTCTTCATACACTCAAAAACAGAGATAGTGTACAAAAATGCCGATTTAAAAAAAAAAACACCGACTAACGATTGTGACACGTTTCTCAAAGCCACTCAGGTAATTTAGACGTAGGCAAAGATGCATTTTATTTTATTTTATTTTATAAAATAAAAGCCATAGTACGAATTGTGAAATAAATTAACCCCGGTCAATTTCTTCAATACAAATAGAATGTTGTGTAATTATTATCACATGACTGTTCCTCAGAGACTATTAGCGTTCACTTAATACTTCTGCAATTCCCGATTAAGAAGATAAAAATTAGAAGACGGACATTTTTGAACAATATTTAAATAAACAAATATAATCGAGAATAATTTAGAGAGAAAAAAAAATTGGCAAGAAAAATAAGATCCAAAATAGAGGATCACATACAGCTACAGAAGGAACATCAAGCTATAAAATCCTTTATCGAGACTGCAGTACATAAAAACAAATATAATTGTGTCCCAAACAGGGTGATAAGAAGAATTTTGTTGTTGTTTTCAGTACTTTGAAGTTAAGTAGATACATCACAATTTTTCTATTCACTTATGAATGAAATTTTTAAATTAATCACAGGTTGTTCCACACACACACACACAAAGTGTCAAGCTTGGATTTTAAATACAATAACGTCAAGGGAGTGTTAAATGGATAATACAGGATTTCCAAAGAAGTGGTCTGGCATAACCAAATGTAAAATTAAGACCCTTTCGTGTTGGGTTACAAAAAATACTAAGTTAATTAATATAACTTTCATCACATTTTTAACCTGAGAAACATATAAAAACATTGACTTACTTTTGGAACACCCTGCATTTGTACGGTATGTTTGGGAGAAAATTATCCTTCTGACATTTCCCAGAAAACTGTTTCGTTAACCGTTCGATGGATGGTCACTCGTGTTACTTTCGCCTCCATAACTTCGTCTATTTCTCACTCCCGTTCCTGTCCCTTTCCTTTCTCACCTTGTATAACTTCTTTCTCCCTACCGCCCTTAAAGAGTTCACCGACTATATATGAACTCTGCAATACAGTACAAGTAAAGTAACCGTTTCTGAGTCCCAAAGAAAGCGTATGGAAATCCAAGACGAATGTACTTACTAAATTAGTAATTTAGATGTAACAACTACTTTGGTTCGAAGAGACAAGTCATGAGGAGGCTGACGACTCAAAATGGTTCAATTCATTTGAGGTAGAACGAGGAAAACCGACACGTGTCACTGGAACTCCTCTTGGCAGGCAGCAAAGTGATGTGTTGTACTTACAGTGAGAGCGTCCACTCTTGGCGAGAGTTCCTCTCCTACTGAGCTATCCCCAGACCTCACCTCTCCGCCTCCAAGTCCCCCTTCCCCACCCCAACCCCCTCCTTTTATCACCAACTCTCCAGAGCTCCGAATGAATGAACGCAGGATTCCTGGGAACTCCGCGTAAACGCAAACAGAAACGGCACTGGCACGCTACCGGAGAACTTTTGGTATGAGAAATAACGAACATTCAGAAATTCATCTTAATCCAGATGCTGACCTCATCAGGAAATCAGATAAATTTACGTGTTATTGAAAATAATGAATAAGAAAGATAGCCAAAAGTGGTAATATAAATACCCACACAACGTTTCTGGGACCCTTGTCAGCTGCGAAGAAGAGCCTAGAGCGACACAACTGCACTTTAGCACCTGACGAAAGGAACAAGGATCCCAATAAACGTTGTCTGGCATTTATTTTATCACCTTTCTTTGTCTGAATTGGCTATCTTTCTTATTCAGGAATCATATAAATTATTATACATTATCCCTATTATAAGGGACTGTTGTGCTAATAAAAATATATATATATAACTTTTTTTGTCTGAATTGGCTATCTTTCTTATTCAGGAATCAGATAAGTTATTATACAATATAAGCGACTGTTGTGCTAATAAAAAAATATATATAAATGGTGTTTGCTGAATATAAAAAAAATTCTCTCTATCAGAAAATAATATAAAAATTCGTTCCCATGAATTTGGACACTGAACTACTTCAAGAGAGCTTTGTAGCACAGCGCAGACTACTATTGATAATATTAGGGCATTTCATAGTCCCCACCTCCCGTGGTGCAGCGGTCAGCGTGACTGCCTCACATCACAGAGGTCCCGGGTTCGAATCCCGACGAGGGGCGAGGATGTTCGTGTGTGTGATGCGTGGGGGGAAACTTCTCGTCGAATCAGGTCGCCGACGAGGCAAAATGAGTCGCTGATAACCTGAGGTGTTGATGAGACTGTAAATAAATCAGTATCAAACAAAATTCTCATATTTGGGTTCTGCGCGGGTGTAGAGTAAGAAATGTTGACGTCAAGGGTTGAGACTAGCGGCCTCATAGAAATAACATTCCTCGCCAATTTCTTTCTTATTTTTCAACGTACTTCGCTTAATTTTTTTTAATACTCTCCCTTTTAAATCAATAACTCGATATTTCCAGCTTCATTCCCAAACTGTGTAAATTAGGCGTTTGTCTCAACTGAGGCATTTCTTAAGATCCAGCTAAGTGCAGACGTTTCGTTCAGCTTGACCCCAACAGTTCCATTAAAATGCTCCAGTTATTTTTCTTTTTGCCATTTTCCAAGAGTCGGTGAGGAAACACACACACACACACACAACCATGATAATCCGAAACACTGTGCGTGTGACTTTCCCAGCTGATGAAACGCCTTTTTGCCTTCTTCAGAGCGCTTCCGCACGCCCCCTCGATCTGACCGTAGAAACTCAAGTCGAAGAATTGTCTTTAAAAACCCCCATACAAACACCGTTGAAAAATACTCGCTCCAACAAGTTTCCAGTCAGCGACTCACAAACGTAACAACAATCCCGGTGACAGCTTTTTTCATACTCAAAAAGTCAGGTTTCTTTAATCGGAGATTTTTTAACACCGCTTTGCAGAACGATGTCCTTGATGACAACAGCTGCTGCTGAGACAACCTCAAAGGTCACCCATCATGCAACACGGAGATTTAAATCAGCTGACCCGGCTTGTTTACACATAAAAACGATGAAGATTCGTTTCAAATTTCAAAACTATTTCCCCACCAACTGCCGGGATTAAAACCTTTTATAACGAACCGTTTCTTTGGGTATTTATTATTTCGATTACGCAAGTGTGCGTTATTTCTTTCTCAACGACAAATTTTTCATAATAAAATGAAAAATATATATCTATTGAAAATTAATATAATAATAATAATATAGCCAAATACAGACAAAATAAAATAAATTTTCAAAATAAAATGAAAAATATATATCTGTATTGAAAATTAATAAAATAATAATAATAATAATAATAAAATAGCCAAATACAGACAAAATAAAATAAATTTTCATAGTAAAATGAAAAATATATATCGGTATTGAAAATTAATAATAAAATAATGATAATAATACAATATCCAAATACACACAAAATAAAATAAAATGAAAAATATATATGTATTGAAAATTAGTAATAAAATAGCCAAATAGATGCAAAATAAAATAAATTTTTATAATAAACTGAAAAATATATATCTGCATTGAAAATTAATAATAAAATAATAATAATAAAATAGCCAAATACAGACAAAATAAAATAAATTTTCATAGTAAAATGAAAAATATATATCGGTATTGAAAATTAATAATAAAATAATGATAATAATAAAATATCCAAATACAGACAAAATAAAATAAATTCTCAAAATAAAATGAAAAATATATATCTGTATTGAAAATTAATAATAAAATAGCCAAATAGATGCAAAATATAATAAATTTTCATAATAAAATGAAAACTATACTCCTGTATTGAAAATTAATAATAATAATAATAGCAAACTTGGGGGGGGGGGGAGAAAACGTGGTTTAAATTTTAATATACCATCTAACAGTATTGTCAGGGTTCCGTAATCTTAAATTATGTATAAGTAACTCATTTACGGTCATTTTAGACATACAACAACAAAAAAAACTTAAATCATTGCAAAACAAGTTTATAGAATCTCTGTCTCCTTTTTTAATAATTATCTTTTGCAATTGATAATATTAGGGACAACTAAAACCTCAATGAAACATAAAATTATGAATTATATAAATAAATAAACATCAGCCAATTTTAAGTCAGAAAGAAATATTATTAATGTAAAATTAAACAACGTTTTGTCACTTATTTTGCTACCTCGTCAGTTTCAAGTATTAAATATTTTTTTTCATAGGCAGGTCGTTCTATAGTCACTGGCATGGCCGAAAAAAAATTATATATATATCATATTAATTCTATAATTGCATCAGAGTTTTCCGCTGTTCACAAAATACTTTTAAACACAAATATTAGGGAGAAATATATTCAAATTTAAATTTTCCCACAGCAGTCAATAGAAAATCACTAGTTATCTGCTTTCAATACGACATTAGAATAAAATTCATATTTTAACCAACGCGATGAATGACGGCAACGAAGAGAAATAGAGTCAAACGAGGAAAACTTATTCTCAGAACTTTGCATATTAATGCAGGAAACTCAGCATATTGCTGAAAAAAAATCTATTTTAAGTTCTCTTAAATTCAGGACGCGAATCACATTGTGCGTGTATGACTTGGTGGTGCTCCACATATGAAGAATCTTTTCTCAGTTAAAAAAAAAACTAAAATAGTAACAGTGACGAAATTTTAACCACTTGTTACTACAGAATTTTTTTAAAAAATTAATTATCAGTTCGGAGATTCTACAGTTGTGATAATTTAACATAATAAAAGTATTTACAACTTGTAAATATTTATAACATGTAAACTTGGATGTGACGTCATAGCAAGTTAGAGACGAGAGAAACCGTCTACAACATAGTAACGAAGGTTTGGGGGTGGATCTGATCACCAGGGGAAACTTCCGTGTTATGGAGGAGGTTATGGGGAAGAACAGGGAGTACGTAGTCCCAGTTGGTAGGTGGGGGTGTGGTTTAGGGGGGGACGATGATATCAGTTGGGAGTTTATACATTTTAGTCTGCGATTTTGTGAAGGTGCGGGGGCGGGTTACTGTAGAAGAGGTCAATGGTTGATGGAGCTATTTTATCAGGGTCTTTGTAGATTTATTAATTACGGCAGGAATTAGGGGAATTTCAAAAGGTTTATGAAGAATTGTTTTATATATTTTTTTAAGTATGTCCCCCCTGAGAAATATTTGAAGCTCAAAAAGGACGAATTAAGAAAAATCACAATGTTTGAAGATTTATGGGGGAGGGGGGGAGTAATGGTGTGGTTACCTGTCCGAATATATTTTGCCAAATAATATACAGTATATCTATCCAGAAAAATAATCTCAGTTAAAGAAATTTAAGTCTCATAAAAAATGCAGAGATTTTTTTATTTTTAAAACCTCAACATTTGTTTCGCTATTTTTCTTGTAATACTGTGAGCCAAAATTACACAGAACACAAACCTCTGCAAAGGCCAAATACACTCACGCAGCTCCAAAAACTAACAAGATAAAAAACCTTAACATTAATGAAGGCATTTTTTTCCAAGTCTCCGAATATAGTACAAACGTGGAATAAAAAAAATTGTCAACATCAACCACTGATTTGATTTTGGATTGGACAGTCTGGAGAATTTAAAACCCTGAGGAAAGTTTTCTTACAAGATAAAAGAATACGTAAGAGACTCTAATTGATCACGTCGACAGAACTGCAGTTAAGTAAGACGCGAGCACAGCGACGGACTAATTGATGACGTTGATGGAACGTAGAACTTCCATGACGAAATCTGCGTGACTAACGCAAGCCACCACAGCAGTGTTTGATGCGGCCGCGTGGTTGCCGACATCTTCTTCTCTACTTGAGGCCGTGAGGACGATTACGACGACTGTGTGTGTGTGTGTGTGTGAACTGGACCTTCGCGTTTTGGCTGGCTGGTTGGTTGCATAAGATGACGTTATCCCCCCGCGTAAAAACCGGTTAAACGCGTTTTATAAAAATTGAAAAAGAATGTTTAGCAAGCAGACAGCCGAAGACTTTCACCGCGACCGCCGCTGCTGCCTTCCCGGAATATGTTGGCGAGAAAGCACCACTTATGAAGCCAGCGCGAGATTATCACAAGTACTTTCGCAAGACTAAATTTTTACGAGGCGGACACCTTCATTCCCTCCCATTTAATCCAAGACGTCATCAAATCTTCCATTTTTTTGACTAGCTCGTTCCTTGCCTTAGAAATGCAAGGAAATGGAAGGGAGAAGTACTGGACAAAAATGCAGATAAATGCACCATCATGACGAATAGAAATTAGCAGTTCTAAACGAGTGACACAACACAAGAGAAGGAGATTAAATTTAAATTTTATCCGAAGAATAACAAAATTAAATAAATAAAAAAATAAAAATAAGTCAGAACACGTTTATCTAATTCAATGGCTACATTGATATTTAAATCAATCCAAAAAGATACTACATTGGCAGTTGGATTGATTTGATTGTATTTTTATTTATTTATGTTTTCAAAACTTTTATCCTGCGATTATTAGTTGGTTAAAAGTTTTAGTCTAATAAATTTTTATTTTATTCAGACTATTAATTGGTTAAAATATTTGTGTAATAAATTTTTATTTTTATTTATTATAAAAAAAATTTAACCTGCGATTATTAGTTGGTTCAAAGTTTTGTCTAATAAATTTTTATTTCTTTTATTTGTTATACAAACTTTTATTGAGACTATTGGTTGGTTAAAATATTTGTAATTAGTCTAATAAATTTTTATTTTTTATTTATGATAGAAAAATTTTATTCAGACTATTAGTTGGTTAAAATATTTGTATAATAAATTTTTATTTTATTTTTATTTTTATTTATTATCCTGCGATTATTAGTTGGTTCAAAGTTTTGTCTAATAAATTTTTATTTCTTTTATTTGTTATACAAACTTTTATTGAGACTATTAGTTGGTTAAAATATTTGTCAAATACATTTTTATTTTTTATTTATTAACCAAAAAATCTTTTATTCTGAGTTGGTTAAAATATTTGTCTAATAAATTTTTATTTTTTTATTTATTACACAAAACTTTTATTTAGACTATTAGTTGGTTAAAATATTTGTCTAATAATTTTTTCTTTATTATACAAACTTTTATTAAGACTATTAGTTGGTTAAATTATTTGTGTAATAAATTTTTATTTATTATACAAAACTTTTATTCTGAGTTGGTTAAAATATTTGTCTAATAATTTTTTTATTGTTATTTACTATACAAAACTTTTATTCTGCGACTATTAGTTAGGTAAAAGTTTTGTGTCTTAAATTTAAAACAAAAATACAAACAGATCAATACAAAAATTTAACATTATTGAAGAAATATTTTATCACAAAAATTATTTTTTAAGGTACACCTTTTATAACTACTATGTTCCCCCTAATGAAGTCCCAATTTACGGGACATAATGTAGTATACTTTTGTTTCCTATTTGGATTGATTTTAATATCGATGTAGCTACCGAAGTGGGATGAACGTGGTCTGACTTATTTAGCCACTATATTTATTTAATCTGATTGTATAAATCGCCTAAAAAATATTTAATATGATAGAACATAAATAATAATAATAAGAGAAATAGCAATGCAGTATAGTTTGAAAAAGCCCAATTAAAAAAAAATTATACCTCTCTAAACTGTACGGTAAAGTCCATACAATTTAAGACCCTACTCAATCTGAGCGTAACGAAACTAAAGAACAAGTTACCTTCCATTTTTAAAACGGCAATATTAATTATGTCATTACAACGTAGGCAAAATCATAGACAGTAATTAAGTATTTTTTTTAAAAAAAACACCGTTGCTCACAGCACTTTATCATTTACCATTTAAATAACTTTGAATCATCTTTTAATTGATTTCCTGCATCCTTGTATCAGCTCGTAAATAACAGGCATTTCCTGGTGACGAAGACCACAAGACAAGGAGAAGGAAAGTATGATATACAGTACCACTCATACATCTATATTTAAAGTCTTATAATTAAACAGTAAGAAAAAAATAGGTGACAATAATGGCAGAACATAAAACAGTTTTCTGCTACATAAGCTTTGACATTAATATATATTTTTTGGGGGGTATTTATCCCTTTAAATTTAACTTATTTTTACTAAGTTTCTGTAACATATCATCAATTGCTTGACAATGACCTTCATAGAGGTATTTCCAATTTTTCTTTTAGTTATGTAGTAGATAAATAAACAGGCAAAAACTAATTCCACAACTACAATATATGTAATAATATAACATTTAATATTAAGAAAACAAGGTCAGAAACGAAACCTGGAAAACGAGCGATTCTTATAATTAAAACAAGTATTTTATTTTTTAAAAAATAGATAACTTCTCAGAATTCGCCCTAATAATTCGAGAAAAGCAATCGTAACCCGAACATTATTTTTGTTTTAGTCAGCGTTGTATCGTTGCAGTTATTCGCTCACAGACTCGAAAACCGTCGATAGTTCTGGATATTACAGCTGTTAGACTATACACAGCCACACACTTTTTGAATTTATGTCCTTACTCTACCGTCTCCTGCCATACACTCTGGAGCACTGCTCCCCACAAAAACTCGAACTATGCGTCTCGTAAAAATGAACTTCGACAATCCCAGCAAGCATGCATTATTCTTGTATACAACTCGTGTGTTTTTACGCCGCCGACAATACGAGTCCAAATTTTGTTCATTAATCAATTATTTTTTTTAATTACCACACTATATATATACTCATGTGGCATGTCAGTTATGCTAATTTAAAACTTTATCTCCTATCTGGAGTATAAGAAGAAAAAGAAAGATGATGTAACGTCGTTGTGATGGTGAGTCTCTGTGATTGATTGTTGAGGAGAGGAGATCTTGGCGGGGAGACGTAATGGTGGACAATGTTGCTATTGACGTCGACTGTACATTGACGGACTGGGAAGTGAACTTCACGGTTCTGCCTCCTCCAACTAACTAAATCATCACAGCTGCGTGATAAGGAAAGCCAAGGCGATAGACTCCGGTTAGCAAGTCCACGTCCGTGTTTGCGCAGGAATTTATGTAACGCCAATGAAACTTATACCCGGATCACAACGCAGTACCTGGCAGAACCACAGAACGCCATCTTCTTCTCCCTGTCCGGCCTGATAAAGCCTGAAGACAGACAGACAGCTCGTAAGGCTACGGTTAAACGTCTTTTTTTTTCTCATTTTGATACTTTCTCCTTTTACAGTTAATTTAACCCCCTCTAGAAAATCTCAAATAAATATGCCTAATCTATGGACCTTCTAACAATCCTAACTGCCTTATTCACTAATAGTGACGGAAAAGTTTAGGTATAACATTTAACGAATTATCTTACTTATAAAGATTTATTCATCTCAGTATTACAGTTTTCTACTATTTCGGCCTTCCCTGGAACCCTGTACTTTCTTTGTAGACATTTTCTAAACATTTATTTTCTTTCTTAGAGTATCGGCTTATATCCCCGTAAACCTTAGTCCACAAAATAACAAAACTCTATCCTTTTTCAAACTGTGTCAGAATCAATTTAAAACCCTTAATTTGTCTGCAATTACTGTTTTATTACTAGTTTATTTTCCAGCAGTTCTTCCCCCCAGAGGTCGTTCGTCCATTTATTTCTCCATTTTCTTCGGTTGTTTTTCATTAGTCCCTGCAGGAAGGCAGCAACAGTTTAAAATCTTGGCAAGGCTGTTCGTTTTCCTTGTATTACACGTTTCCTCTTTCTTTTTTTATTCCGGTATCTTTTTATACCGCTTTGACTCGTAGAGGTTATGGTCGATCGTTTATTATACCTCCGTACATAAATGAAAGCGCTGAACATTTAATTTGCCTCAGGCTGCTTGTCTCATCTTCACGTTTCACACCGAAACTTATTAAAACAAAAGAGCAACGTGTTTTTTTTACTACCTACGAACCCCGCGAATCCGCCAGGTTCCTTTTCCATTACTTTAACTTTCATTTTAAAGTCTTCTCTGAAATTATGGATCTCTTAATAACAATAATGAATGACGCTTTATTGATTTCTTGTGTTTCGCCGCAGCACATGTCGAAGATTGCTGTGCAAAGAAAGTGTGTGCCAGACACGGGAATCCCGCCTGTGACGCAGAGTTTGCTCTGGTGACGTCACTTCTGCGGAAGGACTTGAGCCGAGGATCGTGACCGACTTCTCGAAGCGGCTCAACGAACCTCGTTACGGGTGAAACGTTTCTTTCCCCTTTCGTTCCAAGAAAACGTCGGGTCAATCATCGCTGGCCACGTTGTCGCGTAATTGTCTCCCCCGCCCCTCCCCACCCCCACGGTACCGAGAAGTCACGGTCCATCCAGGAAAATAGTGGATCAAGAAGGAAAGAAATACACACACGTTATTACAACGTCCGACCAGGAAGCTTTCAAGGTATCTTAAATACGGAACCAATTACATTGCCCATGATTGCGTCCGAGTCTCAACTGCACCAAGATCGCTCTATCGTACATTTCTTTGCAAATATGAAACGTTGATTGCCTTTAATGTATACGTACCTCCACCACACTTCTAAACCAGTATTTATTGCGACAAGAGTTTGGTCAGACCAGTGCTTTTTTTAAAGTCGTAGTCAGGTACATTATTTTTAATTTTTAATAATTAATAAGAAAGACAAAAATACGTGATTATACTGAGAGCTCTGGTGGAGGCTACCTTTGGGGAAGCTTCCTCCTCTCTCTGGTTTCCGAACTAACATGCCGAGACACTTCGGCCTGTTTTGAGAGGTTTTATGTTCCGGGGTCGCAGACTTTGGGCATACGGTAAGAGTTGTCCGCTATTCCTATTGGAAGTGTCGGCCAGCTGCCTCCTCAACTGGCCAAGGCACGGTGAGGGGAAGCTGCAACCCCACAGTAAACCCCTCAACCGCCATCGGAAGGGCGTGGGACAAGTACCAAATGCCCAACCTACCTGATGCAGGCTTTTCTAGAGTTTTCCCTGCATCACTTTGAGGCGAATTGCGCGGGTAGGATCCTTAAACCATAGCCGGGGTCCGCTAGTTAACCCTTGGCTACCTTTGCTCTACACTTCCGCATCCCCCCTTTCACTCCCTTTCCTATGCTATAAGAGGGGAGTTGCCACCATACGCAGCCTGGCTACACCTTTTTTTTAAAATAAGTGATAATATAAATACCACACAACGGTTCTGGGATCCTTGTCCCTTTCCTCCGGTGCGATGAAGAATTGTCTTTTTTTTGAAGGTGTAGACAGGCTATGTATAGGGTAATCCACATAGTGGCAACTCCCCTCTTATAGCATAGGAAAGGGATTTGAAAGGGGGGATGCGGAAGGGTAGAGGAAGGTAGCTAAGAGTTAACTAGGGCCCCCGCGCTATATTTTAAGGATCCTACCCGGCATTCGCCTAAAGAAATGCACGACAAACCCTAAAAAAACCTGTATCAGGTTGGTAGGGCATTGGGTACTTGTCCCACACCCTTCCGATAGCGGGAGAGGTGGTTTGCTGTGGGAACGCAGCATTCCCTGAATTGGACATCTTTATAATAAATTATTATTTTCAATCAGACGTAAATTTTTTCGTTATTTTTAACAACCTAGATTTTTTAAATATTTTCCAATTATTTGTTCACTTATCATGAGAATATTTTTTTATGATTACAGAGGCTTATTATAATTTACTTATGTTTCTAGAAGACCCACGGTGACAAACCTCCGTCCAGAGGCAAATCTTTAGATTACTTTTCCTCTTTGTCTTGTAATTATCCTTGTCTTATATCGTTTGCCATGTGATGATAAACTTCCATCCCTATTTTAACCCCTCCTTTTGTGCAACGTTCCTTTTTTTGAATCTTCTACTTTACAGGAAACTTTATTTTTCATTCATTCTAAATAATTTTGGACATAGTTCCACGAGAATTAAATTGACACAGAAAAGAAGTTGGGACAGTTTCTCGCATCCGGGTGCGGCAGCGAGCAGCGAACTTCTGTGATGTCAATAAAAAAAAAGCTTGTTGACGTAACCGCAAAAGTTTCGGAGTATATCTTGAGAAGTAAGCCGAGGCCGTAGTGTGTGAAGCCAGGAACAACAAGCAAAACCCGTGGAGACAGGCGGCAAACAAAACAAAACAAAATCTACGAATGTAGGTTGAAAAGGAGTTCTTGCATTAATAATTACGACGAGGGCCACACTTTCTAAGATGAACGAATATAGAGGAGAAACATGAAGAAGTAACACAGGAAAAAGTAGAACGGTTTAACCTTTAGTAAATCCATGAACTATGTAAGCGGTAATTTGACTTCTGAATCGGAAGCTTTCAGATAAATCTCATAAGGCTACTTCAAGAATATCAGCGGTTACTTTTCCATTTCTACTTTCTATTAAAGAAAACCGTTTCCTTTGTTCCCCGATTTTTTTGACAGCACTCAACGAGAAAAATACCATAATAAAACAACACGACCATTATACAGACACTTTCCTATTTTTTATTTATATTATCTCGACGTTTCGATTCAGTAATGGTTATAATCTTCAAAATAAAATAATAAAGTTTACGTCTGATTGAAAATAATGAATAAGGAAGACAGCCAATTCTGACAACAAAAAAAAGGGATAATATAAATACCACACAACAACGTTTCTGGGATCCTTGTCGCCTTTCCCTCAGGTGCTGAAAACAGCCTAGACCGACACAACTGCACTCGTCAGTTGACAACATATCCACTAATTCTCTTTCCTACTTTATTAAAAAGCCCACAAGGACCCACTCGCCATCTACAGAGAAAAATTTTGCTCAAATTGTAACTCCTGCTACATGGGTCGAACGAAACTTTCCCTTAACACCCGTATCAAGGAACATGTGTGCAATATCAACCTTCCCTGCAACCCTGCAATAGTCAGTTGACAAAACTCAAAAGCTCATGTATCCCATTTATTTAAACTGTTTTGGCAGTTTTTTATTGTCCAATATAATTAGCCTTTGAGTTTTGTCAACTGACATAGTGCAGTTGTGTCGCTCTAGGCTCTTCTTCGGACCTGACGAAAGGTGACAAGGATCCCAGAAACGTTGTGTTGTATTTATATTATCACTTATTATGTCTGAATTGGCTATCTTCCTTATATTCAAAATTGGAAATATCTCAAAAAGACACAAAAAGGTATCGAAACGTCGTGATGATATAAATAAAAAAGTGTCTGTATAAGGGCATCAATTCAGAAATGTATCACGTTAAGTATAAACACACCACAGTCTCAGCAACAATAATTTCTTTACCGAGACCTACTTAGTGAAGTGTAGTGAATCATTACACAGACAGAACCGGGAAACTCGGAACAAAACATCACCTGAGATCTGAGAAGCAACGAATCACGACGTTTCCGTAGAACGTTTTGCTTAAACAAACATTATCAAGTCCTCAGTATATTTTTCAGCGTTTTCCTTAAGCCGCTAATATTTTCTTAAAGGAATATATTTTTCCCGCGCGCGTTCTTTAAAGTCTCACTTAATGTACTCTTACTTGGAAAGCCTTCGATCTCTTCGTCACCACCAATCTTATTGTAAGAAACTGGGCTTCACAACCAACAATACGTGCTGTTACTCACTTTCAACCAAAAATACTTCCCATTACAGTCTTCCACAACTACAAAAACCATCCTACAATTTCTTCTCAATTTTACGCCTATTACTGATCGATTTTTTTTTTGACATCGTCAATCTTCGTTGAATGTCGATTGCTCACCAGAGAACCAAGTTGAACCTAGGATAGGCAGGGAGAACAATTCAAACGAAAGGCTCGTGGAATCCCCCAAAGCGTAAATAAACTCTGTTCGTCCTTGCACCCTGAAGACAAACAGAGTTGTTTACCGTTCGAAACGTCTGTCTATTACTCACGCCCCCTTCTTTAATCTTCCCAAGATCTTACAAGGGTCCGTTCGGAAAGTTGTCGACATGGTACGAGGATGGCGCTAATAGTCACAGTAGACCATACCTCGTTAACAAAAGTATTACTAAAACTAATAAATACACAAATAAGGAAATATGTAGACAGTTTGTAAATGAGAAATAATAAAATGAAAACACATAAGTGAAAAAAATAAAAGAGGAGAAATACTTAATGAATAAGAAAGATAGCCAATTCAGATCAAAGAAGTGGTAATATAAATAGCACACAGCGTTTCTGGGATCCTTGTCCCCTTTTCCTCAGGTGCTAAGAAGAGCCTGGAGCGACACAACTGCACTTGTAAGATTTGTCAGAACTCAAATAGATCGTTTCAACAGTGCAGTTGTGACGCTTCAGGCTCTTCCTCGCACCTGAGGAAAGAAACAAGGATCCCAGAAACGTTGTGTGGTATTTATATTATCACTTCTATGGTCTGAATTGGCTGTCTTTCATATTCATTCTCATTTCTTCTTCACATCAGAATATTGAACACCAGTACAATATTACAATGAATTTTACTGAAGAAAAAAGGTATTCACGAATAAGAAAGATAGCCAATACAGAAAAAAAGAGGGGGTAATATAAATACCACACAACAACGTTTCTGGGATCCTTGTCCTTTTCCTCAGGTGCTGAGAAGAGCCTAGAGGGACACAACTGCCCTCGCCATTTGACAAAAACTCAAAAACCTGACGAAAAGGGACAAGGATCCCAGAAACGTTGAGTGGTATTTAAATTACCTTTTTTGTGTGAATCTCATAATTTAAATATTTTCATTTTAAAAAGGTATTCATATAAATGACGCTACAGTTACATGACAGTGAAGCACAGATAATGGCCACGGTCAATTAAACTAAAACTACATGTAATGATGATACCGCATCTAAGTGAGGCATTACATCAAACCAGCTATTGTAAGGAAAGTATAAACAAAAAAATTTCTACACAAATTCTGTCCGAAAATGACGAAATAGAAGGTAATTTCAGGAAATTACTTCCAGTTTCCAACGGCTTCCGGTGAATTCTTTCAGGTACGGTCACGTTTGCAACCACGCATCCTGAAGAGTTACTCCATCCACATTCCATCCATTCTTCTTCTTCTTCTCCGAACGTCTGCTTAGCCACTGTTGTTAACACAAACGTCCGAAACAAACACACTACTATTCTCGACGAATAAAAATATTGGTGCAACACACACTGAAACCTAAAAAATAGTGAGGTTGTTGTTGGAATGGAAAACTCAGAAACTGGGACGAAACGATTTACATTGCCGCCAGGAACAAGAAGTAAAAAAGGATTGTAATCGTTTATGGTCGGAATTCTTTTGCAGAATAGCAAAGCGCTTCCAGAAGGACGGACCGAAAGAAAGAAATATCCTGTGTTGAAGACAGTCCAAGACAGAAATGGCGACGAATGTCCACAAAATGGTATTCGATCACGGGGTCTACTGGAACTGCGGGACGTAGCAGTCAAGACATGCAATTCGAAATCCGATGTACTTTGCATATTGATTGAAAATATCGAGATGAGAAAAGAGTGTGTGCAAGAAAGGTGCCGCGTTTCCTTACAATGGAAAGGGGGGGAAAAAAAACAGCGATGCGACTCAAGTTCCCATCGAGTGTTTGAAGATGTATTCAGTAATTCTGGATCCTCAATTTTTTAGCATTTAACTAAAAAACCTCAACACTGGTTCATTTTCATATTCTGTCAGTCCAAGGAAAAGAGCTTTAATGTTAACTGATAATGCCTTTGCTATCTTATGTAATATTTCAATTGGAATGTTGAATCTGGGCGAAATAAAGAAGGTTATAATTTATACAGGTGGCTGGAAATCTGGAGGATGGTCAGCCGTAATGATGGCGCGTCCAGTAGTAATGATGATACCGCATCTAAGTGAGGCATTACACGGGCATTACATCAAACCAGCTATTGTCAAACCTACCAGGATAAGAAAATTGGTTGTGGTGTCTTAAATGACTTTAAACCATTTCAGCTGAAATCTGAGCACAAATCATTCTCTGGGTAAACACACAGGACTTTTCCGTGTAATCTTTCCTTTTTCTTATCTAAATATTCTGTTTAACAACTTCTTCATAGCTTCCTCGAATACGAATTCAGTCCCTTTGAGCATGCTCGTTATCTGCTCAAGTGTGCTTTATCATCGTGTCACTTTGCACTACTGAGGATTCTTTAAGTGTTGTTCAGAAGTGAGCAGGCAGTTGCTAAACTGTGGGAAGCACATTTCCGCTTTTGAGATAATCTCTTAAATGTCATTCCTTCTAGCGTTGAGACACACGTAGCGAGATTTCTTGGAGAACAAACGTCTCAACCAAACGCTGCTAATTACAACATTTTTTCGGGGAAGGGGTGGGGGGAGCAAATAACAGATTCTTCCTCCCCTCCAAATTCTCACAACTGATTTTAAAATGAAAACCTATTACGACAAATAACTTCTTACATTTAACAAAAAAAAAATTGAAGAAAGAAAAGGCACGTTTCCACAAAGTTTTCATTCCATCTAAAGATAAAATCTGGTACACAATGTTAAAGACAACCAATTAACTTGTCCTCATCCTTAAACTGACTAAAAATTATAGGACAAAGCCGTTTGGAGAGTAACAAAAAGACATAGAGTTTTTGTTTGACTGAGGGAGCCGTGTATATATTTTAAATGGATCGTTCGGCGTTTAAAGATCAGCGAGGAAACATTTTATGTAACGATTTTGTTTTATTTTATAGAAATAACTCAACATAAGAATTTTTCTAGATATAATTACGACGATCCTTATTTGTTTATCTGACACCCCATTTTCTCTCTCTCTCTCTCTCTCTCTCTCTGAAGAACAAAACTAGTATTTATTTACTAAACCAAGCATGAAGTGCGAGGACAGATCCTTAATATGCACTACGAATATATTTTTTCTCGAAAACCCTTACCTCAAACGTAATGTCTAACATTTTACAAACTATCGCGTACTGGAATGACACATCTCTGGAATTTTTAAGACAGCC
Organism: Zhengitettix transpicula; assembly: GCA_037074705.1. Lineage (NCBI taxonomy): Eukaryota > Metazoa > Arthropoda > Insecta > Orthoptera > Tetrigidae > Zhengitettix > Zhengitettix transpicula. The sequence continues at coordinate 14,623,951 of CM073594.1, read as the reverse complement.
GTTAAATAACCTAAAGAAATAGAGAAAATAAAAAGGATAACGGGTACGTAAAACGATGAAGATGGGTTTCGTGCCATCTAGTAACAGCTGAGACATCAAAAAACACAAACTTTCCCCTGCCAGATCAAACAGGAAACTCGAAAAAAAAGGAACATTAAAAAACCACAAATACGAAAATTATCCCATGTGTATAGTGACCGTGAAATTATAAAATAATCAAAATAAATAAATGAATTTACCGAGAAAGTCAGAAAAATGGGGGTATTTAATAAATATTCGGTAATTGTCGAAAATTAAATCTCCAATAAAGTTGAGAATACCAAAAAGAAATAAACGTTTCGTACCAACTTTGGGACCTCGTCAGGTAACACGTTAATGAGAAAGTAGGTCTAAAATAATAGACACATATGGAATAGAAAAAAAAATTATTCGTGGTGATAAAGTTAAATTTTTTTTAAAAAAAAAGTCAATTCACAGATTCCAAAACAAACATATTTAACATAAATAAAGAAATGAAAAAAATTTACGACAGGTTGAAAAATAATCAATAAATTTACGACACAATTCAGACGTTAAAATAAATTGAGCACTACAAAAGCAAAACACAGGTAAGCGTAGAAAACTGGAAGCTCAAAACTATACCCTTATTGTACTTAAACAGTACTTAAACTACTAAAAAAAATTAGTTCTGTTTTACTTCTTCCTAGGGCGGATACGAAAATGAGAAATATGTAAGAGAAAGTCACACCACATGGTAGCAACTGTCAGAAACCATCAAATATCACACACACACACAAAATAACCAGTTAATATGAGATCCACAAACGTCAACAACTCGACACCATTTATTTAGGTTGTGGTCCCCAGCAGCATCACCATGGATCCTGGTTTTAAAGGGACAATATCAATGATAGTTTCCTTTTTTTACGTCATACAACAAATACTCTTACTTATGCTGACTGTTTATGATCGTTTATGTTTCTTACGACTTCAACACAAATGGACCAAATTATTTTTAATGCCTACGAGGAGTCGCTAATTAACAGAGATTATTTAATAAGATGGTATCTTTGAACCAGAGATATTCGAGCAACGTTAAGATTTTTTTCCCCCTTTCATTGGCAGGTAACTTGTATAATATTAGCATGTGGCACAGATCAGTTCTAATTACCTCCCTTTTTCTACACTCATAATGTCGAAAGTAACCTGATAGCCTTTGAGCATAAGAAGAAGTTTTTTTTCCTTCTTCTTCTTTCCCTCCAAGTTATTTTTCCCCCCTCCCAGAAGATTATCTCACGTGACATCACAGAGTGAAAGTTGGCAAAAGTAAACCAGTTCCCTAGTTATGTCAGCGCGTAATTTGACATCGAGATTCTTGTAACATTTGTTGCTGCACACGGAGTTTAAAAGATTCACAGGTTTTCTGGCGTAATTAGTTATGCAACCTTGACGCGAAAGTAATAAGAAAGAAAATTGTTACGGAGAAACTTCGCGGTTTATATCTTTTTTATATCGGATATCTCTGGTTCAAAGATATCATATTACTAAATAATCAGTTAATAATTGACAGTAGAGACTCCTCGTAGGCATTACAATAATTTGGTCCATCGTGTGTTGAAGTCGTAAGAAACATAAACGCTCATAACCAGTCAGCATAAGTAAGAGTATTTGTTATATGACGTAAAAAAAGGAAACTATTATTGATATTGTCACTTTAAAACCAGGATCCATGGTGATGCTGCTGGGGACCATAACCTAAATAAATGGTGTCGAGTTGTTGCCGTTTGTGGATCTCAAATTATTGGTTATTTTGTGTGTGTGTGTGTGTGATATTTGGTGATTTCTGACATTTGTTACCTTGTGGTGTCACTTTCTCTTACATAATTAAACTTGTTGGATTACCACGTTTTCTTCAGCTCGTATGGGAAAAACGTCAGCGAGGAAATCACGAGGGGGGGGGGGAATATACAGCTGTAAATTGACTTGAGACGTACCACAATAACTGGACTAATGAATTTATTTACGAAACTATACTCTGCAAAACCGATATAGCATTCAGGTAACAGAAATTTAGTTGCTGATGACGACTGAAGCAAACTGAGCCATCATCAATTTATACCAGATCTAACTGATGCACTTCACCAGCGACATACACTGAATCAGTTTTTCCAAAAACAATTATTCATGTCCCTTATTTACTAGTGAGTGATCAGTTTTATTGAACGTGCTATGTATCAAATTGCGTATTGCTGCGAAAGCTCTAAAGTTTTTTTTTTAGGGTAACACGCTACATGAGGGTAATCCACATGGTGGTAACTCCTCTTTAATAGCATAGGAAGGGATTTGAAAGGGGGGATGTGGAAGAGGGTACAGGAAGGTAGCCAAGGGTTAACTAGGGTCCCCGGGCTATGGTTTAAGGATCCTACCCGGCAATTCACCTTAAAGTGATGCAGGGAAACCCCTAGAAAAACCTGCTTCAGGTAGGTCGGGCATTTGGTACTTGTCCCACGCCCTTCCGATGGCGGGAGATGAGTTCGCTGTGGGGTCGCAGCTTTCCCCTCACCGTGCCTTGACCGGTTTAGGAGGCAGCTGGCCGACTATTCCAATGGGAACAGCGGACAACTCTTACCGTATGCCCAAGGTCTGCGACCCCGGAACATTCACTTCTCAAAACAGGCCAAGGTGCCTCGGCATGTGGGAACGTTAGTTAAAAAAATCAGAGAAATGTGGAGGCATCCCCAAAGGTAGCCCCCGCCAGAGCTCTCTGGGAAAGTTCACCTGCGAGAGATTGTCTCGCAGGCTACCACTTCGACCAAAAGCTCTAAAGTAATTTAAATCTACTTAATTTTCGTGGGAATCTGCGAGCGTCAGAGTGTGTGTGGGGGGGGGGGGGGCGAGCAGGAGAAGATAAAAACTCCTTTACGGCGAATTGCAGACAGCTTGACGAAGCAAAACTGTCTCCACCACAAGCGAACAGAGACACTGGTAGGACCGCCTTCATAAGTAGATAGATAGACGGTTTCTGTGAGAGTTTAACTATTGGATAACGAGGCTAAAGGGAGCGTTTTCACTCAATGCGAAACAAGAGATACCGAGACAGTCTCGGAGAGCATCTAAGAGAACAATGTATGAGTAATATATATGATAATAAAAGTCGATAGAGGAACATGATTTGATTGTAAAAGATTCAACGCGTGAAGGTCCAGATTCACTGTTCTTCCAGAGTCTATTCCAATGCAGCCAGCTTGGCCATCGCCGTGATTCCAGCGTTCGTGTGCGATAAAATAATAATAATAAAAAAACATTAGATCTTATAGCAACGATTTTGCCATTTCCTCAGAGTTAAATGAAAATACGCGCAGACAACTCCGATTAAATTAATGTTTCATATTTTATAATCGTGTAGTATTTTAAAAATAATTTTTACGTTATAAGAAAAGAAAATTTATGGCAGTTTAAAAATAAAATAATTTATTAAAATGAAAAATTTACGTCTGATTGAAAATAATGAATAAGAAAGATGGCCAATTCAGACCAAAAATATCACACAATGTTTCTGGGATCCTTTCGAGTTTTGTCAACTGACCAGTGCAGTTGTGTCGCTCTAGGGCTCTTCCTCACACCTCTCGAAGGGGGAGACAAGGATCCCAGAAACGTTGTTGTGTGGTATTTACATTATCACTTATTTTTTTGGTTTGAATTGACTATGTTTCTTATTCAAATAATTGATTAGTTTACCAATCCGATTAATTTCTTTTACATGACAGCTATCATCATTTTAATGACGTCCAGCACCACTGTTACGACGAGGGTCTACGTGACAATTTCACGGGTCCCGACTCCCAGCGTGTAAACAGACCCCGTGGCGTGGTAAAGGTCGCTCCAATGAGTGCCCTAATAACCCTGACACCCTTCCAACGCGCTAACACATACGGCCTTTGCTAAATATTGCCATTTCCTGCGAAACGCACATCGCTTTCACCCGTCGCAGCGATGCACTTCTCACCTAATACGGGCCACAATTCCTTCAACAAAGGGTTTCTAAAACTTCAGAATTATCCATATCCAGAGATTTGTCCCATTGATGAAAAAAAAAAAACAATAAAAAAAATCTCGCACATCACTCCGGGGAACATTTCCAGCTCGTAAGACCTGCTTTCTCGTTGTCATGAATACCGCGAAAGTCCATTACGGTGCTAACAAAAGGAGGGGAGAAGGGGGGAGGGGGGGTTGACCACCAGGGACATCTCACATTGGTTTCACAAACAGTGACTCGTTGCCTATTACAGGGAACTCTGAATAATAGATATTAATAAAGACACCCGTGCAAATAGGTGAAACGCCTAGCCTGGATGATAATGGATAATTTTTTTAATAATAATAACTTTCTCATTAACGTATTACCTGATGATGTCCCAATGCTGGGACGAAACGTTTAATTATTTTACTATTCTCAATAATTTTAATAATGGATGATAATGATAATTAACAACTTTGAAGGATTTTACATTACAGACCAACTAACGTTTTTTTTAAAAACTGATATTAAAACCTCAGCCGTTCAGTAAATGAATGAGGGCTAAGCAGCTATAATGGTTCTGAACCCAGGTCATGCTTATGACAATTACGATGACACAATTTCTCCATTTACAAAAGTACGCATAGGCAATTGATGAAATATGTGCATTCACATTCATACATTAACAAGAAATTATATTGGAGTACACAAACAAACAACTTTTAAAGGGAGAGCATTTAAATAAAAGTTTTTTTAAAAAAAAAGCTCTTCAGCAAAGTGTCTGGTGGCTTGGTTGCAATTCTACAGTCATGCTTAAAGGGTCTCAAACGAGCAGAAAGTCAGTAAAAGAACAACAGGAAATTCAACTGCCTACTTGGCAAAATAGACTTCTACAACAGGGGAAAAAGAGTGTCAAGTTACGTGTACATAGCAAACATTATTACAGTGATTGACAAACACCTTGCCCTGGTCACAATAATATAATTTGTCACACTAATAGAAGGTACAGAAAATGATGATGTTATTCAGATTAATGAAGAATAACAAATAATATTGGTTTTAACACAATTAAAGCACTAACTTAGAAAAATTGAAGTCCTGATAATTAGAGAGAAACATTGCCATGGACTGACGTGGTAAGTATTATTCAATCAGGGTACAACTCAATTTGTAGTATTGAAGTAGGGTTGTGGTGGAAGTACATCAAATTGTACTTATGAAGAAGTACAGAATGTAAATAATAGATGTTAATAAAGACACCCACAGTTAAAAGACCATGAAAGGAAAAATCCAAATTGTCCTTCACCGACATTTCTGCAGCGTAAAAGAGTAACATTTTACTTATTTCTATTTATGAATAAGAAAGATAGCCAATACTGTGTGGTATTTAATATAATATAAACCACTGTGTGGTATTTATATTACCCTTTTTTTTGTCTGTATTGGCTATCTTTCTTATTCATTATTTTCCATCAGGCGTTTTCATCTATTACTATTTATGTCAAGAAATAAAGACAAAATCCTACTATTTTATTCGATTTAAATTATTTTTGTAAGATTACTGCTGTTCTCCAAATTCTCTCATTAATTGCCATTAAATTCAGGAATTTCTTTCCAGTTGATTTCATAAGTACATAGGGGTAGTTGATATCAAACTGTTTTCGTTTTTTTCCCCTATTTTTTTTAAAAAAAATATATCAACTGCAGAAACTGTGTTGAAGAAATTACCTCTGCACAGCTGATGCCAAATATCAAGAGACGCATCAAAGAACAGATAACTTCTTTGTTTCATTAATTTCCAAATTCCAGTAAGTCGAAAAGGTTAGCTAAATCGATTTTATCTCCATGTTACCTACGAATTCTAATATATCAATTGCTTAAAATAAATGGATTTGACCGTCTTAACTAATATAACTTTAAAAAATGTTTCTCGCGTTCATTCACACCGTGAAAGCTTCAGCAACAACGCGGGCCGATTATTGAGGAGCTCCATTCTCAGCTTCCTCCCTTGATTAGGGGAGGGGGGAGTTATCAGTCTAATTTTGATTTACGTTAATGAGTAAAAGCCACTGTACTTACATGATGTGACTGGGCATGCATATGGCGGCGGGCTGCTCATAGCTAGCCCTCAGACCTGAAACAAATGGCCACAATTCACACATACATTTGCACAAAAGTTTGAATTACTGAATACTTATTTGAAAATATATTCATGTATAAATCTAAACGTAATATATGCAATATTACACACGAGTCGTCACTTCAAAAAACGGTCGTCTATCCTGCTCTAGTAAGTTCAAATCACAAAATTCGGCATTAACTATATTTTTTTACGTATCATTTCCGTACACAATACTTTCGTCCAATAATCAGACTTTCCAACTTCCCATAGCACCATTATAATACAGACCCTTCCACTGCAGCAAACTATCTGGAGGGTCCGTACAGTATTTCGAACCATAACTTTGGTACCTCCTATGTTTCTTTTCAAACCAAACTAGTCCTTATCAAGTTTTTATTATACTTATTATTTTTCCGTAAAAAATGGCAATCTAGCTTATAAATCATTCCGTTGGTATTCCCTCTTCTTGTATTTTAACTCGTATTTAGAACTTTTCTTTTAATTCTGTTGTAGCTTTCAGCGATCTGCGTCCCCACAGCAAACCCCTCTCCCCCTATCGGAATGACGTGGGATAAGTACCCGATGCCCGACCTACCTGATGCAGGTTTTCTAAGGTTTGTCCTGCATTACTTTTAGGCGAATGCACGGGTAGGATCCTTAAACTACAGCCCTGGGGCCCTAGTTAATCCTTGGCTACCTTCCTCTAAACTTCCGCAACCCCGCTTCCAAATCCCTTCCTATATTATTTAAGGGGAGTTGCCACCATGTGGATTACCCTCATGTAGTCTGTTACCCTAAAAAATTTTTTAAAAAATCCAGTTTTATACAACATATTTATTTAAATATGACAGGAAAGGTGAAACACGGCTATTTAAAGGTTCTACAAAAATATCCTTCACTGCAAAATTTCACATTTATTCTGAACATGTTTTCCGTTTTTTACGGCTGTCTTATTCAAATTTTTCCTCACCGACAATTGCTCACGGCCTTCTACAATTTCTCCTACTACACAAATCTCTTCGTTACGATGTCGTGCTTCAAAGAAACATTTATTGGTGGTGATAAGCTAAAAATAACTGTAACGAAAAGTCCAAATAATTAAGCGTATTGGCTGGCCTTGACAAAAATATTGCAATCACTCTTCAGACATTTTTATCAGTTTTCCAAATAATACGATGTCTCTCCCAAAAAGCTTGCAAATTGCAGTTCAATCATAGATTCGTTTATTATAATTATAAAGGATAAAATCTGATGTCACATTCATTGAAAATATTAACAATATACAGAAGATTAATAATATACATTAGCTAAGAAGCCAATTAAGAAATAATTATAAACAAAAATTACTTGCAAATCACTATCCCCCCCCCCCCAACAATCAAGTGTGCCCTATAAATAAACTGAAATAATAATACACCAAAGATATACATAATAGGAGGCCTAAGAGATTATTTGAGTATACAGCCATAAATGTTGCTATAATTATTTTAAGTTTTAACATTAATGGACAAAAAATTTCATTTAATGTTTTTAGACATTTCAGACATTAATCTCACATATTAGATTTCAGAATCTAATATATTGTTACAATAAAAACTCTGGTTATTTGAGTTGACATCTTTACTGACAATTAATGTTTGTCACAAGGTTGTTTTATATTACAAATATGTTCTTTGAGGCAGGTTTTTAATGCCCTTTTTATTGGTCTGATGTAACAAACATTGCAGCATTTACAGGAATTTTTTGTAACAAATGATAAAGAATGGTTGATTGCAATGTTGTACAATTTAATAATTCAATTAATTTAAAATGAATATTGTTTATTAACATAAGAATGTTAATTTTTATTGTAACAGTTTGCCTGTAATTTGTTGGATTTGATTTTGTGCATTACTTTTGTAGAATACACCTTATAACCCATTAAGACCTATAACTTTTAGCATTTTTTAGGTCACCTTTCTTTGCAAGTAAAGGAGTTTTCCTTTGAGCAAGTAAATAAATTCACTTATCTCAGTTCACAAATAAACAATTTAAATATAATCTCAAACGAAATTAAAACCTGAATAATAAATGGAAATAGATTCTATTCTGCATATAAAAATTTAGTGAGGTCAAAAATTTTAAATAACAACGCAGAGCTCAAAATATATAAAACCATTATAAGACCGTTGTGACTTACATATGCGAGACATGACAAGTATGGACGAAAAGATGTTAGGTACTTTTAAGCAATGGATCTTGAGAAGGATTTACGGCCCTAAAAAGAATAATGATTGTAGCTACAGGATTCTAATGAACCATAAACTCGACAATCTAATTAATCAAGCAATCTCTTAAGGTACGTGAAGAGTAGAAGAATTGCATGGTTTGGACATGTGATGAGGATGGGTGAGAACAGAACACCTAAGAAAATTATGTTGTGGAAACCGGAGGGATGAAGAATACGAGGAAGATCTCAGTTACGATGGATAGACGGAGTTGAGGAGGATATGAAGACGATGGGAGTACGAGGATGGAGACGACTGGCGTTTCATAGGAATAATATTGTTGAGAAGGCAAAAACCCATCCAGGGTTGTAAAGCCAATAATTGAATTGAATGTTTTATTTGCATTTATTATGATTTTTTTTCAAGTATATTTTCATTCCTCATGTTAACAAAATTCTTAGCTTTGCAGGTAATTTTTCCAATAGTTAGTGGACAACTCAATTTGCAAATGAACTTACAATCCTTTTCAGAGGATTTGGGCATATAATTCAAGTACCTATTAGTTGCCCTGGATTCATGACTAGTATCAACAATCTTTTATTAATTTGGAACACAAATCAAAATAAAGTCAATAAAGAAAGCAATCTTTCTCAGTGTAATAGTTCTAAAGTAGGATAACAGTTTAATAAGTGTGTCATTATTATGGTTAGAAGTAGAGTTGTACAATGCAGATGTCAAATGACTGAAGAATCAGGCGATTTAATCCACTCGACAGACCACTCATCACTCATTACTTCTTCTAAATCTAAAATATTAAATAATTTAATTAGTTTAGTTTTTATATTGGAATTTTAGTTTGAAGCAAACCAGTGCGTACTTAGAAATATGAGACTAAACTGTGATAATTTATTATTTACAATTGATTATTTTGGAATCTCTTGAAACATAGTTGAAAGAAAGTAACACATTTATAAATCCCTGCATATAGATGTAAGGTTCAAAAACAACATAGAAATTATTGTTATTTCTGTATAGGTAAAGTGGTTAGAATTAAAATGGTAGTCATTTATTTACTTATTTCAGAAACCATCAAGACGTATGCCACCAAAAGCAAAGAAAGAACACTAAACTACCGCAACAAATACATCGACGACCTCTACCTCCAACAACCTGTAGCAAGAAGATTGAAGAGATTATGGCCAGAAGACATCACTAAATAAATCCAGGAGACCTGCCACTGGACGGTGCCCTACTCAAGACAAATAGCTTTAATAATTACACAATTTACTTATTACTCTAAGTGTTAAGAGTAGATTGTAAATCAGCAACCGAAATTAAAAAAATATATATTTATTAAGAATATGGAAACAGTGTTTTATTTTTTTTGTTAAAAAAATTAATGAGCAAAAGTAAATTAGAATTCATTCCATTGAGTGGCGAGCCATTATAAACGAGTGTGCAGTAGTGATCCAATTCCTGCAATGATCGTTTTTGCCCATTTCTAATTAGAATCTTAACAATGGTTTGTTCCATAATACCAATAATAGTTATCAGGTACATGTGCAAATGCTTGTAAGAGAATAATAAATATATGTTTTTAACATACAACCAGTAATTTGTATTTCAAGTGCTGCATATGTAAATGACTTGAATTAGATGCTCTTACAGACTTTATTTAAGATGAGAATGATAAAATACAAACTCCTAGTTTAAACATATAAATACGATTTGCATAGTTTTGGAATTGGACAACTGACAAAGCCAGATTAGTAAACAGGCTCCACACAAACTGAAGACTGGGTTAAAACCTGAGAACTAAAACTTATTACTAGGGAAACCTAGTAGAAGAAGGCAAGTAACTATTTAGATGCACTTTGACTATAGTGTAAAGCTATAAAAAGTATTGATGTTAATATACACGATTTATTAATAAGATCCACAGTAACGCTCATCCTTAGTCTTCAGCTCTATCTTACTTTAAGTAAAATAAACTCGAATAATATTCTATTGTTACAATGAAAAAATATATACACCTGATTGAAAATAAATAATGAGAAAGATAGCCAATTCAGACAAAAAAGTGACAATATAAATACCACACAATGTTTCTGGGATCCTTGTCCCTTTCCTCAGGTGCGCAAATGAACCTAGAGCAACACAACTGCACTCATCAGTTGACAATACTCAAAACAAAGGGACAAGGATCGCAGAAACGTTGTGTGGTATATATATTATCACTTTTTTTTGTCTGAATTGGCTATCTTTCTCATAAATATTCTATTGTTGTTGATCTACACAAAAGTCAAGTGTAACCAGTATTTATTAAATATACACACTATAATTAGGTTTGTTTGTGAAATGTACGTCATTTTATATTCTGCTGTCTTAAATAATATTGTGCTCATTCATCTTATTGTTGGGCAGTGCAATAGTGTTCTATTTTAAGACAAGGTGATTACACCATAAATAACATTAAATATAATTCTAATGAAAAATTAGAATAATTTACGGAATATACTTACATTCTCGTGTGCTCATGAAAACATTTTACCCTGAAAACAGTCTTACTTTCAGAACGATAACCCTTGTTATCAACACAACACTTTACAAGTATCGGCAAAATTACGACTCTTTAAATGCAAAGATACTGCTTATGTCAATGAGGTTGTTATAAAGATGCTATACTCACATTTTCGATTAATGAAGTATAAAACTTAGGATGAAGGGAAGAAAGAAAAAGATTTATATACACTGCATCAATGACACAGGCTTAATGAAATAAAAAATTATTGAGAATAACACGGTCTTCTTACCATCTATTTATTGTTTTTAATAAGCATGTCCTTCCACACAGTCGTTAAGAAAGCGGTAATGCATATATATTCAGTAGGAAGTCTTTCTTGTCATTCTAGCGTATATAGCTAGTTATTATTTTATTTGCAGAATTTCTTTTGACTTCTGTATTTGTTTATGGGAACTCACTGTATTTGTTCTACAATTTTAGTGATCTTTGGGATGCAGATTTCGATTATCCTCGATTTAGCCTGTTTGAAAATGATGTGAACTTAGTTGTCACTTGTTGCAAATCCGAGTAAAGTGTTAAAATTATCTTGATGAAATGGGTACTATGGAAGGATCGCTCAGTAAATGGACCAATGTGATGAAAGGCTGGCAGTACAGATGGTTTGTTCTGGATAACAATGCTGGATTATTATCTTACTACATCGTAAGTGTAATTATTAGGTCTGAAAACTGAACACCAAAAGTTATCTTGTCAATTAGTCTTATTAAGTATGAATAAAAGTTTGACTGTTAAGTAATTTGGAAGGAATCTGGTTTAATAAACTATATAATGCTCTGTGAATAAATTTGTTCTCAATTCATTTATTATAATACAAAATTTTATGTAATTTACATATTTCCTTTTTGCATTAAACAAATATTTGATATTATAATGCACAGCTTAGTTTAAATTAATTGTTTTCTCATCGTTATTGTCTAAGTAAATTCTAATTAACATTTCATATGAATTTTACCATAAGTAATTATGTTTTAATGATTTCATTGTATATCATTGTTTAATTATTTACAGTCTCGTTATTAAATGCTATTAATCGTAAGTTTGCCAAATTTATTTAGAAACGGCACATATTTTAATGAAACCTTAGTTAAAAAGACCGAGTAGAATTAATTGTTAATATTACGGAAAGTTCATCAGTGTACCTCAAATCTAGAATTACACATTTGTTTTTATTGAAATAATTACCATAATGAAATAAGATTATTTTTTTTAAAAAAGTAATGCAGTATTATATAAAATTACACATTTTTTAATATTTTGCTGAAATTTGTAACTAATGCCTAAATACAACACAATTACATGTTATACATAATGACAAGCATATTTCAACATCGACCTCTGTTTCCTTTCTATCGGGAACTGTTAAAGTTTCCACTGAGAAGAAAACTGAATAGTTTAGCATGTAAACTGCTACATTCATTGAGATTTCATTAAAAAAATATTTGGAATTAAAAAGAATTATTTCTGATTGTGGTTGTAATGTTTAAGGAATGCTTATTAACAATTCATGTTGATCCCATCTTATTACTCAATCTTGGGGTCTGTACTAGAATGACTTTTCTTTTCCAGATAAGATTGTGTGTAAAAACCATAGAAAAGATAAAATAGTACAAATACATTAGGAATAAAATAATATCCATGTACAGGATTTATGTTTGTGTCACATAGGTATCCAGATAATGTGTAGATTATGATAACAAGGAACTGCACCTGTAAGAAATAATTACATTTGTATTTTTACGTCTGTTTAAATTAAAAATAATGCAGTTTTTCAACCAATATCAGACAATTATATTTTTTATTTACGACTACGTTTCGGTACAGGTTTGTACCCTCATCAGGTCTTTCCTGCCAAATATGCTAAATGTTAAAACCTAATTTCACATCCTATTGAGAAAACACAAACTATAGAAGTTTTTCCGAGGCACTTATTCCCAAACTACACACGAGTGCGGTCACAGCAGAACTGAAGAGGATTACCAACCCTCAATAGAATTGTCAAATCCCTTAGGTATTTACGATCTGTCCCTGGTAATCCTCTTCAGTTCTGCTGCGACCGCAATCGTGTGTAGGTTGTGAATAAGTGCCTTGGATAAACTTCTAAAGTTTGTGTTTTTTTCTATAGAATGTGAAATTAGGTTTTAACATTTAGCATATTTGGCAGGAAAGACCTGATGAGGGTACAAACACATTCCAAAACGTTGTCATAAATAAATAAAAAATATTGTCTGATATTAGTTGAAAAACTGCATTACTTATAATTACATTTAAATAAAAATATATGCTCAGCAAATCCATAAATATAATTTTTAAACTTGCCAATGCTCTAAAAAAAAATAATATGCAACAGTTCATTCAATGTAAAAAAGAAAAAAGTTTGAGTAGGTCTGTAATCATCTGCACATATGTCAGTTGAATGACACCCAGTGACAATGACAATACTGTTAGATGTACTGTAGTTATTTTCTGTCTTGTTATTAATTATTTTCTACCTAGCTTAAATTTATTACTCAAAAATGACACCGAGGACACAGCTATTAAGAAACCTTGTAGTATAATTCAGCACCCCAGTTTCATCCATGGAAATTAAATAAGTAACTGTCTTTCTGAATTGAAAAGAACTTAATTTTATCTGTAATATACAATAGTTCATATTTACCTTATTTGTGAAATGAAATTCCTTTCAATTCAATTAGACATCAAGACGAGAAATTTTTGCAAACAGTTTTAGTAAAAGTAGTGAATTCACAATAGAATTTAAACCTTAAAATTGTTGAGCTCAAGAATGGTGTTGCTTCTAATAATTAAATAACTAACGTTTTGGCACATTTCCTTCACAAACGCAAGAACAGCTGCTGCAAATCTGTTTTGAAGCTTTTATTTATTTTGCCACTAATTACATGAGTGCTACGCCCATATTAATATATTTACAATACAAAACATTTGTGTTAATAGTGTACTAATTAGATAAATAAATAGCCAAATAAAAGACAAAAAGATGTGCTATATTAAATACTACACAACATTTCTGCAATCCTTGTTGCTTTCGTTAGGTGATTCAAAAATGCAAGAAAGACACACTGTGCAAACCGATTAGTCAACCTGTTTGTTTAGTATATCATTCTTGCAGCTCTTGCGTTTTTCAATCACCTTACTAAATTGAGAAGGATTGCAAAAATGTTGTGTGGTTTTTATATTACCACTTAAATTCATCTGTTATTTGGCTACTTTATCTAATTGTTTACAAGATTACTGTGCTTTTCTCAAATTTTATTTTTAACTAGCTTGTTGCCTGGCATTGCCAGGTACTTTTCTTAGCTACTTTCCTTAAGTAAAAATGAGTTATTGCCAGTAAGAATTCTGCAGCAGATTGTCAAAAGTTATCATCACTTTTTTGTCTGAATTGGCTATCTTTCTTATTTATTTTTATTATTATTATATTTCTCAAATAATTTAAGACAGGATCTGAAGATGTTCCAAATCAAAACATTACGATGTATTTTAGTTTATGCTTATACATAAATATTCTGACTGTTTACGAATTTATACTAATTTAAATATACTATGTATACACACAAGTATATATATAATTGCAATATTGGTATGGAAAGGAAAGAGAGGTAGGTTGTGGCTTTCCTGAAAGTGAAGTGAAGTGCGGTGTAGCCATAGGGAACCGAAGTTTGTTCTTCAAATTTTCGGAGCCTCTCAGCCTCCTTCTTCAGGAAGGAGTGTTGCACCATTTCGTGCGCTGGCCAACTGTGGAGTTTTGACCGCTGCACGGCTAGTAGTCCATAAACAATTAACACCCCACCAGGCCACTAACTTTCTCTCTCAAGGGGAGGTCGTGGCATAGGAAAGGTTCTGATAGTGATCATTCATACAAAGTCTTTTTATTTTTTGAAGTGAGAGAGAAGGAGTTGAGTAACAGAACCTTTCCTATGCCACGACATCCCCTTGAGAGTGAAAGTTAGTGGCCTGGTGGGGTGTTAATTGTTTATGGACTACTAGCCGTGCAGCGGTCAAAACTCCACAGCCGGCCAGTGCAGGGAATGGTGTAACACTCCTTCCTGAAGGAGGATGCTGAGAGCCTCTGAAAATTTGAAGAACAGCATTCGGTTCCCTATGGCTACACCACACTTCACTTTCAGGTAAGCCACAACCTATCTCTCTTTCCTTTCCATACCAATATCGCAATTATATATATATATGTAAGCTATCTCCCTGTATTCTTTACAAATTACTCACCATTTGAAGGAGAGTCAATATTTTCTTCCAAGGGTTTACCATCGCTTTGCATGTTTCTCCCAAATTTGCCATCAGGTAATAAAAGTACATGACTGTATGTATGAATGAATTTATCATCAGAGGAAAACTTGTCATAGGCCCTGTAAAAGAAAATAATATATATTAATGTGATTAAATGTTGTTCCTGTTGAATACTTAACAATTCAATTTATATGTTCCATTTTATTTATGTTGCTTATTTAAGCAATTTATTTTTAACTTTGTATAATTGTGAATTTTTTTTTCACTTTAAATTAAATTTAAGGTAGCTTTTTAAAGAACTGTGTATTACGCCCCCACCCACACAACCCCAAATGCAAGTGGCTGAATTGGTGGGCGCGCCGGCCACTGAAGAACACCCTTCCAAGTTTTCCCGCAAAACCCTCATCACATCGCAGTTCGCTCCGTGTCGGCCGTGGCTCCCCATCCCGCTGAAACTACGCATTCCCATCATCAACGTCTTCAAGATTTGGCAGAAAACATTAGTAGACTATATTCACATAACCGAAAAAGACTGCCATTCCGCCACGATGTTTTTGGCGCTTCTGTCCCTGGTCTCTTTTCCACTCTTACGTTTTCCCCGAAGTTGCTGCCCACGTAATAATCGATTGCTGGCCAGGATCACGAGCTGGAGCGGCAATATTGAAATTCCAGCTGTATGTCGTCGATGGAGTAAACGTTAGAAAAGGAAGCATCAACTACAAGGAGAAGCTGTTCCTTCGGTACTAAAGTGAAATGGAGAAAAAATACACCGACAAAGCCGTTCGAATTGAACTATCTGCACCCTCTAGAGGCCAAATGTCGCTTTCTGTCTGCCCAATTCAAATCACAAAATTATTGCTGTATCTAATTAAGTTATTTTATGTAGCCATTATTTATGTTTGGTAGTAGCTATTATTTGTTAAGTGTACTTCAAACCGAACTTTCCAGAAGATTTAATTTATTGATTATATTTATTGTTTTCATTTGGGATGAATACAGGAATAAGACTTTTTAAATTTTGTTAGGTACGTTTATACCAAAACATATAGAAATACGAGATAATAATTTTACTTTCATAAATTGAGCCCCATAGATTTTATTTTAATGTAAATTTATTTATAATAGTTCTCCATATTTAGTTTTCACTATTTAACATTTAAAAATTACAACAAAGATTGTATCAATGAAATATCCATTACTTTCAAAGGATAATGACTGTGAACTGTTTAAATTTTATGGTAACCACATAAGATTAAAATATAATTGAATAATTAATACAATGTGCAAATAATGAACTTTTATAATAATAAAATATAATACAATTCAACTTTGTCAGGCTTATATTTTAAACTAAATACCCTTGTTTTATATTTTTATGTTCGGAGTAACAAATAACAGCTGGCTCATGATTTATTCACAATTTCACTACTGCAACCAATTTTATTAGATTTTTTTTGTATCAAAATAATAAAGCAGCAAATACATTAAATATTTCCATGACAATAAAAACGCCATGCCTTAAACTAATTTATAAAATATGATCGTCTAATACTAAGAAAAAATTATTTTCACATTTGATCATACCTACACAACAATTCAAGCCAATCCACATTAATGTTAGAGTTGTCACGTGGTGATAAATGTGCAAGAAAGATGCTTGTTTATTCTTCTTGCGTAGTACAAAAAATACCTGAAGGAAAAATAATTATAATATCCATGTCTCTCTCAATTTACTGTAATTTATAAGCTGATATGATTTCTTACTGTTTCAAATAGATCCAAAATCCTCAGTACCATTGCTTTCCAAAATAAATCTAGGAGCTGAAATTAATAATACATTTCATTTTATATTTTAATAATCATTTACATTTAATAATATTTGGTATGTTCAGGTGTTTAATTGCTTGAAAATAAGAGAGGTAAAGAGAGAAACTAGTAGATCTACATAAATGAGAAAGGATAATTCAAAGAGAGGAAAAATGATAGGCTAGTTTCTAACAGTAAAGAAATCTGTATGTGTGACACAAAAAGATGCCTTCCAGGACTGGGGTGAACCATGTAGCTCCATGTCTAAGCTCTGAACTGATGCTCTTCAGACAAACAGGGTTGTTTACTGTTTGAAATTAGTCGGTCACCCCATTCCTCTTTTGACATTACCTTTCCATCTTATCTAGATTTTTTTTTTGGACAATCAATCAATATTATCTCTGTATTAATTCTCATGTAAATAGAATTCATTTACATAAAGTTTCAAATAGATTTTTCATTCTAACAGATCGATGGTTACTTCAACCTCTTGTTGACACTTAGTTTCAAATGTAGTGTGTTGAGCCTCTTCAGAATTATTGTTAAAGAAAATAATTGTGATCATTTCACATATTCATTTCCATGAATCTAATAATTATTCAAAATTATTTATAATTAAACAAAATAAGTTGCAATGCTATATTTGATATAATAATAATGGCAATAAACCAATGAGCAATTATAATTGAACAGACAATGAATTTAACACTAATCAGGTCTTGCTCACTTAATAAGAAATAAATACTCACTGCAAGTGATTTTTGATCATATGAAATGTGCACTTTTGAGCACACAATAGCTGAGAGATCTGAAGAATTTTCTTGACCTAACTGTAAAAAACAAACAAATATATGTAAATATTTAACAATATGAGTAAATGTAATGTTTGAAAAATGTATGACAAATTTTTTAAATTTATAAAACAATTGATGATCTTGTACAGACAATTTTTATTTTTTAATTATATTGTAAGAAGATACAAATAGGTATCGAAATGTCGTTACAATATAAATAAAAAATAAAAAGTGTCAACAATTGTTTTATTAATTTGAAGACGTTAAATTTTAAAAAAATGGTATTTTCTCGAATTTTTAATATGGCATTGTTATGTAGTTTCTAAACTTTAATTAGAACTACAGACTTTAACTGTGAACTTAAAATTTTCACTGAAATATGTTATCTGGTACATCATACATCGGGCAGACTGGCCGGTCCAAGAAAACCCTTTGCAGTATAATTTGTCCTCTGTTATGGATACAAACCATAATGTAGCCCTGGAAGAGACTAGTATACTTGCCAGGGAAAATTCATTCTGGGCAGGAAAGATTCTGGAGGCAATTGAAATCAGAAAGAGAACAGCTAATTTTAACAGAGACAATGGATATAGCCTACAGACTCCTATTCTTTTCCTGCATCAGGAAGAAACAGAAAAACTTAGCAACACAAATACAATTGACAGACTCAAGGTTCCTTTGAAAGTCTGAATGCCGATATAATAGGACATAGGCACAAAACTCATCATTCTTGGTCTAGCCTTGAAAATGCTTGGTATTCACAAGAGAAACATTAGCAAACTAGCTGAAAACAAATTACACAACAGCCCAAAATCAGACGGTTTCTAATTAAGTTTCATCAGCCATGAAAAAAATTAGTTATTTCATAAGTTAGCTTAGTATTTGGAACAGTATGTTACCACAATTCTCCATTTGGTTATTATTGTCATTTATAAACAACAACAAAATTGTTGGTACATTTATAAGTTTCCTGAAATATGTTATTTACCATTGTTAGTAATCATTAAATAATGTAGATTTTCCCAGTGTATTGATTCTCGGTTTATCGACTGGATCAATTGTTTATTTAAAAACATTGTTTCAGCAAAATTCACCTGACAATGGCAGAGATTGATTTCACTGAAACATGTTTTAATAAATAATGCACATGGTTGACTTTTCAAGAGTCTTTTATTAAGTTAACACTCGTTTGTTATTTAGCCATGTTTCTAGAATCATCAGATTCTAATCCTAATGATTTGTGTATTTTTGATGGACTACTCAGAAGGATGTAGTTATTTCACTTATTAATCCTTGTCATATTCCACTCTCAAAACACATTTTAATCATATACTTCAAAATAATTTAAATTTTCCACATACCCTAAAGAATACATAGGCTGATCCAATTATTTGAATAACATTATAAACTCGAATCACAGTATCAAGTTGGAATGGCCTTCTGGTTTTCATAAATTGTGGTCCACACTTTAGTACAAAATACAAGTAACTGCTGATGATGATAATCACTGGATATGGAGTCGCCACTATGAACCAATCTTTGATTCGAGGATCTGCTTGAAAAAAATAATATTAATGAAAAATCCCTACTACTTGAGTGTAACTACATAATTAAATATTTCATTTTAAATCTATACATATTGAAGTAATATAAAGAAATATTTCAGTTAATATATTTTTCAGACAGACATTCCTGTGTATCAGAAACTTATAGATGAACAGTCTAAACAGTTTTAATTAAGTACTTAAAAATTGACAGACGAAATGAGTTATTAACTTACTGGTACATTTAATAATTTGCATTCCAAGTTTTATTATAGACCAAGTAAAATGCCACAGCAGAAAGCGACAATATAAGTAAAATGAATTAGAAGATCAAGTGTATTTAACTAATGAATGTAAACTTTCCCAGTATAACTATTAATAAATTTTGAAGACAGCGGTAGAGAATGACAACAGAAATGTCAATGTCGTAAAACCTGACCTTGTGCTCAAACGTGAAAAATTTATTAACAAGTGTATTTAACTTTTGTGCCACATTCATAGAAACTTACAAATTTGTTTGATAGCCAAATCAGCCCATGTTTGGTCATTTTGGAGTGTCCCTAATAAATACAAATTTGGATTTAGCACTCACCACTTGTGTCATCAAATGTGCGGTGGAAGAGTTTAACACTTTCTCGTAGAATGTATGCCATTTTGAATGTATCCCAACCTTTGTTAATTATCTGAAAAAGAAAAACATTAATACAGTATGTGTAGAACTTACATGTTAAGTAATTTAAATGTGAATTGTCCTGATTGCAATATACCACAGTTCTTTCAGAAAAAACATGACAACATAAGGAAATGAGACAGCCCACAGTTTCATTGTATCAATTGAATTTATTGTTTTCAATAGATTTGTTTTCACGTCTTCTGTCTTAAATGTGAAAAGGTGATCAATTTACTGGAAAATCTTTATATTATGGATCCTCAAGTTCACAAATAGAGCAATCAGGTTTCTCATAACATGTAAATTAATATTTAATATATGCTCAAATCACTGATATAAATAAGAGTTGATGAACATCAGAGAATACTAACTGAAATAACAAATCACTTCACAACCATTGTTCCATTCCATTACCTTTCGCTTTCAAAATTAAAGAAATTAGGTCTAATTTGTATAAGACTTTTAATTTAATTGGCTTGAACAAAGTTAACATTAATGTATGTTTCTGGCAGCAAATGGGTGATTTTTTTACTTTTTTCAGTTGACCTTGCACAAATCAAACTCAGGGTTGGGAAGAAATGATTGTAGTCTCAATTAATAAATTAGGAAACAAGCAAGAGACTGGTGGCTGCAAGCCAGTTAGCCTAACATCAGATTCAATCAAATTGAATATAATAGTAGAATATAATAGGATTGCATAGGGGGGTTATAGCATGGATACAATAATTCCTTTAAAAATCTCGAGTGTGTCAAAGTAGGAGAAACAAACATTTAGGACATCATAAGAGGTCCCCCAGGGTAGTATTTTAGGACAATGCTGTACTTGGCCTAAGTAAATTATCTTGCAGTAGTCTTAAATCAGAGACGAAATCTTGATTTTTAAAATGAGCTTTTTTCGAAGAAAACTTTAATGTTTATGCATTAAAATTAATTATTTGAAGAAGTATATCTTTCAAATGAATATTACCGATATGTGCTATGAAACTGAATTAAAGGATCTCTGAATTAAAAAATCTCGACCGGACCGTGTCTTCCGACATTTTCAAGCTGTTGTGATGGAATCCAGAATTGGAAGAAATAAGTATGAAGGTGACACACGGGGGAGGGGGGGGGGCAATTATCACTGTAGGAAAATTCGTGCCAAAGAAAAAATGTGGGCAAATTCTCATGTGTAAATATAAATATAGAAATCTTGAACAATTTCCCTGAATACCAAAATTATACTATCCTCAAACCGAGGTGATAAAGATCTCGACGAGGCTTCTAGGCCCAGTAGTTGTGTCTAGAGAAAAGTATTGAAAAGTTTAATAACTTTGGAAGTCTCTAACTATTGGTCGATCCTATGTTAATCAAATACATATTGGAACCTGTAAACTACTTAAGCGAATTTAATAACTACGAAGTTATACCACATAATGCTTATCGTTACGTTGATTTATTGCCCATAAATATTTCCGCTAGATTGTAATTGTTCCTTTAACATGTAACACGTGGTTGTTACGCCGGTGATATTTTTTCCGCAAATTTCACAGTGAAATGCATTTCTTTAACATAGGTTTTTACGCTTATTCACTGTCAATTTGAAATTTTTTAACCGTATTTCAATTTCCTTAATAACAAACAGAACAGAGGCGTGATTAATAACTCACTAGATATTACGAGTCCATAACCACGGATGTTCCTGGGTCCACCCCGCTCTTCCAAATGCCCTCCGAACGTCGTCCGCACTACACTAATATGTAACATCACCTTGGGAAATTGATTTGATTATGCGCCCAACACAATGCTGGGTCCATGATTTGCAAGTACGTAGATTGTTAACACGGAATAAGGTTTAGAAAAATTTCTTCATTCTCTGTTCAACATCAACATGCATCGCGCATGCACGTTATTATCGCCGATCCTGGGTTTGAGTATTCACGAGTTTCTTAACGTCTTGTTATACCACTGGCTTGAATCCTCCATATGCATTTATAAACATCAGCCTCCCTTACTAGCACCATTAGTTTTTTTTCATTTCCAGTGCGTGTGTTACGTCCAATTACTCACTGCCCTCGGTTCTAATGTCACTTTCCTACCATCAAAATGCCATCAAATTACTTGAATTCTGTATGAAACAGCTCAGTACACTGTCAAGAATATATTCTTGAAAAAAAAATCATACCTACTTCCATTCATTGTCTTACGTGTCCCACAATATAACTAACTACAGTCCCTTTTTAACCTTCCAATTCCACTCAAGCTGTGCTTAACTATGAAACTGGCATTTTGCATTAAGGAACCTGCTGTGTATATCAATAGTCCAAGGTGCACATATTCTTTCATATTTTCCACTAAGTAACATCACATAAATTATATATATATATATATAATTGATATGTATAGAAAAGACAAAAATGTAAGGTTCGCCTGAAATTGATAATCGGAGAGGGAAACATTTCAATATATTCGGAGGCACCAACCTCCCTGTTCTGACGATGTTACTGCACTTCTTGCGATACACTGGCATGAAGTGAAATAATTCCTCTAAAAATTATTGAATGTTTCCTCTTAGTAATAGCGTCAACTACATCAATTTCAGGTAAGCCATATTTTCTCTCTTTTTTTTGTTCATATCAATTATTTTGACAACGTCACTTCATCCTTAGTAATATTTGGAAGGAATTTGATGGTATTCAAATAAATCATGCCATGAAAGCTCGAGAAGCAGTTATTTGATCAATGTGTAATCCCAGTAAAGATATATAGATAATAAATGCAGTTCACTTAATTAATTGTATTGCCTTAATACAAAATTTTCATACTTTTCCATTAATTCTTCATTTTTATTATCTTTAAAAAGTTATTTATTTATGATAAACCCTAATTGTTTCAATAATTTCAATGTTGGTTTCATTTCTCTGACTCTTACACTTTAAACCAGTATATACACATTTGAATTTTTAAAGAAGATTTTACATTTAATTTCCTTTATAACTTTTGACTTTCAGACTAGAGAGAAAATGATGAGAGGTGTGAGGAGAGGATGTGTTCGTCTACGTGGTGCCGTAATTGGCATTGATGATGAAGATGACTGTACTTTCACGGTAACTGTTGATGGCAAAACATTTCATCTACAAGCTAGGGATGCAGAAGAAAGGGAGCGCTGGATCAGAGCTTTAGAAGACACGATCTTGAGGCATGCTCATAGGGTGAGTGGAGATTCGCCAAGGAAACACACAGAGTTTTTAGATTTTATCAGGTCAAAGTTGAATTCCGTGCTTGTTTTCTTTCATGTTTTAAATATATATATAAGCTCACATTTTGTAGGAAATTTCTTGGCTATTCAAGTTTAAAATGTTAGACGTCAGGATCTCCGTAAAAAGTTTGTTCAACCATTATTAAGGAGTTATTCTGTAATTACGTTTATTTAATTTATGTAATACAAAGGTGTTGTTTTGAGATTGATGTTTTTTGTTATTTAATTACATGCTGGATCACACTTGATCTTCTAGTCCAGGATGTATGGAACAGGCTCTATTCATGTAAGTATTGTAAGAGCAACGTTAACCATTAACTTAATTTTGGAAATAAACATTACACTCTCAAAACAACATTAGAACAATTTATGAGACCTTCTATAAAATATGAAGTAAGATTAGAATTTAATTGAAGTGGCGATAACGCAAGTTCATTTTATTTTGTATGGTAAGAAACTAAGTTGGTTTACCAAGCTTGTGAGCATAAAACTGAAATCGATATTTAATCATTAGTTGAATGATTAATAATCTTTCTTCAATATTTGTGTGTATTCTTTTAATTTAATTTTTTTTTGCACCAAAAAAAAATGTTATTGAATAATCTCAGAAAAAGATTTTGACTAGTCGATGATTGTATATACTTCATTTCATGTGAGTTGACGTATTCGCTCATTATTACACAATTATTACATGGAAGTATTTTAAATCAAGGAAAGTCCTCCGGCTGAACAGTCTTGTTCTCAGAATTCACTTTACAATTTGAATGACCTTTAAGTCGACAGAAATGAGAAGCATTCAAATCTAAACTATCAGAAAATTCTTGGGTCAACACAACGGATTTTCGGCAGAGTTCTTTTTTTCCGTCGTGGTTAATTTTACGGATTCTTCGCAGTAATTACAAACACATACATAAAATCCAAATTCAACGACCTGAAAAGGTGGAAACTATGTGGGAAGAAATAGAGTTGACATATTATCCTACAATGCAACTGGAAATGATTAATGGATGACGACCTTTAGACAAGGGAAAAGGATTTCGATTGTTCAAGTTCGAATTTTCGTGCTACGATTCAAATATGTAAACACAATTCGGTAAAATTATTATGCATATACTGAGTAAACTGAATGAATCAAGCTATATTCGTTCGTTGACCCGAGACAGGTGAAATTCAAATAATCGTAAAATATTCCACCAGCAACCGTAATGTTGCTATGTTCTAAAAATCATTAAAAAAAATTATATTCTGTTGAAGCCACTCATTCCTTCTTATCTGTCTACATTAATTATTCCATTCCATTCCTTGTTCTCCCCCCCCCCCCCCAACCTACCGGTTTTCGTTATTAATGTGCGGCAATCGCTAATGTCATATGGGTAACGAAAAGCTTCCAACAGACAAACTTCACTTTTCTTTTTTAATTTTGCAGTGCCGTATCATTTCATTTCCCAATTCTCGATCAATATCCTGTCAATTTAGTAGTTGTCTTTCACCTTCTCTGCTTGCATTGCAGTCTACCGCAATAGCGGTTCTATATAATCGATGTTTGCCCCTTTGGCCTAGTAGAACTGAAAGGAAGGGAGAAGAAACTCGTCTATACGATTCTGCGAAATTACGTCTGCACCAGTTGCACGAGTTGTTATTAATTGGTGAGACATTCCAATATTACGGTTATGGAAACGTTCAGTGTTTATTTTTTTTTGCTGTGTTAATAAATTTAAAATTTCTCCGACACTACTCTACACTAATTGGCAAATTAATAGTCGATTTCTTATGAAACAACATAACTTATTTAATTTACAGTCTAAAATCGTAATATTTGTTCACATTTAACAGATTCCCTGCCCCAAGTGTTTGTCACATGGATGTCCTTAAATATGTTGAATATCGTATGTCAATCCATTACCGATCATTTATTGGCATTCAGGCAATTATTGATAAATTAAAATATAAATTTGACACAAATTCTGTCTATGCATGTGCACGCACACAAAATTGCCATTTATCCTGGGCACTGAGCCAATTTAAAATACAAGTAATATGATAGAAGATTACTTGTTTTTTTTTCTTGAAAATTATTTCCTAAACTTTGTGGTGCTTTGCAGAAATTAAAACATTATTAGTATGAAGTTAGGTTTTCTAATAACTGCTGTTAATTAATCGCTATTCATGTTATTGCATTATTTAGACGTCAAAGTTGAACTGACAAACTATCAAAAGTGACTGCAATTATATGTATTTTATTAACGTCAAAAAAACATTGATTAAAGCATTTGGTTATCAAGACTTAATTTGTATGTAAGAAATGGATACATTATGATGATTTGGAGAATAAATAGGCAATTTTCCTGAGTCAGATTGAACTAAGTCCATGTCCGTAAGAAGTTCAATCTCTTTGAACGTAGTAAAAAAAGTGTCTCTTCACACATTTCATGCACATCAAATATATGGGGAAAAAAAAGTAATTCTTTTATAAAGAATTGTATACAAATTATGTAGTGCTAGAAAATGTTTCACGATATTTCATTTGATTTACAGTATTGTTAACCCACAGTACAATACACAAAAATAAAACCTGTTGACTTTACAGGTACGTTGGGATCCATCTCGACCAGCACCCACAGTTAGAGATTTTGATAAACGTCTCGCTGAAGCAGATGCCTACTTACAGATCATAATAGATCAAGTAAAGGTGAGTTAACTTTTGATACTTTTCGTCAGTGTCTACTAATTTAAAAAATATTTCCATCATTTTACATTCACATTTATTTAATGCTAAAAGAATGCATCATATAACATGAAATATTTAAGAGCATCAGAATGAACTGACATCTGTTAAATCACATGTAAAAGAGGGATATGGTGTTCGAGAGGACTGACTCATCTCAGCCACAGAAATACTATAAGAAACTGTCTATCTAATAACTGTCAAATAATGTCTAAAATATTATCCGCTAACTTTTCATATCTGTTACATCTATAAAACAATTTGGTGTTCATATACTGTATCACATGAATATAAGTCAACAATCATTAACTTTAAAGTTCATGAACAAGCAACACAATTTTAGATTAATAATTAATTTTTAACAGATTTTCATGCAATTAAAACCAATTTTAAATTATTATCTTCTATATTCACATTAAAGGCTTTGGAATTACGAATGGAAGATAACCAAGATCCGATAGTTCAAGCTCGATTTGCTGTCATAAGGGATCTTGCTAATGTAAGTATTAATGTAGAATGGCATTTACATATTGTAAGAACACAACATAAAGTAGTACATTAATGTGCAAATCAATTTCAGTTCTGTTTTGTCAACTTTTTTGTAAGTAAATTTGAAATAGTTTTATATTAATTTGTCATTAATTATAATTTCTTAGTATTGAGTAGCTGTTATGATTTATTCCTTTCCTTTAATTCCCGTTTGCCAAACATAATACAACTGTGTATACTCTATATAGTTTTTGGAATATGCAAGAGAAATTGCACAGGTGTTACTGAATACCTGTTCAATTAGGTATGTGTTGTAGTGCAAGAAACAGTCTCACAAAATTATGAAGTATCATATTGCAAAATTTACTACGCTATTCATGTAAATAAAGTTTGACATTAATAATTTTATGTTTATAAAACTAAATGTACATCCAGTTAATGCATTCATAATTAGTGAATTTGAAAACCTTAAGATTGTAGTCAATGTTTGGTTTGTCTCGTGAAATTGAGAAAGTTAACACATTGAAGGAATAGGATTGTCAATAACATTAACTAGTGCCAAACAAAAAATACATTTCAAGTCATTTCTACTATGAATTTTAGGTTTTATGTACCTAAGTGAACTCTAGAAATATTACAAGTGCAAATAAAGAACAAATAATTTTGAAACATAATTAAATACTAATGCTTCCATAAAAGTCTGGTAAAATGGGCTAGTAATGATATAAAGCTTAAAAAGTTTAGGATAAATCTGTTGTGAATAAAGATTCAGCTGAAAGACCAATGTGACAATAAAGTTTTAAGATTATTCATCTTTAAGAGAAGCCAGGCTTAAAGAATGTGATAAGAGTCAATTGATGTTGTTTGTATAATGTCCCAATTTCTTAATAGTATGAAATCATATTACACACACATTAAGTGCAAGTATCTATTGTTAAAGTAGTAGTTCATTATAACTAATATAATGTGAATGTTACGGTTATATCAGAAATTAATAAAGCAAGAATCTCATGAAAACTAGTTACTTTCAAGAACAGTGAGTCCAAAGGAATTTCATAAAATCCATATGAAGTCATTGTTATGAGAAAACCTGGCAAGACTAAAAAATTAAAAGCGGAAACCATGTCGTTTTGAATGTATAAGGATAGATTAACTCAAAATTTTCTCAATGACTAGATTTTGGAATGATATACGACATGCAGAATGAATAAAACATTATTGACACTGATAGTCACTATTAAGCTGTGTTTTCATTACACATTCAGTAAATAGAATTCTCTGGAATATTAGTGAGACCACGACAGTGGGTCACGTTTGCCCCTTTACTAAATCTCACATTTTCCAAAATTCCCCAACTCTATTATATTATATTATATATGCATATTCAATCATTAGCCTGACAAAGATTGTATAGCCTTATGTTGTTGTAACCAAGTGTCACCAACGATAAACAACAGAAATATTAAAACCTCTGTTGAAGCAATTCAAACCCCTCCATAATAAATTTCACTTTTTCATGAATTTGTTCAATTTTTGAAAACATTTTTGTGTTTAAAAGGTTGAATCCCTGTGATATTTTAAATACGCCAAGACCCAAAAACACATTAAGAAAAATCTGAAAAATATCGCGACTTAAAGAAAGAAACCCGGTCACATATTATGTTTCGCACGTTTTCCAAGTACCATTTAATACAAGAGTATCGGTTGAAATTCTAACCTGAAATTAAACGTTCTCTAAATTTCTTTAGCAATGTTGGTAATATACAAAAAATTTAAAATTCTGCAGAAGAATAAACGTAAAAAGGGTCGTAATTAAGGAGATTTGATTGCACGAATCAAAAAATAAATTAAGATGAAAGAACCTTCGTCTCATAAATAATAAAATTGTTCGTTTATAATCTTCTTCAAGTTACCAAGACTGTATCAATTCCACGATAACTGGAATTATTTACGGGCAATAAGTCGACGTAATACAAAGCGTATGCGTTTAAACCTCGTCAACGACATCTTTTATTAATCCATTATTATGGTTGTTAGAAAGAGAAAAAAATTAAATAAATAGAATTCATCAGAAATTTGATCGTTTTTAATTTCACTCAAATATGCCCATATTTTAATCCCTCTAGGCCGTACCTTTGACGCTTTATAATATAATTATTTGCCGTTAGCAAAAAATAAGTTGAAATCACTTTTACAGTAATGAACCTAGATGGTTTAGGCCAGACTCGGACAAACGGCAATAAAAGAATTTATCCGAGTGAAGTCTACTGAATGTGATAGCTTAGATGATTTTCCACATGAAGTGGTAATTATTTTCGTTTCAATCGTGTAACTTTTGTCTACATTCTACTTTTTTTTACAGCTTGCATATTATTAATTAGTCTGAACTCTAGATGCAGTGTTTAATAAGTTACCTTGAAAATTAGAACAAGTATCTATTCGATTTGACGAATCATAATCCAATAAAATTTATAAAAAAGATTTCTTAAAAGCGTATTGAATGAGTTTATATCTGTGTTATAAGAACATG
This sequence comes from Zhengitettix transpicula, assembly GCA_037074705.1. Classification (NCBI taxonomy): domain Eukaryota; kingdom Metazoa; phylum Arthropoda; class Insecta; order Orthoptera; family Tetrigidae; genus Zhengitettix; species Zhengitettix transpicula. Next base: position 14,594,961 of record CM073594.1, on the reverse strand, counting down.
GCCCTAAGTTACAAAGTCGTCAATTTCGCGTCTTAAAGTAATAACGAACTAATTTTAAAATAAAACTGAATCATACAATTAAAACAGCCATCATTTAATGCTTCACAATTTCTAAAATACAAGAAAAATTTCTTTATGTACTGATTTTATTTGTTGTCTTTGTCATTGTTACAGAAATTTAAATATTTTTAACCTAAACAAAAGTACTGATTGTTGATTACGCCAACATTAAAATCGATGCTCAATAAACGTATCTTTACAAAACTTACAAATAAAAAGCATAATATATAGCAGTATGTACTTACGAATTACAGTAATATATAGAAATAACATCTCGGCTATTAAGAACATTTGAAAATTCCGGACTACACAGGACTACCAACCAATAAACGTAAAATGCAATTAGTACGTCAACCTGAGATGTTACATTTTCACTGCCCGAGTTAAATTCTTTTTTTAAAATGTCTGCTGTAATGAATTTGGCGAACGCTTGTGCGTAAATTCATCACATGATTATACATTATAATAAATGTTTTGGGTTTTAACGACAGATATGTTGTATTTAATAATGTTCTCTGTTTCATAGCGAGATACCTCGCACGTTTCGAAACAAAGATCACTGTCAACTCAACAACTGTTAACAATACATTCTGTTCTCTGCCTCTGCTTATCCACGTTTATTTTATCAATTTTTTAAAGATCATATTACACATTTTACCGTCCGTAACATTGTTTAATAATGGAATACAGTTCCACTGCTAGATAACCGACACATCGAAACCAAAGATTGTTAACAATATTTTTCTACATATATTGATTGTTCTCTGCATCTGCTTTTCCACGATTATTTTCATCATCCTTTTTCTTTTTAAAGATCGTACTGTTTTATTTTATGATGGTTAAAATAATGAATTGTGAATAGGAAAGACAGCCAATCCAGACAAAATGGCTTTCGAGTTTTGGCAACTGACAAGTGCAGTTGTGTCGCTCTAGGCTCTTCTTAGCACCTGACGAAAGGTACAAGGATCCCAGAAACGTTGTGTGGTATTTATATTACCCTTTTTGTCTGAATTGGCTACCTTACATACTCATTATTTTCAATCATACGTGTTTTTTTTTCATTTAGAATGGTGTTTAACGCCAAAGATTAGTTTCGTTAACACCGTCTTTGGTTACGGCAAAGATGATTGGGCAATACGGTTGAATAAATTATGTTTCGTAAATTGACGTTGGAGACGTGTGTTGTCATGTTTGTTGTGCATTGTTCGTGCCCAATGTATGGTGCCGTATTATATGACGCAGTGTCGTAATTTTATGTATGTGTCGGAGCGAGCACGGACTGCGATAAGCTGCGCAGTAGTAGGCAAGTAATAAAGTAACCTTACTCTCAGTCTTCATCTCCTCTGTGTACAACTCTTGTCATCGGGTTTCGTCCTGTGTTGCAGGAAATGCTGGAGGCCATCAAACATTCCATTGTGCTGCTTCAGATCGCAAAGGTGAGTACTGCATACAGCAGTAAAAGAAACAATATGTGGTATTTAAACACTATAGAATGTTGGATGATTGAAACGGGAAGTCCCCATCCAGATTTCTGGTTCTTAAGTGCATCGATGCAGATAGTAAGGTTATATGTAACATATTCATATGTACAAATTAGTCTGGTTTTGAAACAATGGTAAATATTTAATCGAGTAGATCGATAATATACTATATAAAATTATGACTTCTTATAAGCAGGAAGAAATAATCCAACGTTCCAACAGTATAAACTTAGTCTTCAGAAGGGTGGGGTCACTTCCAAGAATGAGTCCGAACACTCCTTACTCAAATAAACCTACTAAATTCAGTCTAATAAATTGGCAATAACTAAGAGAAAGTTTAACAATACAATTGATAAAAATATACTTTGAGTATTATAATTTTTATACCTTTCCAGGATCCTCCATAAATATTTGATATATGAATTTTTGTGAGATTTTAATGGAAAAACTTGGCAAAATATACAAATTATTTATAATATACTTCAGTCCTAAATTATCCCAATGAATACCTGATGATATTTTTGTTGATTGCTTTTTTTTCTAACTTAAGGACAATTTATTTATTGTAAAATAAAATGTCAGTTTAATTATAATTATTAAATTTAATATTTATATCCAATTCCCAACCGGTATACTTCATGTCAAAATTATTCCTATCAAAGATATAAAAATTGATAGATACAAAACAATCATTAATGTTAAAATTGACAGGAATGAAGGTTAATTTTAATATAAATTTAATATACGTTTTCAAGAGTCAGCTGTAGCATTTTCCTTGAAAATGAGCAAAGTATTTACCTGTTCAAAACGTTGGATTCCTTCCTCTATCTTCTCATAATTTCTCCTGTTATTGGCAATGGAATACCTAAAGAAAAACAAATTGTATGATTGTCAAAATCGCTAGTTATAAATAAATAAACAAATAAATATATATATCGTAATAATTAAATAATAGCCTTTTAATTTTAATTAATTATGATTTATGTATTATTCAAATATTTCGTCTTTATTTAAATTAAGGAGCCCCACATTGTGGAAGCCAAAATGTAATGATTAAAAATAAACAAAGATTTAGCCTTTTAATTATTTTATTTTGGCTTCCACAATGTGGGGCTCCTTAATTTAAATAAAGACGAAATATTTGAATATTACATAAATCATAATTAAAAGGCTATTATTTAATTATTACATTTTGGGCGCCCAACGTGGGACTCGTTAATTTAAATAAATACGAAATATTTGAATATTACATAAATCATAATTAATAAAAATAAATAAATGGATAAATCTTTGTTTATTACATTTTGGTCCACAACATGGGGCTCGAATTCTTTAAAAATCATATTTAATTAAAACTTCCATATTTGTATATATATATATATACTATATTATTTTAGGTAACACATGTTCTTCCCCTGTCATCATAAACTTTCTAATATGACAATACCTTTGGGTGAGGGGTGGGGAAAAGATTAAAATCTAAATATTGTATTTCGTGACAAACAATTTTGTTTTCTTGATTAAAAAAAAGTGATAGCTGCGATTTCAGGAAACAACCATAAAAGTAGAATTTTTTATTGTATGGAGTAATTAATTTTTGCATTTGTGAAAACAAAATTTCTTAATGAATAAAAAAGATAGCCAATGCAGACAAAAAAAGGGGGGTAATATAAATAGCACACAACGTTTCTGGGATCTTGTTCCATTTCGTCAGGTGCTAAGAAGAGCCTAGAGCGACACAACTGCACTGGTCAGTTGACAACACTTATGTCGCTCTGGGCTCTTCATAGCACCTGAGGAAAGGGGACAAGGATCCTAGAAACGTTGTGTGGTATTTATATTACCTTTGTTTTTTGTCTGTATTGGCTATGTTTCTTATTCAAGACTACTATTAATATTGAACTAATCCGCTTCCTCTATCTTTGCTTCCGCCGGCAGCATGTCTATGAAAGTGGTTCACTTCACTTCACTTTTCAATGCTTGCTGATCCTCAGATGCACCCAAACTAAAGCTTTCAACGGTTTTCATATGAAAATGTAATTTAAGAACGTGTCGATAAATGATTATAACGACTAAAACGTAGAGTGGACCGCGGTTCCGTTAGCGTATCGCGGATATGTCGTAAGCTCAGTTTCCCGTCTGTCGGAACGAGTCATTTTCAAGGACCCAAATGTTTCAGAACACAGCGCATCCCGTGAACGGCGTCTACCACTCGCTGCCACACACCGTCATCCAGTCAGACCCTCCGGGAACCACAGGTAAAACACTCGCTGTGCAGTGTGTGATTATTATTATTATTTCTTATGATGATTCGTGATTCACTTTGTCTCAGAGGTGGAAGTGGAAAGGGACTGAAGGTGTGTACCTCATAGAAAATATAATTTTTTTTAAAAAAAAAATCGCGGGCTTGGTAAAATGGAAACTAAGAAAAGAAAACCTACGTTTCGAACAACTTGGGAAATTTATTTAAATTCCTAGCACCGTTTGTTACGGACGAGGAGGACTCACCTCTTTCACGCAGTTCATTTCCCTTTCTCCTACATTTTTTATTTATAAAATGAAAAAAAATTACGTCTAATTGAAAGTAATGAATAAGATAGCCCAAAACAGACAAAAGAAAAAGGTAATATAACTCCCACACAACGTTTCTGGGATCCTTGTGCCTTTCTTCAGGTGCTAAGAAGAGCCTAGGGGAAACAAGTGTTGTAAACTGACAGGTGCAGTTGTGTCGCTCTAGGCTCTTCTTAGCACCTGGCGAAAGGAACAAGGATCTCAGAAACGTTGTTTGGGATTTATATTACCCTTTTTTTGTCTGTTTTGGGCTATCTTTCGTATTAATATTTTATTTATCATATATTTATTTCATTATCGGTCCCCCGCTCGTCTCGTAGACGCTCGACTTTACAGTTTCATCGTCTACTTTGTACAGCAATGCTAAGACTCGGTTACCTGTAACGATACATAGCATGTAGAAGGTTTCTACGGTGTTGCCATTTAGGGCACCAGCAGGTCACTTAATCGATTTCCCCGCTGTCAGTATTAAATTTGTGAACGTTGCCATTTTCCTGGGTGGGATATCCCGGGCTTACTTTCGACAGTCCCGTGTTGTTGTTTTTTTGCAATCTCATCCGCCTAATTTCGTTCCCGCGACTTACGGCAACTTGTTGAGGTTGTTGCGTGCGTGCGTGCGTGCTCTTACAAAATGTCTACGAACAGCAGCAGTTAATATTATTCATGTGAAATAAACTGGAACTATATATATCTAGAGGTGTTGTGCTACCTGCGGCTCTGTTGATAAGGTTGATTTTAAAGGTTACTGAGCAGTAAAAAAAATTGCCTACAGTATTTACTGATACTAAAATCCTGACAGACGTGATCCGAATGTATGATTAATGCAAAAACAGACGTGTACGACGGAACATGGTTCACTTGAAATCTTTTTCTAAGATTTTAGAAGATTTAGAAGTTATAAATCAGAGGAGGGCAACGATAGTGCGTGATATGAAAGTAAAAAAAAAATATATGAAAAAATCGATTGCGCCCGAACAGGTACTAAAAAAAAGTGGTGCTGAAACAGAAATAGCATAACAAACCACACGAAGATTTTTAAAGTGATGAATTATTTATATGGGGGGAAAAAATACGAGTAACAACATGACTGTCCAACATCGGTATGAATAGAGAAAATTGGCAATGGATATAAAGTGATATGAAAGTAAGAAATGATGAAAATATGTACGGTAGTTACATTGCCAAGAAAACCAAGTAACTGGATAGTAATGAAGTCATTTCGCGTTTTAAAATAGTTTCGATAATTTCGTGGTGCATTTGCGAAATGTTGTCCGCAATCACTCGCCAGCGTTGGTTGACTTTCGCATGGTGGAAAAGGAGACAAAGTTGCTTATTATAACAGGATTTCCCTCCCAGTCCTATCTATTCATCGCCGCCTCCTCCTGTGTTGCAGTTTTCGAAACGGCTTTACCTCAAGAAGTGCAGTCGGGGATCGAACTCGGAGCCGAGTGTCTCGAGAACCGGGGTATCCATCCAGGTAAACTTTCATCCCATTCTTCTTCGGTATCCCTTATTTTGACACAGTCTTTTCAGCTGTTAAGAAAAATCCTGTTTGTAAAAAAAAAAAAAAAAACCCTGCAACAGCCATTGAGTGAGGTTGATCTGAAGCGTGGTGTGAAAAGACAGTGGGGATGATTTGAGAATAATTTTGTATTTCCGAGCCCAGCAGTCGCTCTGCACTGTTCAGTTCATGAATGGGAGGCTGTTGAACAGCATCCTGTAAACGAATCACGATTTGTGACAGTTGAAGGACAATCCTTCCTTCCGTATAGCAACGACGGTTTCATGACAAGTGTTGGCGGAATGTGTAACATCTTCCGTTCAACGTCTGCTTCGGAATTGCACGCACTCCTTCCTCAGAGAATTAATGACCGTGGACTAAAAGACAAGTCCTGCTAAGCTAATGCCGATGTATGATGTTAGACCGTACCGAGATCGAAACGTGATTCTAAAATGCAATGAGCACACGGAATCGAAAAAAGTGAGACAAACGACGGGGATGCTGTGTTGAGTGTTGGTGGCAAATATCTGTTTTAGCGGGTTTCCACAAGGTGCAGTAGTCGTGCCGTCATTTTCGCCTGTTGATCGGTAAACTTCCTCAATTCATAGGTCGACTGGTGGCGTTTCCTGCTGGGTTAAAAAGCAGAAAATCTGACGTGTAAAAGCAGCAGTGGTTACATATATCTAGTCTAGTGGTCGGAGTTCCTTCCTTGTGGAACCTACTCCGCGATGGAGATTAATACACCCTTTAACAGACTAATATTTTGTCATTACTAAAGTGTTTGGTTTACACATTTATTCATAACATCAGTAAATACCATTACAGCTACCAGAATCACCAGAAAAAAGAATCACACACTCATTTGTACTCTCATTCATTCACACTGTGTTTATATCACACACAAATTTCTGGAATTTTTTAAAAATTTTATTTTACAAAACTTTTATCATAAGATTATTGGTTAAAATTGGTTACAGTAAATACAAATTTAAAATATGTACATAATTTACATGGTGGCATCGGTTAATCCAGCAATTAACCTAAATTTTACAAAAATTTTATTTTTTTATATTAATTTGTTGGTCATTGTTGGGCTATGAGGATTTCACTGGTGATGGGATGGATGAAATGGGTGGGTGGGGGTGTGAAGATGCGGTGGGTCAGGAGGTGTCAGAGTGTTCTGGGGGGAAGGATGAGCTCGATAGGGCGTTTTCTCTTGAGGTAGTGGTGCGGGAGGGTTGTTATGGAATCGCTGGACCTGTACTGTTAGGATGGTTGAAGGTTTCGGATTTGGTGTGATTAAGGAGGTGACTTGGGGGAAGTTTAATGTCGTGGTGGATGATGGAATTTCTGAGGTACCAGGGAGAGTTGGTGATGGTGCGAAGGATTATGTTTTGTTTTGTTTGGCTTTTGGCTGTTGCTCCCAGTATGGATTTTAATTTATTTGACAAAACTTTTATCATAAGATTATTTGTTGGTTAAAATAGTTACAGTATATACAAATTTAAAAAATGTACATAATTTACATGGTGACTTTGGTTAATCCAGCAATTAACCTAAATTTTGCAAAAAAAATTATCCTTGTATATTAATTTGTGTGTGAGTGTCACACATTGTTGGGTTATGAGGGTTCACTGGTGACGTTGAATTTGATGGAATGGGTGGATGGGGGTGTGAAGATAGATGGGGTGGGTCAGAAGATGCCAGAGTGTTCTGGGGGGAAGGATGAGGTCGATAGGGCGTTTTCTCTTGAGGGAGGGTTGCTATGGAATTTCTGGACCGTGGTGTTTGGATGGTTGAAGGTTACGGATTTAGTGTGGTTTAGGAATTGACTTGGGGAAGTTTAATACCGTGGTGGATGATGGAATTTCTGAGGTACCAGGGAGAGTTGGTGATGGTGGGAAGGATTATGTTTTGTTTTGTTTGGAATTTGTCTGTTGATACCCATGTGGATTATCTCGATTTTATGCAGAGTGGAATACGCTGAATTTTTTTTTTTTTTTTTTCCAGAGCAGGCCCACCGGCGCAGCGTGTCGCTGCCGGTTCCCGAGACGTCGTACTCCAGTTCCGAGGACGAGGACTTTTTCGACGCGCACGAGTTCGCCGAGCCCCCGACGCCGACGTCGCTGCGCAGCCCCTCCTCCCCGTGAGTACTTCACCCAGTATTGAGCGCGGCAGCGGCGCGACAGCTCCCGATATGTCGGCACCAATCGTGTAAACACAGTGTGTGTGTATGTAAGTCTCAGGCCTGTAGGGGATTTTCGTGGTGAACGTAGACGGTGATGGCAGGGTAGGTCCTCGTCCTCGTCTGCAAACGAAACGGACGTCGTCGCGCCGTGGACGTCTCATTCAAGCCGTGCTGTGCGGAAGTGCGTCGCGTCACAGTCCCCTGGGGGTGGCGGGTTAATTCTTTGTTACTCGGGAAGTCAGCTGTGTAAGCGTTGTCATCTGGGGAGCGTGGCGAGGAGATGAAGTAAAAGGGTTGATGGCACACCGCATTATTGCTGTTAAACTGGACCTGCTACAATGGAGTTTTCCCTTAAACTTAATATTCTTGACACTGAGCACGGATTCGTTGCTGTCGTTTTGAAGAGGGATTCTACCTGGAACTGGGGGGGGTTGTAGAATAAGACGTGGAATCAATTTTTTTTACAGTGATGTTGCCTCGCCCCCACCTCCTTGAGAAAGTTATTCATTTTTGTATTGATCTGTACCGGTGCTGTTTTATTTCGATACTCGTACGTGTAAATGCGTAGAAACGTTTGAGGCGCCACATGTATACCTGTGAATTAAGGATTTATTTCTTGTCTGTTCAGAGGCGTTCTCAAACTGACCGTCATATTTAAGTTTCGGTGTAATGAAGTAGTAAAAAAAAGCGTCTGTGTGTTTGTTGTAGGATTATGTATTGTTTATATTTTTTTGGACGACGCAGTCAGTGTGAATCGTCCTTCCAGATCTTTGTTCTTGACAGGTGTGTGTGTGTGTGTGTGTGTGGGACTCGCCGTGGTCTAATAAAGGATTATTCGTTCTAATCCAATTAGGAGTTTCGTTGCTCTTTCTCCTCACCCTGCTGTGCTTGTCACGTAACAGACACGTGTGTGTGGAACCATCTACATTTGAATATAGGGTCGAATAAAATACAGACACAGAATCCGTACGATTTATTAATATTCTGGGCGTTAGGGCGCCGTGACGTTATCAAAAAATAATTAACGCTGCGGTATTATAGCCAAATTACAGACAAAATAAATGATAATGTAAATACCACACAACGTTTCTGGGATCCTTGTCTCGATCAGGTGCTAAGAAGAGCCTAGAGCGACACAACTGCACTGGTCAGTTGACAAACACCCAAAAGCGACAAAAAACGCAACGGCAATGGGATAGTTTGATTCATAATTTATAATAAGAAAGATAAAGGCGAATACAGACGAAATAAGTGATAATATAAATACCTCACAACGTTTCTGGGATCCTTGTGCCATTCCTCTGGCATCTAAGAAGAGCCTAGAGAAACACAACTGCACTATTAAGTTGACGAAACTTAAAAACGCAACAATGGGAGAGCCGAAGGGATAGCATAACAATAAGGGAGCAGCGACAATGGGAAAACAAGGTTTGGCGTAACAATAAGGGGTCATAGCAATTGTTAAGTTTCGTAGTGTCTGTTTGTACATTAATAGCTGTGATCTTTGATTTAATGTGAAGCATCTCTGGAATTGTACCTGGCTGGGGTCAACGACTAAAATCTTAACATTTTGCCAATCAAATGTGTGTTTCGAATTGATGATATGTTTGGAGACTAACAGATTACCTTTTATATTATGCATATGTTCCTTGATGCGGGTTTTAATGAAACGTTTTGTTTGCCCTGTGTAGCAGGGATTACAATTTTTTAGCTGTGTCACCTGACCAGTGCAGTTGTGTCGCTCTAGGCTCTTCTTAGCGCCTGAAGGAAGGGGGCAAGGATCCCAGATACTGTTGTGTGCTATTTATATTATCACTTATTTTGTCTGCATTTGGCTATCTTTCTTATTATAAATCAAACAAAAAAAATTTTCATTACTGAATAACAGTACCAAAAAAATGGGGGGGGGGGGTCATGAGACATCGCCGCACAATCCCCTCGTGAGCATGGTCATTATCAAAGCGTCGTCCTCCTAGTGCCACTTTTAGGTGTCCAAAGGGGGTCATGACAACGGGATGAAAGGTTCCACTTTTGGCCTCAAAAGTTTTTTATTCTGTATGTGTGGGGGCATTGAGTGGAAACAGCGCGATTTTGATGGTCGTTTAGGTCGTTTTCAGGCTTGTCAATTGAGATGAAACTTAGGTGAGTCGAAACAATTGAGTAAGGAAGAAGCAGTACTGATGAAAATGGAAAATATTTCTGCTGGCAAGTACTTGACCAGATTTTTTTTGGGGGGGGGAGGGGGGCACGTTTCAGGGGGTCATTTTGTTCATCGACGTCCTTTACGAACGTCCCTTTTGGATGATAATACGAAACTTGCTTAATTGGCTAAATAGACGGGGTTTCCCCTATCTGAGTTGTACTTCTGCATGAATACGGTCTTGTATGTCGACAATGACAATCGATAGCTATATATATATATAATATTGGCGAGGGGTTTGTTCGAATGGTTCCTACGAAACTGGGGAAAAAATATTAAATTAGGATATTATACAAAAAAATTGTGTTGTATATTTGGTCGCCCCCTGATGTTTTGGTTAGGACAGTGTGGTGTGCGGACTGTATTTTTTGCATGTGTCTTATCGGGGGGGGGGGGGGGAATTCCATCATCTTATTCTACCTTCTCTGGAAATAATTTATTTCAATCTGGGTTTTAACGGCGGATTTTTATTTTTTCCAGTTCTGTCGCGTAATGTGGAACATTCATTGATCAGTTAGATTTTTTTTCCCCCTCCAATTTTATGATGCGTCCTTAACGTCGTTCGCCGTGAGATTCCCAGTCGGGGATCGATTGTCTTTCGAGGAGAGTGCCTCGAGAGTTGTGACGGGGACCTCTTCACTCTGGAGGACCTGCAAACGTGACTTCTCGTTCTTCGCCGGGGAAAGGAACCACGAGGAGTCCCCTGAAACTTGTTCTTCAGGTTCGCCCCCCGCCTGCGCACTTGGTCCTTGACGTGCGAGTGCACTCCACAGACCATTTGGTTGAGCCTAAGTTTTCATTCCTTTTTATGGCGTCGTCAAGTGTCGCAGTTCTGTTGTCTCGGTGGCTGCCTGCAGTCCATTTTTTTGTCCTTATTTGTAAAGCCCCCACTCCCCCCCATCCCAATCTAACTTAGGAAATCGGCTCTTTCCAATAAATTCTGAAGATTTTCCCGTTGATCTAATGGTTGATTGTATTGAGAATCTTAGCGTATGACAATATGGAAAGTAAAAAAACGCACTGTGAATAAAAAATAGTATATAAGAATAATCTTATAATTTTCCATGATTCCTCCCACCAAAGAACAAATTTTATTAAAAAAAAATTGGCATTTGAATGCTGATTGAAAATAATGAATAAGAAAGATAGCCAATTGAGACAAAAATACCACACGTTGCTGGGATCCTTTTGAGTGTTGTCAACTGACCTGTGCAGTTGTGTTTCTCTAGGCTCTTTTTACCACCTGACGAAAGGGACAAGGATCCCAGAAATGTTGTGTGGTATTTATATTAACCCCTTTTTGTCTGTATTGGCCATCTTTCTTATTCATAAATTTTATTAAAAGTAAAAATTATCGTACATATCAGAAATGTAATTATTAATTTCAATTTCATCATTAATATACAGTAAAATATTTATCACTAAATTGTAATTATTAAACCTTTTTATAATTTTATTTGACTTATCTGACCAGTAGTTATCATATAAAATTTTATGTGTGAAATAAATGTGATCAAACAAATTAAATATAATTAATTATAATTTGGATTTTTTTGAGATACCTCAATAGGTAATCCAAACAAAAAAAGACACTTTTGACTGCTTCATTTTTTATTATTAAGAACTGGAAACTCTTCTGGTTTTGATTCGAGATAGATCTGGCGTCAAATTCATGTTACACTGTACAGTACTGAATAGCTCAATAGGAAATCTGTGGGATTTTCAAATAACTGAGCCTATTTGATTGCCATTTAAGATCCCCTGTACCCCAAATAAACCAATATTAAATTAATAAGAACGATAGCCAGTTCAGACAAAAAAGTGATCCCACACAACGATTCTGGGAGCTTTGTCCCCTTTCTTCAGGTGCAAAGAAGAGCCTGGAGCGACACAACTGCACTTGTCAGTTGACAAAAGTTTGTCAAAGCTGAGTTTTGTCAACTGACCAGTGAAGTTGTGTCACCCTAGGCTCTTCTTCGCACCTGAAGAAAGGGGACAAGGATCCCAGAAACGTTGTGTGGTATTTATATTATCACTTTTTTTGTCTGAACTGCCCATCTTTGTTATTTTCAGTCAGACAATTTTTTTTCAGTTTGAACCAATATTAATTTATACTATCTTCCACCAAAAGTATTGTAGTAATGTCAGATAAAATACATTTCGTGGCACATTTCAATGAAGAATTCTTAAATGTAGCTTGGCACTGCAGTTTTGTGTTGTCATGAGACAAAAAGTATCATTCTTTGAAAAGTGATTTTGAATGGAAAAATTCTAGCTTGAGTTTTACTCGTTAGTATGCTGAGAATTCTGTTAAATTAGTCTTTTTCTATATTGAGGTTAACATATACATTTAGTCAAACACTATGTTAGTAGGTAGTTTGTCTATGAAGTACCTTTGTCACAAATAGGTTTTTTTAAGATTCTCACATGCTGAGTTAGAAGTATGTCTTGTCTTGTGGAGCAAGTCCTAAAGTTCATACTTTGTCAAACACCAGAGCCACATCTAAGGAGACGGTGGTCCAGACATTCTTTCTTCAAATGTTGATTAGACTCTACCTGAAGTCAAATTGGTGATGAGGTATTAAACCCTTTTCTTCAACGGTTTGTTTAAATTTTATGAGAGTTTCGACATAACGGGCAAAAATGTGATAGCCCTGCTGTACGAAGAACAGGTTTTGTGCTGGTTTAGGGATCGTCGTGACCTCTGCTACTTTCTGTACCTTGTGAAGCTAACACAGTCTGAATAAGGTATTGATGAGTGTTGGAAGTTGATGAAACGCTACTCGCCAGAAATGTAGTGCTTACTTATCTCAGAAATCTTCTTCATTGAAATTATTTATGGTGAAGTAGCAAGCAACTGATCAGTACAATTGTGGTTCTAAACCGTTTGAAAATGTGTTAATTTAGTTGTAATGTACCGTTATTAACGTTGGACGTTTCAGCAACTTGGGTATAAGGCAAAGAATACAGGAGGTGAAGTCTTCTGGAATATTTAAACTGTTCCTAAATTTCATTTAATTTCCTCACACAACCATACTTCCAACAAATCTATATGAATAAATTGGAATGCAATTTATTGTTGAAATGTTGTGGCTGTGTTGATTTATAAATGAAGTAGTAATATTTTCTCTAAATCCAATTCACACCTTCAGTTAGTTGTTATTAATGCCTTTTTTTATATGTAAAATTCGTTATTTGCAGCGAAAAACAAATATTTTTTTAACTTGTTGTAATTGATTCTTCCGTTCGGAGCCTATTGATTACTAGTGGTTCTATTTTAAATCCACGTCATCGACTGTATCGCCTCACCGGCACGTTGGAAACTCTTCAGTCGACGGTCCTGTTTTGTTACCCGTTCGTTTGATAGCACCATATTAAAAAACTGCACGAGCCTTAAGAGTTTTTGCTGTTTTGTACAGAATTGTTCATCTTCTTTACAGAAATTAGCTGAAGTTATACTGCAAATTACTGTAGCAACACCGATGAAAAACGGCGGTCTTCACCGTAGGCCTACAATAACTACCAACCGACAAAGCTCCAGGTAATGGATTACTATTCGTAGCATTGTAGCACTTTTTATATTATGACAAAACCGAGATTCCGAGGAACGGTTTAAGTAATTGGAACTCGCTTCTTCCTTCTACCGATCTTCTGTTCTTTTATTCATTGTCTTCCACCACGCTGTTAAATCAAGTGTCAGCGTTTACAGAAACACGGTTTATTACCACCATTATATTACCAACTTTATAAAATAATATTAAATTATAGGTTTAAAAATAAAATGTTAATCTGAAAAGTTCGCTTTCTGAAAGTCTTAATTACAATTAAATACTTTTCAACAATATCGAAAAAAAAAATAACGTGAAATTGTTCTCTTATTTCTGAAACGTTTAACCTTTTTCGGCTTTCTTATTCTGTACCCTTTTTGCACCTCAGTAAAATTTGTCTTAGGATCTGATGTTTGAACACTTCACAGTCTCTAGCTAAATCATTCTTGGCCGTTGTACTCCTTTCAATTCAGCTGTCAACAGTTTTCAGTCCGTCGTTTCACGTTCACTACTTTTGACATGCAACGATTTCTGTATAGTCTTGCTCTTTAGCCGACATTGGGAGATGTGTTTTCTTCATATCTAAAATTCTGTTAATGCAGTTTCGAGATATCAGTATTCCTCTTCTTCCTTCTCCTCCTCGAATGTCTTCAGAGAGGCTGCTCTGAAAATTGCTGGTCCGTCCGGAGGGGGGAGGGGGGGTTAGTTGACAATTGTGTGTGTGAACAACTTTATGGACATTTCCTTTGGTTTTGATTTTTGGTGTAGACCTGTTAGACCGGTTAGAGTTAATTAAGTTTACCGAATTACATTTAACGAATACTCCGACCTTGAAGAGGGGGGGGGGGAGGTAAAAATGATAAAAACTCAGGTTTCTGTTTTACCCAGTATTACGAAAATATTAGTGGGGGGGGAAAAAATTCCGGTCCATGCCGTGTAAATGTTACTTTATTTCGCACACAGGAAACATGTCCGACGATGAATCCCAATAGTCATGATGACAATCGCCTGGTTTGGCATTCGGGGGGGTTTTCCCAACCGTTGTTATTTTAAATAGGATGGGATCTGGCAGAGTGAGTGTCGGATGACTGGTGAGCTTTGTATTTGTTGTGTAAAACACCGGGTTATGCTAAAGTCGAAGGAAGGAGGAGGAGGAGGTCTTGAGACGGTTTCATTCAGAGTTAGACTCGCAGAGTCGGGTTGTTAATTAAATGTGCTGAGTCAGTTAGGTACGTGTGGTTGATGTTTCGTAACACGGTGGAACAGTGCACGGTACTGGTTTGGCGAGAGCATAACCTGCCATCGATCGCCCTCCCCGATCCCGTTTCCGTGCGCCAAGGTTAGGCTCAAGAGTCCAGTTACCGAGACGATCGTATTTCATTGGGCCTGTTGTTCCAGCTCCCTTAATGTCGCAAGGACGCGCGAGAGAGGGTAGGAGGGAGCCGTAATGCGCCACGAGATTCCACGCATTTCGGCTCCTGTTTAAAAAGTGTGCCAGCTCTGAGCCGCATCGATCTGAACGATGTTCTGGCGCGAAGCCAGCGCGATGTCGCGTTGTCCGTAGCACCGCAGCTCTGACGAATGCTGCTGCTGTTGCGGCATGATCCGCGTTTTGTCCGCGAAGTGGCCTTTCCGGAGGCCCAGCCAGTCAAGGTAAGTAACGGCCTGTAAATGGGCCACTTAAATAAGAGATTACAGGGGGAGTTTCACATACATTCACAACCCAGTGATTCTCGTAGTCACAGACTGCAGCTGCCAGGTAGACTGCAGACGGACACATTCCACAAATGGTTGTGAACATGTCAACATCATTATCATCATCAATAGCACGACAGCCCTTTGTGAGCCTTGGTCTTCTGAAGAAGTTTTCGCCATTCCCCTTCATTTAGCGCTGCATTTCTCCAATTCTTGATTCCGATTATCCTTACATCCTCTCTCACGCTGTCTTCCCGCCTCAGTCTTGGTCTTCCAGCTTTTCTTATTCCTTCTGGGGATGTCTTCAATATCCTGCCTATCATTTGCCTGTAGCACATGTCCTGCCCATTCTAGCCTTCTAATCTTGATAAGCTTCACGATGTCTGGTTATTATACAGATCATATAGTTCATTATTATACCTTCGTCTCCATTTACCTTTCACTTCTACCGGACCAAAAATTTTCCTCAGAATCTTTATTTCAAATGTAGTGAGTTGCCTCTCATTGTATTTAGAAAGTGTCCATGTCTCAGCACCATATGTTAATACTAGTCTTATTAAGAATTTATAAATCATGTCAACAACAACAAAAAAGTGTAGGGTCTTAAATCTGTGGCAAACAATACTGAACCTTGCACAAAATGGGACCTTCTGAAGCCCACCAGATGCTCATTGTTTGATGATAACGTAATCAGACCAAATTTTTTTTACTTTCCTGTTCTGCCACCAAACTACCAACCAGGAAAGTTGTGCCTCCGGAAACACAGTGAAATAATACTGCTCATTACACATAAGAATTCACCAAGAGGTGGTGTGTGTGTGTGTGTTTGGCCGAGAAGTCACTAATTACTGTCATGTGTCTGCATCATCGCTCCTCACTCTTCCTGTGAATCAAATTTAGATGGCGGTCTCAATGCAACCTTTGTGTTATTTGTGCATTGGGCATGATTCTAAGTGAACAATTAAACCTCAAGACAGTGAGCTTTTTATGTTGATGAGACGTACAAAATAGTCTCAACCTGTTAAAAGAATACCACAATTGTGCCAAATTAGAAGAAATGACAAAATCAAAATTAGTGGAGCGAGTATGAGATTCTGTTGCTGTGTTTTTTGTACAATATATCTATACACTGCACAGAACTACTTTATTCAAAATGTGAAAATACAGAACCTGTAAACGTAAGTTCATCTGGCACAATTTCTCTACCTAATCTAAATTAACCGGAAATTTTTAATTCCCTATTCTTTGAATAAAAGTAAGCACTCCTTTAACTCTGGACAAACAAGCATGTATCATAATCACGTTAATGTGTGGAAATCAGTGAAATCCCTAACTTGTTCCTAAAAAGAAAACTAAACCCTCCTGCAAACTTGAACAAACAGTACCTCTCATTTTCACCCCCAAAGTCTTTCAATTCTAATAAACACCAAATTTTCCTCAATCATATGCAAAGGCCTTCATAGCTGTCTTACTGAAATAAGCTGTATTTGGCAGGTTTTTAAAAACATTTCATTGTCTTAAAAAAAAAAGGAAAAATCATATGTGAAATATCAGGTTTGTTACATAAAAAGTGCATTAGGGGCATTGAGACATACCAATGTGTTTTAGTGATAAAGTAATAAGATATCACAGAAACCCATTCAGTCGTCTGACAAACACACAATGTTTGTCATAAGCTGACCATAAGGAGGAAATTGAGAATTTGTCCCACAACTACCTTTCTGATGACGAAGGCTGTCGAATAATTGTGTTTGTCCAATGACTATCGAGGTAGTTGCCCAACAACGTATTATTCAAAATTATTATCGTAACCCTCTGAGAACATGGTACTCACAAATTTATGTTACATTGTTAATGTTGTTTAATTTCAAATATAACTTAATTTAATTTCAGTGGCATTCGGGCCTTTGCCGACCCAGGAATAACAGACAGCTCTGCACAGCCAGTTCCAGTACCAGACAATTCCATATCACCACCAGTCAGAGATGATGGGTCTCTTGACTATGATGGTAAGAAGATAATTTGTAATTTAGTACAGCTTAAATTTGTTTACAATTCTAAAACAGAGTTACTTAATTTATTAATTATTTTATTTAAAATTATGTTTGAAAATTAAGACTTTCCTATTATTTTGCAGCTCTGTATGAAGATGAGGTCGAACAGGATCGTAAGTAATGTTTGAAATATTAGAAATTTCTCATAGTTTCAGCATTATATTACATTCGCAGAAGAATTATGAAATATGCAAATTAGCTGATGTGCTTCATTCTGGATTTGAATCTTTGTTAATATTATTCGTCTGAGGATCTGCAGAGAATTCATCCTTTATTTATTCTCCTAAGTGATTTATGTTTTCTATAATTAAAATTTTTAAGAGTGATGATTGTATTATAATGTAAAGTAATGAATTAATGTTTAAGTATATAAAGAAAGCAATCCCATAAGTTGCTGTGGTAATACTGGGCACTGAAACAAAGATATATTTAATTATGCTCCTAATCTTTGAGTTACAATTTCCATCCATAACTTTCTTCACTCCCCATTTCGGTCTGTCTTCAGTGTCCTGCACTTTTATCAAAGCATTAAAAGGTTGCAAAACTCTTTTTTCAGTGGGTTCCATGGAACACCATGGATCTGTGGTTACCCATCTTCTGTCACAGGTGAAAATAGGAATGGACCTAACAAAAGTAGTTCTTCCAACATTCATACTCGAGCGACGGTCCTTACTGGAAATGTATGCTGATTACTTTGCTCATCCTGATGTATTTGTTAAGTAAGTAAACAAGCCAAAAAAATCTGAATTATATAACTAGTATTCATTATTTCAATAATGTTATGGAAAATAATTGTTGATCTCATAATATTTCAAATTTTATTCAAATTGTTTAACTATAACAACTCACTGTAATATTTGTAGTGTGGTAACACATTATTCTCAAAAGCTGAAATTTTGAGAGCAGAAATAACCAGTTGTCTTGTTTCCCCTCTTTTGTCATGAGGATATATCATATATTCAGAAGCAGATCAATTTGATCCTCATATCCTAATAAGTTCCCTTATTTGATTTTGTATACACCAACTAATCATAAGCTCTTACAGTAAAATTAATTACTTGTACATTGAAATAAATAAATAAATAAATGATTAGTCGATGGCTCGGAGTAGTGAATAGTCACTGATAATAGTTGAAGAGTCAATTTTTATTTTATTCTGAAGTTTCTAATACAAAAAGTAAATAATTCTATACTCCACCAAACCTGATTGGTTATAAGTTAAAAAAAAATCCCCGTCTAATGTATTTGCATACCTAAAGTAATAACTGTAGACCAACCGTATAAGCTAAATCAGCAAAGACAAAATGTATGTCAAATTTAGTCAAAATTAAATGTACACATTAAAGAATTTCTGTTTTTAAACATGTATTCCTTTTTTATATTTAAACTATTCATTTTATATAATGTTTTAATAAACATTTTTCCCATAGTCTCAATTAAGTGGTAATTTGAATGCAATTAATATTACTACTATATGTAGCAAATTGTATACTAAGGGACCTTTTGCATCAGAATGCAAATATATTGTTGTTAATGTACCAAATTCATCACAAAATACAACCAAAAATTTATTTTGTAACAGAAATTTTGATTTATTTTCAAATACCGGATTTATAAGAAAAGATTATTATAGAATCATAATTAATTATTTATATTCAATATTTATATGTATCCTATTTAAAAAGAATTGCAGATTTGCCTGATCCTCGAGAACGAATGGTACAGGTGCTGAGGTGGTACATGTCTGCTTATCATGCCGGAAGGAAAAGTGTGGTTGCAAGGAAACCTTATAACCCTATTCTTGGAGAAATTTTCCAGTGCCATTGGAATGTGCCGGGGTTTGAGAGTAATGGAAATCCTAAAGTACCTGACGGTCCAGTTCCATGGTGTGGTAGCAATCAGCTAACCTTTGTTGCTGAGCAGGTGTCACACCACCCTCCAAGTAAGTTATGAACATTGTGTGTATTTCCTGGAAGGTTTTCGTTCCATCACAATTTTTTGACATGTTCTAACAAATTTCCTTTTCTTGTACAGTTTCTGCTTTCTATGCTGAGCATTATGATAAGAAAATAAGCTTTTGTGCTCATGTTTGGACGAAGTCAAAGTTCCTAGGATTATCCATTGGTGTACACAATATTGGTCAAGGATGTGTTTCAGTGTTAGAGCATGATGAGGAATATATAGTCACTTTTCCCAATGGTTATGGAAGGTAAACTTTTTTATATTTCAATAAATCTGTTTAAGGAAACATTAAATCACGTTGTGTTCATATTAATTATTTTAATCAGTTCATTTAAAAGCTAATCAGACATATAATTAATATTAAGACATTAATATACAAAAATATTTCTAACATCTTGTATATAGACTTGTAGTTACATCTTACTATTGTTTTCTAGAGTCATAAAAATTAAAACTACAAATTAGCAGATTGAAATTGTTATAAATTATTTTAGATCAATTCTCACTCATCCATGGATTGAACTTGGTGGAGCAGTTACAATTAATTGTGCTAAAACTGGCTATTCAGCAAATCTTGAGTTCATTACTAAACCTTTCTATGGTGGCAAACGACACAGAATCACTGCCGAAGTGTTCCAACCTAATGAAAAAAAGCCATTCCTCTCGGTCAGTGGAGAATGGAATGGCTCGATGGAAGCCAAATGGAGTGATGGAGTAAGTATAAGCATTTATGAAGCATTAAATTCATGGTTATGTTTTATTTTACTTTATCCAAATGAAATCATATTTACCTAAAATATGATATGACTGTCAATATTTGGTGTTTTGCTAGTTCAAATTTCTATTGAGTTTTACTAAATTCAAAGCATGCTGCTTATCTTAAAAACCATAGTTACTTCATATTGAAGTGAATTTTTATAATGAAATAAGTTAAATTGCATGTAGTTTTATATTTGTGTAGTTTCTCTTATACTGTTTGTCAGATGATATTGTACTAGTAGTAGTAGATTGTAATAAATTCAATTATGTGTTCCAGCGAACTGAAGTTTTTGTGGATGTGGACAGTATCCCGATTATAAAGAAACAAGTACGTCCAATTTCTGAACAAGACGATAATGAATCTCGTCGGTTGTGGAAAGAAGTGACTGCTGGTTTAAGGTTTGTTTAGAAATATAAAAAGTTAATGTAATAATCACAATTAGGAGTCAGTCTTAATGTTTTCTCTTTCTCTATAGACTGAACAATATTGAACGAGCAACGAATGCAAAATACGAATTGGAACAAAAACAAAGGGAAGAAGCAAAGGAGAGGAAAGAAAAAGATATGAAATGGGAAACTCAGGTTTGTGTCATTCTGAATTTTTTATATTTATATTTTGATTCTATGCTTTGTTTATTGTATTTAAGTTTCATCACAGTATAATATAACATGGGGTCATACTAAATTCTCTGCCTACATCTGACAAGCACTAGTCAACACCCCATACAGCATCATTAGTTGCTCATTAACATTATTTGAAAAATCATTGACATTTTACAATAGTTTATGCATAATTAGAAGGGGCCGATAAGACAGCCATAAACAAATGTTCCCTAACCTCTACTGCTGTAATAATAAGACATTTTGCCCTAGAAAATTATACTAATATTATTATAAGAGATTAAATTATATCAATTTAAATATGTGAAATTTTGTTTTAGTTGTTCCAAGAAGTGGGTGAGAATTGGATCTACAAAGCGCCATTAGTGAAGCGTATCTCAATAAAAAATAAATCTCAGGATCTTTTCTGAGTCCCACGAGTACTACATTTGTGGTGTGTTCTAATCTCATCTCATTTCTAAAACCTGTGATTATTTGTTAAAATTTTCTATATACAAAAGATACAGTCTTTCAAATAACAAGAATTTGATTGTTCTTTGACAAGATGTTATTACCTAATGGTTTGCCTTATTAACAGAATTTTGTACATAATTCTTATCTGTGTAGTTCAGAAATTATTTATATACATTCATAAATCATAAGAATGTATTTTTATGCACAATATAATTCAACAAAATAAAGGTTAAAAATTAAATTGGTATAAATTTAAACTTCATAAGATTTTAACATCTTTAATTATGAGTAAATACAAAACCTTGTTATAGTTTTTAAAATAGATTTTTTTAAATTGCATATAAAATAGTATAATTGCATTTTTCCCTCAAAATCAATATAGGCTTGTCAAATTCTTGAGTCATAATACAAAGTGAGAAACCTAATATATAGAAATTATAAGAACATTGTTGTATAGAAGGAATGATGTTTACTATTAACTGCACTTTGCAAGTAGACAACAACAGTCTTTTCTTTATGGCGATTTTGTCTGGTCAGTTGTTTGATATGTCAAACTTACAGTACTCAAAGGGAATTAAGTTTGGAACAGACCAGAGCTCACGAGTAAGGTTTACAATATTTAGAACACCACTAAAATTAATAACATTTTGGTCATATTAATGGTGACTGCTAAACTACTCTTAACTTTTTGATACAAAATAAAATTGTTTATGTGAAAAGACTTGTTCAATTTTCTATAAAATGTAATTGCCAGTTCTTTTTACTCCTTTTTTGGCCTATAAATGAAATTGTGTTGAAATGATTAGCCTAATCTTATAACTACGTCCAATAAGTTTTATAGGGCACAATAAGTGTTCAAATGATGTAATGAAGAGTAGAAATTGTTATAAATAAACAATGTTAATTTAATACATATTTAAAGCTATACCTCTTCTGCGTACTAAAAGTAGACAGGTTTTATTTAGCAAGAAGTGGTATATTGGCATAAAAATATGTTTGCAATTCATAAAGATGTAAATTATTTTTTTAATCAAGTAATCAGTTATAATATTTGTTAAATATTGTTACGATGTCTCACCTCATCGAATCTGTTAATAAATAAATATCAAAATATAGTTTTTGGCTGATAACATTTTAATTGATATAAATTATTAGAATTTTTACTAGGCATCCTACTGTGTGGAACTACATTTCGAAATATATTATTTCTGAATATTAACAATGTAGTTTAAGAATATGTAAATTTGCAGACAGTATAAAAGATAGTAGACTTTCAGTATTTTGCCACTATATTATAAATCATTTCATGTGTACAGTGCAATTTGCTTAAAAATATTCCTATTGTATTTGGGTGCAAACTGAAGGGAAAATATTAGGAGAGCTTATAAATACTGTTTTTACTTGTGATTCAATAACATTTGGGAAGCAACTATGCGTTTTAGGGTGCCGGTGGGTGATTATAATGAAAATTATATGATGTACAGCCCTGATGTAGTCAGGTGCTAGTCGCCTCATAGGGTGTAATATCTAACCATATAAACAGGTAGGCATGTCAATTAGGTGGTGGTGTTTTTTTTATCTTGTGAAAGGGAGTGCTCAGGCCCTCGAAAATTTGCCATGTTACTGGGTCCCAGCCTGGTGACTAAAACTTTCAGTTTAAGGGTTGTCAGCGGCTCTCTGTCCTTCTTTCCCACCCAATTGAATTATATATATATATAATTGATATGGAAAGAAAAGAGAGAGAAGGGTGAGGGCTTACCTGAAATCGAAGGCAATTTTTTTCATAAAATTTGAATCCACTCACTACCCTGAAAAACAATTTCAAATTGAACAAAAATTAAAATATATGTTTCAAATTGTTGGGCGCCTTTGTCAAATGAATGAACTTTATTCCTCTCTTCCTGGCGAAGTTTCACCGATTTACATAGAGGTCGTTTTACCTGATAAACGATGATAAATTACTGTAACTGATTTATTATTGAAAGTGCTGGAATTACAAAAACCTTTCCATGAATAAAAACTGGACAATTATGGATTACGATAACAGACATTAAAGAAAAATGTAACAAAATAATTTAAAAGAAAACCATAAATTGTGGAACATGTTATGAAAGACCTTGATGCACATTGTTATAAAAAATTGTCCACAAGTTAATTGAAATACTTATGAAATACATTCCGTTTATAGAATCAAATGTTTTCTACCTCCATAAATTTCCAGGTATTATCACTGGAATCCATCAATATGTCGATCAGTTTCAAACATAAACAACAGGACTTGGTTCTATTACTTTTGTATATTTATGATATTTCCATACTATTAATGATATGGCCTTTAAATTTATTAAATTTTTTTTTCTCTCTTCTAAAACTTTTCAGTTTTATTCTACATTATCATCAAAAGTTGCTGCATATCTAAACATGTGGAACATTGGTAGTAAAATATGCCACATGACAATATAAGGGATTAAAGATATGTATCCTGGTATAAACCAAAAATTTCAACTTTTTTTCTGAATACAGTATATTTATTATATATGACAATCTTACAACTTCAGGAATCCTTTTTGAGCTAAAACGAGTTGAATACAATCCAGTTACTCTATTCACATATTGTATTATAAGTTACATATTGAATGTATACTGATACGGCAGTTTTGATCAGTGTGACATCTCAGCACAGGAAGACTAGTTATACTGCAATTACCAAGATCACTCTTAATACAATCAGGCCATTACAAATACATGATAATAGGTGCAATATTATTCTGAGCCAATGTGCTCTTGGTAATGCTTACTGTGTAATAATTATAAAATGATAGCTACCATACATTGCTACCAAAATCATACAAATTACACTAGGAAAATTGTCAAATAAACGTTCATTAAAAATAAAAACACTTTTTTATACTCTGGTAACATTTCACCGACATTGCAAATAAAACTAATAAACTAAACAGGCATTATTATTTATTGGTTAACCTGATTATATTTTAATTTGTGACAAGATTAAGTTAATGGAAATTTTGCATTTGTTGGTCAAAATAATTATTTGGTACATCATTCTGAATATCAGAATTGTGAAACAATTTTAAATCATAAAATTCAATTATATCATACCTTTTTTTATTTTACCAAAACATTCACATTTTTTTCTATTGCTATTTCATTCATTCTAACAAATAAATTGTTATCAATTATATTCACCTGAAACAATGAAAATCTTGTTCTCAGAAAATAACTACAATTGCAATTAATTGTATAAAGAATTAGTGCGTTTTGGTTAAGAACAATCGTACTCGATAAATAATTATTTTCTTGGAGTTCAAATGAACTTATCAAATGATGTGTGGATTCAGACTCAATTCTAAGTGCATCAGTGAAAACTTTTAAATATATGCAACACCTACATCAAATAACTTCATATTTTGCACGTTTATTTCCCATTCATGAGAAGTGAAAAATCTTCACTTGTAGCCAGTTATTTCCCCATTTTGTGTTTGAATAGAGAAAAGCGAATCACTTGTTCAAAGAGAACTGTTTGGTGGCACTCGCATAACTTCATATGAATGAAAGTATAAATTCTGTAGTCTAAATGAAATACTACTGAACAAAGAATGAAGGCTTTCCCGGTGTATTTGTTGAAGAAAAAGTTCTCGAGTTTCAACCTGGGTAACAATGCGATTGAAACGTGACATTTCGATGGACAAATGCACTACCGTCATCTTCTAGGCGAAGTGCCGGGACCATTGATATTGCCATTATAATCACTTCGCCTAGAAGATGACGGCAGTGCATTTGTCCGTCAAAACATCGCGTTTCAATCGCATTGTTACCCAGGTGGAAACCTGAGAACTTTTTCTTTTTCCACTACTGAACATATTCCCATCATTGTAAAGTATAAAGAATATGTAGGTATGTTATCATTCCACAATGTCTAAGGAACATAACTATTGAGCAATTTATAAAGTATATAAATGTAACAGAAGCCAAGTGAGATAATGAATTGAAAATGAAGGATTCTAATGTAAGTTTGATGTTTCACATTATTCAGTTCTATTTGCTTAAATACTCTCTCATCTAATAAACATGATTTTAGGTACCATTCAAAATTTCCCCTCTTTCGTAATCACCTAACAGAGTATAAAGAGTGAACTAGAAATCAACTTTAAGGATATGTGCTTTAATATTGCCACAAATTATGAGTTACATTGAGAGTCATTTTCTGAAGACTTCTCTACATACTTACCACAAAAGTGAACTACAAATATATATACTAAACTAAGATTTTGTTGATTTAAAATATTTAATTCACGTTCTGTATAAAAAATTAAATTTCCAATTTGAAACCCTTTCCACACACTAAGCCACAATCACACCCAAAAATTTCTCCACCTATCACAGTTCATGATAGATTACAATCATATACAAGATAAAGGAATTCTTGCTTCTGTTAATACCTTACAATAGAAATATTAAATTAGTATTCACTAATTTTTGTTCACAATTAAAATTATATTGTTATGACTAATACATTAACAATGATGTATGAACTTAAATATAATGTACCTAAAATACTGTCTCAAAGAGCAGAAGTAGACTTTATTTCATGCCAATTCCAAAGTTTACAAACAATAAGAATTAAACGTTACAAGATAAAATATATTAAAATACTGCAAAATATCAGTCTGGAATTACATAAACAATTTTTATAAGAATCAATTACAGGGTAAGTTCTGTCATAATAAAATATGTATTAAAAAACAATTCTTCTGCTTAAAATCAATTTTCTTTACCAAATATATGCCATCTAGATATGTCATAACTTCATTTTGTTTGCGAATAAAAACACGATAATGACAAACTCCCAACCTAAGACCAATGGTTAAAAAATTAGGTTTTCAATAAATATGACTATTACTACTACTTGCATTCTTTATTGCAAAAAGTGTGCAACAACAATGTAAGTGGCTAGTTTATTTCATATTAAATAAAGTGTCCTTCACTTCTATTATTTTGAGCAGCATTTAACAGAGCACTTGTGGTATTTGAGAAAAGGAACAATAAGACCTGTTCACGGTAAAAAATAGGATTGACCAATTACCAAACTGGTGACAGTTAATGTAAAAACGTTGCTCTGTGGCTTTTATTACCCTGTAATATACTTCATACTTTCAAAGAGGATACATCACATCTAATTAATTATTTAAATGTTTATTTTTAGCATTGTGTAACAATGGAGATTGTCTTTTTTATTTTTAACCCCTCATTTTGAAAGTGAAGACACATGTGTTTGGATTCTTAGTTCATAAACAATATATATTTTTCTTTCATCTGTATTATATAAACTCCTGTAATATCTACAAATAAATGTCCATTACAAATCTGTTGTGAAAACTTCTTATACATACATTTGTTCTTACAAGTACATATTTGGTACATGAAGTGTTTCTTCAATCTGTCATCTTTGGCCTGGCTTCATCTGAAAGAAATATAAAATAAAATTAAGCCATTACAGAATCAGAGGTGAAAATTAAAATAAATACATGTCAATTTAATTTAAATATTTACACCCCAAAATAACCAACAAATACACTTGGCTCACAATTAATTTTACAAACATTTACAATGGATTTCATGCAAAAGCAAACTTCAAATGAAATACACTTTAAATCCTGTTATTTAATTATTATTTATCATAAAAAAAAAAGGTCACAAATGTTATGATATGGACAGGAAAGACAAAGAATAGATAGCTTACCTGAACAGTGTCACCACATGTCTCCTGAGAAAAGGAAGCTAACAACTCCAAAAATTTGAAGAACGTTGTCCTTTTCCAAAATAGTGTGACAGCCCTTATTTTCAGATAAACCATCCAATCTCTCTCCCTTCCTTGTCAATTCTATTACTTATATATCATCACCTCACAGCACAGAGGTTCTGGATCCAGATCTTAATTTGGGCATGTATGTTTGTATGTGTACTTCTCATTGCAGTATCGTCAATTATGTCAAGTGCAAAACTCCCACTGTCATATAGTCATGCAGTAAATAAATATATGTAGTTCATCTTATCTAACCAGTGGAAGGAAACGGGAAACCACTTACATAATAATTTCTCAGGAAATAGGAAAGTATTGTTAAGTCCTGGCACTGGTTTGTGAAATTAATATAAATATATATTCAAAGTGAAAGCTATACAATGTTTTCATACATACTGGGACTAGAATTTAGTACTCACCACAAAATGAAATGGAAATCTTCTATACTAAGAGACAGTCCCTGGTGAATGAGCCAGCTTCCTCCTAGAATTTAAACTGGCATTAAGCATCTAAATGTTCATAAAATTCATGCATTAAGTGTATAACAATTATTTATTAAACATCTTATAAATGTATTAAATATAAGCATCATAGAAATTTTAAAGTATCAAAAATAAATATAAAGTCTCTTCAATGTATATAAACAAAAGATTCTACTTGCCTTTTTTTCTTTTTGTGAGCACTTAAAGATTCCTGGCCACTGTCACTCGACGAAGAACTTGAAGAATCGTCGGAGTCACTTGAGCTGGATGTTGAACCACTAGAACTGTCTGATGCAACTCCTGTGTCTTTGCTAATATCAACAGAGTCTGCAATTACAGCTAAAGTTGGCTCCTTTTCCTAAATTAAATTAAATTTGACAATAAATAGATTTTTGGTTTATATATCATATGAATAAGTACTGTTCTGCGTATAATATTAAATATGAACCATGAAAAATATAAGGAAGCAATACACATTTCCTTGTATCATCCAATGAGGTGTTACTCAAACAATAAATAGTTCAAGTCACAATGATATAGCTTCAACTTTTGTGCTATTATGCCACATTCAATTTCAATATGCATAAATACGTTTGCAAATTTTTATTTATTATTGTAATTATTACAGTTAAAAAAGAGATTAGATACCTTGAGTACACGATACCACTTGTTTGACAACTTTGGCCTTCCTCTGACTGTCTTGTGCCAAACAATAGGAAAATTAGTCCTACTGCAAAAGTTCTGTGTCACAGCAACAGTCGTGTCTAAATTTAAGACTACATGCCACCAACCGCCAGGAACAAATACAGTCTCACCAGGACACTGAAGAATTTCTACCTGTGTTAAAAAAATTAAGGATGTACATGTTTATTTGATATTCAAAGCATTCTACTTGAAATTGAGTGACTAGAGAACAAGCTTCCACCTCAGCTTTGATGTTAAATAAAACAATTCCATATTCTGAGCATACAGCAACCAACAAGCTTGATGGTTTGACAGAACATAACTGAATGTCTGTTAGCATTATTAAGTAGTTTAAAAGTCAAGAGGAATTCTGCCAACAATTGCACTTACATTCATTTATATAAACAGCAATTTTTTTTATGAAATTTGATCTCAAAATGTAAAAAGAACATTCCAATAAAATTTCATAGTTAAAATGAAAAAATTTACATCTTATAGAAAATAATGAATAAGAAAGATAGCCAATTGAGACAAGAAAAGGTAATATAAATACCACACAACGTTTCTGGGATCCTTGTCCCTTTCGTCAAGGGCTAAGAAGAGCATACATAAGCACAACTGCATTGGTCAGTTGACAACACTCAAAAGCGACGAAAACGTAACAGCAACGGAAGAGCCAAAGGGTTAGTGTACAAAAGAGACAAGGATCCCAGAAACATGTGGTATTTTTATTACCTTTTTTGTCTTATTCATTATTCAAAATTTTATAGTTTACAAATCAATTTCATAGAATTATATATACAAGAAAATACTTGTTAAAATTAAAACACCAATTAATGATTTCTGAAATGTTGTAAGCTAAGGTAAAAATGTTTTCATTTTGATTTTTCATAGTTGTACTTACTGGGCGACATGATTCTGGCCAAGTTGGAAGTTTGGTTCGTGGGTAAATAATTTTAAACCAAGTAATGGCCTCATCTCGCTGCTTTCCTCCATCAGCTGAAGTAACCTTCAGTAGTTCCTTTGGTGTATGAGTTGGGAATAAGCACCATCTTAAAAAAAATATTTGGTACTTTAAGTAAATCTCTGCAGGGAAGCAGTAAGGAACTTCCTATGTCTTTAAAATTATTGGGCAAATAATTAGCAAATAAAATAATAGTATTATTATAAGTTATAAAGACAAATCTAGTCACTATTTCTATTGACATATAAAGAGTTTTTCTTTTATGACAGCTTAACTTTAGTGACTAATTTGCAATTTACCTTTTGTGGCCAGATACAAGAGCATTCCAAGCAGAAGTTCCTAGAGGATCAATATGAACACCAGTGCCAGACCTTCCTGGACCCATCACAAACCATCGATAAGGTGGTCGGCGTTCTTCACCCGCATGTTGGAAAAGATCATCTCTAAAGTATACAGGAACTTCATAATCTTCTAAAAGTCGTTTTCGCCGTGCATGCTGTCAAAAATGATGCTTGGTAACAATAATGATAAAAAAAACTAGTTTGTAACATAAAAAGTAAACAAATAGCCTTATGGAGTATACTGTCATATAGATATATTGAATGTTTTTGAAGTCTCACAATATTATGTAGTAGTTACTGGCCGATACTGAACATACACAAAACAAATTACAACGATTTATACAAAGTTTCGAAAGGACTGTAATTATTAGTTCAAAATAAATGGTAATTAAAAATTATTACATTACCTCACCAAAACTGCTATCAAATATGTATAATGGACTATCATCCTGAGAGGTTTGCATATACTGTACATAGTATTTCATCTTCATTTTCACACTATATCCTTCATTATCTTCACCACATTTAAATTTTTGGTTTCTATATTTCTTTACTAATTTCTGAAATAATAAAATATTTATTAAGTTAACTTTTTAATTTTTAGACATTATTTAACAGTTTTTGTTGATACAAAAATGGTACAGCTTACCTCCAAACTCCATTTGTGCTTCGCTTTCCAGTTATCTTGAACACCTTTTATAACAACTGGCTTATATTTACTTTCATATTTATCTATAAATTCTTGAGAAGAGCAATCTTTAACAATAATTCTCTCACAATTATCCTTAACAGTTTTAAAGTCATCAAAGTGTTCAACATACATTAACTGTGTCCAATCCTTATCACTCAACTCTGAAATTGTTTAAAAAGTTCAATAGTTAGTGTTGACTTCAGATTTATATTACTTAGACTACATTTATATTATGATTATCACTCTAAAATAAGTAATTAGTATTCAAAATGATTAGTTGAACTTCTTAAAATAAATTCTTAAGAAACTTCCCAATTTATTGCCAATCATTCATAATTAATACTTATTATAAACAAAATAAAATTTAACTTTACAATAATATCTTGTTAACCTGAGCATTTTTCATCTAAAATATATATGTTTACATTCTATGGATCCCCTTAATTTCAATTATTCAGATTTTCCACAAGTCTAATTAAAAATATATCAATCATAAACTAAAAATTATCATTATTATTGATGTATTTGTATGTAAAGGAAAGAGAAAAAGGTGGCAGCTGAAATTGAAGCTCAGTGTTGACACTCAGGACCGAAGGAAGTTCTTCAAATTTTAAGAGGGTATCAGCACTGTCTTCAGGAAAGAGATTTATGTTTTGTCAGCTGCCCTTCTTCAGAAAAGAGATTTACATACCATATGCTGACCATAATGGAAATCTCTTTCCTGAACAAGGAGTCGAATCTTCGAATATTTGAAGAACCTCCTCCTGTACTGCGTAGCAACACCAAGCTTCAATTTCAGATAAGCCACCAACGATTTCTTTTCCTTTCCCTTCAAATTATCTTAATTATTTTGACAATATCACATCCTTATATTTATATATAAAATTGATTTATATATATATAAACCAAATAAGTAAATCTGACAAGGTCAAATTGATTAATTTGTTTGGATAGGAAAAAGAGACAGAGGGCAGTTGACAAATAAGTGTGACAGTAAAGGTGAACTCAAAATGAATTTGTCACCTGGTTTGTGTGGTGTCATTCTTACAGCTATAATGACTTTGAATCATCTGATGAAAGCAACAAGGATTGAAGAAATGTTGTCTGGTATTTATTTGATCACTTTATCTGTTAAATGTCTAATTCTGACCACATATCACTCCTAAATCCAGAATACATCATGTAAGGTGACAGTCTGGTAGTCATTCTGGTAGGCCAAAACTCTCAACGAGTTGCAGCACCAAGGAGACTGAACGGTCTACTTCTTTATCTAGTTCATATAATGCTTCTTTATACTCCTCAACATATAATTATTCTTAGTGTCCTTAATGCAAATGTCCAACATACAATAATAATATAATAGGATTAGACTTTAATGGGTAAAGAATTAATGTTGTTCTCTGCTACAGTAAGACGATTAAAGTAGAGCATCATTCATTTTAAGCAAAAGAATAGGATCAGCAATTCTCCGTATGTGTAGCTTAAATGTGTCAAGTAAATATTGTGTCATTAGGCGTCAATATGGAAAAGAAAAACAGAAAAGTGATAGTCAAATATTCTCCATACTATCAATTTTTTCTTGCATTAAGCGTACTTCAATATACATTAAAAGAGGGTCATCTATGTTCTAAATTCTTAGAATTATGACTTGAGCTAACTTTAATCGTGTTAATACATTTTAATGGTACTACTGTTTTGATTTAAATTATTAAGAAGCATTCCACACTTTTATTCCTATGGACACACAAGTTTAAATCGTTCTGGATTTGTGAGTAGTAAATCTAGATACGGAAATGAAGATTCGACTCAACTTGTAAAAGAAATACAATATTAGAAATCCTCATACAACAGAAAAAAAAAAATTGACGTTGAATTATAGGTTATATAGACTGACTTAAAGAATCTACTTCTAAGGATTGATTCATTGTTCGGAAAATATTTCAGTAGAACAACATACATGCATTTATTAGAAAGACAGTACATAATATGCTTTAACAATTTTACAATTATTAAAAGCCGCTATACGTTACGCCTCAACCAACCTGGTCTGGCTTTTCTTTTCACTTCACGAACTCGTTTCCTCGCCCTATGATCCATTTATATACTTTCTAGAAATATTTATAAACGCTATATCAACAATTATTTATTCTTAAAGCTGCAGTATTAATAACTGAAACAGGTACACATTAATACAGGCCCTCATGACACAACTGGAGGTCGACTTCATTGAGGCAATCGTGTACTGCACGTACGCCGTTCCTAGTTGTTTGAACCGTTACACGCGTTATATATTTATTTCCATGATTTCACAACTTAATTATAAGCGTTTGTTTCCATTCATACATATAACTTTACTAGATATTTTCATTATAAATTACTTATTTCAAAATCTAAATGATGGATATTGGGGCATAAGTCAGGACAGACTTGAAAACACGCCATATTTTTTTATTTGGGGACGTTCTATAAAGTTGAATTTCGTTAAACGTACTTAATTCAAACATTTTATATAAATAAATCATTCAACATATATCAGATGTCAAATTTTTTAACCTGTTAACGGTGTGCAATATTACAAACACTTACTACAGTATAATTATTTAATTTTCAAAATTAAATATTTGTTGATATCAAAACTAACTTTTATTTGAAAATTCCCCAAAATATAATACACATTTTTTTAAGTCATTGATAAATGGTATCACTGAAATGGTAATCTTTGGTATCATTAAACTTCCTTATTTATTGATATCTCTGGAAGGCAGAAGTCCTAGAGGCAATCCAATCACAAAGTGGAAATAAGGTTGAATTTTCAGTTAGTATGTTGTTTAATTAAAATGTTCTTCTGTTGTTTTTAAGTTATTAGTCATTTTTTCAACATTTTTCTTGATTCTTGTGATCTAACTAGTTAAGAGTCACAAAAAAAATTTCACCTCCTTATTGCACATCTCTACAGTTTTCATATTCAGTGGATTGGTTTTATTTCAGCAATTATCAAAAATGATGCGAGCTGCCGTGTGCCGGTTTCATTCTGCTGTGAGAACAGCAAATCTTAAAAGTTCCCAGTGTTCTGCTGTTCAAACACGGTTAATGTCTTCCCATGCAGAATCTGACGAAGATTTTGATAATCGTTATTTGAAATATTTTAGCAAACCCGATATTGATGGATGGGAAATTCGTAAAGGAATGAATGACCTTCACGGCTACGATTTGGTCCCAGAGCCTAAAATAATTGAAGCAGCTTTGAGAGCTTGCCGCAGAAACAACGATTATGCTCTTGCAGTCAGGTACATTGAAGCTATAAAAGACAAATGCGCCGACAGAGTCAAGGATATTTATCCATATATCATCCAAGAGTTGAGACCAACATTGGATGAACTTGGTATCGATACGCCTGAAGAACTTGGATATGACAAACCGGAACTTGCATTACAGAGTGTTCATGATATGTAGATTCAATGTATCTGATAATTGCTAGTTAATATTATTGTAATTTGTGGGTTTTGTTCAGTAAAATTTTGTGAATATGATTTTATGGAAACGTTAAAATTGTACAGATCCATTAAATGCCTTTAAATTATTATTGTGTAAATGGTTTGAACATCATACCTACAAAATGACCCATGTGGTTTCACACAGTAAACTGTGTAAATCACGACATATTTATAATTCTATACATATGGGGGATTCAAGTAAGTCAATTTCTTGACAAGTAATACAGGATTGTTTATATTGGATGTGTAAATATTTTGAATGTGAATATTAATTTCCATCGGTTATCCCAGTGAATAAGCTGCTGGAATTTTTCTTGGGTTTCCAACCGGGTGGCGTTAACTAAGCACAACGTATTGTTGACTAGCACCATCGACATATTTTAGGTGATGTCGACAAAACACCGTGCTTGGTTAACACCAACAAGTTGGAAACCTGAGAACAATTCCAGCAATGTGAATATTGTTGAATAACCAATTAAGGTTGGAACAGTCAGTCCAATTTAAAACCACTATTTTGAGAAAACTCTGCTGGTGATTCTGTATGAATTTAAATTTATTATAGCAGGTCACAAATCAAAAGCCAGAAGATTGGTTTGCAGCAACCAAAATAATACCATGTACAGTTCAATGAAATGTTAGTAAAAAAAAACTAATTGAACAGGCTTCAGTAACACATTTGAATTTACAAAGTATTCATCAAGTTTTTTTTTGTGTTTTTTAGCTCTCCAGATTAAAACACATTAGCAATATAAATCTTGACATTTTGGAAATGCCTGTTTCCTGACAAGTCTGTCTACAATAACTTTGGAGGTGGGTTCCTCATAAAAACCTGTTTAATGGGTTGTCACTCACTTTCAAATATTCATACATGGAATACAGGCAACTGAGTCGATGTTGATAAAGTATCATAAAAAGAAAACAAATACCATAGAATTGGTCCTAATCTGTCATATACGGGCCACTTGTTGATCTGACCATGTATCTTGAGTTTGCAAAAGTATTATTGAACACCCTGTACACAATTGTATGTTGAGAATAACTAAATGTCATTCCTCCAATATATTTTTGAATGATACTGGTGTATTTTTCAGTACAACTCTGAAAGAATTTAGGATTTCCACAGTTGATAATTTTATTTAGAAGCATTAAAAAGTTACACTTTGAAACTCTTAGGAGAATATTTCTCACGTAAAATGGTAACGTGAACAGGTTGATAAATATTTTATCATCAATTAACATGAAATAATGTTATCACTTAGAGAAACTGATAGTGTTTTGGTACATATTCACAACAAATAATTTTATGATCTAAAAACATTGAAAATGGTATATAAGGAATTTTTAATACGTTCTCACAGCATTCATAACAGATTCCTACGTTTAGCTCTGAAACAATTCTATTTATCATTGGTCAGTTTAATTTTCATTACTTCTTAAAAGTGCATCATTATCACATTCAAAAGTTAATTCATTCTCAGAAACAGAAAATGTCAAAGCTTTCATGACATTTTTCTTTTTAAGTATTCTCTACTCTTTTTACCAAAGACACGAGTCTTTGTGTAACGTAAGAACATTACAATAATTGATATGTTTGATTCCTCGTTAATATGCACTACTTTTGACCGATACCAAAAAATTAATATTTATCTGCTACAAGTCAAAATAAAAAGAGTTTGATTTTTAATACGATTAAATTAGAAAATTATATCTCGTGTAAATACATTGAAACATAATTTCAACTCAAGTTTAATTAAAAGAAACATTGGGAGAACTAAAATTAAATCTGAGGGGGGGGGGGGGGGGAAGAAGCCAAATTCAGATTCAAAGACACGTAAAC
Organism: Zhengitettix transpicula; assembly: GCA_037074705.1. Lineage (NCBI taxonomy): Eukaryota > Metazoa > Arthropoda > Insecta > Orthoptera > Tetrigidae > Zhengitettix > Zhengitettix transpicula. The sequence continues at coordinate 14,559,554 of CM073594.1, read as the reverse complement.
ATTCAATTAGCAGGTTCCTACATATTAAGTTTTACAATGCATGGACTGTCCCTCTTGCAAGTCAAATTAAAAATAATTTTAATCTTATAATATCTGATGAGAAACATTCATTTTTGTATTTTAAAGAGATATAATATGTATTCCAATTGTATTAAAATCAATTTATTCTTACTTTTCTTTTTCCCAAGGTAAAAATATTTATTATTTTTAATAACAAAGAATTGGAACAGTATTTCATTAGTAATATCACAATGAATGTTTGTTTTCCCCCCTTTCATAGAAACATAATTACAGCAGGATCAAGGTTTGTTGTCTTAAAATGTCATTCAATATTCTGTTGAAAAATGTAAATGTATGTATTAAATGCCCAGTTCATTTAGTGACGGCTAATAAGACTTTTTTTTTTTTTTTTGGTATTCCGTTATCTGACGAGGAAAACTTAGGAAGATAAAATAGGTGAAAAAACTGTGTGATTTAAAAAATGTGAAATTAAGGTGTCGAGTGATAAAATTAGAAATAGAGGGGGAAGTAGGAGAAAGGAAAAGGGTGGTTTCAACCAGTAAAAAAAAAAGGGAGGATAGAACAATTCAGACTTAATAGTGTAGGTCATCATAAGAGAGTATGGCTGAAGACTTACTTCATTTCCATAGTTTCAACACACAAATGTTAAATGTTTCAACCCCAAAAATGTAAAACACAACTCTAATTCAAGGTTAAAATATACAATTTAAGGCTATAACTACTTATGTTTCACAATTGCCAAAACCAATTAGGATTAATTCCATTAGTCGGTCAACTATGTACATAGCCAGATAATTAAATTTAGGAGGAAAAGTTGTTGGTGTCGGGAATAATGGAAAGAGTTTAACAATGTTTGAAATTTTTATTTTTATTAACACATATTCATCAGGTTTCTACAATAATAAACATCAACTTCTACATCAATATTAGTATACATTGAGCTTTTAAAGGGGGGGAAAAAAGGAGATGGCAAATGTAAACTGTATTCATAACAATAAAAAGTTTACCTGATGATAAGATTTTTTTTTAAAAGAAACAATGCATACACACATGCTCACAAAACACTTATTACATACACAATATTTTAACACAAAGAACACCATTAAATTGCACATTTGTGGTACTTTGATTCTTGTAAGAGATTTTTTTCTTCCTCGATAGCATGGAACACAAACTGCTGAACCACTCAATTTGTGTTGTATTTAGAACATTTATTAACAGTTAGACAACATTTTCTTGATTTTTAATTCTCCTTATCTACAGATAAATTAAAGAAGCAGAATCACCGTAATTCAATTAAAAACTTTAAAAATTGTCAAAAATAATTCTATTTTAATATTTGTACATTTACTGTGGTAATACGTAACTAGTATTTTATTAAATCATATGTAACTTTTATTGGCAAGCTTGAATCTTTTCTGAAATAATTTCAATGCACTTGCAAATGTCTCAATTTATCTCACTTTACAGTTTTAATGTTACGCAAACTTCTTGGCAATTAAAAATAACAGTCATGTAAATTATAAAAAAATATTTCATTCCTCTAGTTTCAAAAAATATACAATTAAGTCCACAAAAAGAAATGCAAAAAATTTGTAGCACACAAAGTACTTGCTGCAGCCAACACTTTCTCACAAAAAAAAAAAATCAATTGTCAATACTCGAAAATATTATCAAATCTTCAAACTTTAACATAATGCAAGAGAGAGAGACTCTGCATTGCTTTCCTGAAATACTTTAAATATTTTTTTCTAACACAAAGCCACAATGATTTTTTTAGAAGGATGAAAAAATTCACACAAAACTTACCTACTTTCCAGTATATTACTCATTATCAAAGATTGACGTCTTTCCCGGTGAAGTTGTTCAATAAATAGTTCTCGGAATTAACACGGGTTTTGCATATTTATATTTACACTCAACGTTTCGACGACTGAAAGCACTGTCGTCATCTTCTAACGTCGCGTGTAAATATAAATATGCAAAAACCCGTGTGAATTCCGAGAACTATTTATTGGATATTACTCATTATCGAATCTGTTATCGTCTTAAATTTTGAGAATGATTTTAACGCGGAATCTAAGCTTTGCGCTGAAACTTGACAATACATTGTTTCCTTCAAATTTATACACTGCATTGTGAAAAATGCAAGAACGTGTATTATCTATAATCTTTACGCTGAGTAATTTCATTGTGACAATTGATTTTTATGTATTTCAAAAATAAAACAAAATGAAAACTGCATGAAAGTACAATTGTTTGTATAAGTTCATGGTTCCCATACAATTTGAGTACCGTGCCTTTACTTTGCAAGAGATCAAAATAAATATATCCTAAGCAACCATTTCACTTTCAAAGGTTGAAACCAAATTTTTTTTAGTAATTCTAAGCAGTGCAGCAAATCAATGTGTGCACTTTTCAAGAATTTGTTGATAGTCAAACTTTAAAATGTCCACAAACTCAATAAATATGAAATTAATATTAACTCAACAATTATGTACAGAATTAATTATAAAATAATTAAAAAGCTACGTATAAATGTAATATACACACCTCTAACAACACTGGTAACAGATTTTTTAAATTATTGAAACCAATACATTTCGAATACAATAACAATTTTATTAAGGAAAAGCATGCTGATAGGTGAAAAAAGTTAAACATCTCGCAAAATTAATTTGGATACAGATCTACAATTTAAAAAAGTGTAAGTATTTAATTTACCAATAATAAATATATATATGTGATTCTATTGAAAATATTTTGTAACACCAAGTTGTATTTCACAAGTATAAAAGTTTTTTTTTTTTGCAGTACAATTGAAGATGAAATACAAAAAAAAAATATTAACAAATATTAAATTAATATAACTAGTATCTAATACTAGACACAATCAATAAAATACAAATCTTTGGTAGTAGCACTGTTCCCTTTATCCGAAATCTGATAATTAGGAACTTAATTAAGTGTGCTAAAACACTATTTATCATAAAGCATATTAACAATAGCTAATGCGTGATGTGTGCAGATGGTAAATACCTGACTGTGATAAATTCATGAAAATATTAATTATGACAATTACTTTCTATTTTAGTTTTTAAACACAAGGCTGCTACATAAATTATAAGTTATTTATTTATATGATTAAAATTGGTAACATGCACATTAAGTAAGTTACAGTTAACAATGTTCTGGAAATAAAGTTTGTTCTATACTAGAAAGGTACTTATGTTTGTAATGATGTGGAACTAATTATTTACAAATCAATATAAAAGCCAAGATCTGTTTAACGAGTACTCAAATTAGCAAGAGTAGACAGTTATTTTCATACAAGGAGAATCATACATTTACTGTCTAATATATTGTGATTAGAAAAGTTTAATGCTTCAGTTTCGCAAACAGTTTGCTTATCAAAGATTGAAGTCCTTCCTGGTGTAGTTGTTTAATAGTTCTCGGTATTTACTTCGCCTAGAAGATGATGACAGAGCTTTTAGTCATCGAAACGTTGCGTTTAAATATAAATATGCAAAATGCGTGTGAATAAACTGTTTATTGAATCTGCTTATCAGTTTGGCAAAATAGCAAACATTATACAAACCTGCAGGTTTTTTTTTCGTTTTTGTTGCAATTTTACGTAAATGAGGTAGAAAGAATACAAAATCAACATGATTGTCTTTTGACATTGCAATTGTCTAGAAAATTTGTTTTAAAACAAAATTATAGTCACAAAATTTTCATTCTGATTGAATAAAGTTCTGCCACTACAAAAAAATTGGTAACTATTCCATTAATTTATTCACAAATGATGGCGTAGTGACTAAAATATAATTTACTGTGTATCTAAACTGGACACTATGTAGGGTAAGAAAATGTAACTTGTAAAAAATAAATTCTAGCAAACTGTTTTTAATTTTAATCTATTGGCAAAAATTTATATTTACTGGTGGAATATTTATAAACATAGTTAATGACTTTAGGCACGTCTTAAAACGCAATCATACAACATGCTTTTAGCAATCTATTTCATCTGCAAGTTTTAAAAATTTTGGAACCTTAATTAGAAAAAAGTCCACAACAAAAATTGTGAGTACCTTTAAAGAATATTTCCATAACATAGTTAACTTCAGATACATATTGTACATGTTACCACACATTTGAAGTCACTTACTTCAAAATTTGTACTATGCTGCTTCTCTTACTGTGGAAACTGAGCCAATGACTAAATCACGGTATAAAAATGGCAGGAATTAACTACTGTAGGCAGTATCCATTAAATGTTAATTAAAATGAACATATTTAGTGTACTATGATATATAATAAATTGCCAACATTATTTATCTCCATTCTTCAGAAAAAAATCTCTAAAATAATTGAAAATCTATAAGCAGAGCTTTAAATTGTGTTGTACATTAAATAAAAAGTGCTAAGAAAAGTTGAACAGAGAATTAAAAATTAGTCTTCACTTGACATGTTTGTGACTGTGGCAACACTACGTTATGAAATGATTGAACACTAGAAACTGTAAAATGTTAATTTTACATTTAATGACAAATTTTTTTATAATGAAACAGTAAAACATTCACAAAATAAACTGTACTGAAATCTTTCAGGCAGCCGACAGGTATTTAAATTAGTTTCAGTCATCAGCCAATTCCACAGGTAAATGAGATAGGGCAAGCGTTTATTTCATTTCGCAGGTATCAAAGTTTTATGATGCTACAAATGGAAATGCTTCATCCAAATGATATTGCAGAGTACATCTACAACACTATTAACAGTGTTAAAAATTGAAGTAACTTTACAAACTTTTAACAAAAAAAAAATTATAACCTATTAAACAAATCTTATTTTTTGATTAATTAATATCCACATACTTTGATACAAGGAAAAAACAATACAATAAGTTCTATTGTGGATACATTTTGTAAAAACCCATTTTAAAACAATTTTATTGGATTAAAAATTATCACTAGCTTATTGTCCATTCCAAAAAAAAAAACTGCCACAAATATTTTCTTTATATACTATAAAACTTTTATGGCTGAAGTATTGAACTAGTTTTACTACAAGTTTTAAAAGACATAGATCTTATAAAAGGTTTTGTTCACTGAAATTGAATTATTTAAGAATAAAGTATTGGTAACACAAAACTGTTAGAAGATGAAAATTCTATGTCTCAAAGCATTAATCCAATAACCCAAAACTTTCAAAAATAAAAAAAAAATTAGAAGATTATTGATGCCTCTCAGCTATGAAAATCTGTCCAAGATACTTGGTAGGCATGTTTGGTCCACTTACATCAGAAATTGAGATCTCGGTTTCTAAATTTAATTCAGAAATCGTGCAACAGTACTTGATGTTTTACCAATCTGAAATTTATATTGAGGTTTTGTTACGTACACAAGCAGCAATCAAAACAAAAACTATGGATTATGAACAGATAAAAATTAAAGTGAATAAAAACACTTTGTAATCACGACATATTGTACCAAAAGTACTATACAAGATATGTGGGAAGAAAGAAAGGGTAATTTAGGCAGTAGATTCAAAAAGTGAAAGCAATATTATTCATATAAAGTACTCCTGATACAAGAAATAGCATACATTGTTATGGAAAATATACAAATTTTACAGCATTCTTCAACACAAAAGTGCACAGATTTTGTTCTTTCAGTTTAATATCAAAGAAATATAAGAGTTGGAAGTGTGTGTGGGCTTTGGACGGGGGGGCTGCTACAATTTGAAGTAACTTATTACACATCATGACAAACCGTAACAATTAAAGTTCAAAAATCATTTTGTAGCCCTTAAATGGAATTTTACGTCAACATGAAGCGTCAATGATACAAATATATACCCAGAAAAACAAATGTGAATTACAGTTCCCCAGACATTAGAACAACAAATCTGTCCAGCTTTGTTGTTGCTTTTAATCACTTTCACTATAGAAGATTTTCAGTTTACATACTTTATATAGTAAATTGACAGCTGGAAAAGTGGGTTGTTTATGTTAAATTGTGTTGAAGATTCTCTTATGATGCAGTTGTCATTAACATTAAAAATGGATAAATAAGTTTTGCTAATATATCTCCTAATTTCATTTAGAACATCAATTCATGATCTTTAGGTCACTGATTACACGCACAGAGCCACAGAATTTCAACATTTTATGTTACTAATAAAAGAAAATGTACTACTTTATCTTATAAGGCTTCCAAAAATGGCAATGTTTTAATTATGTTTGGTTATCTGAATTCAATTTGAAAATTACTTTCTAATATATTAACTTAGTAAAAGATTACAAACAAAGAACTGTTTCAATTCTGATATATCTAATTTTTGAAAACTATATACAAAATCAAGAACAATTTCTCCCCTTGTCTATTTAATGAGGAAACAAAGCTTTGATCATCTGTAAGCAGGAAAAAATAATTTTTTATTTTTTCATTTATGGCACATAAATAAATCATTCCTTTATGTGTTAATAGTATTGTAGACTAACAGGAGGACTAGTTATTTAATATAATTGTATCAGTCAATAGCCTAAAATTACATATAAAAGTATCAATATATACATTACAATAAATTAACGTTAATGTTAGTAAAACTATTAAAACAACTTATTGGTTGCCGTATCACGAGGTAAAATTATACATTCTTGTCATCCTAGATCCAAAGCAATGGCTTTATATTGCAGATATCATCTGCGACTAGTAAAAAACAAATATAGTACTAGACCAGGACAATAGCTACCAAAAAGCAGTTTCAATAATTGTAAATTCAGAACTGATACTTTTAGATGCAATTTCCAAGCGCCCACCAGGAGGCAAACTCGACGCAATCACTGGTCCGACTGAGCACCTCCCACACTAGCTGTCACGTTAGCCTCCTCTTTCACACTATGAGTGTCAACATGTTTTAGCACAGTTGCTGTACCTTCTTTTAATGACAACACTTGCAAAAGTTGTGGCTCACTTGGAACTGTCACCACCTGATGAGCTCCTAATAATTGTTGTGGCGTTACAGCTATTGTCTCCACACCGTCCGCACCATTTGAAGGTTCCACTTTTGGTACTTGAACCATGGAACCTACTACTTGAAAAAGACGATCTTCTCCCTGTGAAATATAATGTTACTGGTCAAATATGGCTTTGATCTAGTAACACTATTAAGAAAATTAAATATTACATTACAAAATGACAACTGCACAGTTTTCTTTGTTGACATGTATTGGACAGATCCAGTAGGAGATAACAATTTTAATTTAATGTCACTAGAAATTGCAGTGAAACTCTTATTTTAGACTTTAAACAGGTAAATTGGAAAAATGTATAAAATGAAGAACAATTTAAATGGTGGAGATTTTTTTTCACACACTGCTGGTCATTACTTCATTTCTGCCCATCATTTGCACAACATAAAATAGATTTATTCTATTAAGATACACTAAAAATAATTCCAATATGCAATTAACATGCAGAAATATAAGTGCCTACTTTTTCACTGGTAAGTCTATCTTCTACTCAACATTTTACTTATGGATCGTCTTAATTTGCCTTTCCAGTTCACACAGATCATCAGCAAAACCATCTTGAGTATTTTTATTACTTAAGGTGCAACTGCATGAAAGTACACTATAATCTTCACAGTCATCCCAATGCTCACTTTATTCTTTAACATCAAAAAGATATGAATTCCACCAAAAGTATTTCATGAGAGTAAACTTCAACATCAATACCATAAAAAGAATCTGCTGAGCAATGAGTTGTAACTTATAAAAAACAGAGGAAAGGACAGCATACTTTCATCATCTTCAACTTAATTCTTCACCGACTTTGAAGCAGCTGGCATTCAGTAAACAGTAGGAGTATGTAGATTCTTTACAAATATATAGCAAGTTATCCAGTAGTGATATTTTCAAAGAGGTTGACTAATTTCCAGCATCAACAAAAACTAAATGTTTCTTTTCAATGTTCTTAAGTCTATAATTTTCTCTACTAGTTTGCTGTAAGAATTCAAATTGCTAATTTCTTGAAAGCAGGGCAGAAATCAATAAAGAGAAGTATCTTGGCGTTAATCCACATTCGAATTAAAAGCATGAAGAAGCCTCTTCAGGTATAAGTTATACAGTCTGTGCTCCCTGATATATTAATCCCTCTGCAACTTCGTATTTATTATATTTGTTCCCTAGCCAATTCTTTATAAATTCTACAACTTGGTTTTCTGTAGTCTCCTGAATGGCATAAATAAAATTACTATTCAGGTGTGTTACTTTAATTTTACATAAATAATTACAAATAATTACATAAATCTGCCAAGCATAGTTGCATACTCATAAGTTTATCTGTTAAAAAATGTCCATAAACATACATTTTCTCTTTCACTGATGTGTTAAAAAAATTAGTAATTAGAAACAAAGTTAAATTTTTATTATACCTGAAGTGTTCCATCTCCTTGGGTATGGATGTGTTGAAGGTTTGCCACCACTGTCTGATACATAGAAGCAGAAACTGGTACGGTAATCATCCCCGAAACAGAAACTGGATACCCTGAAATCAATATATTCATATGTAAACAATTACAAAAGTAACCTGAGCTAAAATATAAACCATATCAACCAAAAATAAATTTTACTAAAATTATAATTTTTTCTTGTGAAATATGGCAACTATATTCTGATTACTAAAAATAAAAATCAGTTCATAATGACTTATTAACAGCATTCATCCTTTAAGAACACGGAGGCAAAAATAAACTTTTTGGATAACATTAGGGTTAATCATATAATACAGAACTCTAGTATAAATAGTGATATAGCTAATAAAAATGGTAAATGAGTGCTATACAAGTACTTTAATCAATAACCTACCTACCTTCTGATAAATAAAATAAGCTTTGTGTGCGTGTAGGTTCTGCACAAAAATCTACACCCGTGGGAAATTTTATGTACACGTATTCATTTTGAACCAGAAACAAACACTGTGGGGATAAGACAACTACCACCCTTATGGGCGAGGGCGAAAAATTTCAAACACGTTAAAACGGCTGATATTTGCATCAAACAAATATTTTTCAGGGTAAATTAGATTCATACTGTTTATCCTGAAGTTGTCTGTGAACAATTTCAACCCCTTTCAACATGAGAGGGGAGCACCTTACATAAGAATAATGCACAAACAACAGAGATTGGAGTTGAATCTGGGGTTATGAAAGTTACGACATTCAACTTTACGGTTATGTTTTCCTTCAACCCCTATGAGTGGGCGGTGGATGGAAAAACAACACTCTGCATACAATCTTAATCACGTGCAGTAAATTCTACAAAATTTTGTACTAATGTTAATTACAATATGAAACAAACACTGGATCAGTAAAACACCCCTATCACCTACAGAGGTGGGAGGTGGCATTTTAAATATATTCTAAATTACAGGGAGTATCTTTAAGAACCAGGATATTTTGGTACATCTGAAGGTACCAGAAGTAAAGGTGTGCAATAATATTTCACAGGGTTGAAGTTGTTGAGGATGTATTAAATAAAATATAAATTGGATATATAAAACAGATGTGTGTCATGTCCACAGGCATGTTCAAATTTGATGATAAACATGTTCCTTAATAATATAATTTGAAACATCTAAATTTATAAGATGAGTAGATATATATTTCTATAAATTGCTTAGTTGTAAAATAATAAGTTAAATGAGTTTTTAATTCTTTAAATACCATGTCCATCTTCTCCAGTGAGAATAATTTGGCCGTCAGGATTCAGAGTTGCTTCTGTTACATTGTTTAAGTCCACAGCAACACTTCCATCACCTTGTGCACCCACTTCTGCAAGAGTCTGCAAAATATATAAACATATTGAAGATTCAAAGATTGAAGCCTTTCCCGGTGCAGTTGTTCAATATATTGTTCTCGGAATTCAACCGGGTTTTGCATAATTGTAGAACGCAACGTTTCGACGACTAAAAGCTCTGTCGTCATCTTCTAGACGATCTTCGCCTAGAAGATGACGACAGAGCTTTTAGTCGTCGAAACGTTGCGTTCTACAATTATGCAAAACCCGGTTGAATTCCGAGAACAATATATTGAATATTGAAGATTCACCTGAGACTTTAATAAATCAGAACAAACTTTCACTTTAGAAGAATATCAAAGTTATTTGCTAACAACTGTTTGCCTTACGTTTTAAAAATTTATCAAAGCAGCCAATCTCAAATAAAAAATGCTAGAATGTAAATAATTAAAATAATAACCTGAAAAAAGGTCTCAAAATAACACTAACCATCACTTGCAGTAAAACACGTGTACCTCTACAAGTACATAAAAACACAATAAACAGGTAGTTCACCATTCAGAACACTTTTCTGTTAAATGAAATGATAGACAAGTAAAAAAGCATTAACATAACTGTAATGTTAATCAGTTTAAATACAGAAAAACGTACAAATTTAGCCCATTCATTAAATTGATATTGTTTAAATTTCTAAATTGTAAGAGTAACAAGTAGTAATTACTGTTGCAACGCCTTGCACTTGGGCTGTAGTTCCATCTGGTAAGGTAATTATGGGATTGTTGGGATCAACCTGGATAATTGATACAGTACCATCTGCATTGCTTATTGTTTGAAGCACTGCTGGAGCATACTGAGTTGTAACCTGTAATAAATTAAAATTCTTTTTGATTAGAAAACTTTTAAATATTGCATAACATCTTCTAATGATATGAAGTCGTTATATCCTAAGGTGACATTACTCAATAGTGAAAGTTTTGAAATTCCAGAAAAAATACTATATATACACCCATCAGAAATACAAATAAATGTCATTATTTATGTAAAGAGTATTACCAAAATCCACAGGATACAGGCTAGACAAAGTGAATTGTTAAATTCTGTTCAGGAAAATGTAATTTTGCTATGAATTTAAGAGATGAAATGGAAATATAAACAGAAATCCTAACATACAAATTATATTCAAATATTATATTAATGAAACAAAGATTCATTCAGTGCTAACATTGGACATTCAGAATAAAAAATTTCTACCATGATAGGAATGGGAAAAGAATAATAAACTATATGGATCAATACAAAATACTAAAAAAAAATTATACTGTCTATGTTAATTCTACTAATAAGTTTAAATGCAACAGTAAATAAAAATTATAATAATTACTACATTAAACTATTAGCATGCTGTTAGAAAAAAAAATTACTCACTCTGCAAAGCACAGTTTTGGTTTGTCTGACACAAGTATAAAAAGATTGTCTAGTCATATTTAAAAATGCATGTGCAACTATATGTGAAGAAAGTTTAAAGACAAAAATAAGAATAGAAATGAGACTAAATCTACAAGAAGTCTGAAATAGAATCTGGGAACATGTAGTAGTCCCATGTGACAGGAGTTAAACTGATTTAGAAGAAATAAGTTATTTTAATCATTGGTACTATCAAATTCAAGAACCAACATTATCCAGACATTATAAAAATTAAGTGGAAAAAGTAAATTTTTTTTGGATCTAAGGAAAAATTATAGAAAAGTGTCAAATTTATTTATGGTTCCATATAAAGCATCAATCATATTAGGACCTTTTATCAAATTAAGTCAATGTGAAATTTGCCAACTTTCTGTTTTGCAATAAATAAAACTGGAAACATCAGATATCAAGATGTAAAGACTCATACAGTCTACACATGAATTATATAGCTCATTTAAACATGCAATCAAAACTTAGATCATTACAAATGTCTATTGTTAAGTGTTCTCCATTGGGTGTAAAAAAAAAAAAATACAATGCAGAGTGAGTGTAGTGGAGCCACGAGACAACAGCACTAGCACACTGGGACCTGAGGTAGCGGAGAAGAGGCCGCAGCCAGCTGTGCCATGCCGTTCCCGGGACTCTGTCTATGCAGCTTCAGTACGGTGCCCACCGTAGCCGCCGTTGTAGAGGCCTTGTCATCTTCCTCACTGAAAGCTGGTAGTAGGTCCTCCCGTCCATGGTATTTGTAGCAGTTTATCACTATCTGCCTCAGGGCATGCGTCCACGAAATCTGCAAGTTGCGGCACTGCATCTCAGATATACACGCTCCCAGCATTGCCCACAGAAGGCTCTGTATTTTAGTTCAGGGTATATACAGTCTTATTATATATTTATAATATAATTGATATGGACAGGATTTTTTGAAATGTTTCTTCCCATCAGAAATGGTGACACTGTCCTCAATTTTAGGTAACAGGCACCAGTTTCCTGTCCATATTAATTATTTTGATGTCACATTATCCTTTATATAATAATGGACGAGAAAGAGAGACAAATAATTGTGTGCTTACCTTAAATTAATTGGCATCACTACGCTGGACTGAAAGGGAAATTTCAAATTCATATAGGCCTAAGCCTTCCTTCTTCAAGACAGAGTGCTGAACGTTGCGATTGACCAGCACAAAACATAATAATCTACTTTGAAGGAGGCGACTTAAACCTCTGAAAATTTGAACTGCTCCTACCTGTCCAGTATAGTGACACCAGCCTATTTAAGGTAAGCACACAATTCTGTCTCTCTTTCCTATCCATTAATTAATATAATGACAATGCCACATCATTCTTGGTTGCTTGTATGTATGAAAAATTGTTACAAGGTAGAAGTTTCATAAGTCTGGCATAATTTTTTATGAAGGAATAAATTATGCAAAAGGAACAATATTAATTTAGAATATAGTTAAAATTGGATTCTAGCTCTGCTACAAAAATATGTATGCCCTTTAAGAATATAATATTTCAATAAATATTATTCAAATTATGTTGCTCACACTCAATAAAACTAGAATTTTAAGAATGAATGTTCACGTAGTTATAATCTGACTAACATCCATCATGAAACATAAAAATTCATGACATCAAATGAAATAGTATTAGGAAACTAATTAGATAAATTAGTAGCCAATTATCACACAAAATTATATTTGGCTACTTCTTTATCTAATTAGTATACTTCTAAACGCACCATTATGTTAACACTTGACACACTAAATAAATATGAAAGAAACAAAAATCTTGACATTGAAAACTTTGCGAACTAGAAGAAGTTAAATTTTCCTTCACCTGGATACTCAATCTGAGCACAATTCTGAATTTAAAAAATCTCTATCACTGAGGCACCAGGTCAACAATTTAAATTTCACACCTGCAGATGAATGAGAATTCACTTTGCTGAGATATTTAAGGCAGAAACAATGGAAAATGTGACAAGAGATGGATCATATAATTGATCATGCCACTAATGCTTTATAAGGAGAGATCTATGAAAGGATGCTCACATTCAGTATGTTAATAATATTCTTGAATCTGTTTTTATCAGCTATTTAGAAAGCATTTAGTACCAACCTTGCTTTATACGTGTATAATATAAAAAGTAAAAAAATATTCCTGACCATTCAGCCACATTAATACAGAAGTGTAACAATTTACAAGTAAAATATTGAAATCAAATTGAAATGAAAAATAGTTTATTTATCAATATTCATCGTTCAGGTATTGTCTTAGTATTATATGTTCAACAAACTTTCCTTCATATATTGGTCATGAAATATGATTTAATATATAATGCATAGTAAGGCATTTAAAAGAAATTTAAAAGAAATTCAAAAGATTCAATAGTTAGAACATACATTTAAGCCTGTTGTTTATTTCAACATATATTCCACTTATTGCATATGTTCTACAACAAAAAAGAGTGGATTTAACTTCTGATAACACCATGTTGATAGAGCTGCTCACCTTCTGCTTCTCATCTTCTGATCTGGCATCCATTCTGACATTAGCCCAAGGGAGCTCCTTGGGCCACCAAGGAGGCCTTGTAGACTCCCTCCCCCATCCAGGCTTTCCCCTCCCTGTAGAATACTTAAGCATAAGTGGAATGAACGCTCTCAGTTGTGCTTGTGTCATTTTTTCTACAGGTGTAGGTATCCCATCAATAATTAATGGGGGTAATTCATAGAGAGATGGATCCTCCTGAACAGGAGGGGGAGCCTGCTGTGCAAGAGCAGACTCTAAATCATCCATGATAATGGAACGGATATTCTTCACCTGTTAAATTTGAGAAGATAGACATCAAAATTCCAGAATTTTATTTACTACAAGTATGTTTAGAAAGCTATAGGGAACTGTATATTTTATATGTACTCCCACTTAGCCTTCAGGTATATCCAAATTTGTAAATAAAATAGTAATTAATAAGTTACCAATATTTGAGTTATTTGGCAGCACAAAGACAATCCTATCTCAAAATGCTAACTACAAAAGTCTATTTATATAGAAAATTAACTCAATAACAACACTATGTTATAAATTATAAAATGACTGTGTTAAAATAACAGACAAAACCACTCAACAATTCTGCAACCCTTGTTGCTTTCATTAGGTGATAAAAAAACACAATATTAAGAACAACTCACCACACAAAACCATTTGATGAACCCAAATGGTTTGTGTGGCGAGTTGTTATTATGGCACTTGCGTTTTTTGTATCACCTGACAAAAGGAACGAGCATTGCAGAAACATTTTGTGGTATTTAATTTAGCACTTATTTTTGTGAGTTATTTGGCTATTTATTTATGTTACTGTGTTATAAATATTCCACATTTATAAACTGAAAATAAAAATAGCTACTTCACTTACAACATCTTCTAGTGGTTTGGCACCAAAAACCTTAAAGCTATTTTGAGGCTTTCCTGGAGTAGCCACCACCACTACTGCTTGCTGCCCAACTCTTGTGGCAAACTCATCTATTGTTTGCTATAAAATAAAAGGCTGAATTTTTATCATTGTTTCAGATAATTGTATAAAGCAATGAAAATGTAACTACTTCTGCCAACAATACACTAAGGGTTGATAAATTGTATTTAATACTTCCATATTATAACCATTCTTACCATTAATCAATAGTCAGACATGTCCCAAGCAGGACACCAAAAACTTCTCAAAATCCATTAGCTTTTTCGTCATTTTATCTGCATTAAATTATTTGACACAATTGCTGGGATAAAGTTAAGTAACCTCAATGAATTTATGAGAATTGTTTGACATAACAGTGCATAGTTCCCATATACAACACATTAATGATTATCCAGAATTAAAAACTGCTCAAAGCAATAAATGAAATAAAAATTTACCCTAAGTTTTCTGAGCAGCCTATTTTGCTGTCTCTTACGAATGGAAGGATTAGTTTCAAATGAATGAGGCCGCTTTCTCTTCTTAGCAGAAACAATTGCAGCTGCAGCTGCTACTCCGACAGGACCTTAAATCATAATTAAATAACACAATCATGGGGATTTGAAATATGAAATTTTAAAAGTAATTTTTCTGTCAAAGTGCCTCAATATTATGTTGTGTCAAATAACAAGGTAAATATAAAACAATGAAAGATTGTTCCAATATATTAGTTTAAATTTGTTACTACTCATTGAATGATGGAGCAAATATATCATAACAATACTAACTTAGAAGACTTTATTAAAAATTTGGAACGTTTTATATATATATTATATATTTACAGCCTGACTTCACAATCCCAGGAAAAAAAACAATTATCGATACTCAAAATAAACCTTATGTTCATATATAATGAATATTTTGCAATTTATTAAAAATATATTTTAAAATAAAAAACACTAATCCCTTATAATAAAAAGTTTATCGAAGATTAAACACATTACAGACAACTAGACATGGATTTACAATCAATACCTCCGAAAATTTGAGAACGGCTTCCTGCCAGACACTGTGACTCTATAACCACTGTTTCAGGTTTTCATACCAAAAGAAATGTAGGTAAACCTGTTCCAGTTGCCCCATGAATGTATCTATAAATGATATCTTCATGCTATCGATTCATGGGCTCATTTACTGCCTGAATTTCTCCAAAACCTTGACACCAACATTTCATATAGAGCTACGCTCCCTCAAAGGGCTAACAGACCAATGGTTTAAATGGTTAATTATGTGACTTGAGTGTGGGAATAGGTTTTTTACAAACCTTGCTGGTTGGTGATGCATTTGGGAATAGTTCTTTTAGTTTGGACTTAAATGAAGGGAAGAACCTGCAATTTATTTGGTAAATAAATAAATTACATGGGAGAAGAGGCAGGTTACGTTTCCTATGATTTTGTAGGTGAAGGATTTTGAAGGATCGAAGTAAAAAGAATAGGGCATTGACAGCAACTATTCCTACCATGAAGTTGGAAACCTGGTAATACTTGGATCTGGAAGAGTGGGTGAGGATGCTGTGGTTAGGAGGGCACCAAAACATGATCCTTGGGGAGATGGGGAGTAAGCCTAGAATGAATTGCAGTCCAGAGTATGTGTATACAGGGGGATAGCATGAAGGTATACATTTTTATTTCCATTTCTCACTTACTCCTTTGTTGTGACCTTTCCTTGAAACAGAAAGTTATTGGAAGTAGATTGTTGCTGTCCAAAGGATGGCCCATATATATACATACATCCGTGAGAGCCATTTTTTTCAAGGTCCGATTGGTTGTGAAATTAAAACCAGAGTGAAAATATGATGAAGCTTTGCACAAAAGTGGTGCACAATATGTCTAGTGCCAGTCAGTTGAGTCATGTCAGTTATGAGTACGCAGTGAGCAAGTAAACATGGCTACAACAAAAGTCTCTCCTGCCAAGTGTGAAGTGCCTGCTTTAATTAGATTTCTTCGTGTTGAGGGGTGCAATGCAACCGAATTCATCGACAAATGAGTAATGTGTATGGTGAAACTTTCATGAGCAGCAGCAAAGTGCATCAATGGTGAAGTAACTTAGAAGCCAGACGCAGAGATGTTCACAATGCAGGCAGTCAGGAAAAAAGAAAGCGTCAACCAATGATCTTGTTCAGTGATTCAAGAAAATCATCGGTTGACAATTTCTGTGTTGAGTGATCATTTCCCAAAATTTCAAGATCATCTCTATGCCATCGTGAGAAAAATACTTCAGTAATGCAAACTGTGTGCGAGAAGGGTTCTCAAGATGCTGTTCAACCATCGGAAAAAACAGTGAACGAGTTCTTCAAATTTTCAGAAGCTCTCTTCTTCAGGAAGGTGCAACACTCCTTCTAGAAGGAGGAGGCTGAGAGTGTCCAAAAATTTGAAGAGCTTCCTTTGGTTTCCTATGGACACACCGTACCACATTTTCAGGTTTAACTAGAAGCTGCCTCTCTTTCCTTTTCATACCAATATATATATAACACATTTGGATAGGAAAGAGAAACAGCGATGATGACTTACCTGAAATCTACGAATATTACATTCAACACAAGAAAAAGTGTGTCAAGCAAACAATAATTACCATAGTCAAATACACAGTTATTTACTTGCATATACTATACCACAAAAATGCATGCTAGATAAAAATACATTCCATTTCTAAAAATTATTTAAGAAATTTAAATAGAGAAATTGCAATAACTACATACAGCCAAAAATATTAAAATGGAAATAAAATGCAGTATAGTCTGTTAATCTGACAATTTCACATCGAAGGAAACTGCACAATGTATGCAGAAAAATATGTAACAAACCTTGAAATATAAAATAGGAAATAATTGAGAACAGGAGTTCAGTTATGAGGCAAATTAACCCTCATTTCATAGAAGTTTATCATTTTATACAATTCAATGTAACCTAAATTAAATTCAAATTCAGTATGCTTGTTAGATAAAAAACCACGTGGTTAAATTCCTAGGTTCTTGAAATAAAAGCTCTATTATAAACCATTGATTCAAAACAAAAATGTGAAATTATAAGAACTGGTCAATTGGTACAAAACATCACCATTTAACAAATGAAAACAGAGCTGTATGCATTAAAGAATATAAATTTAAATAACTGATTTTAAGAGCAGAGCTTAATAGATTGTTTTGCTTCAAACCACCTCAATCATATATTCCACAAATAGAGAGAGAGAGAAAATATTTAATTTGATAGAGTATCCAGTTCATGTTTTGAGTTTCAAATCTGACGTTACTAACAAACCATAAAAATGTTATTGTTCAGAATTAAGAAATGTTGATATGTTTATATGATGAATATTGATAAATTTGAATCATTCAAATAGTTGCAGGTAACCAGATGATGTTCATTCTTTACAGAATATTCTTTCATTAAACAGAAGAATAAGAAATGGAATTTGAAGTATATAACTAATTCAACAGTTAATAAAACGCAAAATGTTCACTTCTCAGAAGACATGGGAAACTTTGCAAAGACAGTGCATATGCTTCAACTTACCCCTCACAGATATCAGACTTTACTGCTAATGGGTATCAGTAAATGGAGCCTCAACCAATATGAGTGAGATTAAATAACCACCACCAATTTGTGAGCTACATTTAAGGATAACCACTAAAAATAAATAAAACAAAGCAAAGTGAAATCACCATGTTGTTTTTGCCAACCTGCTGCGGCGAGCTGAGCTGTCACACCATCTGCCATAGCTTCTGCAATAAGATCCCCTCCTTCAACGTACTGAGTACTTGAAGCAGGGGATGATGGACAGCCATCATCATCATCTGACACCATATGGCTGCTGGAGTCCAAAGCAGACAGAGCGTCGCCAGCACTGGAGTTCATTGTGATCATGAGCTCCTAAATATAAAAAAAAAACAGTTTATAAAAATAATATAATTGAGTATGATTCCTTGGAAGTATAATAATACAGATTTTTTAGAAGACGGCAATATTTTCTCTTTGCTGGGTATGCATGTGTTTACAAATTAAATAAATGTAAAGCACTCAGATAAAACATATTTTTAGGATTGGGCAGGTGAAATTCCATTGTACATGCAACTATGAAATTTTGGTAAACATAGAGTTGATTTAGTTTTAATCAGACAAGGAAATAATAAATAATGGCATACGATAAAGTTGTCTCATGTATTATGGAAAAGTTACATTACATACAGCAATAAAGTTAGTATATAAAAGTTCTTAGATTATGTAAGCTGCTTAAACTATACATAAACTAAATTTTGTTTTTTATTAAAACAAACAGATTTTTAAGAAGACAAAGAAATAAAACACAGAGACAAAACAACTCTGAGGTAAAAAATTGAAGGCAAGCCTATGTATTAATAAACAAAAAACAAAGTAAGTATTTTAATTTTATTAAGTTATCAAAAAATAGCTATTAGTTAATGTGTTTGAACATCTGGAGAATTTTATACATATTTTTATTCTTTCAAATATTTGAAAGTAGGATTCTTTAGCTCTATGCAAATACAGGTTAAAGTGTATATAGAAAAATTTGAAAACAAAACCATATACTTTAGGTGTATATCTGTTAATGACTTATGTCTATTTTAAATTTTGTTATATGGTCATAATAATGACTGTTGTACATTGTAATATCTCTACAGATGATTGTGATACAGTGAAATTTCAATATTTTGGCAAATGTAAATAAAGTAATGTCAAATTATATATTTAATAATTATGACATTTTTTGGCATACTGATCAGGAGAATCAAAGGGAGAACAAAGGGAACTTTGAGGAAAATGATGTGCATTATTTAAAGTACTTTTGCTTACGAACTGTTTTATTATAAAAATATATATTTTTATTAACTTACCACTTTCACGGTCAAATAAATTAAGGTTCTATCATTTCACATTGGTTTGTAGTCTATGACTCTGTAAGAGTGTACTGCCAGCCTTCGTCTAAAAAGAACATTTTCATTAGAACAACCAAAGGATAAAATGATATAATGCGAACAACACAAATCATGTGACAATTTTTTTGTTTTGGTCTTTAAATAAAACCATATTTACTATAAAACAATAATTACTACTTTTATGTTATGACGATTGATTACAGTTGCAACATGCAATAATTTTATATAATTTTGGGTAGCCATACATTAAGTCAAATAAAACTATTTGGAATATATTCATTGAAGATTATTTAAACCTTTACTCTGAATTATCCACCGATTTAATTTCTCTGCCATTCAAGAAAATGTACTTCATCGGCTGTACACAGCAACGATCATATATAGATAATCTTTAAATTATCTCTGCCCTATGGTAGAATTTTACTTTTTTACTACCTCACATTACATACTGATTAATATCCTGTCATCTCAGATGATACAATAATCAATTTAATCAGAAAATAATTTATACAAATTACCTAATGTCAACTTTACCATACGCAGTTAAAATTTATTAATGTCCAAATTTTATGTCAGTGTAAGTTGAAGTTGATATATAAATATTTAACTGAATTATGTAAAAAACAATATTTATTACCCTTTTAGGAAACTATAGAGATCAAATAATATTAAGCTATGTAGCTTCCAATAAATTATCATTTTTACTACTCTTCTGAATTTTACTTCTGCTCAACTATTACAAATTATCCTTTAAAAAAATCTGTCTCTGAAGATTATGTAACAAAACCAGGTTTCATAGTATTTTATAAATACAAAAGTGCTGGAGGATGAGCACAATTTAACTACACAATAGTGGTTTAAAATTGCAGATACTTCAACACAGACCAAAACAATGGTCAGTTAAATACAAAAAATGAGAACTTAAAATTAATACAATAACAAATTTTGATACTTTGGGAGAATAGATTGAAGGAATTATGAAATTGTTTTCTTTATCTTTTATTTGATCTTTATGCTTAATGTTACTATATACAAAGGTGAAAAAATAGTGGAAATTTTAGGGGCCGAATTGAATACACCAGCTAATAAAAGTTTACTACAATTCCGCTAATCCGTTCGAATGAAAACCATATCATTTGTGAAAATCAATATTCAGAATCCTATCACTTCGTAGAATGGGTTCAAAGGAATAATGTTAACGTTCAATCCTTTTTTTATTATTTTATTGGCCATATTTGCGATTATGTTCAACACCTTCATTTTGCTTAAAAAACCTGAAAGTGTAATCTCCGTAGGGGTTGAAAATAGTTCACTTTAGGGTGAGTGGGGACGACTACTAAAATATGGCCACCCTCAATCTTCAAATAATTTTAAATCGTTGTCGAATAAAATACAGGCTACGGGTCACGTGCGAGCAACGTATTTGATACGGCGTCGCTATCATTGCAGATCTAGGAAATATAGTAATCGGGCCAAGGCGAGAAAAGCGCGGCACAGCACTGAGCAGGCCCAGTTAAAATTCAGACACTACGGCTGCGTACGCACCTGCGTGAAGCGAGGGCCATTTCAACATGAAAACATGTCTCTCATTGCAGTTCGGTAAATACAGCCAACAAGAAAGCATCATCACAACACTAATTCACATGGAAAACGCCAAACGGGAGCACCAAATCGAGGAAACACATCATGCTAAAAAAATACTCCCAGCCCCTATGAATATCGATCGTATCCTTACTTTCCAAGGAAATGCACAACAAAATATTCACAGACGCCATTTTGTCCGGGCCTGCGCATTAGATACTCGAGCAGACGATGCAAGATACTACTCCACTTGTCCAGGCTGGAAATAATGACAATTACGAGAAGCGTACTTCGAAGTGTATAGCGCTCGACAGGAAAAACAGTTTCCCGTTTACATACCTTAATGGATAGATTAAACAGAATGACACGCTCAACGGCCACCTCCTTAAGACTTATTTAAACCAACGTTTGTGAGAAAGTGAATACATTTATATATATATGTATCTGTGTGCGTCACTGCCTGACATCTAGTAGCGAAGTTTATAGTTGTTTGTCACACAATATCTGTAAATATAAATGTGCAAGACCGTCTTCAGTTACTTCTCGGTTTATTTTCAAAACGTAAATGAAATGTAATATTTACGTAAGATATATCGAATAGTTAACCTTTTTAAAAAAATAAACTTCAAGATTCAACTGAAACTACGTAAGTTTGAGTTTACGCAAAGTATCGTATCTCCTTTTTAAGAAATAATATTTATTGGAATGATTGCAAGTTTTAAATTTATGTTTAACTCATAAAAATCACACATGACGAATACGTTCAAAATGATAATACCTACTTTTTTAAAAATCAGGGTGATTGCGAAAGTTTTTTTAATTTCCGAGATTTTGATATACTATTCTACATGAACAATATTTATGTTTACTAATGTATTGACATTTTTAAAGGATAGTATAAATTGAATACTTTTACTTGTTTCTCGATGATGACATTTAAAATCAAACAATTGTTAAGAATAATGATTTTGAATCCAATTCTGTCAGAAATCTTGTTCATTATGGAGCTTCAATTGAAATGACGACAGGAAAGTTGTTAGGCTATTGTACATTTATCCAGTGCACTGCCAATAGTACCTGTAGACACTTGGTTATTTAATCAATTTTGTTCACACTCTGAACGTTTATATTTATGATTTAATAGATCAAAAAAGTGGCAAGAGGTTGATTGAGTTTCTGCACATACACTGCATGCAGAATTGGTGTTTAAAAAAAATTAATATAAGGTTAACTTTAGCTCCCGCCTTTTTTATTTGATGTATCCAACAAAACAATTATCCAATAGCTAAAGTAAACAAAGTGAGTGATAAATGTGGACAGTTGATACTGCCAAATTAATTAAGAGGTTCACTCAATTTTGTGATATGGGAAAGGATACTGTATTAATATTATAAAGTTACGAACAAGTTAAGTAGTTTATAAATTTTTCATAGTTAAGCACCAGGTTCAGTTTCTTAACGTTGACGTTTCTGCGGTCATTCTCGACCGCTGTCTTCAGACTGTATAGGAAGACTCAAAAAATTTGGCTCTCAATTTCATATAACTCATCAATTTTTTGTCCATATCTCTTATGTATATTACCAACAAAATATTACTGACAAATAAGAAATATATGCTTTGAAATAATATACACTAATTTATTAATTGTTATGAATGTTTTATTGCAAACCATATACAGAACAAAAGATTTAAGTGCAAAATTGTGAGACACTTCCATTTATTATATCCAATAAAAGAGGAAATACATAATTAATGCATTAACTAACACTGAATATGATACACTATTTGATTAAAAAATAATATTTTTCATTTAAGTGTAATGACAGTAACTGTCTTCATTAGTATGTAATTATGTATGCTCCTCATATATTTACATCTATTGTTTTGATTGTTTATAATATATTCTTGAAGTACACAATTAAAGTATTCTGACTGTCAGAACTCAAAACTTGAGCTGAATATATTTTATAGTTTTGTTAGAGAGCAACTGCACAGGAATATAATGTGTTTGTATTAATATTTACATTATCATATAATGATTCTAAATTCTATTGCCCATCACTTTTACTCTTCTTCTTCACTTTCTGAAACAAAAAAAAATGTTTATTCATCTTGAGTTATTATTTATTTATGTATATAAACTAGTATATATTTCACAATGACTATAAAACAAAGAAGTTTGGTCTTTAACCTTGAAGATTATTTTTAATTTTATTGAATGTTATAGATATATAAAACACTTCATACTAAATATAATTGTGAACATGACTTTATCAACACATGGAAGAAGTACAAATAGGACACAGGATTCAAAGTGGCGCAGGTGGTTGGAAATCACAAAAAGAGATTATATATTAATTCTAAATGTATATTATGTTAAACATGTGGTTCAGTTTTCTAAAGTTGATAACTGATCACAGTAGAAATATAATTTTTGTTACCTAGATCACAGAATTGCCCATCCCAACCAGATTCACATATACACACATTTTCGGAGCATCGTCCATGTTTGCAGTTGTGTAAACACACACTACGTTGATTCATTTTACGACTTATTTCACAGTGATCACCCCTGAACCCAGGTGGACAGCGGCATTTATTTACTCCACGGCAGCGCCCTTTATTAAGACAGGGTATTATGCACTTTGCTGTGAAAGAAAAACATTTTTATCTATTAGTGTCTTTTTATTTCTGATAAAATTATTCTGTGTTTGCTGATGAGTATGTACAACTAACTGTGTGTAAAATATGAAAATGAGAAATATATCAACAGATGCTGAATACAGGCATACTTTCTTTCAGTTCTTATCACTATACCAAGGACATTAAGTTTTATTAGACCTATAGTTACATACTTTATTTGTTTTAATATTAAATGTAATGGTCAGAGAATCTGTTACTTACAAAATTCACAACGAGATCCATAATACCCTTTTGGACAGTCACAAGTATCTTTCTGTATACACTTTCCTCCATTTAAACATTTTTCTGCACATATACCTAAAATAATTCACTTTTATTAGTCAAAATATCTTCAGTATCATACATCCATGTAAATTAGAAAATTGATGTTATAATTAATATTGTAAACACTTCTATACCAAGCTCATTTTATATCATATTTAAAAGATGTTAGTGAAAGTAATTAAAACAAACAATAATAACTTAAGGTTATTTGAATTTCACAGATTCTCAGAGAGAAATGTTAAGAAAAGTTTTTCCAGGAACAGTTCAGCCATGCCTAAGATATTCCAGTACTTCAAAAGTAATAGACAGTATTATAAGAGTGGATCATGCAGGAGAGCTAGGGGCTGACAGAATATATGCAGGACAAATGGCTATTTTGGGTAAGTTGTCTTAAAATTAAATTCAGTACTTTCCAAGTATTTGATAATGCATATATATATATACAGATAGTTCTTATAAATCTGAAAATGAACTTGAGCACTCAAACTTATTTACTGTCTTAGTTTTGAGTTGGAAATACTTCTCAAAGATTGACTGCCCATATTATTATTTAAACAAAGTTGCAGCATTTTCTTTACAATTAGGCTTTACCATAATATTTTGCAATATCTTTTGTGTAAATTTTAATTATTGCATATCTTGGAGTTAATGTCGTAATTCTAATTGACACTCTATTTTCTCTAAATTTATTACAATTTCTTAAAAGTCAAATTGTGTTTAACATCACAATGGCATTACAGTACAACCTCAGTTAACCAAACTCAGGTCAACTGAAACCCAGGTTATCAGAAATACCTCCTAAAATCACTATTCTAAAAGATAATACTGTATTGCACAGAAAAGGTGAAAACATCTTACTTTCAAAAAGTAGGCTAACAACGAGAAAAAGGCATACCTTTGACTGTCTTGATACTGCAAGAAAAAGCCGAGTTGTTAGATGAGTGCAAACTCTGGGTGGTAAGATAGGTTCAAAACCAGATACAGCATTTTGCAATTTAATGAATGTGGAGAAAAGTTATCTGCAGATGCAGAACAAGTAATTCAAATGTTACAAATATAATCCTCAAAATGTAATTTTAACTTTTAATAAAGAGAGATTTTATAAATTTGTTTTACCTTCAAAACCTTTTAAAAAATACATACTGTAATTACAGTACAAAATGCAGTAGCATTAGAAGTTCATAGCGTATCCAAAAGAATTCTTATCTGAAAGGCTTCGCCCCCTTCAATTTGGTTAACCAGGGTTGTACTGTATTTCAAAATGTCATAAAGGCAATATGCTGATGTTATGCATTAAAAAGTATAAGGCATTCACTTGCTAAAAATTATTATGTATATATTTGTCAGATATGAATTTTTCAGTTCTAGGTAAATGATCCAATGAAAACAGTTGTTACATTTCACACTTTACTTTCATTATAAAGCCACATTTTAATCCATATTTCAGGCAATTCTAAATGGGGACCAACAATACAGCACATGTGGGATCAAGAGAAAGAACACAAGGCTAAATTCGAAGAGCTTATTAACAAACACCGTGTTCGACCTACAGCCCTTGTCCCCATATGGAATGTTGCTGGATTCATACTTGGTGCAGGTAATACACAATCTTTTGATTAGGTTTGTTTCAAAAGCAAATATTCATTCTTGTAATTCACATTATGTTCTCATGAGCTGATTACATTAATACGCATTCATTTGAAACATAAATTGATATTTAACCTTCTCACTTTCATAATGTGAGCTAATTGTCATGTGAATTCCAGGTTCGGCTGCTTTGGGTCCAAAGGCCGCTATGGCTTGCACTGTTGCTGTTGAGTCTGTGATAGTAGAACACTACAATGACCAACTACGAACTCTTATGTCTGATCCAGACTCGGATCCTGAATTGTTGGAAGTTATAAAAAAGTTCAGAGATGATGAGCAGGAGCATCACGATACTGGAATAAACTACGGAGCAGAAGAAGCCCCTTTTTATGAAGCATTCAGTAATGTAATAAAAGTTGGGTGCAAAGCTGCTATTGCTATATCGAAAGTGATCTAGATATTATAGTAAATAAATAAATTGTGATATTAGTTAAATAAGGTTTTTAATAATGTTTTTGGTGATGTTCATCTCCTCTTTGATAAAAATATCACTTAACAAACTTTTAAAAAAACACAAAGTTGGCAGCAATTTATATAAATACCCCATTCCCCCCCAACATGTTCCTTGTTATTTACTTTACAGTGTTTGAGTTCTGTCCCATGGTGTCCATATTTCACGCTAGGATGAGCTAGGCAGTTTGTTGAAAAAATAATTAATATTCAAATTTTTCCCACTATAATTTCCGTTATAGTGTACACTTACTTTGATATTATTACTGTGTTTACAATCATACGCCAACTTACCGCCTTCACAATGGCGACCCTGGAAACCACTAGGGCAGCTACAAACTCCTGGTGATGTACAATTGCCACCATTCATGCACTGAGGATAACACAGAGCTGTTTTGCAGTACTGGCCCATGTATCCTTCAAGGCACTGGCATATCTTTTCATGATTACACCACCCTCCATAAGCACATTTCTTATCACATTCTGGATCTGGACCTAATACACAATAGTGGCAAATATAGAACGTTAAGTGAAATTTCAGTATTCACAAATTCCATTACTTTATACAAGAATGTTGAAATTAATCAAGTGTTGAATGCAATTTGTTTGATATATTTACCAAAAACCTTACTAAGTGAAAATATTCCTTTCTAACATTCAATAGACTCCATTAAATTTCTAAATGCATATGAAAAATGAACAAAAAAAGAAGTTTTACCTCTTTGAGCACATTCCTTGCGTAACTTAAGTCGAAGTGGTGTTCCAGGAAGTGCTTTACCTTTACGACTTTCAATCATCAAACTTACTCCAAACGCAGCAATACCTGAGCTATTGCCAGAGCATGGAAGATATACGCTGAAAACTGAAAACAGTTGTGTTTCACTACTGGAGAAGATGTATTAAATTAAATTTTGTGCACATAATTTTTTCGAAATATTTATTAAGGTATTTGATATATATATATATATTGCCTGACATACAGTTCTGTTCTGTCCTGTCTTGAGGAAGGGGGCTTAGACTCTTGAAAACTTGACATGTTCATTTCTACATCAACTATTGAATTATGGTAAGTCAGGTGTTCTATGTCTTTATTTCCTGTCCAGATGAGTGATATAGGGTGATTCTAAAGTCATAGGACAAACTTTAAGAGGTGGCAGAACTTACTAAAACATATATTTTTGTTTAGGAACAAATGTTCGGAAGTGATTCATTGAAGCACAAACAAAAAATGTGACGTGAAGAAAAACTTTTTTCTTTAACTAGCCCAATTGCGAGATATATCGAGCACCGTTTACTTCTTACCTGAATCATTTACGAAACCAGTTGCCTCTATTGAGGAACTTATTGCTCGACTAACCATTGCGACTGCAAGCATGTGCAAAATTCCTGCTAAGAAGCATGTATTGTTGGCGGTTGCAATTTTGAGCAGGTATTATATATAAACATTCCTGGAAAGTAGCACTTTGTGATGATGTAAATAAAAAATGTACCATCCCTCAAAGTTTGGTCCATGACCGTAGAATCACCCTGTATTGGATTGGACAGAGAGCAGTTCTTCAAATTTTTGGAGGTTATACATATATAAGATAAAATTGTGGGCAATATATTTTAAAGGATTACAGAGTTCGCCTTCGCTGCACTTAATAAGTATAGATAATTCAAGATACCTTTTGGCCTTCGTGGAATTCTTCCCTTGGGCTTTATAGATATAACAGGTGGATCCAGTATGGCTTCATCAAAGGACTGAAGTCTGTCAAAATTATAGTTGAATTTCTTTGTGCCAGATTGCCACGTAAAGTTTACATACCCTACCTGAAATTAAAATTTCAAGCTTATAAATAAGTTTTAAAGGAAAAAAAAAATGTTTGAACTATTTAATTTTTCTTTTGCTTTAACGCTGCATATGATACTTCATTTCCATTTTATTCCAGAAATTATTAGCGAGTATAGTACCAACCTCGGATGGTATAATGGGCAGATATTTCTCAAAGTTAGGGTCTAATATATAAGAATGAACTTGGCCATCAAAAATTGCATTAATTTCCATGGAGAAACCTGTAACCAATTGAATATATTTTATATAACGAGCACCTTTGATTTGATAAAATTAATTATATTATTATCTTATTAAAGTATCAATTATATAGGACAATGGCAGTGAATATTTCCACATTCAACTGGGGTTATATTATGTGCCCACAATTACAAAGAAAAAAGTAATTTTGTGAGTAAGTAAATCTAAAACCAGTTCATGCTGATGTCTGTGGTTTCTATATATTTTTATCAAATAAATTTAAATGTTCAAATTAGAGTAACTTACCTCACTCGCAATTGGATCGTCGAAGAAGTGTGCTAAAATTTTTCAAAGAAATTGTTTCATCTATTGATATGAAAATAAAAACTATGAAATTCTAGAAAGACAAAGAAATGGTAAACAAAGTGGAAAAAGCAAGTGACAAATGGTGGTAAGACAAAACGATAAAGGAGGAATTTTACTGTTACATCAGCTATACGACTCAAGAGTGCTATTTATGTATCAAGTAAAAAATTGAAATCTGTTTTGACTCAACCATTATATCTATACAACTATCATAAAAGCTACCAAATACTGACACATGTACAAGTTTGAAAACTAAAGTGGTGTATAGAGAGAGAATAAATTTAAACGTACACAGATTATACTGTTGTATATTTTTAAAATAGGTGAAACATCATGGGATTTGTGCTAATATTACAGTGTACATACACAATCAGCTACATTGTTAACTGCTCTTTAACCATCTATTGAAATTAATCTGGCTTTTTTAAAAAAATATCTTACCACTAAACATCTTCACTTGCTGTTCATCAATCCACAGACATAGGCCAGTTCGATTCCTACTTGTATACATGCCTTTAACCGTCTCCAGGAGAAGTATTAGGAGGAAAAAAATCGGCCTAATATTTCTCCATATTCCATCTTTAAACATTCTGTAAAAAAAAATAATAAAAGTTCGTAATAAACTTACACAGTTAGAGGTATATATTTACGGCGTAGTCTCAAAGTGCTACAATTACTGTCGGACAACGCAGGTATTTCTTTGGATGCGCGATAACGTGTTAATTTGAAAATTCCTCTCCCCGACCACGAGCCAGGCCCGGAGTTGATCATGCATATAATGCACTTTAACGGCATAATCTGAAAAATTTACGCCGCGTTTAAGGAGATAAAAACAATCAACTTACGTTAAGGTTTTGAGATCTTGAAGGCCTAAGCTGTCGCTTCCCGGGTACTGACAGAAACGGTACTTCGGCCAAATTATGTATTCATTTTGTCCATTGTTATCACACCTTGGAGCATATCTTGTATATCTGAGGTTGTCATGGGCAACGAGCCAACACTTGCAGCAGCATCCCAGCCAGACGCTAGGATTTGCCGTCACGTGATGCCGCCAAAGGAAGAGTCGTCTGCTGCTAGAGAGAAAAAAAATAAAATAAAAAATACGCCACTATAATTAATAGCAATTTAATCACCGTGGATGCGGGAATCTAACAACTTGCGTTTCTTCAGCTCTTTTAAAGTAATCGAGCACTTAAAAAATAATTGTTTTAATATTCATTTCAGTAACACCAGTCTTCTGGCTTATTTTGGTGCAGATCTCCATCGAAATGACCTCAATCATACTTCAAATATTTGACTTACTTGCTGTTGTCGGTTATCCCACCAATCATTTTTATACCCACTTTACGACTTTTCGCAGTACTTCAAATATTCCCACTCTTATATTTTCCTAAAACGTTATCCTCACCTTGCTTTTTCTGTTTTTGGTTTTCAACATGATTCATGCCAAAAAGACTCTTCCGCAATCCTTATTTATGCCATCCTAAATTTGATGACTTCTATGTTGCGCTCATTCTTAGTAATAAATGGTAAAGAAAAGAAAATTCCCAACTTATTCAATTCCACAAACAAATTTTAATATCGAATTAATCAGTAATTTCGCTTTGTTTTGCCCATGTACCTTATTCTTTTATCACAACAGAAATCAGTTCAACATTAACGCATATTTTCAGAAACTTCCTTTATCTCGAACTCAAAAAAAAATCTTATAATTAGGACCAGAGTATGTTTTTTTTTAATTCCTTCGTTTAATTATTAAAAGAGAAAGGCAAAATTTCTTAAATCTACTCTCGGCTATGTTCATTGTAATAAACTAACGGATCCTTATTAATTTGCCCCCACGTTGTGGTAGCCAAAATGTAATATACTAACGGGTGTCTAAATAAAAAGAATAAAATTTTAACAAACAAATAAAATTTATTTTAATTTTTGAACACTTATACAATGGAACAAATATAAAAAAAGATCTAATTCTATCAAAGGTCTTTACTGGGTTTGATAACGGCAGAACATTTAAACATTAACAAAGAACCCAAAATTTACCTTTAAATTAAAAGAAATATTTATTCGTCTAGACGTAGACGAAATTAATTATTGACTAACTTATTCTACAAGATTGATTTTAAATTTAAAGAGTTTATTTTATCAACACAAAAGAAAATAACGATATCTGACTGTATCTTTTAATTCGGTTTACATCTATGAATACCATGAAATTTCAACTTACGATTATTCAGGAAAATTTGGCTCGTTCGTACACACACACACTTTATATACTGGCCGTTTTAAACACTGACTCTAACACACACGGTTGGTTTGACAAAACTTGGTTCTCCGTTCGTGAAGGACTTATCACTTGCTCGTTCTGAAGATTACTAGACGCTGGATGCAGTGTCCTGGTCTCCTACAATCGAAGACAGTGGTCTAATTTGAGGATACAATAGATGAGACTTCAGCATACAAATTGTTTATCGATGAATATTTGGCTATTTCTCTCGAAGACTGTAACTTATAACACATTCTCCTCGCTTAAACGATGTCTCTCTTAGTCATAGTCTCCAGCTTCGGTGATCGCCGAACAACCAACTAACAAATCCTCCAGTCTCGGTGATCTCAGTACGACTAACCATCACGTCCACCAGCTTCGGTGATCGCAGCACGACTAGCCCCTCAAAAGCTTATATCCTACCAGTCTCTTCCTTTGTCCATTGTTCCAAAACAACGTCGCAAATGCCAGTTGACAGATTCTTCCATTATCCCGAGATTTATATTATGCAGTTGCAGTTCCGTAGTCAGCAAATTGCTAACTACTTCGTCATGTCCAAAGTCGACAATCGAGACAGGACCCGTAACTACTTTGGGTAGGACTCATTTGTCTTCTCACCCCCACACGCACGTGCACGGTTCCAAATTCTCCAGACCACACACCCAGTATTCTCAAGACGAAGAAATACTCAGTCCTAAATAAACACGTTACAAAAATTGCCCCTCCCACAGTCCAGACTATCCATCCGAAACAATGCCTCACTTAACAGGCATTTCAATATATATATGTTAATTTTCAATATCTACTAGTATTTGAAACCGCATCACTTATTAAATCTTATTCCTGAAAGCATCTATAAGGTAAACTAAGGTAACATAAAAATAAGGTGGAACTTTTTTTCTCTCTCCTGAAAATCGTGTGGCAAAATAATCGCCGTTTCATCCGGTCCGAAACCCCGAAACTGTTTTCTTCGGCAGATACAACGGGAAAGGCTTAGATCTTTAATTTAATATTCCTCTTGTTCTTCAAAATGTTCTTACAAAACTTGAGCCGCAAGGGGGCTTGTTAAAATCTTAAAATATTAATGACCAAACAACAAAATCCTGCGATTGGACGTAAATATTCATAAAATTATTTTAAACGCATAGTCACAACATTTTTACTCTCTTTAGTCAGCCAGTAAAAAAAATAATTATTGAACCTTCATTTATACACGTGGCCTTTATCGCTTCCCCTTGAATTACACATGGGAGACCTTCCTCTGTGTTATATCATCTTTGTTTTCCTATCAAAGATAATTTTATCTAATTAGATATTTTTTTATGCTTATTACCATTATTCTTATAAATGAACTTTTTTCAGATGAAGACCACAACAGTACCCACTGTGTGTATTCTTCCATTACAGACAACAAGTTGGATGAACATTGAAACACCTTTCAAGGCACAACAGAAATTGTTAAATTGGACTTTTAGCGATACACAAGAAGTCTTTAATTATTTAAACAAAAATACATTACATTCATAACTTAATTTAATTTTACGATATATGGTATTTAATATAAAACCAGTATAGACTAGAGAAATTTTAAAAAAAATAAGCACTACCTATTAGAAATAGTCTTTGAGTCTCAATAACGATTAGAAATAATGTAATCGAATTGAGTTGTTAATAGTCTTATTGGGCAGAAAAATGAGTTATGCTTTATTCGTTTGGACAAACATATAGTTTAGGTCCACACTTATTCATAATGTATTTAAATAATCTGCTAAGGTTATAAAGCCTGCATGACAAGTTATGTTATATATAAATTTATTAAAAGCAGTAGACGCAGTCTGAAACAAACTGCCAATAATATATTCAATTGCATTATAAATTTGTTTTCAGTAAATAGAGTAACATTACATTACGGCAAAAAATAATGTTCGATTTTATGCCACTAGTTCCAGTTTGTAGTCTGAAGCTATAGAAAAATATGCGAGTGATGAAATACAAAGCACAAAATTCATGAGACTTTAGTGAACATTAAATTGGAAAAAATATATAAACTTAATAAATTAAGCACACCAACCAGATCTCAATTTCAATATTTGCGTTTCCTGCAAGTAAAAAGACAAAAACTAGACATAGGATATTGAAATTCCATAATATTTTCATTTTTGAAATAAAATTGAATTTACCAAGTTCAAAGAAAAGATAATTTTATAAATAAAACTTCATTTATATACAACTGAAGAGGTCTGTAAGCAAGTGTAGGAAACATTTTAAACTGAATTGAAATTTTAATGTCTATATTTTACACCAATTAAATGCTATAAAGCCGTAATTGATTTAGATGATATAGTGAGACCTTAGTATAAAAGATGGACACTATAACACCGAATATGAAATTTTTAGTGACATTTCCTTGTATATTACATAGTCTAGCAAGGGGGGAGGGGGGGAGAGTATAAAGATAAAGTGAAAGATAGTGAAAATAAATTTCTCTGAGGTTTTATCTTCCTCCTTCAGATTATATACAGATGCTCCTTTTGGCAATTGACTGAAAATTTAATGTACGACTATGGAAGTCGAACAGATCTTCAGTCCCCAAAAATACAATAATGTATTTGTTTATTGATAACTTACATTGTTACAACCATGTATAGTAGCAAATGAAATCAGTTCGAGGTCTCCCATTGTACACAAACAATTTGCAGCTAAAAATACATTCCGGCAACTACAACCCGAAGGTTACATTTTGGTCCATAACTGAAAACGTAAACATGAAATAATTTAGATTTATTTAACATGTTTATATCAAAACTGTAATGTAACGTGTGTTCCATTGTTTAAGATACAGAATAAAATGCAGATAGCCATTAGTGGTATTGAATAATATTGTAATGAGATGAAAGAGCTGTATATGTTTATAAGTTCTATTTTAAATAATAAGAAATTGTTTCTTCATAGGACAGAGTCAATCATTTAGCCCAAAATCATGAGCCTGAACCCTTTACATCCAGTTAGTTACCTGTTATATTACTTCTTGACCGTTGAACCTGAATGACTCGAGTATTTTATTTTATATCAGATCAATTATCATCCAACTTAATTGAGAAACTAGGAGTTACCATTCATGCAATCTTAATATTAATCTTTGGAACATACAACTTATTCTCAATTTTATATACATGGAAATGTGACTTCTTTTAACATAACAAAATAAATTTCTCCTCCCCATGGACTGTCGCCTTAACATGGCGGGGGAAGTTTCCGGGCTTTGATGACCCGGAGAGCTATGCTGGCGGGAGTTTTACTCCCGGTACGGCCACCCAAGCCAGACACGTCAAAGGGTAGGAGACCGACAAAGAACAGTCCACTTGTCTTCCAGGTTGGGGGTTGATCATGGGGCTAACAACCCCATATCGGAAAATCTCTATTGTTACAAAACTCAAAAAGAGAGGTCAAGACATTTATAACATGGACTGTAACGCCGAGAAGTAGTAAAAGAAATATAACATATTTAACTTCTGCAATATATTATTTTGAAAGTATGTCTTGTTAAATATACAATAGAAAGTTAACTTTGAAATAGGAAAATAAATTACAAATCGAGATGTTTTATATTAAAATTTATATAATTTTCTTAAACTTACACAATTCAAGACAGCACATAACAAGTGAAAACCACATTTTACTTCTTAAAAAAACTTTGGACAATTTTACATAACCACGTTATGATGGCACTACTATATTATTCATTATTACATGTCTCCCTCACAGTACCATACACTGCATGGCCACACAAGACCAGCAACTTATAATTAACTTGTTTTGTAATGGCACTTGATTAGACTTATGAAAATAATGTTTTGGTTTGAGGTAACTGTTCATAACTTATCATATAGACTCTCCATTGTGCACAAGAAATTCCTTCATTCATTGAACTTGTCATATTCTTAACTAGTACAAATGAATTGTGATTTTTTAATACAAACAATTTTATATTGTCAATGGTAATTCTGCCACATACTGCAACACTTCATTTATTTAGTAATATAGTGCATTTACAGGACACCACAAGTAATCGCTGCACTTTGAATAATTTCAATCTGCAACAAGAATGCATAATTTAGGTAAATAATTAATAATTATATCAAAATGATAATAACTCTGTGCAAAAATAATTTATGCATTTCCAAACACATATTTTGTTAATAAGACCCTTTTAATAAATGACTTTATATATATATATATATATATATATATATATATATATATATATACATACAATAAAACATTGCTCAAGTATGCAATTGAAGATAAAATTCTACTTGCACACTACAGATACAGTTGATATACAGTTTTATCACAGTGCAAAGAAATTTTACTTGAGAAATTTAAAGTTTTAGATAACAATTTAATCGTACCAATAACATTTTCTTCAGTAAGTAAAAAAGTATAATAATTAAGCTTGCAGAAGTTAGCAGCTCTATGATGTTGTCTGGTGCAAATGGAGCAATATACATTTAATGAACCACAGCATTTAATGGATCTGCTCTGATAGCAGCTAAATCCAATCTGGAGTCTAGATGATCATCAATTTCACCAACTATAGCTACATTGTCTCCCCGTATTATGTGTAATCCTAAAACAACTTGTTCAATTCCTTGAATGTTGCTGTAGACTCTTTCATGACTTTCGTCCAAAATCAAATTAATGGTCTGATCAAATCCTTTTAAAGTACCCACGAAATTTCTTCCGTCTGCAGTGATTACAGATACGGTGCGATTTAAGTAACTTTCCAATCCCGAAGCCATTGTAAACTTCTGAAGTACAATACATCAACTCATTAACCACAGGACCCACAACATTCACAAATATTCAAATCCGTTACATCTTTTTCTACTAACTTCTTTTTTATACAGACAAGTCGTTATACCACATGCCAAAGATGTATACTACCCGTCGTATTCAGAGATAAAATATATCCTATCGTGTTTATATTAATCTATATCGAGTGTGTTTTATATAGTAGTACTCAAGTAATTTTTAAATAAACTAATTTGCTCTTCATGTTGAAGAATTACAACAAAGTTTGTCTTGCAGTCACTTCAACATATATCAAAAATGTTAATTTGATTACAATTTTCTCTAAAAATCTTGCGGATAGAGAATATATTTTCAGTTTTTTCAAGACTATTTTGGTATTACATTAAGGATAAATATCATAGAAATGGGAAAAGATCCAATACGATTAAAAGTACATGTCCTTTACTTTTTCGCACCATCATAAAACGGTAATGAGACAGTTATTCCCATGTTTTTTTTAAAAAATTTGATTACGCTTATCGCATTGTTACACTCTCGGTATTTATCCAGTTTTATTAGCCGTAAACTATATATTCATGTGTCAACATGCATAAAACCAAATAGTGAATTACGATTGCGTATTTGACTATCGATGAACAAGTTAGGTTCGATTGAAACGATTTGAAACTAGTAATGGCCCGGTAAAGATAAGTGTGTATAAACACATTGGTGATGTTATTGAACCGATTTTCAACATGAGGTACGGACAATTGGTAATGGGTCCGGCTGGAAGTGGAAAGGTATGAATGGACATGATGCGTTAATAAAATTTACTCTAATATTGCTTAATCATATTACTCCAATGACTTGCATGGAGGTTAGACTCACTGTGATATTTATGCTAAGTGTTTATCCAGAAATCACTAGTTATTATGACATGTCATTAGTGTTATGAAGAAAACATTCATGTCCCTGTCATTTGTACCTTGTGTGAATTAAAGTTATATGACCTATTATTTTTGTTGTTTTAAGTCCATAAATACTTAATAACGTGCAGTTTAAGTAAAGTGGAATATGTATTTGTACTAGATTTTAGATACTACATCTAATAGTTTGAATATGAATACTGACAAAGTTCAGTCTGATAAATTATTATTTTTTTTTAAAAAAAAAAAGTTAGTGAAAAACTGAAATAGGTGCCTTACTGTTTAGTAAAAGTTCTAATATTTTTTTTTACAGTCAACATATTGTTCAACTCTTGTGAAACAGGCTGCTGACGACAGAAAAGTTATAAATGTAGTGAATTTAGATCCTGCTGCAGAATTTTTTGATTACCAACCATTAATAGATATCAGGGAACTGATACATGTTGATGATGCAA
The DNA here is from genome assembly GCA_037074705.1 of Zhengitettix transpicula. Lineage (NCBI taxonomy): Eukaryota > Metazoa > Arthropoda > Insecta > Orthoptera > Tetrigidae > Zhengitettix > Zhengitettix transpicula. The sequence continues at coordinate 14,522,399 of CM073594.1, read as the reverse complement.
TGGAAGATGAGGAGCTGAAGTTTGGACCAAATGGAGGCCTGGTCTTTTGTATGGAGTAAGCTTATTTATGCATTTTGTTTTCCACACCTGTTAAACTTCCATAAAACTGATAACTTTTTCTTGTTGACAGATATCTCTTAGAAAATTCAGATTGGCTTCAGGAGCAACTTGGAGAAGAGGACGAGGACTACATACTGTTTGACTGCCCAGGACAAATAGAACTGTACACACACATGACCGTAGTGAAACAACTAGTGGAGCTCCTTCACAAATGGGACTTTCGTATTTGTGCTGTTTTCTTAATAGACTCCCAGTTTATGGTGGATGGAGCTAAATTTATGTCAGGTACAATGGCTGCTCTCAGTGTCATGGTCAATTTGGAATTGCCTCATGTCAACATTTTGAGTAAAATGGATCTCCTCAGCAAATCAGGACGAGCTCAAATTGATAGGTCTGTATTTTTTCTCTAGAAAAGTAAAACACTGCATGAATATATACTTAAAAAATTGTTGATGGTAATGGTAGCTTTTCATTTATACAACAATTATTTTTTATATATATTAATTTAAGGAGTTTCCTTTAACACAACTTGACTATATAATAAACATTAATCGCTCCCAGTTATTCCTATTCATTTCCTAATTTTTACCATCATCTCAAAAGAAGTAATTCTTGAAATCATTTGCCATAAGTGTTCAATTTCACTTGGATCTCTTTTAATAGAATCAAGTCATCCTTTTATAGAGGTTTTCAATTTAAGGCAGAGGAAAACTTGCAGGGGGCAGATTAAGGTATTTTCCAAATTGACACAGTAAATTAGCTCTACTTCGAACAATTCACTTAACACTAACACGATTGATCTATATTATTAGCGTTAAGTTAATTGTGTGCCTCTGACCCCTGTTCAAAAACTGTTTGGATTTAGTAACTTGTTTTGTTTTTATATTGTGCTAGTTTACTGTGTTAATTTAGAAAATACGTGAAGATACAAAAAGGTATAGAAATGTAGTAATAATTAAAAATAAAAATGAGCCTGTATAAGGTCATAAGTTGTTTTATTAATTTAAGACAGACATTAAATAAAAAGTTGAAAAAACTGTTTTAGACATATAAATATGCGTGTGTGAAAACTTGATATACTTTAATGGGCAACTTGACAGTTTCAGAGTCCAGAGTGCTAACCATTACACCATGGGACCTGCGAGAGTATTCTCTCGCAGGTAACCTGCGAGGGATGTTCTCTCGCAGGCAGAACCTTTTAGGAGAGATACAAAGGGGCTACCTTTGGGTATGCCTTTTCCTCTCCGCTTTTGAACTAAGGTTCCCACAAGCCGAGGCACCTCGGCCTGTTCTGAGAGGTGTATGTTTCGGGGTCACAGACCTTGGGCATACGGTAAGAGTTGTTCGCTATTCCCATTGGAATAGTCGACCAGCTGCATCCTAAACTGGTCGAGGCACGGAGAAGGGAATGCTGCGTCCCCACAGCAAACTCCTCTCCCGCTATCGGAAGGGCGTGGGACAAGTACCCAATGCCCGACCTACCCGATGCAGGTTTTTCTAAGGTTTTCCCTGCATTTCTTTAGGCGAATGCCGGGTAGGATCCTTAAAATATAGCCCGGGGGCCGTAGTTAACCCTTGGCTACCTTCCTCTACCCTTCCGTATCCCCCGTTTCAAATCCATTCCTATGCTATTAAAGGGGAGTTGCCCAATGTGGATCACCCTCATGTAGCCTGTTGCCCTAAAAAATAATAATAATAAAAAAAACTTGATAGTTTATTTCTATAGAAATTAAAATATGAAATGTCTGTGTTAAAATTATACTAAACAATAAAATAAAAATAAGTAGTAGATTAAATACCACACATCACTTCTGCAATCAATGAGCCATGAGAACAACACACTGCTTTTATTTTTGTCTGTTATTAGCCTATTAATTCATCTGTTAAGTTTATCTCTATAATTTAAAGTGGCTTATTTTTTTTTTGGGGTCCTTGAATATAATTTCTTTTATTTATCTATTTTTCAGGTTTTTGGAACCAGATCCTCACAGTCTGTTGGGAGATATTGAAGCAGGTTCTAAGTGGGGTGTAAAATATAACAAACTTACTGAAGCAATTGGGAGATTAATAGATGATTATAGCCTTGTCCGATTTTACCCTTTTGACATCAGAGATGAAGAGAATGTTGCTGATATTATGCTTACTATAGATAATATAATCCAGTATGGCGAAGATGCTGATGTTAAAACCAAAGACTTTGAGTTCAATGAAACGGAAGATAATGATGATGATGATGGGTAAAATTGTGCTTGCTTCATTGTGCGTCTATACCTGAACCGTTCTTAGATGTGGTTGTGATGTTGACAACAATATTTTCGCACATGAAAGCATGAACGAACATATTTGTTTAATTATTTTTGTTGAGAACTGTGAATGAAAACCTGGAAAGTCTTAGTTCCTATATGAATGGTGTACTATGTTTCTAAACAGTTTAATAAATAATGTTTGTAAAATGTAAACAAAATGGTGATTTTGAGAAGAAAAAATTAAATTGAGTTGAATATGTCCCTGAAAAGTATCCACAAGAATTACAGTATTTTTCTTTGTACTCTTGAGGAATTGATAGGTTTTGTGAGTGCAAAGAACAATGAGAATTGAGTATTATCTGGAAAGTTCTGTAAAATTATTTTATTTTTTTCAACATGTTTTGGAGTTTTTTTATACTTGTATTAAAAAATAAAAATGTATTATTATTAACATTAAATGTTAACAATTCATATCTAACAATTATTTACAATTTTATTTAATTTTATTGGCAGACGAGAACAGTGAAGTTGATGGGGTTCACATCATCTAGTTACCTCTGATAAAAGGAACCGTGGAGCTTAAGAGGCAGCAGCAATCACAGTATTTAGATCAAATAATAGGGAATATTAGAAATAGCAAATACTACATAACCTGAGTAGCTTGGACCTGGACAGAGTAAAATACGTCTTAACTTTCCCACATTCAAATATAACTTATTACAGTCTATTCACTGACAGACTTATAAAAATTCTTTAATAACTTGAGGATCAGCACATTGGGATAGGGATTAAAGGAGGTGACACAACATTAATGTGATAGTGTTGATTCCATGGTTTTGGAGCTTGCTGAGTTAAATACTGGCATTCAGGATGCCGGCAAAGCTCAGCGCTTTCAATGTGGGAAGAGGTTAATTATTAAATTATATTATGGAATTTTCTGAGATATTAATTAATTAATAAGATTGTGTGGCCAATCAAGTCGGAAACAATCTCATTAAATGAATGTATTAAATAACATTTACAATAAAGGTGATACACAATGTTTCATCCCTTATATTTTTGGGACCTCTTCAGGTGTAATAAGATTAATGAAAAATTGTATAAAGGGAATTTTAAATTTGTATAATAATTTACATTTAAATGGGATGTTAACGAAATTTCATAATAAAATGTTCCACTTTCATTGTGATTGGATACACACCATCTTATTTATTACTAGGTGGATGCCCGAGATGTCATTTATCCATAACCTCGAAATGACTCCAATATATGTAGCTTTTGAATTAACTCAACCCCTAACCCCCAATGTGTTCACTTAACATTCCGAAGAGGGTTGAACTCATTGACCCTGAAATAGTTTCATTCAACGAACTTATCGCCTTTTCAAAATGTTCGAAAAGGGAGGCTGACTAAAAACGGGGCAGCTGCCTTACACTCGTTTTAAAGAAGTTATTAGAGAATGTTATTAAACGTAAAAAGAATGCGCCATTTGTATAACGGACACGTTGCAAACAGAATAGCTGCATAGAATTTTTTAATTAAGAGAATATATTGTAATAAGTGATTTTAAACATTTATACTATTTGTCTTGTCGTGGGAATGTTGGAGGTAACATTTTTCACACGGCCGGTCTTTGGGACCAAGTTTACGTCAACAGGAAGTGGGTTTGCGAGGGACGCCTTGTCAGGTCATTTTCTGACCGTAGTGGTGAACGTGCTAGGACAAAGGTGACCGTGGCTGGTCACAGCTGTGGTCCTGGACGGCGAAGGAGAAGCTGTGGGCCAGTTGTTACCCAACATTCGGCTTGTCGTCAAGCAGAGCCGACGTCTGTGACGGGAGTAGTGTGGTGGAGAGGAGTCACGTCCTGGAAGACAGGAGACCGGGCGTCGTTGGTTCCGGATGAACTATAAGGGACGAACGCGTCGGAGATTTTGGTGCGGAGGTTCTTGGAGGAGAGAGCCGTGAATTGCGGAGCAAGTGTAGGCCGTCGCGCCTGTGTGTTTTAGCCGCTTCTCTGCGTACGAGGATTTGGTCAGCCGACCGGCCAGGCACCTGAACCTGAACCTGGACATCATCAGAAGACAACGCGTCGCAGCAAAGTAAGCAAACTTCCCTCCCTTTCCCTGAATCGTGTGAAATTACTGCGAATTGAGAGTTGTGGGTCCAATGACCGGCTGTGTAATTAAAGGACATATTAAATTTGGCCAAAATAGTAAAATTACGGAGACTTGTTAGATGTAAGTTTATCAATAAGAGTGGCAACCTTTGCCGAATGAGGAGTCGTGCCGGGTATTTGTATTAACCCCAAATTTGTCCATTAAACTGAATTTTATGTTTACATTTTGTTTTTATTCAGTGAATCCTTCCTTACGTAATTGATCAAAGCCAGGACCCCTGAGATACAGTTATTGAGAGTCTCATGCTCGACTCAAGTACTCACGAGTCCTGGCAAATCGTTTATCGGCTCCCTGGTGTGGATCGCGCGGATCGCGAATGTTAATTAATAAGACGATTGTCGTTTACATAATTTAAAATAAAACTTTTCTGCACATGCAGTGGCGCCCGGGTCGGCATTCGTCCATTATAAGGATCCGAGGGAGCGGGTAGGCGATTACAATGTATGCCAAACTATTATTTAGTAAATATCAATGATATTTATTCACATGAATGTATTTCATACATCTATAGAGAAATAAATACTATTAATTACACCGATTGTAAAATTGCATGCAAACTTAATTTTAAACTGATAAGGCCTTTGGCGAAATTTGCTGAAAGACTGGCAGCTGATTAGCCGATGTTATAAGGAATATATAGTGGATGTACAATCACGCAAAAGACAAAGCCATTTGAATGTCCGAAATTCTATGACACGTGACATACTATATGGTTACCTTGAATTTTTATTTAGAGAAATTTAAATACTATCCTTATCTTTACTTTATATTAATGATTGTTCAATGACAGAAATATTTTTAATATCACCAAAAATTATAAAATTGAGATATTAGCTCCGCCTGCTTTCTTGCACGTATGCTTAAATCTGAACAAATGTGCCAAACAGGGAAGCTGGCTCACCACGGTGTAGCTGCCTTGGTCTTGTTTAAGGAAGTTATTGGGGACTGTGACGTCACGCATTAGAATGCGCCATTTGTACAACCACCACGTGGCCAGCTAAAATACTGCCTGGAATTTTTATAAGAAAATGTTAATGCTTGACTACTATTTAGTTTTTATTAACAAAAATATACTTAATTAATCTATAGAGAAATAAATACTGTTAATTAAACCACTTTTAAAATGGCAGGTAACCTTAATTGCCAGCTGATGTGTCCTGTACCGAAAGATGCTGAAACCCTGGCAGCTGATTAACGCATTTTATTAGGACGTATACTGTGCTCTGACGTCACGCTTAAAATAATGCTATTTGAATGTCCGACATTCTATGACACGTGACATACTAAATGGCAGGCTTGAATTTTTTATTAACGATGATTTTAAAACTATCCTTAACTTGAGTATATATTAATGACTGTTTAATGACAAAAATATTTTTAAAATCGCCATTAAGTATAAAATAAAATTAATTACTCCGCCGGCTTTCTTGCACGTATGTTTAAATCTGAGCGAATGAGTCATCCAGTGAAGTTGTCTCAACACGGGGTAGCTGCCTTATCTCACTTATAAGGAAGTTTTTTGGGGTGATACATCACGCATAAAAATACACTATTTGCATAAACGACACGTGGTAAACAGAATTGACGCGAACAATTTTTTTTATTATGAGAATGGTAATGACGAAGTCGTATTTAGTAAATATAATTGATATTTTATTGACAAAAATGTATTTTATACACTTATTGAGAAAATATACTATTAATCACCCCGCTTGTAGAATGACTTGTACGATTAATTTCAGGGTTATCCGCCCTTAGGGCATCTGGATGCAAAGCTGGCAACTGATGAGCCCATGTCAGATGGAATATAACCAAGTCAGTCACGTAACGGAAGTGACCACAGTATATGAATATTCAATTTTCTATGACTCTTGATATTCTTAATGTCTGCTAGAAATTTTTAATTAACAGAATATTAATAATAAGGTTTTGTTTCGAATATATTAATGATTCTATAATGATTGAAATATTTTTAATATATCCTTTAAGTAAGAAATACAATTAATTACTCCGCCTGCTTTCTTGCACGTATGCTTAAATCTGAGTAAATGTGTCATGCAGGGAAGCTGGCTCACCACGGGGCTGCTGCCTTACTCTTGTTTAAGGAAGTTATTGGGGACTGGGACGTCACGCTAAAGCATGCGCCATTTGTACAACCGCCACGTGGTCAGCTTAAAAACTGAATAGAATTATTATAAGAGAATTTTGATGCTTGACTATTATTTAGTATATATTAATGATATTTTATTAACAAAAATATACTTAATTAATCTATAGAGAAATAAATACTGTTAATTCAACCGCTTTTAAATGTGATGTAACTTAAATTACCAGCTGATTTGTTCTATACGGAAAGTTTCTGAAACCCTGGCAGCTGATTAACGCATGTTATAAGGAAATATACTGTGCTCTGACGTCACGCAAAATATAAATCTATTTGAATGTTCGACATTCTATGACATGTAAAAGGCATCCTTGAATTATTATTTAGGAGGATTTTAATACTATCTTTATCTTTAGATCATATAAATTATTGTTTACGATTCCCTAAAATAAGAAACGACACCATCAACGCCATCAGAGATGACCTACATATCTGCAGTTCGCGAGAGAAATCCGTGCAGCTAGTCTGGATCCCGGACCATGCAGGCATCACTGGAAACGAGGAGGTGGACGCACTGGCGGCCACTGCACAAGAACATCTACCATTGTACGACGCCCCAACCTGTACAGCCTCGGACTTTATAAATGATTATACAGGATAAGTGGAGGGTAGCTGGCAGAACACGAGGAGAGGAGGAAATAACGGCTTCTTCCATCAGAACCTGCAAACATCAGCAGATCTGTTCCACCTCAACTACATCACAAGAAAACAACAAATAATAGTCTCCAGAATTAGAACGTTGCACACCCGATTCACACATGAATATCTTACTTCCAGAATAGAGCAGCCGACCTGTGATGCATTTGATAAAGTCCTCACCATCCAGCATATTCTGTTTTATTGTACAAAATATGACATACGCAGGAGGACTTTAGCAAAATACTCAGGAGAAGACTTCTGTATACACACCACGGCGGTCAAGAGCCTCCTGGATTTCGTCTCCGACGCTAAATTGACATCTGTTATTTGAAACGCTGTTCAAAATTAGACATTTTCTAACCTGCTGTAAGTTTATTTTGTAAATACTTTAAGAGGGTCACCAGTAACCAATAGGTTGACGCGAGCTTAAATCAACATATAAGAACAAATTATTGTTTAATGATAGAAATATTTTTAGTATCGCCAATAAGTATAAAATACAATTAAGTACTCCGCCTGCTTTCTTGCACATATGCTTAAATCTGAGTAAATGTGTCATGCAGGGAAGCTGGCTCACCACGGGGCGGCTGCCTTACTCGTGTTTAAGGAAGTTATTGGGGACTGTGACGTCACGCTAAAGAATGCGCCATTTGTACAACTGCCACGTGGTCAGCTAAAATACTGCCTAGAATTATTATGAGATAATGTTAATGCTTGACTATTATTTAGTATATATTAATGATATTTTATTAACAAAAATATACTTAATTCATCTATAGAGAAATAAATACTGTTAATTAGGCCGCTTGTAAAATGGTTTGTAACCTATTCTTGCCAGCTGATGTGTCCTGTACCGAAATTTTCCTCACACCCTCATTAACGCATGTTATTAGGAATATATACTGTGCTGTGACGTCATGTAAAAGACTAGGCTATTTGAATATCCGACATTCCATGACCCTTGACGTACTAAATGGCTGTCTGGAATTTTTTTATTAAGAATATTTAAATACTAAACCGAGTTTTAGTTTCGTATCAGTGATTGTTTAATGACAGAAACCCTTTTATTACTTCCAAATAAATATAAATCAGAATTGATTACACCGCCTCATAGCGTGCACGTATGCTTTATCTGAAGAAATGCATCCTGCAGGGAAGCTGCTCAACACGCGGTAGCTGCCTCACCCTTGTTGTAAGTAAGTTTTATCTGACTGTGACGTCTCGTAAAAGAATGCGCCATTTGTATAACCGACACGTAACAATCTTTATAAATCCATAGAATTATTTTACTACGAAATTATTAATGATAAACTATTATTTATTATATATTAATGATATTTGATTGACAAAAATGTATTTAATACATGCAAGGGAAAGAAATACAATTAATTAAACAATGTAAAATTGCATGTAAGCTTAATTTTAGCTGAACTGTCCTGCAACGAAACTTGCTGAAAACCTGGCAGCTGATTAGCTCATGTTATAATTTCCATGTACTTTGCTGTGACGTCACGCTAACCTTACTGCTATTAGATTATCCTACACGTGACACACTAAATATCTACCATGAATATATTATTAAAATAATTTTTTTAAACTAACATATTGTTTACTGTATATTAATAATTTGGTACTGACAAAAATATATTTAATATCTCCAATAATTATAAAAAAAATTGAATTATCAGCTCCGCCTGCTTTCTTGCACGTATGCTTAAATCTGAGTAAATGTGTCATGCAGGGAAGCTGGCTCACCACGGGGCTTCTGCCTTACTCTTGTTTAAGGAAGTTATTGGGGACTGTGACGTCACGCGAAAGTATGCGCCATTTGTACAACCGCCACGTGGTCAGCTAAAAAACTACCTGTTAACTTTCATAAGAGAATGTTCATGCTTGAATACTATTTAGTATATATTAAGGATATTTTATTGACAAAAATGTACGTAATTAACCTATTGAGATATAAATACTGTTAATTAGACCGCTTGTAAAATGTCACGTAACTTAAATTGCCAGCTGATTTGTCCTGTAGGGAAATTTTCTGACACCCTGGAAGCTAATTAACATATGTTATAAGAATATATACTGTGCTGTGACTTCACGCAAAATACTAATTTATTTGAATGTACCACAGTCTAAGAAATGTGACATACTAAATGGCTGCTTTGAATTTTTTATTAACGATGATTTTAAAACCAACCTTATCTTGAGTATACATTAATGACTGTTTAATGACAGAAATAGTTTTAATAATTCCAAAAAGTATAAAATTGAGATATTAGCTCCGCCTGCTTTCTTGCACGTATGCTTAAATCTGAGTAAATGTGTCATGCAGGGAAGCTGGCTCACCACGGGGTTGCTTCCTTGCTCTTGTTTAAGGAAGTTTTTGGGAACTGTGACGTCAGGCAAAAGCATGCGCAACAACCGACAGGTGTTTTTAATTATTTTTATTAGAAAATTAACAATAAGAACTATATAATGCATGTTCCATGAGTTAATGTGATGGCACAATAATACAATAACGTGAGCGGACACGCATTCAATGATTGAGAACTTATACAGCTTTCAGGTCATTCGGCCATTTCTTGTTCTGGAGTCTTCTGCAGGGAACGTCATGTTGCAGGGTGGACGCTATTTGGTTTGGGTGAAGTTGGAGACGCAGGAAGTGCCTGGTGCATTCTTCTTGAACGGTTGGCTGTCTCGAGGACCGTATGTAAAGTTCGATTGCTGACGTACCAAGGTGCATTTACAAGCATTCTGAGTGTTTTAGATTGAAATCGTTGGATGATGTTGACGTTGGATGGTGCAAGAGCAGCCCGATAGGTCAGTGCCATATGTCCAAATTGGTTGTATTATGGCTTTGTAGAGTAAGATTTTGCTTTCAAACGATAAACACGATTTTATCCCTCAGTGCCCAGTACATTTTTCTCAGTCGCAGGTCGGATTTCTTCCTTTTTTTAATACTTGAGGGTGCACCCCTACAAAGGTCGAAAGGCGTTGAAATTATGTAGAGAAATTATATGTATCTCACTGATGCCGAAATGTTTTTATTCGAAGCAAAAATCGGCCGGTTAACATGTTTGGAAATTTATCCTCTGCTCAACTCCGCCAGGCGCCTGACGTTGTCAGAAATACATTCACCTGTATCCATAACTCTGATTTCACTAGAATCTCGTTTGTTTTGGATTATTTTTATGGAACACACCTCCACCTCCCTACCTTTCAATAGGGTGTTAAAATTCTTCTTATTTTATTGGCACTATAACGCAATGTGAGTTTCTGCCTTATTAACAATTTTCTTCCATTCCGCCCGCTCCTGTGTCAGTCTCCGCCATCCTCTTACTTTGATGGTTTGTACATCCTTCTCGATGTCATCTACCCATCTTGTCCGGGGTCTGCCCCTTTTCCTCCTCCCAATTGGCTTCCAGTCTTTAATCCGTCTAGGTGTTCTGCTTTCATCCATCCAGGCCAACCTTCTGCTCTTGATAAACCTAACAATGTCCTCGTTATTTATGAGCTGCTTTAGTTCTCTGTTTGTTCTAATTCTCCATTCGTTCATACAGGTCCGTGTATCCTTTTCAGTATCTTGCGTTCAAATATTCTTACTCCCATTTTTAATTTATTGAAAAAAGAATACATAATTGTCATGACTTTGTCATCTTCTCATTTACTTCACTTGCTGCCCTTGATGATCCTCACTGTTCCCTTGATTCTTGAAATTTTATCGGAGACTTGAGGGGTTGACGGTGGAAAGATGACCAAAGGGCTGTTTCCACTAAGTCGATGTCTTTACTCGCCCCGCTACCGGAAATATCTGATGGTCGCGAATGCTTCATTCTTCAAGCCTGATGACAATGACCCAAAAGTGAACAACGATTGAGTAACTTATATTATTAAAAATCATGTTAACAGTGAGGAGGGAAATGTTGACCGCAGTAAGCGTCAGTGTACTCTTGGAAAACTTAAATGAGTGACGGCAGGGGCTGCGGTTCCAGAGTCTAATCACGCTGGGAGGAGGTTAGGACAACCGCGGCCATTAGAAAGAGCCGCCCCGGTCGTCGGATGATTATTGGCTCATTAGCACGTCTCCGTAGTTACGTGAACTCTGTCCAGCAGGCAAGCAGGCAGGCAACGTGACGCCGCGTCACGCGATTGGCCCACTCGGTCTAAAACACGCTCCGCTCCGCTCCTGTGGTCTCGTTATCCAGGACAGCCAAACTGTTACAGGACGCCAGGCGACCGCTGCCTTGCAAGGGATTTGCAATTTCCGCGTCCCAGCAAACACGTCCCGTCCGTTAATTAAACTAATATCACTAAATTTCGAAAATCACGGTCGTCATATCCCAACATGTTTTTATTTATTCTTAATGAGAGCAACAAATCAAAATATTCTATAATTACAACGAACATTTCAATTCCAACTGTGCTTTAACTTTGAATCTCTTCCATCGTGCAACCTTTTTTTCCCCTTCAGTTTAATGAGGCTGTACTTGGGACATTAGCTCCTCCGATAGGCAGGCTGGTAGCTGTAACCCACAGACACTAAGATACCTGATAAAGTTTTAGAGACAGTAACCACTTACATTATATTTCCTTGAAAACAATGCAATTAATGAAGACTGAATATTTAACAGATGCTATTCCTCAAAGAGGAAAACAAGAGAAGAAACTTGTTGGTGGGTTTCATAACCCACAGCAAATACTTGTATTTACTAGAATGAATAAACTGACAAAAAATAATACTAAGACGTTCAACCATTTTTAATTTAATTCAAATAAATGAATTATTTAATTTCGAAAAAATTAAGTGTACTAAATTAAATACCACATTATTAATTTAATTTTATGTTATTGATTATTTATATATTTAAAATCATCGCTTCATTCCTCTCAGATAGAGAGAAATAGAGAGACGAGGTGTAATGGTGACAAATTTAAATTCTTTTTTTTAGACAACAGGCTACATGAGAGTAATCCACATGGTGGCAACTACCCTTTAATAGCATAGGAAGGGATTTGAAAGGGGGGATGTGGAAGGGTAGAGGAAGGTAGCCAAGGGTTAACGAGGCCCCCGGGCTATTTTTAAGGATCCTACCCGTCAATTCACCTTAAAGTGATGCAGAGAAACCCCTAGAAAAACCTGCTTCAGGTAGGTCGGGCATTTGGTACTTGTCCCACGCCCTTCCGATGGCGGGAGAGGAGTTCACTGTGGGGTCGCAGCATTCCCTTCTCCGTACCTTGACCGGTTTAGGAGGCAGCTGTCCGACTATTCCAATGGGAACAGAGGACAACTCTTACCGTATGCCCAAGGTCTGCGACCCCGGAACATACACCTCTCAAAACAGGCCAAGGTGCCTCGTCATGTGGGAACCTTAGTTAAAAAAAACCAGATACTTGCTGAATGTTAATTTTAAAAAATTATTTATTGTAGGTGTAGACAGATTATGTATAGTGACAATTCCACTCTTATAGCATAGGAAAGGGAGTGAAAGGGGGGGATGAGGAAAGGTAGAGGAAAGTAAGCAAGAGTTAACTAGGGATTCCCGGGCCGTGGTTTAAGGATCCTAACCGGCATTCGCCTAAAGAAATGCAGGGAAAACCCTAGAAAAACCTGCATCAGGTAGATCCGGCATTTGGTACTTGTCCCACGCTTTCCGATGGCTGGAGAGGGGTTAACCTTTGCGTTATTTTACAGGCAAACGCAAAAAAAAGAAGGGTATTCAATATGGTCTTTATCTGAAAACTTATTGAACAAATAAAAAAAGATTGACTATAATTTTACATTTGTAATTATTGATTTAAAAACTTAATTATGGAATACGTAGAAGAAGAATAGGGAAACGCAAAAATCATTCCGCATAAAAAAATTGATTTGGAGAAATAAATAAAATTAAACAAATAGTTTTAAATTTAATGAAAAATAAATTATTTATTTAATTTCGAAAAAATTAAGTGTTATAAATTAAGTATCACATTATTAATTTGATTTAGTATATATTTTATATGTTATCGATTATATACATATATATATATATTTAAAATCATTCCTTCATTCGTCTCAGCTAGAGAGAAATTTAAATATTTTAAATTAAATATACAGTCTTCATTAGTTGCCTTGTTTTCATTGGAAATATATTGTAAGTGGTTACTGTCTCTAAAACTGTATCATGCATCTTTATGTCACAACTTACAGTGGAATGTTTCCCTCTGACTGGTATGTGACAATGTTTGTCGTCTTGGACATTCTTGAATAATCATTTCTTTCAACCAAGACTGGTTTTACCCCCTAGTATGTAGATAAGTCAATATTAGTAACAGCGCGGTCAACATAACCAACGGTTTCAATTTCGTTCTTCATTAATTAGTCATTCAGCAGGAAAAATATGAGTCTATTTGAGTCATTACAATATATATATATATATATATATATATATATATATATATATATAACGCGTATGTAAAGTTGTGAATCCAGGATCAAAGGGATATTTATGTTCGTACACATGGAAACTTATGGTTTGAGGGAGAACAAAACTAGTCGTTTTCGTGACTCACGTCAGAAATAGTTGGAATGTAGAGTTGTATTTCAGTCGCAGCAGAAGCGAAGAGAGTGGCTTGGAACACGGAATTCTCGAGTACTGCCAAGAGAAATTCTTCGCTCAGGAGAATGAATTACCTGGGAGACACCGCCGCAAAGAAGGAAATAGGGAAGAGAGAGAGACACAAGTTTTGCTTTATAGTAGAACATAACAGCCATATGGAATTTTAAAGAAAAGAATTACACACACGCGCGCAAAAACAAAAATTAAAAAAATGGAACTGCCTTAAGAGGCTGTAATATCGGGAGTGATTTTAGAACTTTGAAACAGGAAAACTTTATACAGCAGTTAAAAAATGTTCAGAAAAATATCATTAATTTAGTCAATCATTTTTCCGAGGCGATATTTTCTTTACTAATTTCCAGATAAAATATTAGAACATTTCTGTGACAGTAAATAAGGTCTATACATCTACAGGAGACGCTAAATATTTATCAGAGACGGCGTATGTAGAATAAATTAAATTTCACTTCCTGATAGACAGTTATTTAATTATATCAACTCGAGATATTTAACCAAAAAAATTTTTTTTCGATGAAATTAAAATAAAATATATATATACCTGTTAACCCGTTTTGTAAAAACAGATTTACGTTGTTTATAATTTATAACAGGTAATTATGTTTTTTTTAGGGTAACAGGCTACATGAGGGTAATCCACATGGTGGCAACTCCCATTTAATAGCATAGGAAGGGATTAGAAATGGGGGATGCGGAAGGGTAGAGGAAGGTAGCAAAGGGTTAACTGGGGCCCCCGGGCTATGGTTTAAGGATCCTACCCGACAATTCGCCTTAAAGTGAGGCAGGGGAAATCCTAGAAAAACCTGCATCAGGTAGGTCGGGCATTTGGTACTTGTCCCATGCCCTTCCGATGGCGGGAGAGGGGTTAGCTGTGGGGTCGCAGCTTTCCCCCCACCACGCCTTGACCGGTTTAGGAGGCAGCTGGCCGACTATTCCATTTTTTTAAGGGTAACAGGCTACATGAGGGTGATCCACGTTGGGCAACTCCCCTTTAATAGCATAGGAAGGGATTTGAAAGAGGGGATGCGGAAGGGTAGAGGAAGGTAGCCAAGGATTAACTTGTAAATTTTAATTAAATAATAAATTCGATCCCTTTACAACTGTGAGAATATTATTGAAACTCTGACTGCATCACTTTTTGGATCTTAAATACAGAAATTAGTGATATGGTGATATGAAAATAGCATAGGAAGGGATTTGAAAGAGGGGATGCGGAAGGGTAGAGGAAGGTAGCCAAGGGTTAACTTTTAAATTTTAATTAAATAATAAATTCGATCCCTTTACAACTGTGAGAATATTTGTGAAATTCTGACTGCATCACTTTTTGGATCTTGAATACAGAAATTAGTGATATGGTGATATGAAAATAGCATAGGAAGGGATTTGAAAGAGGGGATGCGGAAGGGTAGAGGAAGGTAGCCAAGGGTTAACTTGTAAATTTTAATTAAATAATAAATTCGATCTCTTTACAACTGTGAGAATATTTGTGAAATTCTGACTGCATCACTTTTTGGATCTTGAATACAGAAATTAGTGATATGGTGATATGAAAATAGCATAGGAAGGGATTTGAAAGAGGGGATGCGGAAGGGTAGAGGAAGGTAGCCAAGGGTTAACTTGTAAATTTTAATTAAATAATAAATTCGATCTCTTTACAACTGTGAGAATATTTGTGAAATTCTGACTGCATCACTTTTTGGATCTTGAATACAGAAATTAGTGATATGAAAATGGTTTAACTCAGTTATGTTGTGCCCCGACGGTATTGATTATTGTGGTAATTAATATTTAAGCTAAAAAGATTACTTAAGTCTTTTTTAGGTTTATAATTTGTCATTAAATGTTAATTATAGGTTTGTATTATTAATTGTTGATGAGCAGAAAAAACCAAAAACAGTCTGCAAGTTTTAAATTTTTATTAATTAATTAGTTGGAACTCTTTTGTTACAATCAACCTTCCTGTCCTATAATTAAAATCACAATAACTTTATAAAAAATATTAGGTACTTTGTCACTAATATAAAAATATGTTGATTATTCAACAAGGTCTCTTCCTAAACACAATTATTTAATAAAATTAAATACTTGGAGCCTGTTTTTGGTTTTTTCTGCTCATCAACGTCAACAGTTCTTTTTACCATAATTATAAGTTGTTTGTTGTTAACTTTTTTCCTCTTTGTAGAGAACAAATTTGGTGTTTATTAATCATCTGTAATATTATTTCTTTATTTTATGTTATATATTTTATTTCCAGAAATAAGGACTAACAATGAATATTATTATAATGAATAATGAAGATAGCCAATACTGACAAAAAAGTGATAATATAAATACAACACAACGTTTCTGGGATCCTTGTCCCCTTCGGTCGGATGCTAAGAAGAGCCTAGAGCGACACAACTGCACTCGTCAGTTGACAAAACTTAAAATATGAATATTATTATCTGATCATCTAAAAGTGTGGTCGTAATCACGTCGCTTTTGAAACGAAGATAAAACAACTTGGGAGCGTTGTAGTTAGATTTTTTGAGAATCCGAAGTAGTATCTGCTCACCGGCCCGGAAGAGCAACCTCGTATATCAGAAACGAGCGACCAACGACGCTGAAAGGGGGGGAAAAAGAGTAGGACGGGCGGCCTGATGATCTGGCCGGAAGTGAGCAGAATACTTCCGGCGACGCTGATTGGGCGGGCGGGTGCAGCTCTGTCCTGTGCCACAAGGGAAGAAAGGGGGGAAAAAATGGAACAGAGATGCTGCTGACCAAAGGTCTGTAAAGAACTCATGTTACAGAAATTTGTCCTCATGAAGGACGGAATTTCTCTTCAGGCTATTTGATCTCTGCGTACGCTTGATGAAGCTCAGGTAAATGTGCTTCTGCTTCTACAGTTCTTGAGGGACACACAAACAGACGAGTATCTAATAATACATTTCCGGACTCGACAAACGAGGTTTTAAAATGAGATCTTTGATCTACTTTTCGGATATAAATATTTTATAATGATAGTTTGTTTAATCCAGGGATTAGTCTGAGGGTGAGTGGAGATTTTCTGTTTAGGATTCTGAATTTAAGGTTGATTTAAGAGAGGATGGTGTTTAAAGTGCGGAGAGCTTTGAATAGTACAGTGCATGAGATGGCATTCGAAATCGTACTGTAACTGGCAGTTTGTTTGCGTCAAATGTGGGAAAGGTCATCACAGCACGTCAAGTTGCATATATATATATATTGTAATGCCAATTAATTAGGACATTAATTGTTTGAACATAAAATTCAAATTGATTGAGAAATCAATTATAGCGGTCTGATCGAACAAAGCGACAATAGAAAAGCCGAGCTCTGTTGCTTTGTCAGAAGGTCAAAATGGCGTATGCGCGCTAAAACTCGAGACGAGGATAGTTCAAGTTGGTGACTAGGATTTAACAGAGTTGGTTGGTGCCGGGACATTTCGGAGGACGGAACAAGTGATAATAGAGCAGAGACTAGCCGTCGTTTATTGTATTATTATTAGACAAAGTTGTGAGTTGAAGACAAAGTCAAAACATTCACGGAAGCATTACATCGAAACTTGCTAAGTAAAAGCAGTTTTACGTCCATAGCCAGCCAGAAATAGTAAAATTGCAGTTTAAGTCCAAAGCAGTAAAGACTGGCAAATCTACAAACCACATAATTCACCTAAGGCAAGCAGTCAAACAGATAGCTGACAAAAGGGAGGATCATCCGAGTCCCTGACATCCTATAAATTTTTGACTAGAATCAGTGTAAAATCTGTGAATCTTAGAATCAGTGTAAAATCCCGCAATAGTGTATTTTCGAAACCAAAAAGGAAATGCTGGAACCAGCTGGACAGATGTGAGTAACAAAAATACAAAATAATGATTTACGTAAACGTAATTAAAAGATAGAAGTCAGATTTCGTTCTATTTTAAATTGTTAATCAGAGTTAATCTCTTTACTTTTTAATTTCGTTCTCTTTAATTGTCAAGTTAATTTCTTTTCTTTTAATCGACGTATTGTTTAGGTAAATGTGATTTGTTTGGTAATAAGATTTTTAAATATAATTGATGTGTCCATTATCAAACCCAGTGAAGACCCTGAGATTTAATATTTTAAATTTGTAATTGTTTTGAATTATTGCCACAAAATAAATAAATATTGTTTGTAAATTTTATTCATTTATTTAATTAACGCCTTCCATTTAATTATTACATAAATAGCTTCAACGAGAGGCAAATTCTTTAAATTAAAATTAAATAATTAAAGGATTTAATGTTATTCATTACAATATATATATATATATATTGTAATGATGAAAGGCCAATTAATAATTAATAATTACACACTATTGAGCTGAATCGTTACCGGCGAACACACAATGATACAATAATGGTCGAGAGTATTGAACAGGCAAAGTATTGTTTAGACTTAGCGCGCGTAAGTTGGTGGAGTGGGCAGTCAGTCACGAGACCTTGCTGAGTACGGAAGAAATTAAAATTTTTGTAGTCTGCAATCTGAGGCTGATGATTTTGTGGTAGAAGTCTCCAGTTTTCTGGTTGCAAGTTCCCGATGATTGGCAGAGAACACAGAATATAAGGAGCATTAATACAGATAGTCAGAACTTGAACAGTAAACAGCGATTTGTTGGCGTGCGGTGTCTGATCGACAAACAGGTTAAAAGTATAAAAATCAAAAGGGGATCAACAGTTTTTTAAGTGTTTGCAAACCATTATAAATATAAATTTAGTGTTACATGGCCTGTTCATAATAGTGTTGGAGGTGAAAGGGCGTTCAGAATCTTTAAAAATTGCCCTGGTACCAGTACAAGCAGTGAGTAAAAAAGGAAACATTTAAATTAAAATTGTAAACGTTAACAAAAGGTAGAATAGCGTCAGAATTCGTTTTTATTCGATTACATTTCGAGAGTTTATTAAAAATATTTATCAATAGTAAATTGTAAAAAGTAATTGTTTAAAGGCCCAGTAAAGACCCTGAGGTAAGAGAAAAGGACTTTTTTTGTATAAAACTGTTGTAAAGTTCAGCAAGTAATTTGTTTGTGTAAGGTAAAATAGTTGTGTATAATAAACTAATTGTTTAATTAAATTAAATAAATGTTATTATTTCATGTTCCTTTCATTAGATAATTTTCAATTATTAGTTCAATTTAATTGATTATCTTCATTATTGAGTAACCACATTTTGATGCCTTAACGTGTGGGCAATCAATGCATTTAATTTGGTATTATTTTGCTTATTACATTAATGGCTTCACCAACGTGGGGCAATTTTAATTGACTACTTTCATTGTATATTACATTTAATGGTGACCTCAACGTGAGGCAAATTCATTTAATTTTGGTATTTATTTTGTTTATTACAATATATATATATATATATATATATATATATATATATTAATAACAGTAGTAATTAAAAGAAAACATCTTCCTGAATAAGATCTTATAAGGGGAACTAATTATTTTAGGGTTTTAACTTTGACTAAATAAAACTGCTAACGACCAAAATACTATATGGTATTATGTCGAAAAATAACCATAAACATTTCAATAATCAATTCACCAACCACCATGTGCAGCAAATCTGAATATAAATAACAATAAACTCAAAAACATTCTTCAACCACACACAGATCAGCATTTAAGCTGAATTTAAAATGCAGTTCGTAGTCGTAACACCACCTGTATAACTAATAATAATGACAATAGTGTAGCTACAAATAGTATACTTTTAAAATACTTACAAGATTTTAAAAAATATGTCCAAGCAGATGATACAACAATATACAATTTATTTTTTTAAAAAATTATTTGTTTAGCAATCAGAATCATTTATAACACAAAATGCAATGAGAGGAGAATTAAATGGCTAATTCTCTGAGAATAGCGCAGAGGAACGCCAATGGCCTCTGTAACAATAAAGAGGAAGTAATAATTTTCCTAAAACAAAACTCCAGTATAATTACCAACTAACAAACAAAAAAAGAACTGCATCTACGAGCTCGACGAGCCAAGCTGATAAGAAAGACGTCAGTGATCCTGAATATAAGACAAGCACTAATCCACCCAAGAAAACAAAGCAAAACATTGAGGATCACAAATATAAGGCGTTCAGTCAATCATTAGGTCCACTAAAAATATTATATGAAGTAGAAACCAGTGCTCCACCCATCCCTTTTGAACAGTTAAAGACTCTTATACTAATTGCTACGGACTCAAAGAACCCAAGAACCATGATTAGAGATGACCAAATATCCTCTACATCATTCATAAATGTATTGGACTCTTTGTACCCACACTTAAATGATAAAACGGTAAAAAGTAGAATAAAAAGGCTCGTAAATTTAGTTAAGAAACAAGAGACTGATACATAGTCAGAAGCAGACCGACGCCTCGTCCTAATAAAAATAAACTATGACCACAGTTCAGTGGAATCTGCAACAGCCGCAGCTTCAAATAACTTAATATAATTAATTACACTATTATTATGATAAATGATTAACAAATGCGAATGGTAAAATGTAAATGTAAGAAACCCACATTTTGAAATGTATAATTAATTTTTCAAACTGTTCAATTGTATGTATAGTATTGGAATCAATGTGAATCGTAAGGACACTTACGTAAACAAGCACTATTGGTAATTTATTTATGGGTCGCCAATGACCAAGTTTGTTAACGCGACCATTAGAAACTTTTAATAAAAAAAACGCCATTGACATAATGTTAATAAGGGAAACATGATGGTACAGCCCATGCCGGAACAGCAAAAGATTACATTTAGATAATAAACTGACTTGGAAATATCAAGAAAAAAATAAAAAGCAAGTTGTGATCAATACAAAAGATATACAGCGGATGATAGGGAGAAAATCACTACTATCGGTATCCTATTATACAAAGCAGTCATCAAACCAATATTGTGGGGGGGGGGGACATTGCAATCATCCAAAGCTGCCATGGTATGTAACCAACCTCAACCGATCTTCAAGTTCCTATACGGTGCAGGAAGACGCAGTAGTGGACAACCCCCTACTGGACCAACAAAGACCAACAGAGACCAGCAAAAGACTGAAAAAAAAGATGTGGCCAAGTGAATTAATTTAAGTAATATTTTTTGTTGTTGTTCTCTTTTCTATCATGTTTTAAATTCCCTGATAATGTTATTGCTACCACTGACCTCTGCAATTTAGCTCATAGGATTATAAATGATTCTGATTACTAAACAAATAATTTTTGTAAAAAAAAAGTTATCAAATTTTATGAAACTGCTAGAACGCTGCTGAATGACTACTGCGAAATATTTGGAAGGCTGCTTTGCTTACCATCGGACTGACTGGACGCGACTGTCTCAAGGTGATGAATAAATTAATTTTTTGTTTCAATCGTAGAAATTCATCGTCTCCGTTTTCTTATTTTTTCTATTTTTTACTTTAGCCTGCTGTCTGATACTTAAATATGTAATTCATAACGTCCCTTTACTACTAAAAACAATATCATTATAAATCCCCCACACCATTTTTGCCTTGGAGAAGACCGAAATATTTAAATAAACGATCTGCGTAGCGCTTTTGACGAGTGATATTCTTTTCATGTAGGACACTCACATTATTCTACGTGCAAGATAATTCCTGCGAGGTAGACGTCCTAATTAGCAGAGCCGTTTGATTTCGGTCGCCTAAGGGAAGGAAGGCAGACGAGAAGGGCGGTGCGTCTTTTCTGTTACAATGTCTGCCTCAGACATTCAAATGTTGATGAGTTTTAGGTCGCGACGAAGAGCTGTTCATTAAGATGATGGGCGTCAAAGTCTCGGCCGACGACGAATCCCCAAGTTGGTTGCGCGTTAGTTTTAAATTCTCGCCCCAGGAGGGCGGAGGGAGGAGGAAGCGAAGGGAAAGGGAGGCGCGAGAGAACGCGAGTATAATGTAAATGAGGCTAATCTACTGAAGAAACTTGTTGAAAGATAACGACATTTAGCGCCATTGATATGTAAAGTTGCCACTGCCTGTAAGTCTCGAGAGACTGCGACGAAGAGATGGAAGGGTCGCGGGTTCGAATCCACACAATAGCGACCCCCCCGTCCCGTTGTCGGGACATGTCTTGAAATTTATTTATTTATTTAATTGCCTTTAAGAGTTCAATGTTGGCCTCAAACACGTACGGCGTGAAACGTCAACTAAGTCGGCCTGGGTCACTTGCGAAACCGCAAGAAACGAAAAACGTAACTAATATCTTTGAACCGCGCCTCTTAATTTTTGTGTAGTGGAAAGTAGCCATTACTCGGAAAAGCTTGAAGTGCGCATGCGCCACTCTCGATGCATTATAAATTAAACCACGCTAACGACGTTAGCAGAGACGTAGGTCTTGAATTTAGCTCTTGAACTGGTTGGAGCAGAAGAACCAAAGTCACTCAGTGACTAAAAAAAATACTCCATAGCAACGCAACGTCTTTATATATATATATATATATATATATATATTCTTAATTTATTTAACATTTTTAATATTTAATTAACAATATATTTTACCAAAAATACATAATCTTGTTGACTTTTCAAATAAAGTTCGAATTATGAATATGTTTTACCTTTTTCGTCCTATATAGCGATACTTGGTTGTTTGCAGCTGTAAAATGTCAAGGCCGTCGTTTAAGTTTAAGAGACCTAATAGATATTTCAAAGATGTCAGTGTCGAGATCTACAGATTATATTTTCTGTGCATTTTTCTTTTTTTTTAGGGCAACAGGCTACATGAGGGTGATCCACATTGGGAAACTCCCCTTTAATAGCATAGGAAGGGATTAGAAAGGGGGGATGCGGAAGGGTAGAGGAAGGTAGCCAAGGGTTAACTAGGGCTCCCGGGCTATGGTTTAAGGATCCTACCCGGCATTCGCCTAAAGAAATGCAGGGAAAACCCTAGAAAAACCTGCATCGGGTAGGTCGGGCATTGGGTACTTGTCCCACGCCCTTCCGATAGCGGGAGAGGAGTTTGCTGTGGGGACGCAGCTTACCCCTCGCCATGCCTTGGCCTGTTTAGGAGGCAGCTGGCCGACTATTCCAATAGGAATAGCGGACAACTCTTACCGTATGCCCAAGGTCTGTGACCCCGGAACATACACCTCTCAAAACAGACCAAGGTTTGATAAGACATTTAATTTATTTTTTCAGAAAGATAAATAAACACCGAGAGAGACCGGTTGAAAATAAAATTAATCTTTAATATGTGTCTTATTTCAGCTGCAAAAAAATATTTATTTGGCTCCTCAATTTTTCCATTTTTTTTTAAAAAAAAGCCCCGTGATTCACGTGTTACATGTTTTGTTTTATATTGGTTTTAATTTATTTTATTAAGGACGATGTATTGGTTGCAAATAAAATTAATCTTTAATATGTCTTATTTCAGCTGCAAAAAATATTTATTTGGCTCCTCAATTTTTCCATTTTTTTTTAAAAAAAAGCCTCGTGATTCACGTGTTACATGTTTTGTTTTATATTGGTTTTAATTTATTTTATTAAGGGCGCTGTATTGGTTCTTCGATAAAATGTGACGTAAACTCATAGAATTAGTACCGTAAAATTTACAAATGAAAATATCTCTCTCTCTAACAATAACAATAATGGCTAAAAAATGTTTATCAAAACTGCTTAAAATAGCCAATGAATTTTTAAGAAAAATTGGGTTTCCGCATAATCAATGGTGTTGTAAATAAAAAAAAACTGAACACATGCAGCTTACTTACAATGGCGTCGTCCCCGGCTGTTGTACAGGTTCCGCCGTTGGTGAATAAAAAACTACGATAATTAATCCTTTTAGTTTAATTTATTTTATCTTATATCAAAAATTCAAAATAACAACTGCACAAAAAACGATCCTTCGCGTCCACAATCCAGCGAAGAAGCTCAATTAACAATGCCTTTTCCCCCCAGCGATAACATTCTCGCCAGTGATAATCATTATGTATACAGCAAAGAAATACACAATTTCAAAGAATGTTTATTACACAATTTTCAATGTGCTGCAAACGTTTTATTTTCCTATTCTTCAAGCGCAGTATTACCTGTGGTCATTCATTAAAATCTCTTTTAAATTATTTAATACTAGCTGGTTGCCCGGCGTTGCTCGTGTACTTATTTATATAAACTCGAAAAAGTATTTAATTGAATGCTTAAATATATTCCTTGAGTATTTCAGGATATAATCGTCACTCAGTCTTCATACATTACGAAATATTACATTGATGAAATTGTTAGCTAGACTCACAACTAATACAGAGCGAAAATTAACTTACATTCTCCCCAAGGATGGTAAAGTAATTCGCATTCTTCTTTATTACCATTCGATGGAGTATTGCTGTATAAAATTATACTTTTTATTTAAAGAAATTGTTTCTGCTTTATTTCATTCCTAATAAAGGAGATATTTCCTTTGTTCGTTGCGTAGTAACGTCTTTCTCTCGCGTGACGTCATTGTCTCTTGGCGCGCAGTAATTTAATATTTAATGATCACGGTTTTTAATTATAATTCTTTCCACATGTATGCTAGGCGTTTCTCACCCTCACAGTACCGTTTCTCGTGTTTTGAAGAATTTGTGTACCAATTTTTGTTGCAATCTATCCACGCTTTTAAATTTGTATAGAAATTAACGTAAATACATACATACATACATACAAATATACATCCTTTTTTATTATATAGATTATTTTACCACTTGATAATTTTTAGTGGGTCAAGTTCCTTATTTGCAATAGTAAACTAAGTAAAGACCCGAATATTATTGCAACTAACCACATTAACAATGCAAGCAGTTTAATAAGGGTGCTTTAGAGTGCGATAATTGTAATTGAGCAATGCAATTACCGCAGGCAAAACATTTATTGTAGACGTGGAGCAATTAATAACGACACATTGAGTGTACATTATGTATGTACACGTTTAGTAATAATATTTCACTTGAAAATGAACGACTCTCTGTGATGATCTTAATTGTATTAAATTTGCTTCCATAAACAAGGCCACTCGTCGTTAAACACTCAATTTATTTCCCCCCCCCCCTAGGTTTTAAAATAGATCTCATAAAGGATCAATAAATATAAAAAATGAAACAGATTAAGTTGTAATAGCAGAATACTGTTTTTTTTGGTCGAGGACCTTTTAAATAATATGTTAGACAGAATTTAAAATCAGTAAAGTGGAACTACATGTTATTAAAACTGAATTAAAGTTACAACGACCGATATTTAAAAGTCAAACGTGTGTAAATATAGTTTTAATTTTATCCCTTATACAAGATCATTAATAAATTTGAAAAAAATGTAATATAATACTGGGACTGGAATTTAGAACTTTAATTTTTTAATCTGTGTTAGACACAGGCGATATTATTTTTTTTAGAAGAGAAATGCAAAGTATTTAATTTCAGTAAACTGTTAAAATGAAAAAAAAACAAAACCGTCTGATTGACTTAAATAGATGTGAAGATAGGAAGATTATATTCTGCAGGAGTCGTAATTAATTGATTTGCGAAGGCTCCGGATCATTGAATAGAATCACGGAATTAACTCGCTTCGGTCCTGTGACGGGAGAAATGGATGACGTACAGGATAAGGATAAGTGAAGGAAAAGGCTGAGGCTTAATACATTTGGGCGAGTGCGCGTCACCTGTCTGCTGCTGGTATTTGCAACGGCCTGACACCGCAGACCCCCGAGGATTAATTAGTCCTGCAGAAGACAGCGCGCCCATAATTAATGAGTGTCTGTAAAACCTGGCCGGAGATTGATCCAAGTAGAGACAGAGTGAAGCTTTACTCCTCCAAGCCGCAAACACTGTTCCTAGGTGGAGAAGTCACGTAACAAACTCAAACACTAGCAGCGTCGACAGGTTTTTAATTTTTGTACCAAGACCGACTGTACACAAAATCTTCGACGAAACCACGCTTCAAAACTGTTGGTATTTTTCGTATCAGAATATTCAAGTTTAAACATTACTTAAAAGCAATTTTCTGATAGGAAGACAATTTAATCTGTTTTTTTTTAGAGTAACAGGCTACATGAGGGTGATCCACTTTGGGCAACTCCCCTTTAATAGCATAGGAAGGGATTTGAAAGGGGGGATGCGGAAGGGTAGAGGAAGGTAGCCAAGGGTTAACTAGGGCCCCCGGGCTATATTTTAAGGATCCTACCTGGCATTCGCCTAAAGAAATGCAGGGAAAACCCTAGAAAAACCTGCATCAGGTAGGTCGGGCATTGGGTACTTGTCCCACGCCCTTCCGATAGCGAGAGAGGAGTTTGCTGTGGGGACGCAGCATTCCCTTCCCCGTGCCTCGACCAGTTTAGGAGGCAGCTGGCCGACTATTCCAATAGGAATACCGGACAACTCTTACCGTATGCCCAAGGTCTGCGACCCCGGAACATACACTTCTAAAAACAGGCCGAGGTGCCTCGGCTTGTGGGAACCTTAGTTCAAAAACGGAGAGGAAAAGGCATACCCATAGGTAGCCCCTTCGCATGTCTCCTAAAAGGTTCTGCCTGCGAGAGAAAATCCCTCGCAGGCTAATCTAGATCCAATTTAATCTGTAGATTAGATTAAATTTTATTAGTTCCTCTTCTGAGGAAACAGGACAAGTCAAATTGATATTACTTACAAATGTATCAATGAGACATACATAAATACTCTAGATACTGATAACAAGAATTTAAAGTGTACATAATTGAAATTACATGAAATAGGTTCAGGGAGAATATGAGGAACACTACATACGTAAATAAGGGAGAATAATTTAGGATTACACAAGTAAGAAATTTTAATTATATAAATTAAGGGGAAAAAAATATACGCTGAACTTCACTTCACTAATATCACTGAATTTTTTTCGAAAAATAACACTGCAGTGCACAAATATCATCTTCTTGTACTGTTGAGCCTTCGAAGTGGTGAAGTGGCAGCTCTTCTGAGTGTCTGGAAATCTCGTGCGGACGACATGAAGTAAACAATTGTGAAGTAGCAGTTGGGCAGACAGACCATAAAGTTATAAATTAGTATTCCATAAATTAGTCCTCGGTCGAGGAATTAGGATACGTCATAATATAAGAAAGAATAAAACATTACAATTACAAACTTTACAAGATAAAATTCTCGGGTCTCAACCCCGGGCCAACAGTTGTTTGTTGAATAACAACGTTTCGACGACAAGCTTCGCCATCGTCATCAGGATAACTGACAATTGGCCCGGGTTGAGACCCGAGATTTTTTTTTATCTAGAACAGATTCACCGAGAAAGCCCGTCGCTCTCTAATATTCAAGTTTACAACGTTACAAGAAAAAAGTATATGTATATATTGTAATAAACATAATTTATGATTATTGAATTTAAATTAAAACTAAACGATGACGAGACGCAGGTTGAAGCACAAATTTGTAATAATCAAATTAAAATGATTAAAAATGGAAACAACAATTTAAATATATCACAAAACAAATTTTTATCTCAGTTGAAATTTTACAAGTTGATATTGTTGTGCCACGGCTTAATTTTTCAGGGTCGCCTCCGATAAAGATAGTTAAATGACACTTGAATCTTACAAGGCAAAAATATTTCTGACTTAAATAATTATTATTTTAAATGAAATTATCGAAATTTGAAATCTGACGATAATTATATTTACACTACAAGGGTTTACAAAATTCTATTTTTGTCTACTTTACCCTTGTCTGTTCGTCTGGGCTCGACCTCACTTGTTTTTTTTAACACACATCCCACAAAGACCATATTTCACTGAATTTAAAGATGTTTTACTTTGCAAACACACAAATCACTTTCTGCTCCTAACTGTTGATAACATTGTTAGAACAATCATTGTTGATATAATTGTTCTCTAAAACTTTGATAATTACACGAACATGGCAACAGACTAATTATAATTCCAAAGTAGTAAAACCCGGGGACTTTTAATACAACATTTCTCAGCTTCCAAATCACACTTGCTCAGTCGTGGTCCCAGGGAACTCTGAATAATGGACTCGTCTCAAAACACAACCTTCCGCCATCCTGCTCCGAGCAACTCTCAAGTTCCATACGTCTCAGTGCTGCCTGAGGCAACAATGCAACTCTAGCAAGCAAGCATTGTAGGCTCCGTATTCTTGTAGACAATCCTTACGGTATAATGCAACGGCCTCATATTTACGCCGCCGATAATGAAAATAGTAAAATTTTGTTTACGAAATAATTACATATTCGTAATTACCACAATATTATATATAAAGCAACGTTAAATCTACCAATATATAACAGTGATTAAAGAAATAACTATAATAAACCTCAATTTTTATTTGACGAAGTTTCCAGCAGCAAGGAGTAGAAGTTTAAGGACTGATATTAGTTTATAATTAATTATTAATAATTTAAAAGTCTGTATAGAATTAAATAATACTATCGTACGTGGTCCTTCACTTTTACTAACGACGCTTAATTTTAATGTTTTCCAAAGAGTTTTACATTTTTAAAGCAACCGCTTAAGTGCTTAAGGGTGAGGGGGTTTATCATTTTAATATTAAATACACTTCTTTTGACTTCTAGTCATATTATTAATAATATAGGATATTTAAAAAGTTTCTCCAATGAAGTGGATAAATGTATTTATTTTCACTTCCATCACGATATTTACTAGCGATTACTTTTCTTTATTATTTTAAAGAAATACGATTTTCCTTTGCTTCGTATTTCAGTTAATGCCAACCCACTAAAAAATATATTACCAAGAGAATTCAATTTTTTAAAAATATATTTCTAAAGCAGACGAACTGTAATGACGACCTGGATGACAATTTATAAGGTTTTCCAAACTGTTTTTCCCCCCACCTTTTCTACATTTCACTTTTTGTGAAGAATAAAATTCTCTTAAGTTTTACGAAGAAAAGATTTGTTTATAGTAAACGTAGGTTGCGTTTTTTTATTGTCCTCAATTTTTTTTTATAAGGTTTTATATGAGTTTCAATTTTACCTTACGTCACAATAGTATATTTTTTTACTTACTTAATTACAAAGACACATACGTTATATATTGAGTCACTGCTGAGTAGATAAGGAATATATTACAACTTTCGATAGTCAAAATGCTCAATTGTAATTCACTATTTCGTTTTATGCGAGTGTCGACACATGAATATGTAGTTGATGGTTAGTAAAAATTGGATAAATACCGAGAGTGTAACATTGCGATAAGGGCAACCAGATTTAAATAGCACGGGAATAACTATCTCATCATCTTTTTATGACGGTACGAAAAAAAAAAGGAAAGAACATTTGTTTTTAATCGACTGTCAAAACCTTTGTATCTTTTTTTTTTCCATTTCTGCAAGTAATGTTGATATCAAAGGAGCGAAGTTCAACAGGACATTTTGAATGGTAGCCTTAATCCAATTGCAGTGAAATGATTATTATTTTGGGGGGGCGGGGGAAGGCTGAAGATGAACAATTTTGGGTGAGTTTTCCTCTCTTTTGTCGTGTCCCAGAGACCTTCCGCGAGCTTTCAATACTTTATCGTAAGGGCGTTGATAAATCGGTGCTTTAATGGCATTCCTTTCGACGGAGGCTCTTAAGTGAATCACTGTAGGCCCTGGAAATGAGTCGTACTTTGTAAACGTCCCGCCAGACAGTTCCGAGCTACACCCCCCCCCACCCCCATTTCCCCAAAGTGATCGCATTTTATAAAAACTGCACCACAGGAATACGGAACCTGAAATAATTACGCGTTACTGTAATATTCAAGAGTTTTTATTCCTTTACCTATCACTCAATAACCTACGACGATTTGATCGAAAATTGTGAAACAGTGCTACAGTCGGCGCCGCGAAAATGTAATATCAAGGCAAATGGATACTTTCCAGCTGTGTTGTCAAACACTGTGTCCAATAATGCAGCTACGTATGCTAACTAGTACTGAGGGAGTGCACAAGCTGATATTACATTTTCGTGGCGCCGACTACAGTAATGTAGAATGTGGAGGCACCGGAATTGATTTTGTATTAAAACACAGGAGTGGCCGAAGGAGACTGGACACTTCCAACATGAAAAACCCGTGGCGAAAGCTGAGTAGTTAGTAGCAGAGGACCTCAGCATTATGAAAAGAAACTGAGACGCACCTGGAATGTTATCGAGCGGCGTTATGCTTCTGTCCGCCCACGCCTGCCAAATCCACGAGGAATACGTATCAAAGATTTAGTTGGGAATCGCTGAAACTCCTTCAGGACAGTTCAAATCACATGCGATTTTCAAACGTTTCGGGAACAGATGCAAGACATTTCAGGGCAACGTCGTAATAAATGTTCTTATTACACCTTTGAGTCTGATAATGATTTCTAAAAAACATAGACTTTGATCACAGAGTAAAATTATTAATATTTTTTTAAACAAAAGAAAAATTTAAACGAACCCCAACTTAACGAACAAATAATTATCAATAATTTTAGTCTGTCATCAAGACCAATATTATTTATAAATTAATTTTCTATTTGATGCTTTTTTGCGTCTGTATTTCAAATTCGAGGAAGTTTAATTAAAAACGATAAAGGACTGTATACATCGTATTAATAATATTATAAATGATTACACCCTTTTTTAATCAAAGCCACATATAAAATACTTATTTCAATGTAAATTACAATAAAATGTCACGATTTTTAAAATAGTCGCGTCAGGAGCTTTCGGTTACTCTAACCCTATTCATCTATTAGGCCATCATTGGAATTAAATTATGTGTATACCATATATTAATATATTACGTCACAGAGATTTAATTATATTTTTACATACCCGATGAATATTTATAAATTATTAACGAGTTTTAGAGCCGTCTCCAAAAAAAAAAAGCAAAAGTTTCCTCCAAAACTTCCAACATTTAATTTTAATCCACTGATAACCTGCATGGACCTCTGTCAAGATGTCCAGAACAATGGGTGAATTTGGTGCTCAAAAATGCTATGTTTGAAAATTAAACATTAAATTTTCACTTGCTGGGCCCATAACCTGTATGCACCTCCATAATAATGCCTCAGATACTGGGAGACGAAGTTGAATTTAGTGCTTAAAAATGCGATATTTGAATATTAAAACACAAAATAATTTTAATAATTTTTTAAATAATTGTATTGTATTAAAATATTTTATTTATGTATTTTTTATGCTGTGGAAGGTTATTAAATGTTTTTTTTTTCGTAGGTATATTTATCAATGTGGCAACTTAGACTCGTGTCTGAGAAAAAGCATCAATTGAATGTTAGTAAATTAAGAACTTAATATTGAAGGTTAAGATTGAGCATATAAGAAAATGAGCTATAGTTATCGGACAACGGCTTCCAAAGATGGGCAATAAGTATCTGTAGAGGAGGTCGTTTATGACTGTTAATGCATAAGAAAGCAGGAGTCTTGAAACACTGTAGCTGTTTACTGTTCGCCGTAAACAAGAGACTGGATTGTCGCCTGTGTGCGTACACGCCCTTTAACTCTTCTCAGAAGCGTAAAACCCTTCGATGTTTATTATTTTCCGCATAAAATGTTGATGGTCAGGGGGTTGAAAAGTTTATCACCGCGCTTCCATAATGGGCATACGGTTAAAGGACTTGTAAGGGGAGACCATTAACTCGAGGTTTTAGTATGCAGTAACTTCAACTTTATTAATGGCTGTGAGTGAGCCCCTCCCCCCCCCTATTTTTTTTACTTCCGAAATCCGGAAGAGGGCGGCAATTTTTTTAAACAGCTGCTCTTCGTTGAGCTGGCTGGCTCGACTTCACACGCCGCACGCAGACCGTTATTAATTACATATTTTCCAAGTCTATGCGAGCGTAACCTTAATTTAACAAGTGTCGTGCAGTTCACACACGAGATTTAGTTTTCTACCTCTAGGGAACTTATTTCCACGTTTTATATCTCCAAAATATAAAATTTAAAGTGCAGTATTAATATTATATATTTGTTTTACTTATAACATATAAACAGTAATATTCAATTACTTACCATAAAAACATCGTAAAAGTACTTTTAATAAAACACTGATACCGCGGAATACTTCGCACATTACCAATGGTTTTTTAAAATTATTTTAACTTCATTGCCATCTACTACAGCTGCCTCATAAACTGGTCGACGCACGGACAAGGGAATGCTGCGTCCCCACAGCAAACGCCATCGGAATCGACGTGGGACAAGTACCAAGGGTCCCGATCTACCCTTATGTAGGTTTTCTAGGATTTGTCATGTATCACTTTTAGGCGAATGCCGCGTAGTGTCCTTAAACTACAGCCTGGGGCCCCTAGTTAACCCTTGGCTACATTCCTCTCCCCTTCTGCATCCCCCTCCAATTAAAATCCCTTATTATTCTATTAAAGGGGAGTTTCCTCCATGCGGATTACCCTCATGAAGCCTGTTACTGTCAAAAAATAAAAAGTTCGTAGGGTTTGTCCTACATCACTTTTAGGTGAACGTCGGGTAGTATCCTTAAAATACAGTCCGGGGACCATATTTAACCTTTGGCTACCTTCCTCAACCCTTCGGCATCCCCCCCCCCATTAAAATCCCTTTTTATTCTATTAAAGGGGAGTAGTAAAAAAATTCCTGGGGTTTGTCCTACATCAGTTTTAGGCGAACGCCCGGTAGGATCCTTAAACTACAGTCCGGGGACTTTATTTAACCTCTGGCTACCTTCCTCAACCCTTCGGCATCCCCCCCTCCATTAAAATTCTATTAAAGGGGAGTTGTAAAAAAATTCCTGTGGTTTGTCTTACATCAGTTTTAGGCGAACGCCCGGTAGGATCCTTAAACTACAGTCCGGGGATCCTATTTAACCTTTGGCTACCTTCCTGTACCCTTCGGAATGCCCGCTTTCAAATCCCTTCTTATGCTATTAAAGGGGATTTGCCGTCATGCTGCCTGTTACCGTATAAAATAAATAAAAGTATTCTAGTTTCCTTAAAGTGGTTAAATACGTAAGAAAATTTGTACGACGTAGACTATACCATGAGAGGTTCTTGAGCTAGGCAGTTGCTGATTGTTTGCTATCGTAACGGAGCACGTTTTGTGAACATTTGAGAAGAATCCCCTTTCTCAGATCGCTTAGGCAACCCAACTAACACTTGTGAAAAGCGGATAGAGACCAATTGCGGCCAAAGAGCTCAGGCGTCGGGAACTTATCTGGCTGATTTATTCGTCGCTTTAACGACAACCCACCCGTAGAATTGCCGCCGAGTACTCGTCATTCAATCGTCAGGATCACTCTCAAGCCCGCTGGAAATAGAACGAACGAGTCACTGGGAATCGTTCGCGTTCCGTTCAATCGTAAATAAATCTGAGCACCAGCTTCGCATCCGTCCAATCTCCGCAATGCATCATGGTATTTTACCCTCTCATCCAAAACACTATTAATAATTCACATAAATCCTTAATAGTTTTGTTCTAATTTCGGAACAGTTATTCACATTTCAATAATTTATACTCTGAAAACGTATCGACGAGCTGTGGTAACTTGAAATTATTGATTGTTTAAATATCATACCTACAAATCGCGCTGTATGTAATTATTGACAAAAAAATATGAAAATATACAAGGTGTGTTATTTTTCCCTATGTCTCATCTTTTTCTGTATTACCAACGGCTTAAAAATAAAAAGATACAGCTCAAGTATGCAAATTTATTAGGGACATTATACGCGGATTGTATACATTTTAATCCTGGGGACAAAAGTATTATTTTAATAATGTAAATTAATAAGTTATTCAATTGTTTAATAATAATCTGTTTAGAAAGAAAATTTTTAAAAATTGTCAAAACTAAAGACACGACGAACTTGTGTTTTCGTTTTAAACAAAATTGAAATGAAGCATACTGAAATTTTAGAATGTGGCGGTGCGAACTAAAAAAATATAAGGATACTAATAAATAAATAAAACAGAATCCAATTTTAAGTAAAATAAAATGGAGAATTTATTAATATTAACAAACAACGTTTCATCACTTCATTTGCGACCTCATCAGGATCCAATTTAAAACTACGAAAAGAACAAAACAATTACAACAACATTTTTAAGAAACCATTTGGCAGTTAGGCCAATATATTAATTTGTGTTAGACTTACAGAATTTCGATAGACAGGGTTAATCTTTGCTGACTGCCGTGACCGAAATTTAAAACCAGTAAAAATTAATATAGATTGTTGGCTGCGGGTTAACAATGGAAACATTTTAGGAATTTTTTTGGGTATAGACAGGCTATGTATACAGTAATCCACATAGTGGCAACTCCATTCTTATAGCATAGGAAAGGGATTTGAAAGGGGGGAAGCGGAAGGGTAGAGGAAGGTAGCCAAGGGTTAACTAGGGGCCCCCGGGCTATAATTTAAGAATCCTACCCGGAATTCGCCTAAAGAAATGCAGGGAAATCCCTAGAAAAACCTGCATCAGGAAAGTCGGGCAATGGGTGCTTGTCCCACGTCCTTCCGATAGCGGGAGAGGAGTTTGCTGTGGGGACGCAGCATTCCCTTCTCCATGTCTCGACCAGTTTAGGAGGCAGCTGGCTGATTATTCCAATGGGAATAGCGGACTACTCTTACCGTATGCCCAAGGTCTGTGACCCCGGATCATACACCTCTCAAAACAGTACTAAGGTGCCTTGGCTTGTGGGAACATTAGTTCAAAAACGGAGAGGAAAGGCATACCCAAAGGTAGCCCCTTCGTATCTCTCCTACAAGGTTCTGCCTGCGAGAGAATAGCCCTCGCAGATTCTCGATTCCCCTTAATTTTTTTTATGTTAATAGCTGTTTTATAAGATCACTCATTAATTTCGACAAGTAGTTCGTTTCCTCGTCCACAAAAATTGATACTTTACCCCCAAATCTAATTTTTGATTATTTAAATAAATTTGTTTAGACAAAACAGAATATTTTTTTGAATACTACTATTAATATTATTTTTATTTTCTTTCAATCTAGAATGGCCGCTGGGTTTGTCCTATATAACTCTGGCTTGACAACCCATACAATTAATTTCATAAATCACATTATGCTTATCTAAGTTTTCGATTTTGTCCTTAATAAATTATTTTTTACTATGTTTAAATAGTTATGAGCCTTAAAATCAATAACAATTACTAAAATTGACAACAGAAAAATGTATTTTCATGTTTGCTTATGATACAAATTAATTGTACTGTTAGAAAAGTCATAATACATATATATATATATTTAAAAAAATAAGAATGGTTTAATATAATGTTGAAGCATATGACGTGTGCTATATTTGGAACACGCTCGCCTCTTCACGTGTGTATCGCTAATGAGTGCAGCGCCAAGGATGCATTCCGTTGTTGTATTCACGTCGCGTTAATACAGAAACGTGGTTTGCAGATGCACGTCATGTTTCAGTTTCCCTGTAATTAGCAGGTAAGTAATGATCCGCACAGGTACACAGGTTCAGACCAAGCCACTAGAGAAAGTTCGAATTTTTTTTGTTCCGTGTCCGCTTGCGTAACATTGAGACTTATCAAAAAAATAAATTAATCAGCGGAGTGATTTAATAACTTATTAAATACCTACTATTGAAAAAAAGCGAAATACAACAGTGGTCATGCTAAAGTTGATTTGGAAACCGATTAAAAACATATCTTCACTCAATATACGTGAACTTTCAAACTTCCGGTCCTTCAAAGACAGGAATAAAATGATGAAAAGGAATGAAAAAATGAGAACTGAGTCCAATACAATACTTAAAATACGGTTTCTTCCGTTGGAATCGAAAAACTTAATTAATTAAAGGTTACTAACGGTTCCCTCAGTCAAATTATGTTTTTTAATTGCTTCTCCAAAATTTAAGGTACGATGGAAAGTTATATTTACGTTGTAATGAACACTTCTGTACTTTACTCAGATATAATTTATATAAAAAAAATATTAGTCTTTCTCAGTTACAGAATTTTATTTTATTATGAGATTCCATTCCCAGTAAAGTACAAGTAGTGTTCATATTTACACTGCATTAAAGTTTTAAAAACGGCACAATTCCACCAAACTAAGTTATTTTCAGACGTGGAATCGGAACAGAAGAGTCTGGACAAGAACACATTGATAATCAACTGGGAATTGAGTTGAGGGAAAATATTTGCAAAATACACACTCGATTTGGCATCGAAGGGGTTTCATATTTGGAATAGCATTACGGGAGAAGGTATTTAAGAATTCATCGACTGCATTTACTAGTCCGACATTGTTCTCGTATTCAGCGATTTTTCACGATACTCTGCGAGAATTTGGTTTTCAGAAGATATTCAATAATTGCATCAATGATGCAGTGGTGAATGGTGAGTTTGTTGTTATTTATC
This sequence comes from Zhengitettix transpicula, assembly GCA_037074705.1. Taxonomy (NCBI): domain Eukaryota; kingdom Metazoa; phylum Arthropoda; class Insecta; order Orthoptera; family Tetrigidae; genus Zhengitettix; species Zhengitettix transpicula. The sequence goes on along the minus strand of CM073594.1, from coordinate 14,486,126 downwards.
TTTGATAACATTTTATTTCAATCCAAGGAATTTAAGTCAGAAATTGCATTATTTGTTTCTATTTAGTTTTATTTGTCCCTTTATTTGAGTGATAATAATAATAATAATAATAATTTTTCATAATAGTTATAACAATAATTTTAATAATAATAGAAATATTTTTTTAATAATAATAATAATAATTTAAATTAATAATAACAATACAATTAATTTTTTAATAATAGTAATAATAATATTTTAATAATAATAATAATATTTAGAAATTATACTATCAGTAGTATATAATAATTTCTAATAATAATTATAATAATAATTTCTTTAAATAATAATAATAGTTTTTTTTAATAATAATAATAATTTTTAATAATAATAATGGTATTTTTAATAAACAATAATAATATTTTAATAATAATAATAATATTTAGAAATTATACTATCAGTAGTATATAATAATTTCTAATAATAATTATAATAATAATTTCTTTAAATAATAATAATAGTTTTTTTTAATAATAATAATAATTTTTAATAATAATAATGGTATTTTTAATAAACAATAATAATATTTTAATAATAATAATAATATTTAGAAATTATACTATCAGTAGTATATAATAATTTCTAATAATAATTATAATAATAATTTCTTTAAATAATAATAATAGTTTTTTTTAATAATAATAATAATTTTTAATAATAATAATGGTATTTTTAATAAACAATAATAATATTTTAATAATAATAGTAATATTTTGAAATAATAACAATAATATATAATAATTTTTAATAATAGTTATAATAATATTTTTAATAATAGTAATAATAATAATAATATTCTGAAATAATAATAAGTATAATATACAATATATTTTTAATCACAGTTATAATAATTTTTTAATAATAATTTATTTAAATATTTTTTAATAAAAATGAAAATAATAATATTTTTAAGAATAGTTATAATAATTTTTAAATAATAATAATGTTTTAATAGTAAAAATATATTTACTAATAGTAATAATAATATTTTAATAATAATAATAATAATAATATTTTGAAATTATACTAACAATAATATATAATAATTTTTAATAACAGTTATAATAATAGTATTTTTAACAATAGTTATAATAATAATATTTTTAATAATAGTTATACTAATAATTTCTTTAAATAATAATATTTTTTAATAATAATAATGATATTTTTAATAAACAATAACCAGAAGTATTGATAATAGTAATAATAATATTTTAATAATAATAATAACATTTTGAAATAATAATAACAATAATATATGATAATTTTTATTAATAGTTATAATAATAATAATATTTTTAATAATAGTAATAATGATAATAATAATATTTTGAAATAATAATAACAATAATATACAATATTTTTTAATAATAGTTATTATAATAATTTTTTAATAATAATTTTCAATAATAATAATATTTTAAAATAATAATAACAATAAAAATAATATTTTTAATAATAGTTATAATAATTTTTAAAATAATAATAACAATAATAATATATTTTTAATAATAGTTATAATAATAATATTTTAAATAATAATAATAATAATTTTAATAAATATAATATTCTTTAGTAATAGTAATAATTCTATTTTTTTAATAATAATAATATTTTTGGTACTGTTACCCAGTTGACAGTCACAATGGATCCTTAACAAATGATGAAACACTTAATGAAAAAGTGTTTAATTTAATGGGAATAAGTGTAATCGCGATCTTCTCTTTTACGGTTTATCTCAATACCAATGCTTAAACGAACGACGCCGCCGACCTCAGAGGGTGGCCATTAAACTGGAAAATTATTGATAAAAGGGGGTAGACGAATGGTGGTCCCTAAGAGAGGCGCCTAGAGTCATTTTTTTCATTTTTTTTGGGAGGGGGGTAGGGGTGGGGGCTGAAACTGCGATCGCGCACAAGCTTTAATTGCCTGCCTGTTGGCAGAAATCTCTTATTGTGTATTTAGTTTCCTGTACGCACACACACACACAATGCCCGCTTTGTTGTAATAATGTTTTGATATGCAAATTGTAATATATTCTCGCGACTTCGTGTAGACCGTGGGGGAGGGGGGTGGGAGGCTGCGACAGGGACGTTTCTCTCGTTTGCCCTGTTGTGAAATATGTTACGCAGATTACATATTTAAACCCCTGGATATTAAATATTTTTTCAGGCACGTAGAAGTGGTGACGTAACGTCTTGAAGCAGTTTTACATTGGTATTATCGTCATGTAATCGCCAACAAAAAAAGAGATAGGTAAGTTTTCAGTAAGGAACGTAGGTTTTCCCGGTGTAGTTGCTGGATGAAGTTCTCTCGGGATTCCAACCGGGTAGCGTAGTTTTGTAAACACATCCGTAGCAGACTCATTTTCTAACTGCGGCCTGACGTTGGGAAACAGAGTTCCAGAACGTTTAGTCTGGCCAATATAACAATGTGAGCAATTATCACTTAGGATGATAAATTACTTAAGGTTGCGAGTGTGACGTCATATATGAAACTTGGACTTTACGTCATCAAGCATTGTTCGAAACAGAGTTTTTTTCCCCCTGAACTCACCTGAAGAAGATGGCGGTGCAAGCCATCGAAACGTTGTGTTTACAAAACTACGCTACCCGGTTGGAATCCCAAGAGAACTTCATCAAGTTTTCAGTACTTAATATCCTTGTTCCGGGGGTCAATGCAATGCCAGGTTAGCAGAGGAAAAATGGAAAAAAGTGTAGAAGAGGAAGGAACGAAATAAGGAAATTTTTCGTAAGGAAGTCAGCAAATTAAAGGAAATATCCTTCTCTGGCACTCTGTAACGGAGGCAGCAGGTTAAGAACCCTCCACTCTAACCTCACGCACTCCTAGGTCACCCCCCCCGAAGTACATGTGACGTACGCGAAGCTGCTCCTGACGATGTCCTCTACGACTGACCAAAGCACGACAGGATTAAAAGAGTCAGAAACCCACGAGAAGAGAGAGACATGTACCTCAGCAGCGGTAATTAATAACCTGGTAAGAAAACCGGCATTTTAAGATGGAATCTAAATAGACAATGAATCTTAAGGTTAAGAATAATATGTAATACGAACCAAATGTAATAATTTCATGTAGTAGGTACGGAAAGTGTCTAATAACTATTATGCTGACGCTACTATAAACAATAAAATTTTTTAAAAAAATTATTCCGTTGCCATAATCACAATGAAAGAAAAAACCAACGATCTTTAAATATGTTAATCGACTATAAAAGGAGTATAAAAATAACTGTCCTTTTTTTTTTAAACTCATATAAACTATATAGACGTTAAGAATTTGGATAAATAAAACTAACTTGAGTAAATGCACAGTCACCGTACACGTGAAGAAACGGAACCCTGAATTTGGTTACAGTGAAAAACAGTCATCAGTCATTGGCGCGTCAGACAGTCGCCGGCAATTTCTCAGAATTAAGGAACCGTGAAGTCACGGTGGCTGGGGAGGAGTAGGACTTCCTATAAATTATAATTCCTCTCCTCCCCCTCAGCAGCACACGGGTCGTGAAATGATCTGTCGTCCCTTCCCCCTCAGTTAAAAGCACAATCTTAATATAAATATTCTATTAGGCGGACCCTCCCCCCAAAAAAACCAAACACAGATGGTTACGACCAGATTAACACTAGTATAGTGGCCAGAAAAAAAAAATATTATCAAATTTAAAACGTTATATTTGACAAAACAAATCATTACAAACCTTCACAATTAACATTAAATTCGGTTATCTACAAAATTATTGAAATGAAAAAAATATATACGTTTGATTGAAAAATAATAATAAGAAAGGTATCCAAATACAGATTTAAAATCAAGTGAAATTTTATTATTAATTTATTATTATTAGACTTATTTTGTCTGTATTTGTCTGTCTTTCTTATTATAATAAAATAAAGACTTAACATTTTTAATAAAATCACGTATATAAATATAATCGGTGGAATATTTATGTGATACAACAATTTTTATTTTATTTCAACTGTTATATTAGAATGCACCGGCACTCTTAACACTTGTGTCAATGACAGTCGTTTCGGCCGCAACGTTTGCGGAAAGAATTTTTTTTTTGTCAATCTAAACTTTTATATGATAAATTGTAACTACTATAGGGTGGTGTTTCCCCCCCACCTTATATTTAAAAAGAATTCAGTTTATTGCAATTGTGTGTGCAAAATCGAATACATGCGAGGGATGTTCTCTCGCAGGCAGAACCTTGTAGGAGAGATACGAAGGGGCTTTTCCTCTCCGGTTTTGAACTAAGGTTCCCACAAGCCGAGGCACCTCGGCCTGTTCTGAGAGGTGTATGTTCCGGGGTCACAGACATTGCACATACTGTAAGAGTTGTCCACTTTTCCCTTTGGAATAGTCGGCCAGCTGCCTCCTAAACTGGTCGAGGCACGAAGAAGGGAATGCTACGTCCCCACAGCAAACTCCTCTCCTGTAATCCAGGCAAGGGCGTGGGACAAGTACCCAAGAGCCCGACCTACCCGATGCAGGTTTTTCTAGGGTTTTACATGCATTTCTTTAGGAAAATGCCGGGTAGGATCCTTAAAATATAGCCCGGGGGCCCTAGTTAACCCTTGGCTACCTTCCTCTACCCTTCCGCATCCCCCGTTTTAAATCCCTTCCTATGCTATTAAAGGGAAGTTGCCCAATGTGGATTACCCTCATGTAGCCTGTCACCCTAAAAAAATTGTAATTGTTAGGTTAATTGACTTGACAAAAGGTGTTTTTGACTTTTTAGTGAGGCAAACTCACCATATTAGTAATTCGGAACCGTGATTTTTGATTTGTTTACGTTATAGCCTAAACACAGTGAAGCAGTCACAGTCAAGGCTGCGTACTTTTATATCTATAATTTAATAATATCTTTGTATTAAAGGATCAGGATGGGGAAAATAATCATCGAGGCGGGTCGTTGCTCCAGTGTATTGTGAGACCTTGAGACGAAAAATACTCTACTAACGTCATTTTATCTTCTTTTACTGTTCTTAGGTTCGCTGTCTCTTGAAATAATACACTTATTTTCTTAAACCGAGAGGATTTTAAATCTTTTCTTCTTCTTCTTTTATTGTCACTGTAATCCAATGTGAGTTTTGGCCTTATTAACAATTTTTATTCCACTCCGCCATCCTCTTACTTTCATGGTTTGCATATTCTTCTCCAAGTCATCTACCCATCAATCCTTACTTCCTGAAGGCTGCTGGACGGTTGGCAACATCGTGTTGCTAATCTCAGAACAATTAGTTTTTGTTTGTTCCTCCCTGTACAGTCACTGCATCGCAACTCCGTTCTTGAAACGATCATCTAGAATCCTGCAGTTTGGTCCACATTTGAAACATTAATACGGCCCACAGTAATGGAGGGCGGCCGCTGCTGCAGACTATATTATGAGCCCGGAGCGGGAAATAAAAGTTTAATTTTCAATTTATCGGGGTACGGGATAGAGCGGAGAACGAAACAAAAGCTGCGATTGCTTGTCTGTCCTTCCTACGAGGGCGATAATTTGATTTACGATCGCAAGTTGATGAGCGCTTAACTCCGGCACAAGTTGTCGGCCAACTTCAAAGCCGCTATCCAGTTGCTGGAGGGGTCTGCTGGAGTGGCTCTGCAAACAACATTAGAGCGAGTGAGACCACGTCCTGAATAACATTAACGGCGTGAGGTGCGAAGGAAGAAGACCTTGCTTGTCCCTAGTTAGAGGACTGTCCGAGAGGAAGCGCGGGCCTCCTCCTCTAAGCTCCTTAGCGCACGGAATAATAAAGCAACCACAATTAACTTTGGAAGAATTACGGCAATTGTCACGCGGACTGTTTCTCTAAATTACATTAACATGATTAGAAACGCAAATAATGTGAAATTTAATCCAATTGAAACTAAAAGATGCAGGTATCTTACGGAAAATATACATATGTGGGGACGAGGCATTCGCTTCTCCGTACCTCGACCAGTTTAAAAGTCAGCTGGCAGACTCCTCCAATGGGAACAGAGAACAACTCTTACCGTATGCCCAAGGTCTGCGACCCCCCCGGAACATACACCTCTCAAAATAAGGCCCAGGTGCCTCGGATTGTGAGAGCCTTAGTTTAAGAACGGAGAGAGGAGATGGTATCCCAACGTGTAGCCCTCTCCGAGTCTCCAGAAAGGTTCTGCCTGCGAGAGAGCAGCTCTCACAGGCTGGTTATGATTCAAGGGATTCTGGTTTTATAACATCGCGTCTTATACCTGTATTTGTTGGCGATATTCTCTTTTTTTTAGGGCAACAGGCTACATGAGGGTAATTCACTTTGGGCAACTCCCCTTTAATACCATAGGAAGGGATTTGAAAGGGGGGATGCGGAAGGGTAGAGGAAGGTACCCAAGGGTTAACTAGGGCTCCCGGGCTATATTTTAAGGATCCTACCCGGCATTCGCCTAAAGAAATGCAGGGAAAACTCTAGAAAAAATTGCATCAGGTAGGTCGGGCATTGGGGTACTTGTCCCACGCCCTTCCGATAGCGGGAGAGGAGTTTGCCGTGGGGACGCAGCATTCCCTTCTCCGTCCCTCGACCAGTTTAGGAGGCAGCTGGCCGACTATTCCAATGGGGAATAGCGAACAACTCTTACCGTATGCCCAAGGTCTGTGACCCCGGAACATACACCTCTCAAATCAGGCCGAGGTGCCTCGGCTTTGTGCGAACCTTAGTTCAAAAACGGAGACGAAAAGGCATCCCCAAAGGCAGCTCCTTCGTATGTCTCCTACAAGGTTCTGCCTGCGAGAGAACATCCCTCGCAGGTCCCAATAATCACTACGACATTCTCAAGTATTTGCAAAACTTGGCAGACATGGCAGAGATTTTAAACTGTGGGAAATGGCGCCTGATGGCTGAGCATCCCGTCTTCCAAGCAGCGTCAGACTTCGACGCTATATACTACTTTCCACGTGACTAAAGTAGTAGTCGATAAAATCCATATAAATGGTGCGATGAAACAAATATAGAAATAGGTAAACGTGAGGAAGTTGCTTCGAAAACTGGATATAAGGAGAATACAACCAATTTATAATTTACGGTCCGTAGAAGTGAGGTAAAAATTAAACTAAAATAATAAAAAAAATGTAAGGATTTACCCAAAAAGGACAGAGTTAGAAAAAAACACGAAAGGAATGGTTGGATAAATAAAATAATGTATGTAAATTTTAGGTGAAATGGAATCTCGCATGAAGATTATATTTTTTCTGATACAGACACATAAACATATGTATTAAGATAAAATAGACAAATAATAATGGCCCTGGCCAAAACAGATGTATGCAAAATTGTAAGAACTGGAGGAATATGATTATGTATGCGTAGAAAGTTACTTTATAAAATTAAATTTTGTAAACGATGAAGTAACAAGTCTAAACTAATGTAATAACGTATAAGATAAACATTGGACGTGATAACCGTTTAAGATCTTAGTTGCAGCACGACACACACGAGAGCTGTAATTGGTTTTTCCAGAAGTCAAGGGGTGGTTCATTTCAACTTGCAGCTTGTAGTTTCAGATGCTGACGAACTCGTTACCGTTTTTTTTATTTTTATTTTTAAAGGCGCTTGAAGCAATCAAAAGATTGCGCTGCGAACGAAAGAAACGGGACGCCGCGGAGGAAGTTATTTCCGTCGGTAGCGGAGCAGCGACGGAGAACCAGCCTGGGATCCTCGTCCTCGAGTAACAAACAAAATATGTATTAAACGGAACCAAGTAAACAATTCCCAATAAGAGAATATTGTCATAAGCAAGAGAAAGAGGCCTCAACAAGTCTCGGTTGCTCCAGAAGAACAATCCCGTTCGATACTCGATATTAAATGACAAATTAATAAATACAATTACTGAAATAGCGATAAAAGTGAATTACCTTTCATTTTAGAGTCCACAAGAGTAATTATTTAATTACGGTCAAATTATTTGTAATAATAAATAACATTTTATATTAGGAGAAATTTTTAAAACGAAATAAATTATTTGACCCCCAAAAAAAGCATTTATTAACGTCTGTCTTTGATATGTGATTATTGCTAGTGTGTGTGTGTGTGTGACATGTAATTTTACGCCTGTCCCGGTTTTCAAAATTTACTTTTTTTTTCTAAGTGTTATTTTTAAATATTTTTTATCGTGTTTATTTCTTACGTGTCTGTGATACTAACCTCCTCGGTGTACTAATATCGCTGGCCGTGAGAGCAGAGATTCTGCACCACTGTGATAAGTATTTTTTTTTTAAATAAATTTGACGAGGTGAATAATTTGTCAATGAATTTAAATTAATATGCAGATTACATGTTAAATTTCTGGTGAGAGGTTTTCTTCCGGTTTAATTATATTAACAATTAATCTGGACAAACTAAAAACATCGGGGGCTGGACACCGTTGCTCCTTGGCAAGGAAGATATATATTTTTTTCTTGGGTAACAGGCTACATGAGGGTAATCCACTTAGTGGCAACTCCTCTTTAATAGCATAGGAAAGGGACTGAAAGGGGGGATGCGGAAGGGTAGAGGAAGGTAGCCAAGGGTTATCTAGGGCCCCCCGGGCTATAGTTTAAGGATCCTACCCGGAAATTCGCCTGAAAGCGATGCAGGGAAAACCTTAGAAATACCTGCATCAGGTTGGTCGGGCATTTGGTACTTGTCCCACGTCCATCCCCTTCCCCAGTAGGGTTTGCGGAGGTGTTGCAGTTATCTACTCTCCGCGCGTTGACCAATTTAGGAGTCAATTGGCTTTAATTTTATTTATTTATTTTTACTATTTAGCTTATACAACTGTTCTCCTATCCCTATTTTTTATCTCTAACAATATATATATATTTAAATTCATTTAAACTGTTCGTATTCTTTACATCTACAGGCAAGTTATTATATAATATTAACCTTATATCAAACATTGAATTTTTTTGTACTTCTTAGATTTTTTGGGAATTAGAAAAATTATTTCTCGAGGATCAAAATGAAGACATCAAATGATGAACGTGTTAGGTACTCTGTACAAAAAAAATAGTTTACAGTGACTCTGGTCTCGATATTTTACCTGAATTAGATTTGCGTAAGTATAGTTATATGAGAATTATATTTATATATTGTAGTGAATACCAACCTTAAGTGGCCGCCCTTGTGTCCGCGGGCCTGAGAAGGAATACATTAAACGTGCACTTGTGCCTGCCCGAGAGGCCAAAAGAAATCGCGGGTACGCGTCCCTTTTTTTTGCATCGTTTGGGGGGGGGGGCGGAGTACGAATAGATACTCCGAACCCGGGTGAAAGTGGACAGACGCAGGTAGACCGACAGAGATATAGGACGGAAAGTGGAGTGAGAGAGGCGAGAGGGTGGAAAATTGAGGCGAGCGGGAAGCAACAAAGGTTTTGGAGAGACGTCCTTCGCGGGGAGGCCGAAGAAGGAGATCGTGTGCTGCTTACTATAAGACCAGTGATCCACTGCAAGTCTGCTGACGCCACAAGTTAAAGTAAGGATCACCATTTCTGTAAAGTGCCTTCAAAAGTTGAATTTTTTTACACAGTGCGGAAATAGGCTCTGTTCTTGAGTAGCTACCGAGCCGCCCACATTACCTTGTAGAGGAGGAGGATTTTTTTATAACCAAGCCGGAGCTAATGTTAAATTTTTTGCAGACCAATGTATAGCTGCTGGCGCCCAATAATATTTTTTAATGTAGTTTTGTATTTTTATATTTAGTAATGAAAGCTAATCATTACAATATATATATATATATATATATATATATATATATATATATATTGTAATATACACTATTAATACAATTTAATTTGCCCCACGTTGTGGAAACCAAAATGTAATATACACAATTTATTACGTCGCTTAATTAATTTAATGAATTAACCTCTCGCTGAAGCGTCAAAATGTAATAATTAACAACGAGGCGTTAATTAAATAAAATTTTGTGTAATACAATTTGGCTACAAGAACGTGGGGCAAATCATTAAATTAAAGCCTATTAATTGTGTATATTACAATATATATATAGTTGATGTATGACTATTGAGTTCTTTAATAAAAGTCGCTTTTGTTGCAGCTAGAGAAGAGATAGCAAAGAGACTCACAAGGACGCATGATGACTCAAAGTAATCGCCGCTCTTGCAAGTAATTGCTTCGGAACAAGTACCTAGTTTTTTAAAATTTAGTTACGAGAACATATTTTCGACTAAAACGAAGTATGTAATGCGGTTCTGTCTCTATTTTCACGGGCAACCAACAAAGCCACTTGCTGTTGAGGGCGGCCTATTTACTTTCTTTGTGAATGTGGCATAACTTCGTAGAGAACTTTCAATTTAGTTTCCAGCGACACTGAGCCAGAACGTATTACGGTACTCTCTTCAAAACTAGTTTACTTCGCCTCTGAGCTCAAATGGGTTAGAGCCCCCCTTATTTGTCGTTGGAGTATGAAAAAAAGGGGAACCCGGGGCTAACAAGGCTAACTCCAAGAGGGCAATTACTAAATGCTAATAGAAGTAATCTCGTCAAGTATGCGATTTATTCGGAAAACTCACAAAAAAAAAGGAAAACTGCCGACGTGGATCCCCAGATGAAGAAACGATCTTGCTATTGATAGGTAATAGTTTTGAAACAATCAACAATAACTATAATCAATTATATATATATGTATACATATATGACGTTTTTAGAAATAAATTAATAAATGTACATTTATAACATATTATATAATTGTATATATATATATATATATATATTTACTAATGAGAAAACTAATAAATAAATACACATCAGCCAATTTTAAGTCAGAAAAAACGATAAACTATTAAATTGACCACGTTTCACCACTTAATTTACTACATCATCAGGTTACAATTTTTTTTAAAAAAATTGATAGACATTATATGTTGACTGCCGTGGCCTAAAAATAATATTATAATAAGCTAAAATAGTCAAATTATAGGGAAAATGAAGAGAGAGCATATAATACAATGTTTTTGGAACCCTTGTGCCTTTCGCCAGGTGATTAAAAAGACAAGAGCCGTGAGTGTGACACAATCGCACGATCCAGTCGAATAACTCTAAATCAACATGTCGGAATTCAGGTCTGTAGGGTTTCTCTATGTTTGTCGATATTTTAAATTTATTTTTTTACTATTGGCAACTCAGGTCAATCACAATACTCGTTATTATAATTTCCACCATCTTGGTCTCTTTTATTATTTTCTCTATCACCCTATATGATTTCGCCAAAATTCTAAATAACTCTCGTTTTTTTTAGGGTAACAGGCTACATGAGGGTAATCCACATTGGGCAACTCCCCTTTAATAGCATAGGAAGGGATTTGAAAGGGGGGATGCGGAAGGGTAGAGGAAGGTAGCCAAGGGTTAACTAGGGCCCCCCGGGCTATACTTTAAGGGTCCTACCCGGCCTTCGCCTAAAAGTAATGCAGGGAAAACCCTAGAAAAACCTGCATCAGGTAGGTCGGGCATTGGCTACTTGTCCCACGCCCTTCCGATAGCGGGAGAGGAGTTTGCTGTGGGGACGCAGCATTCCCTTCTCCGTGCCTCGACCAGTTTAGGAGGCAGCTGGCCGACTCAGTCTTTTTTTTTAGGGCAACAGGGTACATGAGGGTGATCCACATTGGGCAACTCAGCTTTACTAGCATATGAAGGGATTTGAAAAGGGGGGATGCGGAAGGGTAGAGGAAGGTAGCCAAGGGTTACTAGGGCCCCCGGGCTATATTTTAAGGATCCTACCCTGCATTCGCATAAAGAAATGCAGGGAAAACCTGCATCGGGTAGGTCGGGCATTGGGTACTTGTCCCACGCCCTTCCGATAGCGTCGAAACGTTGCGTTCTAATATAATTATGCAAAACCCGGTTGAACTCCAAAGAACAATATATTAAACAACTACACCGGGGAAGGCTTCAATCTTTGATCTCAGAAAGTTGTCGGTTTCGGGGCAGTTAATCAGCTGCTCAAGTGTCACCTTCCACGTGAAGCTAAACTCTAGGCTGTATTCTGTATCCTACCAACTGTTCAATGTTCACTAAAAAGTTAAATGAAGTTATTAAATTTTTTAAAAAACATAAATACTTAATATATTAACTGTCAGTTATTAATAAAACCAATTCAGGAGACTGTATTGGTTTTATAAATGATTGACAATCATAGATCCTGTAAATTTGTTTATTTTTTAATTTAATTAATATATTAACTTTATTTCTGGATATAATTTCATTCATTAAAACTTTAAAGCTGAGGATCTTTTTAATATATTTGTAGATGTTCAGTTCGGGGGTTGGTGTGGTCCATGTAACAGTGTGGTTCGACGGTGGTCTATTAAAGCCCCATAAAGCACCCCCTGTCCCTACTTTGCCATTAGACACCTCCTTGCTAAAGCAAGTGTCCAACCGCTGTAGTGTAGCATAGTATAGTGTAGTGTAGTGACGTGTGTGTGTGTGTGTGTGTGGATGGACGAGACCAGAGCACGCCAGTGTGACGGGTCGACGCTTAATGACGTTGTCAGACATCAATCATGGCGACAGGCCCTGAATGCGAGTGCGTGGGCGGAGGGTTGAGTGGCACCGCCTGCCTTTATTGTCTTCGCACAAAATTTACTCCCCCCCACCCACCCCGTCCCACCCTCCGTGCCGCCGCTGATAAGCGACGATGTACCTGCGATTTTTAAAATTACTGCCTCGTTGACAGCTGGACGTCTGTGACACGACGAGCATTAAAGTCGTCACGTATCTGCGCATCATTTACCGTTCCGTACAACTGAAAGGTAACACGTCCGAATTTAAGAGTAATATGTCGCAAGTCGACGATGAAAACAGTCTAAGACAATTCCGAAAAATTTAAGTTATAAGCGTACGATGTTCGGTAAATATGTTAGAAAATTAAAGAACTACAGAAGTTTTGAAGCTATGAGGGGAAAGTCCCTAATGCGACTATTTAATTATTATTATTAGTATATTTAACGATGCTTTATATTATATAATTCTTTTTGTACAAGTACAATGATTGTTTTTTGAAGTTTGTATTTGTATAATCTTATATTATGACGTATCCTACTTCCTCTACCGAGGAATAATGAAACTAAATCTAAATTTCAATCACTAATTCCATAGTTTCAGAACAAATCTACCCCCCCCCCCCCCGCATCCACCCACAAGACCAGAAACAAACAACTACGGACCAGTTTATTTTAATGACAGTACGCGTGTATCGTCAGAAAATCACTAAAGCACAGTAATTATTTGTACTTTGTTTACATCACCTGAATTGACCTTTTCATTACTATAACAAGGGTCGAAAACGTAACGGAGGTGAAGTACATCAAGTACTTCTGATCATAATAATAATAATAATAAATATTTCTCATTATATTCAATTCTTTTCCTTCACCGTTTTTTTATTCATATTTACGTATTAATCGTTTTACTTATCTACTTTTCTATTTTATTTTATTTTATTTTTCTCATTTAAAAACTATACGACATAGTTCTTCATTTTTGTGTTTATTATTATTTTTTTATTTCCTTTTATATGCATATTGCCAACTCTTTCATATTTAAGTGTTTAATAAGACAATAATAATAATAATAATAAATATTTCTCATTAAATTAAATTCTTTTCCTTCACCGTTTTTTTATTACTATTTACGTATTAATCGTTTTTCTTATCAATATTGCTATTTTATTTTCGTCATTTAAAAACTATTTGACATAGTTCTATTTTATTTTATTTTCCTTATTTAAAACTATTTGACATAGTTCTTCATTTTTGTGTTTATTATTATTTTTTTATTTCCTTTTATATGAATATTGCGAACTCTTTCATATTTAAGTGTATAATAAGACAATAATAATAATAATAAATATTTCTCATTATATTCAATTCTTTTCCTTCACCGTTTTTTTACTCCTATTTACGTATTAATCGTTTTTCTTATCAATTTTGCTATTTTATTTTATTTTCCTCATTAAAAAACTATTTGACATAGTTCTTCATTTTTGTGTTTATTATTATTTTTTTATTTCCTTTTATATGCATATTGCCAACTCTTTCATATTTAAGTGTATAATAAGACAATAATAATAATAATAATAAATATTTCTCATTAAATTAAATTCTTTTCCTTCACCGTTTTTTTATTACTATTTACGTATTAATCGTTTTTCTTATCAATATTGCTATTTTATTTTCGTCATTTAAAAACTATTTGACATAGTTCTATTTTATTTTATTTTCCTTATTTAAAACTATTTGACATAGTTCTTCATTTTTGTGTTTATTATTATTTTTTTATTTCCTTTTATATGAATATTGCGAACTCTTTCATATTTAAGTGTATAATAAGACAATAATAATAATAATAAATATTTCTCATTATATTCAATTCTTTTCCTTCACCGTTTTTTTACTCCTATTTACGTATTAATCGTTTTTCTTATCAATTTTGCTATTTTATTTTATTTTTCTCATTTAAAAACTATACGACATAGTTCTTCATTTTTGTGTTTATTATTATTTTTTTATTTCCTTTTATATGAATATTGCGAACTCTTTCATATTTAAGTGTATAATAAGACAATAATAATAATAATAAATATTTCTCATTATATTCAATTCTTTTCCTTCACCGTTTTTTTACTCCTATTTACGTATTAATCGTTTTTCTTATCAATTTTGCTATTTTATTTTATTTTTCTCATTTAAAAACTATACGACATAGTTCTTCATTTTTGTGTTTATTATTATTTTTTTATTTCCTTTTATATGAATATTGCGAACTCTTTCATATTTAAGTGTATAATAAGACAATAATAATAATAATAATAAATATTTCTCATTCAATTCAATTCTTTTCCTTCACCGTTTTTTTATTCCTATTTACGTATTAATCGTTTTACTTATCTACTTTTCTATTTTATTTTATTTTTCCTCATTAAAAAACTATTCGACTTAGTTATTCATTTTTGTGTTTATTATTATTTTTTTATTTCCTTCTATTTGCATATTGCGAACTCTTTCATATTTAAGTGTATAATAAGACAATAATAATAATAAATATTTCTCATTAAATTCAATTATTTTCCTTCACCGTTTTTTTATTCCTATTTACGTATTCATCGTTTTTCTTATCAATTTTGCTATTTTATTTTATTTTTCCTCATTTATAACTATTCGACTTAGTTCTTCATTTTTGTGTTTATTATTATTTTTTTATTTCCTTTTATATGCATATTGCAAACTCTTTCATATTTAAGTGTTTAATAAGACAATAATAATAATAATAATAATTATTTCTCATTAAATTCAACTGTTTTCCTTCACGGTTTTTTTTCTTCCTATTTAATTATTAATTGTTTTACTTATCTACTTTTCTAATTTATTTGATTTTTCTCATTTAAAAACTATACGACATAGTTCTTCATTTTTGTGTTTATTATTATTTTTTTATTTCCTTTTATATGCATATTGCCAACTCTTTCATATTTAAGTGTTTAATAAGACAATAATAATAATAATAAATATTTCTCATTAAATTCAATTCTTTTCCTTCACCGTTTTTTATTCCTATTTACGTATTAATCGTTTTTCTTATCAATTTTGCTATTTTATTTTATTTTCCTCATTTAAAACTATTTGACATAGTTCTTCATTTATTGTGTTTATTATTATTATTTTTTTATTTCCTTCTATATGCATATTGCGAACTCTTTCATATTTATGTCTCTTTCTTTCTCATTTATTATTTTAATAATTCCGTACACTTAATTGTGTTTTCTTACCTTCGTACATAATCGTGTTAAGACTCGTCCTATTCCCCCCCCAGGTGGAGGAAATTTAATCAATAAATATAAATAAAATAAAATCTCCTGTCACTGTAAAGACTGTGTGCGACTTAATTTGTAATATACCGTAGTAAAGTTTGGAAAGTTGTTAAACTCCAAGTTATTTCAATATAATGATGATATTACATAAATTTTTCATCGCGTCGATTATTTTTGTCGTTTAGTCGACGATAATTTCGCTAATACGCTCCATTCAAACGACCGGTAATCGATTAAATACCAGGAATACCACTACAGAAGTCCTAAACGTAATACTACTACAACATTCTTCACATTTCAGAAATTTCGAATTCTTTTACGAACATATGAACGGTTTAATAATCTTAAATAACTGTTTTTTGGTATATAGAATTATTTTACATTGGTCATCGGAAAAAGAAAATACCTGGATTTTTTTTATACTGTTTTACAGTCTGATTAATTTGTCATAGTCGTATATATTTTAAAAATAAATATATTGGAGTTCATTTACAAAAAGTTGTCCGCTATTCCTATTGGAATAGTCCACCAGCTCCCTCCTAAACTGGCTTAGGCATGGCGAGGGGTAAGCTGCGACCCCACAGGGCAGGGGAACAGTACCAAATGCCCGACCTACCTGATGCAGGTTTTTCTAGGGATTGCCCTGCATCAATTTTAGGCGAATTGCCGGGTCGGATTCTTAAACCATAACCCGGGGGTCCCTAGTTAACCCTCGGCTACCTTCCTCTACCTTTCCGCATCTCCCCTTCCTATGCTATTAAAGGGGAGTTGCCACCTTGTGGATTACCCTCATGTAGTCTGTTGCCCTAAAAAAAACACATCTCTCTGGGTTTTGAACTAAGGTTCCCTCATGCCGAGGCACCTCGGCCTGTTCTGAGAGGTGCATATTCAGGGGTCGCAGACCTTGGGCATACGGTAAGAGTTGTCCGCTATTCCTATTGGAATAGTCGGCCAGCTGCCTCCTAAATTGGTCAAGGCACGGCGACGGAAAAGCTGCGACCCCACAGCTAACGCCTCTCCCGCCATCGGAAGGGCGTGGGATAAGTACCCAATGCCCGACCTACCTGATGCAGGTTTTTCTAGGGTTTTCCCTGCATTACTTTTAGGAGAATGCAGTGTAGAAACCTTGAAATATAGCCCGGGGGCCGTAGTAACCCTTGGCTACCTTCTTCTACCCTTCCGCATCCCCCCTTTCAAATCCCTTCCTATGCTATTAAAGGGGAGTTGCCCAACGTGGATTACGCTCATGTAGCCTGTTACCCTAAAAAAAACTAGTGCAGTTGTGTCGCTCTAGGCTCTTCTTAGCACCTGAGTGAAACGTGTTTGTGGCATTTATAATATCAATTCTTTTCTCTGCATTTGGGAAATCTTTCTTTTTTATTAATGTTCAATCAGACGTAATTTTTTTTCATGGTTTCCTTAAAGATGTTTCCTTGAAAAACGGTCCGACTGCACACAAAATCAAGGTTTTCGGTAGTCCGCCATATTGTCACGAAATGAATTTGATAATGTTTAAATCCTTTCAGTGCCTGTAAACAACAACAATGCCACCCGAGACTTTAAAAATACGTTTAAGGTCGATATTAAAATCTTGTTAATATTGCAGTGACGTTTGAATTTCTGCAATCATGATGATTGATTTTTCCGGGGGGATGAATAGATGTTTTTTTTTCTTCTGTGTGGCAGCTGTGCCGGTTAATTACTGCAAAACAGAGACGATCGTTAACAGAAACATTCCAGTGTTTAGCATATTATTGTTCCGAGTCATCGCGTACACAGGCCATGTTTTATAGGCAGCGTGACCTAGACCGAAGTCCTAGAGAACTTAAATGTTAGGTACGTTCGGAGGTCATAATGTTTTCGACGTTCCAGAGGAGTATAGCAGGGCAAGTGCGTGTCTCCCCCCCCCCCCCATTTCCCCCCTTGGCAGACAGAAGCTCTCTGGTCTCCAGAGATGCAGGCTCGTAATTCCAGAGATGAAGGATGGGGCAGTTTTACAGCCAGCCTCGCTCCGGGAATATGTACTGCGTCGCAATACGCGCATGCGAAACACTGGCCCGACCTACAGGGGACTTGGTTGATTTACGGGGAGAGGAAGACAAGCCTACGCTTCCACGGACGCTCTTATATCCATCTTCTAATAGAAATACCTGTCAGCGGAAACATACAACACTCTGAAACAGTCCTCAGGTGCTGTGGTTACGGCATTATTACGGATGAACATATATATATATATATATAAATACTGTACTCCATTGGCCTATGTTGAGAGGTATACAAATTGTGTGTAGAGAGAACGAGAGTTATTTAGAATTTTGGCGAAATCATATAGGGCGATAGAGAAAATAATAAAGAGACCAAGATGGTGAAAATTATAATAACGAGTAATGTGATTGACCGGAGTTGCCAATAGTAAAAAATATATTTGAAATATCGACAAACATAGTGAAATCCTATAGCCCTGAATTAGAGTTATTCAAATGGATCGTGCGGTTGTGTCACACACACACACACGACTCTTGTCTTTTTAATCACCTGGAGAAAGGCACAAGGGTTCCACTTCATTTTCCCTATCATTTGACTATTTTAGCTCATTATAATATTATTTTTCGGCCACGGCAGTCAACATATAATGTCCATAATTTTTTTAAATAAAATTGTAACCTCGTGATGTAGCAAATGAAGCGCTGAAACGTGGTCAATTTAACAGTTTCTCCTTTTTTCTGACTTAAAATTGGCTGTTGTGTATTTATTCATTAGTTTTCTCATTAGTATTGTAATAATTTATATCGATAGCTTAATATCTTTTGACAATAATTCATGATATGAACTTATGTGGCGTTTTTAAATGAAAAGAACTATTACGTGAAAACTATTAAACAAGTTTTAGTAAGAATTTTAAAACAAGTATTCAAATCACAAAATATTTGGGACCTCAGGGTCTTGAACTGGGTTTGATAATGGCAGAATTTATATAATCAAAATCACAAAAATTACATTTACTTGATATGGGAATCAATGCGTCTGAACATAGACGACATTTGTTGCTGAAGGAATAATACCAAAGATTGAATTTAAACAATTTCAATTTTTATCAAGAAATAAAGAATGATCTGAATAATTAAAGATCTCATTTTATCGATAATTAAAGAACGATCTGACTTTTATCCTTTAAACGTGGTTTACATTGATTTTAAAGTTTTCTTTCTACTTACGGCAGCCCAGGTCTCATTTTAACTTTTCGTGCACAATTTTGGGGACATCACTGATTCTAAGTGCTCACAGACTCTAATTAGCGTAGTTTTTTAGTTGGTTTAAAATAAATTTGTCGATTCTCGATGATTTACTGCAACCTGGATTCGTAGGTCTCGTGGATTTTTGTTGAAAATGCACCACATTGGTTTTGTCTGTTGACTGAAGACTAGTTCAGTTTCTGCATTTTTGATATAAAAGCGTACTGGTTACTGGAACACTTTCTCGTTCTTTAAATTAGACCTTTCAGTCTTCACTGCTGATTGACAAAGATAGTTCAAGTTTTCGTGAGTTAGAATTTTAATTTGTACATCTCGCCGTTTACTGCCCAACTGTTCGTTCTTTTACTCTGTTCTACTTGCTGTCCGTTGCCCAACGGTTCGTTCGTCTCGTAAATTTTGAGCGCGTAAAAGCTTCTCGACCGATCAACAATACTTTTTTTTGCATTGCCGGTTTGTTGCGGCGTCCGCTATATCCACCAATAATGAGTCCTCCACAATTCAACTTTTCAATTAGAACAATGCCTTAATTATCAATTACTACAGTATATATACTATTAATTGTCCACAATAAGACTTTCTATATTTGCCTGGTCAGGAAGTTGACCCGGTGGCCGAGATGGTTAAGGCGTCTGTGTACTAAGCAGAATACGTGGGTTCAAGTCCCGCCTGGGTCAAATATTTTCAGTCTTTCCTTCTTCTTCCATCCTTCTCTCTGCTTTGAACATATGCTTTTCTATGTGCGTAATTCTTCGCCCGAGCATATGAATTCACATAAAGCGCAATCCTCCTATTTCTCCTATTTATTTCTATCCTTCCTCACTATCCAAGTTTGAATATATATATACCATATATATACCATTATTTAATATGTTTCTGTCGGTTGAAATCCGTATATTATAGACAGCCGATGTTCCACAGAATTAGGATTTTCTTTCATAGACTTAGTTGATGATCGTTTATAAGTAAATTTTTTTTTGGGTGTAGACAGGCTACGTATAGAGTAATTCACGTAGTGGCAACTCCCCTCTTATAGCATAGGAAAGGGATTTGAGTACACGACACGTTTGGCCTTTATAGCACAGATTCCGTCACTGCTTAATTCTCTTTGCCGCACATATTCTCAACTTTAGCTTTTTTTCATATTGTTTAATCTCCAGATTGATTGGATGTATTAGGTCACAGCGCTTTTTGATTCTAGACAATTTATATAATCTTGTTAAAAAGTCACGAACATGTTTGCCAAAAAAAAAATATTTCAGTACCACAATGCGCTGTCAATTCTCGACGAGGACTGACAGGAGACACGCTCGTAGAAAACAAAACTCATTCATTCACTCACTAATGATAATAATTTGTCCGTTGACACTTCTGTCATCGATAGAGGACGGAAACAGAGGAACTACACTGCACCACAGCAGCAGCTGTCTGCAAAAAAAAAGCAAACAACCCCTGGTGTGATTGATAGAACCCGAGGCAGAAAGACGCACTGCATCTTCATCATCATCACCAAAACCGACACAGAGAGAGGGGGTGGAGGGGGGGTCGGTGGTTGCTGCTGTTGTTGGTGACTGCATTTTGTTGCCGACTTTGACACCTGCCAATCGCTGGCAAGTACTGACGCGGTTCAATTAACATCTGTCAGTCCTGCGGGTGTGCGAATATATATTTTCTATACAACTGTCACGCGAGGGGCCGGGAAAAAACACCCCTACACCCCTTCAAAAGCGCCGGCATTAAAATTCATACGGTCCTCCAGATAATTGCTTTTTATTGTAAACAAACTTCCCACGATCGGCCCAGTAAACCAGAAATTTTTGTTGTGTTTTTTTTATATTAACTGGGGAAGCTTTATACCACTCACACCCTCCCCCCACCCTCACACTAACAACAACAAAAAAATATTCTCCACGCTTCTTTTCCAATTGAGGAGTGGAGAGAGAGAGCAGAAAAACGTATATATGGATTTCAATAATTCAGTACGTGAAATCATAACCGACAGCATAAAGGAGCTGAGATAGAGTATTAATCGAAAGCCTCGCGGCTGTTAAATAATCGGGCAGTTTTTTTTGTCACCAGGAGCTAAGCGTGAAAAAAAATTGAAAGTTTTTATCAGATTCTACGCCATCAAAATGGAAGTTATTATAGCGGCCTTTTTCAACCCTCCCACTCTCCTGTAGCCAGTTCCTTTTTAAATGTCTTCCGTTAGAATTCCGGGTGACTTTTAAAACGATTATAAAAGAAGCGAAGTAAATGAAAATTTACATAATCAGTGACAGTAATATAAATTAAAATTTTATTATTTCAAATGATCCACAAAAAATAGAAATGATAAAAAACTCGTTGATGTTATTTTGTACAAGTACTATAGTAGGAAGCAAATTGGTGTGAATTGTGGAATTTGGAATTCATTTCCTACTATTAATTTTTTTGGTGGTAATAACGAGCGAAATTGATAGTTCTAGCATGAATGATGTGACGGTAAATGAATTTCAAATATTTATATTAATACTGGTCAGATTTATTTCCCAATTTTAATAGATTCTGATTTTTGGCCATGTTACATTAATTATATTTACATTAATACAAGTGAGACTAATTTCACATTTTTTATGTAATTAATAAATTATAACATTTTACTTTAATTATATTTACATTAATACAAGTGAGACTAATTATCAATTTATATGTAATTAATAAATGCTGACATGGCCATTTTACATTAATTATATTTAAATTAAAACAAGTGAGACTAATTTCCCAATTTTTATGTAATTAATAAACTCTGACATATGCCATGTTACATTAATTATATTTACATTAAAACAAGTGAGACTAATTTCCCAATTTTTATGTAATTAATAAATTCTGTCTTACAGCCAAGTTACATAAATTATATTTACATTAAAACAAGTTAGAATAATTTCATATTTGTGGTAATTAATAAATCCTGACATATGCGATGTTACATTAATTATATTTACATTAATACAAGTCAGACTAATTTCATAATTTTTATGTAATTAATAAATTCCGACTTACGGCCATGTTACATAAATTATATTTACATTTAAACAAGTGTGACTAATTTCCCAATTTTTATGTAATTAATAAATTCTGTCTTACAGCCAAGTTACATTAATTATATTTACATTAAAACAAGTGAGACTAATTTCATATTTTTAGGTAATTAATAAATTCTGACATATGCGATGTTACATTAATTATATTTACATTAATACAAGTCAGACTAATTTCCCAATTTTTATGTAATTAATAAATTCTGACATGGCCATGTTACATTAATTATATTTTCATTAAAACAAGTGAGACTAATTTCATATTTTTATGTAATTAATAAATTCTGACATATGCCATGTTACATTAATTATATTTACATTAAAACACGTGAGACTAATTTCCCAATTTTTATGTAATTAATATATTCAGACATATGCCATGTTACATTAATTATATTTACATTAAAACAAGTGAGACTAATTTCCCAATTTTTATGTAATTAAGAAATTCTGACTTACGGCCATTTTACATTAATTATATTTACATTAAAACAAGTGAGACTAATTTTCAAATTTTTATGTAATTAATTAATTCTGTCTTACAGCCAAGTTACATTGATTATATTTTCATTAAAACAAGTCAGACTAATTTCCCAATTTTTATGTAATTAATAAATTATGACTTGGCCATGTTACATTAATTATATTTACATTAAAACAAGTGAGACTAATTTCATATTTTTATGTAATTAATAAATTCTGACATATGCGATGTTACATTAATTATATTTACATTAAAACAAGTGAGACTAATTTCCCTATTTTTTGTAAACTTTAATTAATAATTTCCGACTTAAAGTTATCAATATTTTTGGACATAAACGCAAAATGGAGGAAAACACACTCGTAAATATATCATTATTGCGTGTTAATTTGTATTTTATATATAGATGACGTTTTTTGAAGTACTCGGGTTCACCTGTTTTGGAAGAAACTCCTTCTTGGCTCGGTTGTTGAAATTTTATTTTTATTTTTGGCACGCTCTCGTTTTCGTTTTTAAAGCTGCTTCTTCGTCTCTTAATTAAAACAAATATAAAGTCATTTTCATAACGCGTGAAGTTCGCAGTAGTTTTGCAACACAAAAAAAAATGCTTAAAAAAAGGGAAGAAAAGAGGGAAGGAAGGAGGCGTAGCGAAAAAGAACGGGACACACGAATTTGTATTTAGGGTGAAGTATAAATGCTGCGTTATGCATATTAAAATTTACTTTGAAATTATTTAAATGAAATGCAAATGTGTTTAAAATCCAAGGGTCGTGTAATTCGAAGCAGAAGCGAAACCTTTCCTGCTGCAGAAGCTGAGCTTCGTGGAGGCAGCCTGCGTACTACATAAGCCAATTCTGGTAACGAGAGTATTAAAATATTATAGGCAACTTTAGGTATATACCGAGTCGTCCTCGGGGAAATGCCCTATACACATACCCAACTTCTAGTTGAAAAATTGGGGATCACATAAATGCATAATTAACCGACCTAGAACACGGATTGTGACGTCGAGGGATTTAAATAAGGAAACGTTATCATATCAGAATTTTGGAACCGAGGACCGGTGTTCGAAAACACGAGTTTGTTGCACAGCTCGATTTAATTTAAGATAGCACAATATATTTTTTTTTCTTGAACTGAACATGAAACCCTTCTTTTTATATCGCATTTTAAATATCAAAAATTTATAATTTTCTGTTCGGCTCTCAGTCGGGGTTCACTTTAACATGTTTATCTCTTTGTCTTCTCATAGCTTCAGGCAGTTAATTTGTACCAAAAATATGTTCCAATATATATATATTTATATTGGAACCATTTTGGTTAGTTTAAACGTTCGCGTATTGCAAATCAGTCTTGCCGGAAGCGTTTTCCGTGCAACCTGCTGGCTGGCTCGGAGTTTTACGAGACAATTAACCGAACGACACGACTTTGGACGTGGCAAAGTGTTTTCGGGACGTTAACAGGTCTGAGCTTCTGCACGGCCGTAATCGGGGATCAGCGATGCCGTTTACAGCCGAAGGAGATCAGCAAAGAGACACGTTCTAAAACCGCTCGCACACTCCCTGGCGAAGACATCGTCGTTCTACCAGATAAGGACACGGGAACGTCGCTGAAGTGAAAGTAATAAATATTTATATCCATGGAAGAATGTAGAGAATGTTTGGAATTTATAAAGAAAAAGAATTGTGAATAAACGAGATAGCCAATACAGACAAAAAAGGTAATATAAATACCACACAACGTTTCTGGGATCCTTTTCCCTTTCGTCAGATGCTAAGAAGAGAGCCTACAGAAACACTTGTGGTAATATTGTCCTCATGTTCGTTAAAATATAAAAACAAATATTGCTTTATTTACAAAATATTATTATAATTTAAAATTTAAAATGATTAACCTATACTTAAATCGAAACAGTTTCATTAATTTTGTAAATTACGAGTCATTGAATTATATGAAATACAATATTAAACTATATCTCAGGAAAAATTCGTGGAAGTAAAAGAACTTCAAAAACAGTCGGTTTAAATGAAAGAAAAATGCGAGATTTGCTTGTATAACCTCGACACTTAGTCACTGAATGTTTTCTGGTCCACGGGTCCAAAAAAAAGCAAAAGCAAATGACGTCAGAAAGCCATCTATTCAATCCTCGAAGCTGGAACTATTTTATCAGAAAATCTAGCGACATATATTTATGCCCCTGCTAGTGTCGATTCAGTGAATTAACGATCCGGTGTCACTCTACAGTGGATTACAGTACTAAAAATGTAACCTTAATTCCATACATTCCAAAATATTGAAAAAGAAAGTTCCTCCCTCCCCCCCCGCCAAGTTTCTATATCACTTTCTCCCACCTCGGAAAAACGTCACCCATTAATGCCCCCATTTAGCTTGGTTGAATTACTTCCCTCCAAAAGATTCTCGCGCTTACCAGATGGTCTGGTATTGGTCAACGCTTCCCCCAGGGGGTTTCCTAACTGTGGCTCGTCACGGGAAGAAACAAATGCGACGGATAAACTGTATAATTATAATAAATTATCAACTTAGTTCGTTGAAGTAAAAATTATGTTTCATCCTGCAAATTCTTGGCAGAGTAAACGAAAACTTCAAGTAGAGCTATGACGATTTTATAATTTGTTTTTCTGTTATAATATTCTCCATATTTATACTGAACGTCGTCCTCATTTGAACGTAATACAATCAATGAAACTGGGACGAAGGAAAAATAGTTAAATAGAATTATTGACTATATTAATGTAATATTAATAAGAAGTGGTTGCCTGCATTTTATTATAATAATAATAATAATGAGGCAAATGCGTTTTCCCTCGTTGCCTCTTCTCTGATTATGTTTGAATTAAAAATAATTCACAAATTCGGACAGAGGATTCTCTCGCAGGTAACCTGTGAGGGATGATCTCTCGCAGGCAGAACCTTTTAGGAGAGATACGAAGGGTCTACCTTTGGGTATGCCTTTTTCTCTCCGTTTTTGAACTAAGGTTCCCACAAGCCGAGGCACCTCGGCCTTTTTTGAGAGGTGTATGTTCCAGGGTCACAGACCTTGGGCATACGGTAAGAGTTGTCCGCTATTCTCATTGGAATAGTCGGCCAGCTGCCTCCTAAACTGGTCGAGACACGGAGAAGGGAATGCTGCGTCCCCACAGCAAACTCCTCTCCCGCTATCGGAAGGGCGTGGGACAAGTACCCAATGCCCGACCTACCTGATGCAGGTTTTTCTTGGGTTTTCCCTGCATTGCTTTTAGGCGAATGCCGGGTAGGATCCTTAAACCATAGCCCGGGGGCCCCTAGTTAACCCTTGGCTACCTTCCTCTACCCTTCCGCATCCCCCCTTTTAAATCCCTTCCTATGCTATTAAAGGGGAGTTTCCCAACGTGGATTACCCTCATGTAGGCTGTTGCCCTAAAAAAAAAAGCGAACAGAAAATTTTTGGGGACTGCATTTTGTACGAAGAACAACTCGTACTTGTAGATAAAAAAGTTTTGAAATTACAGTAGACGTTTCGCTGTTAAAGTGACATTAACGTTTGTACTCGGAAATAAACGAATGATATGTTCTACTAAACCATTATATATTTAGAAATACAGCGTAGGACATTCAGCAAAATTTATTTCATTAAAACCATTCATTGAACTTGAGACGTATTTAGATTATAAGAGGAAGAAGCTGTTAGGACGATTAGAGGTTTTCCCTAATTCTGTTAACTGTCGCTCTAGAGCGCTGTATTCAACCCAGACTGATTTATATTTGGACGTTGATGGAGGACATGTTTCTAAACTTCTAAAATGTGGCTTTTTCTTTTTCAAGCAACTAGTTTTAAAATCTCAAAGTAACTTTAGTTAAACGAATTCAGGTTAACCAACATTTCAGCACCAGTGGACGGGGAGTCTCTTGGACGAGTGTGACAAGTAAACACCATGAATGCGTCGCAGTCTGTCGGGGGGGGGGGGGAAGGGAGGAAAGTCTATAAAGGGCGATCTGACAGCGACAGTTGTTCCTTGATCGGGCTAATGCGGGGGCGTGGGTCGGAAGGTTACGCCAAGATCGGAAGAAAAAGTTGCTCCGAGAGAAGGAGAGAAGGAAGAACAGAGGGGAGGGGGGGGGAAATAAACTTGGCCAAGTTGCGACTAGGGGCCTGTAAATAAGTTTGCAAGCTGTTGCAGTTAATTCCCGGCACTGTTTGTGTCGAAGTTAAAGCCACCTGAGTGTGAAGTTCATTATACGACGCTGCTGCGCCAAGTTGGACAAGTGAAGTGCATTAGGCCATTGTCGCTGCTCGGAGACCGCGGCCATAAGGCACATTGAGAACTCCCTCTGTTAAAAATAAATTACAGCTCCAGCCAGACACTTCAATTGCCCCGTTCCGCTCCTGACAATTAAAAGTCACCCGCGACGCTGCGCCCTTCGCCATACTCATATCGTATATATGCTCTAATCTTTGGCGAGACAATGAGAACGTACCTTTTTGTCTGACGCATCAGCAGCAGCAGCAACACACTGTGAAATATTCGAAGCGGAAACGTGAACTTCACGATAATGGAGTAACAAGGAGAGAAACGCAGTAAATTAGCTAAAAAGGAATTTTCCCTGTAACATAAACAGCGTACGATGTTCTGAAATAGTGTGGACGAATTATTTAAAAATCATCTGAAAAGATACTTTTTCTAGGGGTTTCCCTGCATCACTTTGAGGCGAATTGCCAGGTAGGATACTTAAACAATAGCCCGGGGGCTACCTTCCCTCATCCCCCCTTTCCCTCCCTTTCCTATGCTATAAGAGTGGAGTTGTCACTATGCATAGCCTGTCTACACCTACAATAAAATTATTTAAAATTAAAATTCAGTAGGTATTTGAAAAGAACCTGATACAGGTTTTTCTAGGGGTTTCCCTGCATAACTTTGAGGCGAATTGCCCGGTTAGGATCCTTAAACCATAGCCCGGGGGCGCCTAGTTAACTCTTGCTTACCTTCCTCTACCTTTCCGCATCCCCCCTTTTCACTCCTTTTCCTATGCTATAAGAGAGGAGTTGTCACTATGTGGATTACCCTATACATAGTCTGTCTACACCTATCAAAAAAAATTAATTGTTTGATAAATCCATTATAGCGGTCTGATCGAACAAAGCAACAATGAGAGAAGCGAGCTCACTTTGCTTTGTCGAAAAGTAAAAAATGGCGTATGCGCGCTAAAACTCTGGAGAACTAGGAGTCAGTTGGTGGCGGGACATTTCAGAGGACGGAACAAGTAATATAACTGTTAGTTAGCGGAGAAAGATTGTTAGGAGCTGATGGCGGAAAGACATTATGAGGAGCAGAACAAGAAATATAATTTGAGCAGAGACTAGACATCGTCAATGTATAACTAGTTAAAGTTGTGAATTAATACGAAGAAAAACATTAACGCCGCAAGTATTGCAGCGTAAATTATTGGAAAGTAAGAGCAGTTTAAGTCTACAGCAAGGAGCTAAAGGAAAGATTCCTGTAAGGCAAGCAGACATCAGATAGCTGACATTCAGGAGAATCATCCGAGTTCCTGTGAGCCTATCAATTTTGACTTCAATAGTGTAAAATCTGTGAGTTGATGTTTAGAATCAGTGTAAAAGTTTGCCATAGTTTACTTCCGAAACCAAAAAGAATGCTGGTACCAAATGGACAGATTTAAGTAACAAAACCAAAACTAATGATTAATTGTAAACGCTAATTAGAGGATGTGGTCAGATTTCGTTCTCATTTAAATTGTCAATCAGAGTTAATTCCTTTACTTTTAAATTTCTTTCGATCGACATATTGTTTAGGTAAATTGTAAACTGTTTTGTTAATAAGATTTTTAAATCAATTTGTTGAGTCCATCATCAAACCCAGTAGAGACCCTGAGAGAGAGAAAGATCTCAAATTTTGTTTGTAATTATCTTTATTGCCACAAAATAAATAAATATTATGTTTGTTAATTTTTGATTATTATTTCATTTAATTAACGCATTCCATTTAATTACTACCTAAATGGCGCTTCACGTGAGATAAATTCTCTAAATATAAATTAAGTAAAGCTCAATTTTTAATTATTACATTTTGGCTTCCACAGTGTGGGGCAAATAAATTAACGACCTACTAGTTAATTATTACAATATATAGGTTACTGATAATGTTTTATGATTGAAGAATTACTTCATCGGTGTCTTGGGATCAGAAGTTACGGTGTCTAATGTTTAACTGGAATTTTGATAAAAAAATATTTCGCTTTATCACTAATATATGTGAGTAGTCTTAGTTTCCCCTGGTTTATTTTTTTAACTTCCTCGCTCTGTATCCTACCCGCGAAATAAGAAAG
Organism: Zhengitettix transpicula; assembly: GCA_037074705.1. Lineage (NCBI taxonomy): Eukaryota > Metazoa > Arthropoda > Insecta > Orthoptera > Tetrigidae > Zhengitettix > Zhengitettix transpicula. The sequence goes on along the minus strand of CM073594.1, from coordinate 14,457,088 downwards.
AAATTAAGACATTTGCACATCGATTCAGCCGAGTATTAAAGAGAACTCTTGTTTCACAAACCGCCTGCTTTAAGAACGCAATGTTAAGGAGAGTTCGATTAAGGTTAAAGGTTACATAGATGTTTCTAATGATGTTCGGTGCTGGGATCATCGAGGATTCGTTGCCCTCATTTTCCCGTTTTATCTGCAGAGATTATCGCTCCTCAAGTGGGAAGACTCCCCGATTTCTCAAGCAGAATGGAAGGCGGAATGCGCCGGGAGATGGTCCGATGGGGAATTGAACCATTGCTCCTTTGAATACGAGTCACGTCCGTTTGCCTTAACTCTGCTCTCGTTTTTTTTTTATGTTTGAATATTCAGTGAAGTCATAAATGTTGGACGTGATCCTCGTGACAAGAAAGGACGAAAATAAAAATAAAATTATTATACTGACAGTATTCTTAATACGCAGTTATTATTCGAAATATAAAGAGGAAAATGTAGTTAGATACATTGAGTCACAAAGAAATTATGTCCATGATCATGAAGAATGAACAAGTGATGATAAGAAATATAGCCAAATACAGATAGTTGATAATATTAAAGTATTTTTCTTTACAAAATACTGTATTCATATCACTAGTACAGTTCACATTAAAATAACAGTTCTTCACTAGGAATATTTTTAACTTATATTTGAAGATATTTAAATCAGAATATTTTTCCAGCTGAAAATTGTCCACATTACATTTTAATTGACAAATGGGGAAAATATTGCACATGTAAATTTAACTAGGCTATTCCCAAATATGGAATCTAAATTAAAGTGCACTGTGTAAAAGTTCAGCTGATTTAGATCAATATTTGTCAAGTCTTATAAAATCAAATCAAATTTTGAATATAAATCAGATAATATTTTTACAGCTAGACCTGTCACAGATACAGATAATAATTGGTGCATAGTAATCAATAATCTATAAATAATTAGTCCTGAAGAAGTGGTCATAAAATTTTAATTCCCATTTAAAGTATACCAACTATTGAGGATAGGTAAGTCAGCTGCAATTAATAAATGATTACTGAAGAGAAAAATCATCAATTATCTATACGTATGGAATCAAGTTGTGAAAATTTAGATTTCTGAGATGTGACATAGTCAAAAATAATTAGATCATTTGAATATAAATCAGATAATATTTTTACAAACAGACTTGTCACAGACACAGATAATAATTGGTGCATAGTCATCATTTTAGCTTAGAAGCAAAATTGTGATAGAAGTTACAGGGTTGAGGAAACAATAACCCATTTACGATTAACATTTTTATATTTAAAAAAAATTAAGCTGTTGAACCAGACATATATATATATTTAAAAACCTGTGTCACTTTGATGTACAAATATTCTTTATTTATTTTAAATGCAATAATTTATATTGTTTTTCTGCAAATTGTCATCTCTTCACACTGGAATATTAGTCATATATTTTATTTCCACGTCTGTTTTTAACAAGGAACATTCTTAACGGCCATTAACAGACGATTTTTATAATTTAAAATAATTATTAATCATAAAATATTTAATTAACAAAAAAAAAACGTTTCTGTACATATTTGTAACATCTTCAGGCTGTGTGAGTGGAAGAAAGATTTGTTTTGATGTTTTCAACGTTTGCTCAGTCTGATTTTAAATATATCTCCTTGGTCACAGTGTAATTAATCTCTAATTTAATATGTTGATACATTACGTGTGACATATGTGGTACATTACGACTGCTGATATCGTCTGCTAATGTAACAATTAATATGTTTAATAAATTGCTCACGGTTACGCACCACGCGCAGATTTCTCGACGTTGATGTATCAGCCGTTGTCTCCACAATATGGCGCTGCATGGCGCGTGCGGGCTATATATAGTGCCGGACATGCTGCGACCTGATTGGCCGCTGAGGATCGCCTGACCACAGCGTCAAGGACACATGCTTTTCCATGTTGCGTAGTAAATTTCAGGCGATTCACAGCGGCCAATCAGGTCGCAGCATGTCCGGCACTATATATAGCCCGCTCGCGCCATGCAGCGCCATATTGTGGTGACAACGGCTGAAACATCAACGTCGAGACAGCTGAACCCGGTGCGTTACCGTGAACAATTAGTTAATAATTAACAAGGGGAAAGCTGTCTTCCTTATTAAGATTATTCCCGTTGTAAGAGTCTGTGCGTTATTTAGGATGTTAAATGTATCAGTTATTTTATTTAAGATGCGTATCTTTAAAATGAGTACAAGAAACGCACGTGAATATTGGGAACTGCATTAGACACCTACTTGTTTCTCTTCATATTATAGAAAGCCATTTAATTGTGTTTATGGGACTTAATATGAAAACTTATGGAACGAATAAAAAGATTATTTACTGTTATTTATAATACTAAAATCTCTACACAAGATCTTAACCGAGGAAGTTTACATTCTTTAGGAATAAATTACATCTAAGTTGGTTAAAAACTATTCTTGTTGTATTATAAATTATGTATTAACAACGTTAATCCGTATTTGTTATTAAATCATTGTAAAAAATAAGAATATAAAAGGGGATAGAATTTTACTCGTGCAGAATGTTGCATTTTATTTAATTGAGAGATTTTCCCCGAATAATTTATTTTGGTGGTTTTAAATTTTTTAACCGCCAATTAAGAAAGTATTCCATAAAAATAATAATTTAAGAATAATATCACACGTATAAATAATTTCTGTTTTTTTAGAAACTTATTCGGTTGCCATTTCATGTTATGGCTTTAAATAGGATTGATTCTAAAACCTTTATTAAGTATTGTGCGTTTATCAAATTTCTCATTACATGAAAAGTGTAACTAGGTCCAGTTGAACACAAGAGTAGTGGAGAATTATTTAGGAATTCCCTTGAAAGTTCCCTTTATTTATAGATTTACGACGCACTCATTCCCAGAGTTCACTTTTGAGGATTATTGCAACAAATAATAAACTTTCCTCGAGCGCTTAAATATTCCGTAAAGGGCATGAAAGCCCTTCCCTGCGACTGCGCCTAATTCTATCACATCAATTCCAATTCGCACACACACACACACACACACAAAAATTAACTTCCCTGGAACTAGTGCTTGTGCAGCGAACGTTTTATCCCAGATGTTTGGTTTATTTACAGACCATTCACGGAATTGTACGCCGGACACGTGACTAGCTTTCCGAAAGAGTAGGATCCCTCCCCCCCCTCCCCCACCCCCTCCCCCGTCTGAAACATGAATGCACCTGGCGGGGAAGGAACAAGCAACGGGGTCACTCTGCATCATTCATGTGTGTGTGTTCGCAGTTAAACTGTTCGATTCCAATCACGAGTTGATCGAGACTGGAGAGGTTTTTAATGTTTCAGTGAACTTTGGCAGCAACTCTGGAGGCAAGAAAAAGAACGATAGTTGTGGTAACTACTTGTTGGTTAATCCCTGCGTCGATTTCATAAAAATTATATTGTAACCAGACACATGTGACTAACCACCTCCTTAGCCACACGGCTGCAAGGCCGACGTCACCCAACGTGGTCACTAACCCCGTACCCTGAAACGATCAAAATAAATACACGTGTACGCAATGGACGAATATAACCAATGAACCTGTTGTTTATTTTTCATCTATTAGTAAGTAAAATGATAAGACATACAACTGTAAGGTTCCGATGTTAAAATCTATTTTGAAAGTGTAAATAAAACACTAAAATTGATTTTTAAATTTAGGCCTTTTTCTAGGCCGGTCCTGGATTATCCTTGTCTACGTATCCAACACTACTTGTTCTTAAATATTTTCTAAATAAAGACGAGCGGCTAACGTAGTTATTATTTTTGTCCTTTTAAATTAAAGTGTGACGAATATTTTCTAAAAACACCCGCGGGCCCTGGTTAACCCTTGGCTACATTGCTCTACCTTTCCGCATCCCATCTTTCAGTCTCTTTTCTATGAAGGGAGTTGCCACTGAGTGGATTAGCCTATGTATGTATATATATATATATATATATATATAATCCACTCAGTGGCAACTCCATGAGCCTATATATGTATATATATATATATATATATATAGGCTCAGTGGCAACTCCCTTCAAAGGAAAGAGGCTGAAAGAGGGGATGAGGAGGAAAGGTAGAGCGGTAGAATCCCAGCTTTCGTAGATCCTCCTCCACTAAATCCAACCATCTTCTTCGGCGTGTACCTCGTTCTCTTTGTCCTCCTGGGGGTTCCAAGTAGAATCCCATCTTCCGTAGATCCTCCTCCACTAAGCCCAACCATCTTATTCGGCGTGTACCTCGTTCTCTTTGTCCTCCTGGGGGTTCCAAGTAGAATCCCATCTTCCGTAGATCCTCCTCTACTAAGCCCAACCATCTTATTCGGCGTGTACCTCGTTCTCTTTGTCCTCCTGGGGGTTCCAAGTAGAATCCCAGCTTCCGTAGATCCTCCTCCACTAAGCCCAACCATCTTATTCGGCGTGTACCTCGTTCTCTTTGTCCTCCTGGGGGTTCCAAGTAGAATCCCAGCTCTTCCGTAGATCCTCCTCCACTAAATCCAACCATCTTCTTCGGGGTCTACCTCGTTCTCTTTGTCTCAAGTAGAATCTTCTTTGCCACCTCAGACTCCTTCATGGCCTACCGTATTTAATTTACGACTTATTCTCAAAATTCAATAACAGTGGCCTATGAAATATATTTTTTAGTTTTTAAGAGAGTGTATTTTAGAGATATCGACCGTAATTAATGTTTTTTTCAGAGTTATTTCTCACACGCCCGATCGTAGATAAATTCTCATCTCTGGTATTTTTTTCGGCGATCAATTTGCTGCCACTTTATATCCTGTGTTCCATTTTTTTTTAAAAAAACTTGTCTTATTCAATATATTTATGCGTAATTTTCTCTGGCCACAAATGGGAATAAAGGCCTTTTTTGAGTTTTGTCAACTTACCAGTGCAGTTGTGTCACTCTAGGCTCTTCTTAGCACCTGACGAAAGGAACAAGGATCCTAGAAACGTTGTGGCTATCTTTCTTATTTATTATTTTCATTCAGACGTATTTTCTTTTCATTTTAAATATGATTTATCACAGTGAGTAGTTTAAATGAAGTGGACGTATTCGTTTTCATTAAAATATTCTGTATTACATTTTCTCTGGAAAATTATTGCGGATCTTTGTTGGATTGTTGCTCAGTAAATATATCGGTTCATTCCTGCTCCTAAATCTTCTTCAGACTTTGCGAACTCTTGGTGGCTTTAAAGGATTTCCTTACCTCGAGCGCAGTTTACGATTCCCTTCTCTAGAGATAAATGCTCTCGCCGCGTAAAGTAAATATGCGTTGATATTTCGAAGCTGTGCGCGCTTATTCAAACACGCAGATCTGCATCTCGTCGTCTCCTCCTCCTCCCCAGAGTATCGCGGCGGCGAAGTCTGTGTGTGCGTGTGTGTGTTGTTTCTGTTGTGTGATCGCAGCCAATTGAAATGCAGGCTCGCGCAAGTAGCTAGGCTGTCTGTCTGTCTGTATAATTGCACAAAGAGCGACGTGCCGCCTTTGATGTGAATGGCGAACACCGCGTGCGTTGAAAGGAGCAAGGGCCTGCCGCTGCAATAAGGAGCACACACACCCCGCCATCATCACGCCTCCGACGCCATTAATCAACTAACCCAATCCGCCGAGCGCGAAAATGGATCAGCCAATATCGTTAGCGGAATATTGTTGCCCACAAAAAACGTAAAGCAGGCAACACTGGCCTCTGAATATAGGTGGGGAGGGTTGAGGTACGACAAATAATAATTCAGCAATGTATTTCATTAAACTTCTAATAAAATTTAACCTATTGACAGCGTAGAAATATGCGGGTGAGACCGGCAAGGATGTTATAATTGTGCAGAACTGGAGAACACATTTATCCAAAAACGGAAAATTGTGAAATAAAGTAGAAGATCAATTGAAAAGTTTTCGGTGTCTTAAAACTTTATTAATGAATTAAATGTAAATTGACTAGTGAGACTGGTAAAAATATCTGACACTTTCTAAAAAAAAAATTCAGGCTTGTAAAGGGAACAATATTTTAAAACCAGAGATTTTTTTTTAATCCTAGAGAAAAAAATATTTATCCTGAAGTTGTCCACTGTCGATGATTTTCTTAACTGAGTAATACATTCTAGTAATATTTATTTATTAACATAACGCAGTGGAGCCAGTTGTCACTGATATTATTTCAGGATTGAAATATTAATCGATTTTAATAAAAAAACTATTATATAAAGCATTTTAATATATTACCGACGTTTCACTTAGACTGCACAATGAATCATGACTTTGTACACTGTGCACAACTACTTTAAAATAATTTATTTAGTCTGAACTTGACATTTTTTTTATACTGAGGTATGTCCATGATAGATTTAGAAACTTACGTGTGCCGTCCTTTTTGTCTATTTTTTTTAAATAAACTATCACGTTATATAATTTCTAGGGGTTTCTCTCCAAGATTTTTAAAAGCTTATTTCTGAGCGACGCTTCTATTTTGAAGGTATATTACAAGATACCGTCCCGCAATACACAAAATTAGAGGCAAGTATCGGCTAGAACTTTCCCTCGATTTAATACATACATATATTGCATACCGGTTAAAATATTTACTCAAAGTTACGTTTTAATTTTTCAAAATTATTATGCAAGCTCATAAAAGGTGATGAGAAAATATTTTTATGTAACCACAAGTTTATTTACATTAGGTGCGAATTACTTAGACGAAGCTGTCTCGTAGGTCACAGAAGTAACCAGTTTACTGAACATATATATATATATATTGTAATATTCAAAAAGAAGTGGTTTTTTAAATGAATGAAAGATTATTAACTTTACAAACAAAATATTTAATTTTTAAACACATTTACACAATTTAAAAATATCTCAGGGTCTCTACTGGGTTTGATAAACTTATCAACACAAATTTCAATAAAAAGATTTACTCGTCAATTAACAAAGACGAAATTTACTTGTCAACGACATTTAACTAACAAGATGGATTCTAATTAACAAATTTTTAATGAAAAGAAGGGAACGAAATCTGACGTCTATCTTTTAATCAGGTTTACATAATGAGTTGTTTTATATTGGTACTCACGATTGCCCAGCATTCCAGGATACTTTTGACTTATGAAGCACTATGACGGGTTTTTGCACAGCTTCTACTAAAACTCACTGATTCTGAAATTAATATTTTTAGATCAAAATCAGGAACCAGGAACCTCCTCTTCGTCTCTCCCTCACTCGGTTGACTCCTGCTACTTCTCTTGCCTGGCTATGTTGACCAAAACTGTCTGTGCTTAGCAGGTTTTATCTTTTTCTTGTGTGAATGTTTTGTCTATTAGCAAAACGTTCATGGACCAATCAAAGCTGTTGATTGATAATTCTCGATGTTTCTCTGCAAATTTCCTTTAAATATTTGAAATTGTCTTGTCTATTTCAACTCGATCAACTTCTGTCGTGTCTGATTGCTTACTGCTTCTACTTAACTATACGTTTTAAAAAGAATATCTCGTCTATTTTAATACGACCTGTACTTGACCAAACCTTCCAGCCAACTGCTAACTTCTCAATATCTTCCTGCGACCAAACCTTCCTGCTAATGTGACCCGAACTCTACCATATCATAATGTGAACTGCACTCTCTCGTAATTTTGAGCGCGCATTGCTTCTTCCGACAAAGGAAACAATACCTGGCTACATTGTTGCTGTGTTCTGTACCGCCGTAAGAATAATAGATTTCTCAAACAATTTATATTTTCAAATTTACAATTAATGTGTTAATTAATTGGCACTACAATATATATATATATATATATATATTTTAAATTAGTTTCCAGAAATATAGATCGTTAAAAAAGAATTATTTTTGAGTGATCATTGGAAGTGAAACTAAATCGTGTGAAGTTAACAGTTAAAATATGTTTTCAAATCTGTTATTGTTCGAGATTTTTGTTGAAATTACTTGCTTTGGAAAAATATTATTAAATTTCAAAATATTTTAATATGAACCGGAATGGACGAATGAATTTTTTAAATATAATATTTGAGTCTTTTTAATTTTTGTAAGCTTCGAGTAATATTTGTTATTTTACATAAATAGTAGTTTAGTAAACAGGATTTTCTTTAAAATATTTAGAGAGGGTTTTCAGTTATGAAGAGACCGGTGACAATTAGGGTTTCCAAGAAACCGAATTGTCTTCATTGTATATATAAATTCGCCGGCCTGCTGTGACGTAGTGGCCAGCGTCATTGCCTCGCATTCACAGAGGTCCCGGGTTCGAATCCCGGCATGGGCACGTATGTTTGCGTTCGTCCTGGTCAAGAAAACTGGGGGGTTAAGGCTGTGGAAGAATCGACACTCTGACCAGGTGTCACTCCTGAATCCAGAATGTGTCATGTAAGATGACAGTCTGGCAGCCGTCTCGGTAGGCGCAAGGCCCTTCATGGGGCTGTCGAGCCAAGGAGTTAGTTAGTTAGTATATATATAAATTAATTAAATAAATTGAAGTGAAATAATTTTTCAGAGCTATTTTAAAGGAGACGTTCAGTACGGAGCCTAGATCGCCAAAGTATTAAGTCGATTTATATTTTGCATCCAATTTTCTTCATCTTCCATAATAATTTGTTTACTTTCTTATGCGACAAGGGGAAATGTGAATCCATGATTTGAAACTAACGTCACCCTACTGTTTATCAACTTCATTCATAACCCTAGGCTGACATCAAGTTAAAGATTTAGAACAAATTACTGAATATTTTAAATATAAAAAAATAAAAAATAAAGAGAAATGAACCTACTCATATTTTACTGTGATATTATTTTATTACTATCGCTATAATTAACATTTTAGTAAACAAATTTACGTCTGATTGAAAATAATGAATAAGAAAGGTAGCGAATACAGACAAAAAAAAAGGTAGATAGATAGATAGATAGATTTATTCACCATTAGACCTCTTAAGAGGAAATAGGATTCGTCACATATGTACAGTAGATAAATTACATATAAACAGAATTAATATTAACAGGTTACACACACACACACACACAAATTCATATCTGTTCACATTTGTCTAGTCACCACAATCGTACACACTATCTTTAGGAAACACGCACACGACTCTTCCTGGTAATCATCTCCTGTCGCTAGGAACGGAGGGATGTCGTCAAGGATATTTACTAAGACAGAAAGCAGAGGCAGGAAAAACAGAACCAAAAGGGGAAAACTGGACAAACTATTTACATATTTATAGCATATTCGGCAATTTTGAAGGAAAGGTAGGTCAACGAATGTGAGACCGATTCAAAAATTCGTGTACTGAGTAATACGTTCCATTTACAAGGAACGTTTTACACTCCTTGACGAATGCGTTGTAGTTGTTGATGTTCTTAAATATAAATACCACACAACAACGATTCTGGGGGGGGGGGGGCCTTGCCGCCTTTCGTCAGGTAATAAGAGACTAGAGCGACACAACTGCACTGGTCAGTTGACAACACTCAAAAGGGACGAAAACGCAACGACGACAACGGGAGAGCCAAAGGGGTTGCATAACAATAAGGGAGGAACGACACTGGCAAAACGGAAGGTTTAGCGAAATAATAAGCTTCTTAGCCCCTGACGAAAGGCGACAAGGATTCCCCAGAAACGTTGTTGTGTGGTATTTATATTACCCCCTTTTTTTGTCTGTATTGGCTATCTTTCTTATTAATTTTAGTAAACAGTTTATGCAAAAATACATGACTTAAATACTGTCAAAATTGGTAAATCTTATAATATTATAACTAAATAATAAAATACAGGTTATAATGAAGTACAGTTAACTATATGTTGTATCATAGAATAGTTTATTTACCCTTCCTGAATATGGTTTATCAATAGGGTCTATGATTAAAGATTAAAACCTATCTTGGAGGAGGTTGTGATTTTAAAGATGATAATATTTAATCCATACACATGGAGATGCAGAAGAGGGAAGAGGAAAAGGTACATCGATTTCTTTTTTGGCGAAATTTTAACATGAGATGCAATAATTTAATAGTGATTTTAGACAATATTCCTTTCAGTGTATCGCCTTGCCTAAATAGAGTGGAATACGATGTTCCGACCCGACTTGTTTCTGAAAAAAACAACAACTGTAGCTTGAAAAAATATGCAAAATACAGAACAATCCTGTGTCGCCCGATTTCGGTAGTTTTTCCCCGTGCATTTGGGAAATTTCCGACTCGTACGCAAGCACAATAAAAATTCAGGCAAAATCCTCCGCTCGTTATCGTCCGCTGCAACTCACTAATCCCACTCGCCACCAAAATACACAGCTCTATGTCAACCATTTTGCAACAGGACTTTCTCTGGCACACACTCGCTAAATACGTAGCACATTCCTCACAAGAAGACTGCGACCATTTCGAGAAACAATCTTCTAATGCAACAAATTGCATTTTTTTTCCAGTTTAAAATTAGGGAAAGGAAACCGATTTTATGATACGTGACTAAAAAAAACATTCATATAAAGAATTTTGAACAAAACACGTTTAAACTTTTTCAGAATTTAAGGCACGCAGATCGTCAATTTTAATTTACGATATCAAAGTAAGAAATTTATAGTTTATATCTTTGTTACTGCAAAATAGAAAAAAGTTCAACGATCCGTTAATCATAAATAATCCACATGTATTTGACTAAAGTACTGAATTTTTCCCAGTACCTGAATATTTTCTCAACCATAGCTTTTGCAGTGAAAAACTAATAATTATATATCACTCGCAGTTTGTTATAAGAGACCGGGGTACGGTTTTTTTGGGGGGTGTAGACAGGTTATGTATAGGGCAATCCACATAGTGGCAACTCCCCTCTTAAAGCATAGGAAAGGGATTTGAATGGAGGTATGCGGAAGGGTAGAGGAAGGTAGCCAATGGTTAACTAGGGCCCTCGGGCTATATTTTAAGGATACTACCCGGCATTCGCCTAAAGAAATGCAGGGAAAACGCTAGAAAAACCTGCATCGGGTAGGTCGGGCATTGGGTACTTGTCCCACGCCCTTCCGATAGCGGGAGAGGAGTTTGCTGTGGGGACGCAGCATTCCCTTCTACGTGCCTCGACCAGTTTAGGAAGCAGCTGGCCGACTATTCCAATGGGAATAGCAAACAACTCTTACCGTATGCCCAAGGTCTGCGACCCCGGAACATACACCTCTGAAAACAGGCCGAGGTGCCTCGGCTTGTGGAAACCTTAGTTCAAAATCGGAGAGGAAAAGGCATACCCAAAGGTAGCCCCTTCGTATCTCTCGTAAAAGGTTCTGCCTGCGAGAGAACATCCCTCGCAGGTATTACAGCGGGAGAGGAGTACTTACGTTTCCTTTTATTCTGTCCCCACAGCAAACTCTTCTCCCGCTATCGGAAGGACGTGGGACAAGTACCCAATGCACGACCTACCTGATGCAGGTTTTTCTAGGGTTTTCCCTGCATTACATTTAGGCGAATTCCGGGTAAGATCCTTAAACTATTGCCCAGGGGCCCTAGTTAACCCTTGGCTACCTTCCTCTACCCTTCTGCATCCCCCCCTTTCAGATCCCTTCCTATGCTATTAAAGGGGAGTTTCCACCATGTGGATTACCCTCATGTAGCCTGTTACCCTAAAAAAAGGAATTATATGTAGATGTAATGGGAATTTGTCAAACCACATCGAATCCATCTCCCATTGAGCACGGTTATTACTCTTTAATCTAATGTGAATAATTACACTACGTAGTGTTATAAAATACTATTGCTTCCACGATCGAAATTTGGTTTTAATTTTTAAAATATTTACAGCATTCATAATTTGATCCTTACGGACGGCCAGATGAAATATTATTATTTCAGTCGGAGGCTGACTCTTTATGATCCAACATCAAAGCACACCACGCAATGGGCAAGATCACCAATCATAACGTCAATTCAGATTAATGACATGAATCAAAGTTATTTACATAAAATAGTCTTCGCATCTCCTCAATTAAAAGGGAGTTGCCAGTACGTGGATTACCTTCATGAAGCCTGTCTCTCTCTCTCTCAAGATAAAAAGAAACAACTTTCAAATCCATTTCTATGACATTAATGTCGCAGAGTCCACACCACGTGGATGAACCTCAGGTGGCCTCTCACTAAAAAAAAAAATACGATTATGTACAGTATTTTATAACACTACGTAGTGTAATGATTCACTTTAGATTAAAGTAATAACCGTGCTCACTGGGAGATGGATTCGATGTGGTTTTTGCAGACGTTGTCCACTCTTCCCCTCCAAATCTGATCGAGGCATCAAGATGCTAATGTTGCGTCCGTGCAGCAGTCATTCGAAGAGCGTAGGTCGAGTACCTACAGCCCGATCTCGGTCCCCCTTCGCATCACTTTCAGGCTACTTCCCCGTGGAGGGCCTCTTAGCTCTTTTACTCATTTCCCCTTTCTATCTCTGTTATTATAGAGAATTTACCCCAATAAAAATACATAACGATTCTGAATAGCTTGTGGCATCTTTAATTAGACTTGTTGATGATTACCAGATAGTTTCAAGTATTTACTTCAAAATAAAATTCTGTCACGCTTAATTTTTACGACAACAAAAATTTCTTCCGGGCTAAGTCTATCAAGTAGAAATTAAAGTCTAAGTCATGTGACGAAATTTTGAAGCCATTAGTGCTTTATAATTAGAGTAAATATATCAATTAGATTTAAGAATTACATGAATTCCTATATATTATAATATTTTTGGATTTTTTTTGGTAAGTGTCCGTCGTTACTAATATACAATTTAGTAATTTCGTATTTATTTAAGTTGCTGACTTATACTACAGTATTTTATACCTATTTTCTAAGCTCAACTAGAAAGTACAGAAGTACACAGCGTGGATTTAGTGTTGGAAATTAGGAGACATATTTTCGTCAGTCTTGTAATATTTTGGAATCTATCTGAGAAACTAAGACGATTCCACGAGTTTCAAAGAAGAAAAATTAAGATGAATACGAGATATATCTCTAGAAAATATGGATGGAATGAAACGATAAATATAAAAGAGAAAGAATGATATATGAGAAAATACAGTAAATAATTTAAGCTGATAGGAAGAGTTCAGAGTACACGGACAACACAATTACCCAATATTTCCGGCCGCGGAAGGTAAAACTTTCGACGATTAAAGGCATTACCATAGAAATGGCTGGGAACAACGTCTGTCCACACAAATCCCGCTGCGGTTAGGCGAAGCTGGTTACCGGCGCCATTTACATAAAGAAGCAAACCGGATTCCTGTGTCACCTGGTCCTCATTACGCGCGGAAAATCCGGGAGGAAACGATTCGACAAAACGAGCCTGTGGCAAAAATCTGAATACCTTGTGCCATGATTACGGACCGAAAAAAAATAAAACTGGAGTCCTTCTGCGCCATTTACACGCAACTGCTTATAACGTGTACACACGCTCGTGTTTCGCGTCATTTTAACTTCAATTTGTTGATAGATGCTAACTTGTTTGACAATTAAGTACGCAATCTCATAGTAGAGGAAAAAATTGCTCCATAACCTCTCCACAGTCATTTTCAAAGGACAACAGTAATTGCTCTATAGATAATTTTTTTAAAAAATTTATTGTTTATTGTCACGTCAACATAAAAGCCATTGGTGACTTTCTATACCTACTACATCAAATTATTACAATTAGTTCATATTAACATTTTATATATATTACATTTTATTCTTAGACTCAGATTCATTGTCTATTTAGATTAGATATTGAATGTTGCTAAACTTTACCACGTTATTAATTGCCGCTGATGAGGTACACATCTCCCTTCTCGTCTATTTGTGAATTGTGGCTCTGTCGTGCTTTGGTCAGTCGTAGAGGACATGCTGGATCGTCAGGGGCACAGCCTTGTATACGTCACATGTTGGTTGCGGTGATGTAGAGAATAGATAGGAATCGTGGCTCTTCGAGTCCTGTCGTGATTTGGGCAGTCGTAGAGGACATTCTGGATCGTCAGGGGCACAGCCTTGTATACGTCACGTGTAGGTTGCGGTGATCTAGAGAATAGATAGGAATCGTGGCTCTTGTCCTGTCGTGTTTTGGTTAGTCGTAGAGGTCATGCTGAATCGTCTAGGGGTAGCATAGCAAACGTCACATGTAGGTTGCGGTGATCTAGAGAATAGATGGGAAATTCTGGCTCTTCGAGTCCTGTCGTGGTTTAGGCAGTCGTAGAGGACATGCTGGATCGTCAGGGGCACAGCCTTGCATACGTCACATGTAGGTTGCGGTGATCTAGAGAAGAGATAGGAATCGAGGCCCTTCTAGTCCTGTCGTGTTTTGGTTAGTCGTAGAGGTCATGCTGAATCGTCTAGGGGTAGCACAGCAAACGTCACATGTAGGTTGCGGTGATCTAGAGAATAGATGGGAATCGTGGCTCTTCGAGCCCTGTCGCGGTTTAGGCAGTCGTAGAGGACATGCTGGATCGTCAGGGGCACGGCCTTGTATACGTCACGTGTAGGTTGCGGTGATCTAGAGAATAGATGGGAATCGTGGCTCTTCGAGTCCTGTCGCGGTTTAGGCAGTCGTAGAGGACATGCTGGATCGTCAGGGGCACGGCCTTGTATACGTCACGTGTAGGTTGCGGTGATCTAGAGAATAGTTAGGAATCGTGGCTCTTCTAGTCCTGCAGTGATTTGTTCAGTCGTACTGGACAGCCTTGTATACGTCACATGTAGTTTGCGGTGATCTAGAGAACTGATAAGAGTGCGTGAGGTTTGAATGTAGAGTTCTTAACCTAGAAACCTCCGTGACAGATTGCCAGAGTAGGATATTTCCTTTTTTACACTTGTACCATTTTTCCTTCAATATTCTGGCAGAGGCTTGTCCCCCCCTTTCTTTTTTAGTGCTTATTGGGCTGTTGTTTTTATTATTTTATTGTGATGCCTCCACCTGAAAGCAGTATAAGTTCACAATCCGGATAACGTCATTGGATGGGTATCCGCTCACGTTATTGTATTATTGTGTCATCACATTAACTCATGGAACATGTACTATATAGTTCCGATTGTTAATTTTCTAATAAATTAAAAAAAAAAAAACTTTGCACTTTTGTCCGCCGTATTGTTTTCCTCTATTCCTCTGTGTGTTGGTATCCATCCTATCATTACCTTATTATTGCTATTGAGAACAGCCATAAGGTTTCCCCTGATTTTATTGTCGGTTCCATTCCATTCTTTTGGTTGGTTATTGTATTTATTGCAGCCAGAGAGCCTCTGTTAGGATTAAATAATTTTTGTTTGGTTCTTCCATTCATCGTATTGTTGCCATATATATTTGACATATATTTTCGCCGTAGTTATAGATTCACGGTTCCAACTCTATGTCAAAAAGCTTTTAATGTAACTAAACAAAGAGTCGGCAAATTGTTCCAAGGACGACGACGGCAAAAGGAATACATTGTCGCCACACACTGCGCAAACAAACAACAATAACAGGCAAGCAGTGGCTTTGTCGTGTTCCAAAGCTGTCCACTAAGCCGCACCCTGCAGGGACACGGACTATCATTAAATCCCCTCAACTACTCCTCTAGCTGTTGCTGATCGCGATATACACTGAAAGTAATTTTCGTGTCGGTCTACAAACGGAATTAATTTGTTTATAATTATGCAGGTGTATTGTTATAAGGTACAGCTCATAGAATTTAATTGTTTACAACAAATATTTGTACCTTTGTGAAGAAATGATAATGTCCAACAAAACAGTAATAAACGGCATACTTACATATTAATGAAGTACAAAGGCTGATGGATGTAGGTGCCATGTGAAATTGGGCTTGGCCAAATATAATCTATTTTAGTGTTTTAATATTAATCGAAGGGAAAAGACCAAGTAGTAAATTTATTTTTAATAGTTATATTGTGCAACAAATAAACTATCGTGGAAAAAAAATTATCCTAGTACTTTTCATTTGATTTAGAAGAATTGTTTCCGACAGTGTAAAATGAAGCTCTCTGATAAATAAGTAGATAAGAGAACAACATCGGGGGTGAATGTGTCATTCAGGTCACGAGTGCGATTCCCGGACTCAGATATGGCGCCACGTTTTAATGGATGACGACCAGTTGACGTGTGTGTGACAGCTTATTGACAACCGCACCGTGTGTCACACACACACACACACACAGAAACACAGGTGACGATTTTATGAGGTTCCAGGCTAAAGGCACAATTTCGGAACAATTAGAAACAGCGAGGTGATTATAAACTCGGCTCGTTTCACGAAGTGATTACAGGTACGTAATTTGTAAATATGGTCCCTTGTCCACGAGTGTGTGTAGTGAGGAAATATAACCTCCACTTTAATACTGAAAAATATGGAAAATAACACGATCAAATGCGAGCTGAAAATTTTTGTTTACCCAAAAGGATAAAATTTTGAGCTAATGTAAAATTCGGAGTCGTTGATTTTCCTAACTTTTTATCTGAAAGAATTAAATTATAGAAATTAATAACTCGTTAAATTTGTAAATCATCATCGTCAAAGTTGCTTTCGCCATGTTGGCGGCGGCGGCGTTGCTTTTCATTTGAAACATAAAGATGGGAAAAATAATGTTATTAAATTTCGCTCGTTTTTCCATTTGTACGGGTTTATGTTTTATATCTTCTACAAACCCCCTTTTTTATTTAAATTCCAAATAATAACAATATTTCTGAAATCATTTTAATTTTGGTACGACTTTTCAATAAAGCACAATGTTATAATTTTATTACGACAGTTTTATTGGTCGATTTGTTTATACAAATAAATATACATATATGTAATGTTTAGATATATGTAGAGAGATTTATTTAATTGCATTGAGCAAAGCCCCCGGTGGCAATATTAAAAAACAAATACATATTATTAGTATAGTTAAATTAATTAACACTAACTTAAACATAAAATAAATGTAGATAGAGGGTGAAAAAATAGTTTTAAAAAATCTATGCACTTCTCATTTCACTGCTTTAAATATTTAGCTAAATCTATACCATTATTATCTATTATTTTCAATATAACTTCACTTCATTTAAATTCTTAATAGTCTTACATTTAGCTTCCTATAGTATGAGATTAATCTTCTCTTTCAAAAAATAGTTTTTAAAATTTTTTGTACTTTCACTTCACTTCACTGCTTTAAGTAAGTAGCTAAATCCCTAAATACCATACCATTATTATGTATTATTTTAAATATAATTTCACTTAAATTATTTTTACTGTTACACTTAACCCCTATAATATTAGATTAATCATTTCTTTAATAAAATAGTTTTAAAAATTCTATGCACTTCTCATTTCACTGCACTGCTTTAAATATTTAGGTAAATCCCCCCCCCCCTTAAAAAAACCAAACCATTATTATGTATTATTATAACTTCACTTCATTTAAATTCTTATTAGTCTTACATTTAGCTTCCTATAGTATGAGATTAATCTTCTCTTTCAAAAAATAGTTTTTAAAATTTTTTGTACTTTCACTTCACTTCACTGCTTTAAGTAAGTAGCTAAATCCCTAAATACCATACCATTATTATGTATTATTTTAAATATAACTTCACTTAAATTATTATAACTGTTACACTTAACCCCTATAATATTAGATTAATCATTTCTTTAATAAAATAGTTTTAAAAATTCTATGCACTTCTCATTTCACTGCACTGCTTTAAATATTTAGGTAAATCCCCCCCCCCCTTAAAAAAACCAAACCATTATTATGTATTATTATAACTTCACTTCATTTAAATTCTTATTAGTCTTACATTTAGCTTCCTATAGTATGAGATTAATCTTCTCATTCAAAAAATAGTTTTTAAAATTTTTTGTACTTTCACTTCACTTCACTGCTTTAAGTAAGTAGCTAAATCCCTAAATACCATACCATTATTATGTATTATTTTAAATATAATTTCACTTAAATTATTTTTACTGTTACACTTAACCCCTATAATATTAGATTAATCATTTCTTTAATAAAATAGTTTTAAAAATTCTATGCACTTCTCATTTCACTGCACTGCTTTAAATATTTAGGTAAATCCCCCCCCCCCCCCTTAAAAAAAACCAAACCATTATTATGTATTATTATAACTTCACTTCATTTAAATTCTTATTAGTCTTACATTTAGCTTCCTATAGTATGAGATTAATCTTCTCATTCAAAAAATAGTTTTTAAAATTTTTTATACTTTCACTTCACTTCACTGCTTTAAGTAAGTAGCTAAATCCCTAAATACCATACCATTATTATGTATTATTTTAAATATAGCTTCACTTAAATTATTATTACTGTTACACTTAACACCTACAATATTAGATTAATCTTTTCTTTAATAAAATAGTTTTTAAAATTCTTTGCACTTAGATGTCATTGCACTGCTTTACATATTTTGCTAAATTCCTCAAAAACCTTCACTTCACTTAAATTATTATTACTCTTACATTTAACCCCTATCATATGAGATTAATCCTTTCCTTAAATAATAGTTTTTAAATTATTTGCAATTTAATTTCATTGCCCTGCTTTACGTATTTAGCTAAATCCCAACAAACCATATTAAGAATTATTGTAAATATAACTTCACTTCACTTAAACTCTTATTACCCTTACATTTAACTCCTATCATATAAAATTTATATTTTCTTTAAAAAATTCTTTGCACTTTCACTTCACTGCACTACTTTAAATATTTAGCTAAATACAAAAGCTCTGGAGGAGGCTACATTTGGGGATGCCTTCACATTTCTCACTTTTTGGACTGTTTGGTTCCCACATACAGAGGCACCTCGGCCTGTTCGGAGAGTGTATGTTCCAGTGTCGCAGACCTTGGGGCATACGGTAAGAGTTGTTCTCTATTCCTATTGGAATAGTCGGCCAGCTGCCTCCTAAACCGGTCAAGGCACGGGCGAAGGTAAAGCTGCGACCCCACAGCAAACTCCCTCTCCCGCCATCCACGGAAGGGCGTGGGACAAGTACCAAATGCCCGACCTTCCTGATGCAGATTTTTCTAGGGTTTTCCCTGCATCACTTTTAGGCGATTTGCCTGGTTAGGACCATTAAACCGTAGCCCGGGGACCCTAGTTAACCCTTGGCTACCTTCCTATACCTTTCCGCATCCCCCCTTTCACTCCATTCCCTATTCTATAAGAGGGGAGTTGCCACTATGTGGATTAGCCTAGACTGTCAACACTCCCTTCTTCTTCTTCTTTCAGAAAATGGGTCAGGCTCAGACTTTTTTTAGTGTTAGTCCCCACTCTAAAATTGTCCGCTGTTGCGGTTACTGACTTCTCTAAAAAAAACAACAACAATGGAGCATGACAAATGTTTTCTATGAATGAAACTCTCATTGTATTTAAGTCCAAACCAAACCTATAATTAGTTCGTATTCCAGCCGTAAGGACACGTGTGATCCTTCCTCGCCATTAACAGCAAAGGGATTGATACAGCGGGATGTTGCATGTTGAGGATAAACGGTGTGCTGTAGCCAGCAATTAACGGACGATGTCGCGAGCATCGGGCGAGAGAAGTTTATGGTGTCCAGGTCGTCGATAACATCGCTCCAAGCCGCCGGGAGGGCGCAGTCAAAATTTGAAAATTGTTTCCGATAAACAAGCGGGCTCCAACTTTTTTTTTTACATGCTGACCTCAGCTGTGGTATTGCTGCCCTCGGGGACTTCGTAGACAGGAAGTAGGGGTAGATGGAATTCCTTAAATGAAAAAGCACTTGCTGCACTTAAATCCAAAATTTGTCCGCATATTCCCCATAAACTGAACATTAAATATACGTCGTGCTATAATAAATCATAAATTATATTTCTAATAGCTGGGTGCCCGGCGTTGCCCGAGATGTCATTTATCCATAACCCCAGATTTTTTCGTTATTTTTATGTAACCCCCCCACCCATACCAGTGCTCCCTTCCCACATCGAAAGGGGTTGAAATTATACACAAATAAAGTCGTAGAAATATTATCAATCTAATTAATTATAACTATAATTACTAAAAGCAAATATTAAATTGCATGCTTTAAACTTTCCACCCCCGTCTGTACCCACTCTTGGGGCCAGTTGAATGTTGTAATTACCCTCAGAGCCACTTATAACCATGGATTTGACTCCAATCTCGGTTGTATACGCGTTATTTTCTTGTAGCGTCCGTCCACTTACACCCCTAAGGCTGCTACTTTCCCATTCCGTAAAGGGTTGATTTTTACACAGATAACATCGGTAGAAACAACTGACGGTCTCTTTGAGCCCTAATGATATTTATTTCCGACTCCAATATCGGTATTTATGGCATATTTGAATATTTCAACTCCCGTCCACTCATCCCTAAGGTACTTCCCTCTCATGCCGAAAGGGGTTGAAATTTTACAAAAAACCAATATAGGTAGAAAAACTATCAACGTAATTGACCCTGATAATTATTTATTCCAAGCAAATACCGACCGTTTAACATTTTTGAAAAATTCCATCCTCATCCACCCCTACCCCTGGGGGTGTTAAATGGCCAATTGAATGTCACAATTAAACTCACCGACATTCGCTACCCTGGATTTGACTCCAATATCGGTTGTATTCCCGTTACTTTTCTGGTAACGCCCGTCCACCCCAACCCCTATCGGTGCTTCTTTTCCATGCTGTAAAGGGTTGAAATTAAACTCATATAACATCAGTAGACACACTATCAATCTTTTTGGCCCCTAAAATTATTTATCAGACTCAAATATCGTCTGTTTTTACATGTTTGAATAATTAAAACCCCTGCTCTTCGGGGCGGTAGACGTCTCTCTCTCTCTCTCTCACACACACACACACACACTCAAACATATATATATATATATATATATATATACAAACACTGTTTTATTTATTAGCTTGCTTGATAGTAGTAAAAGTTACATCTGAACAACAGACGAAGACATCTGTTACTGACAGTCTAATTTCTAAACCAAAACATCACCGAGATTAATCCAATAATAAGTAAGTACTAAGAGGAGGAAAAATGATAAAAGGAAAAGTTCGTAAATAAGATAAATATACAGATAAATGTAAAGAAAAATGATGAGAATGCAAACAATTTTTTTAGTTTCATAAGAAATGAGTTTAAATGAAATTCAACAAGAAACAAGCAAATAAAAGTCGGCCTAATATACTTTTAAGAAGAATAAAATACGATAAAAATTTAAAAGGATAGTAAATTAAATAATTCAAATTTATTTAGTGCCGTAATCATATTTCTTACTTTGGTAATTTTTTTCCTACATAACCCTTAAATTTTTGGTAGCCTTTACACAAACCCCTTCATATTGACAAGTCTCAACGTTGTTTGTCGTTTGTAAATAGTAAGGTTTGAATCGCAGGCTTCGTCAGTGGTGGAGGTGGCAAAGCTGTTGGCTTGACGATTTATTTTAATGTGTTTTTTTTATTTCATTTCAACTTGTACATTTACAGTGAATTAATTATTATATTTTATTTAATTTTTCGTTCCTCATAAGCAAGACGTTGAGGAACACCGCGACGGGGACATTTTTGATGTACCGTTTTAACGGTCGCTCAGCGTCAGGCGTCGCGTCCCTCCCCCCATCAGATACTATTCTTAATTGGTGGTAATTGCAGCGACAGGGAATGACGGCCGGAGCAGCGGTGGTCATCCGAGGTTTATGACGGTAGTAGATCAGAGAGGGATTATGTTTACAGCCTCGCGTGACCTGCAGCCGCCGGCTCCCGTAATTAGCAGATTACGTAAATTGCAGAATGCACGCACGCACACACACACACACACATAAAAAAATAATAATAATTGTGAGACATAAACAGTCGTCAGTGTCTACTGCTGCTGCTGCTGTCTCTGGAAGGAGTGACGCGATGATTTAGCAAAGTGAGAATCGCACGTTTATTTCCGTTTTCTTTATTGATAAAGAGAGTCTCTGGAGGTTAATCGCAAATCTTGATAATGGAGGAGTAGCATAGAGGGGGAGGGGAAGGGAATACCAAAACAAAATATCGCCAATGGATTTCCTTTACATCGTAAATAATTGATAGACTGTTTAGAGAAGTCGACGAAAACGGTTGGTTAGTCGATGAGTCCGTACACATCTCGACTAATTATTTTTTTAAAATAAAACAATTAGTTTTTTATATTTTAATTTTTATTATACAGACGATTCGATACCTTTCTGTATCTTCTTCAAGGAATTTTCCTACAGGCGGAGATATTTACAATTATTTTATTAATTAAAAAGAGACGTTAAATTAAAACTATTAATTATTATTATTTTTGTTATACTGTAAAAGTGTTCAATGTGTTCGTATCCGTTGGTCTTTTCTGCTCTTTTGTTTGTTTGTTTCGTGTACCAGAGCCTGTGAAGTTTGCAGATTCCTCTTCCCTCTGTTTCCTGACGTCACTCGTCCGTCGTCTTGTGTTTCGTCCTAGTGTGTGTGTACGTGTGTCAGGTTTCTCTGTGACGTGAAATTCTATATTCAGTTGACAAAACTCAAGACCAGTGCAGTTGTGTCGCTCTAGGCTCTTCTTACCACCTGAAGAAAATGGACAAGGATCCCCAGAAACGTCTTGTGGTATTTATATTATCACCTTTCGTTGTCTTTATTGGCTATCTTTCTTATTCAAAAAATTATTTTTTGTTAAAATTATTATTTTGTTGCTAATAATAACCACTCATTTCATAACTTGCTTAAGTCTCTGTTGGTCTTTCCCTGTTCTTGTCTTTGTTTGTTCCATATACGAGGAACCTGGAGTATGCAGATTCCTCTTCCCTCTGTTTCGTGACGTCACTCGTCCCTCGTCTATGTTTCCTCCTACGTTATTTTTTTCCTTGTGTGATGTGTAATTCTATATATTCATGATAGTTAATTCTCGAATCATTAATTGCTTAGTGGGTACTGAATTTTTTTTCTGAGTACTGTAAATATTATATCATACCATTAGCATAGTTAAAGTCTTCAATGTGTTGATCATAAAACTGCATAGTCTCTGTTGGTCTTTTCCTGCTCTTTTATTTGTTTGTTTCATGTACGAGAGGGTCTGCAATTTGTGTAGATTCATCTTCTCGCTGTTTCGTGACGTCACTTGTCCGTCGTTTTGTGTTTCCTCCTAGTGTGTGTGTGTGTGTCAGGGTTTGTGTTTTTATCCTTGTGTGATTCTATATTTTATTATTCTCTAATCATTAATCTTTTAGCTAATGCGTAAAGATTTTTTTTTGAGTCTTGTAAATTTTATATTTTACCCTTAGTGAAGTTAAAGAAATATTATTATTTTTTTAGGGTAATAGGCTACACGAGGGTAATCCACGTTGGACAACTCCCCTTTAATAGTATAGGAAGGGATTTAAAAGGGTAGAGGAAGGTAGCCAAATGTTAACTAGGGCCCCCGGGCTATGGTTTAAGGATCCTACCCGGCAATTCGCCTAAAAGCAATGCAGGGAAAACCCTAGAAAAACCTGCATCAGGTAGGTGGGCATTGGGTACTTGTCCCACGCCCTTCAGATGACGGGAGAGGAGTTTGCTGTGGGGACGCAGCATTCCCTTCTCCGTGCCTCGACCAGTTTAGGAG
This sequence comes from Zhengitettix transpicula, assembly GCA_037074705.1. Classification (NCBI taxonomy): domain Eukaryota; kingdom Metazoa; phylum Arthropoda; class Insecta; order Orthoptera; family Tetrigidae; genus Zhengitettix; species Zhengitettix transpicula. The sequence goes on along the minus strand of CM073594.1, from coordinate 14,433,432 downwards.
GCAGCTGGCCGACTATTCCAATGGGAATAGCGGACAACTCTTACCGTATGCCCAAGGTCTCTGACTCCGGAACATACACCTCGGCTTGTGGGAACCTTAGTTCATAAACGGAGAGGAAAAGGCATCCCCAAAGGTAGCCCCTTCGTGTCTCTCCTACAAGGTTCTGCCTGCGAGAGAACATCCCTCGTAGGTATTCTTAAGAATTATTATTTTCGTTATTATTAATTTATGGTTCCTTTACTTATGTTGGTCAGGGAAAGTTGTGTTCCCGATTTTTAGTATTTTTATGTTAACTTCTAATTGTAGCATCCAGTAATTATATTGTAATTTTATGTAATGACGTATTATACGACGACTAATGGAATAAAATAAATAAAATCAAATAAAAAAAAAGTGAATGAGAGAAAGAAACACTTATACTTGCCTGTAATTTTTCCTTTTGCATTTTTAATGTCCAATTAAAAAAAATTCCTATAAGTTTCAGTTACGTTGTTGGGAGACAAGAAACATCATAATGGCTTTTCGGTGCAAGTCACTTTTCAACACCTGGAAAAAGTAAGCAACGACAATAAATATTTGAATGTGTGACTTGGACAGCTGGAATTGTCAAATCTGCAAGACAAACTGCTAGCTGAAACGTTCGTCGAGTCGGCTGATTAATAATATAGTCGAAGACGCGTGAGAGAAGAGGAAGGAGAGGGGGGGGGGTCCTTCTGATTGGCTGCTACTTAGACTGGAGGGGGACCACCGCGCATAAATATCGGAGAAATTTATTAGTGGAATTATATATTATGGATCTGGGAGCGTCAAACTTGTCTGCAGAAGTTTTAATTTCCTCCAGTTCTCTCTCTAAGAGAGAAACTCCTCGTACTTTGAATATTGGTTGGGTGAGAGGACGAGCGCTGGTGGGTTGAGGGGGGGGGGTGGAGGAAGAAGAAGGACTAAATTCTGGTCCACGAGGTAGCAAGAAACATCCATGCACATGTTGTGCTGCTGCTGGGATAAAGAAAGAAATTAGATACGGGATAGGGGACGCTGGGAAGACACGAGGGAAAAACTCATTTCCGCAGAGAAGAGGGTTGGTCGCATCTCTGACCCGGCCTCAAACACACACACACACACACACACACACAAACAAAATAGGCGGCACAAAAGTGACAAATAAGCCACTGTTGCAATGATGGAAGACAAATTGGAACGACGAAAATGGAGGACAATAACTCCAGGCTTGAAAGTGTTGCAACACAAAGGGAGACAGAAATTGCAATGATACACACACATATAACCAAAATATTATCAAGAACCTCACTCACTTGAAATAATTCGTCAGTTTTAGCTTATTAAAATTATAAAGTTTAGCAAATATTAGGTATTGATTTTTACCATCGTTCTATGTTTCCTTCAGTACATATAAAATTCTTTATGTCACGTCAATCATTTAAAAGTCAAGTTATTTAAAAGAAAATTAGTTCCACAGATCGTGTAATTATACTTTTTATTCAATCAATATATTCCTGCTGTATTGCATTACGAAAAAAAAGGAGTTATTAATTTTTTGTGCAGTATCGTCGCGTATTAACGTCTCTCTCTCTCTCTCTCTCTCTCTCGTATTATATGTACCAGTTATTAAAATAGATTTTTGCTAGCGGCCTGTTCTGAGAGGTGTATGTTCCGGGGTCACAGACCTTGGGCCAACGGTAAGAGTTGTTCGCTGTTCCAATTGGAATAGTCGGCCAGCTGCCTCCTAAGCTGGTCGAGGCACGGAGAAGGGAATGCTGCGTCCCCACAGCAAACTCCTCTCCCGCTATCGGAAGGGCGTGGGACAAGTACCCAATGCCCGACCTACCTGATGCAGGTTTTTTTGGGTTTTTCCTTGCATTAATTTTAAGCGTATGCCGGGTAGGATCCTTAAACTATAGCCCGGGGGCCCCCTAGTTAACCCTTGGCTACATTCCTCTATGTTTCCGTATCCCCCCTTTCAAATCCCTTCCTATGCTACTAAAGGGGAGTTGCCACCATGTGGATTACCCTCATGTAGCCTGTGACACTAAAAAAATTCAGTAAACTATTAAATCCGTCAGGATTATTAAAATAAAACCATTCTAAGAATTATTATTTCCTAAGGTTGATGTCTCTGAAAACAGACAAGTTAGAAATATAAAACAGTCGAAACGTCAACATGGAGAAATCTGAACGTGGTGCTGAAATTTATTAATAATTTAAACCGGGAAAGCTTACATTCTCTCAATTAGAGAGAAAAATCAAATTCTTAAAAACAAATTTATTTTAGAGGGAATTATAACTTGTATGAGGGACTAGAAAAGAGTTTAGTAGAAGCTACACACATCACATATGGCAAACGGTCTGACTTATAAGATAAACCGATCCAGTTCGTGTAGATACTTCATTAGTACCACAGAATTTTTAGAAATTATTCTTAACCGTACAATGGATAATTTAATTGTAATAGTTTAATGAACCCATTATTAAGAAGGCAACGTTGTTAGAGTTTCCTGGGCGCCGACTTATGTCAGAGTAGCGTAGTAGAAAAAAGTATTATGATTCCCCTTGAATTTGCAGCATAATTTTCGACCTGCATGAGATGAAAAGTTAAAGAAGGGTTGGGCGTGGGTGGCTTTGTGTTTACGTTAGCAAGCGAACAACAACGAGAGTCTGGCTGCATTTCTATTCAGCCGCAGTAGGCGAGAGAGAGAGAGAGAGAAAGAGAGAGACAGAGGAGGGAAAAAATATATATAACGTAGGGAGACAGGAAACCTAGAATACGTCCTGCACTCAACAGTACTTTAGAAAAAAAACAGAGGAAGAACAAAAAGGGATGGTTCTTAAGTTCAATAACATTCAGATAAATAAATTTTGTTTAAAGGAGCAACGTTAAATAATTATAGAGTGAGGATTTTGTTGATCCTAGTTTTTCGTTAGAGTCTTTCATACAATTGTAACTCTTTCGATGCAAATTGCAAAATCAGATTAATTATTAGAGGCCCAGTAAACGGCTTTGAGGTTATGAGGATCATTAAACCAGTGGCCAAGTTTTTTTTAAAAAAATAAATAATATGTACAAAAATAAAAGTAAACCAAAATTGTATTAACTATTATAAATAACAACTTTCAGAACCATAGGAAAATAGTCGACATTCTTACAGCGGGACCAAGGCATCGGAGTGATGTAAGTCACTGACACTGCTAACTGCGATCCACGCAAACGACAAAGAACGCCTAAAAACCTCCAGCAAAGAGAATTAACAAAATTATAACTGACACGTTCCGTAAGAATTAATATAACAATTATAGTCGCAAGTCTTTTTATTATATACAGTGTCTGTTTATGAATTAATAAATCAGTTAATGACCTTTTTTTTACAGACACTTTTATTTTTATTTGTAGAGTTACGACGTTTTGATACGTGTTGGTCGTATCTTCTCTTTAGGATAAAAACCTGCAGAAGACACGAAGACGTATGGAAACGTCGTAACTCTACAAATAAAAATAAAAGTGTCTGTAAGAAAGGTCATTAAGTGATTTATTATAACAATATTAATTTTTCAAGGAACCTACCCTCGTCTAATCAGACCCACAATGGTTTAAAAAGATAGTTATTTTTCAACGCTAGATTTTTAAGAAATTATTTTACCTCATTGACCATTATCGGAGTTATTTAATTCCTGTGCTGACGATCTTCCACCATGGAGATTTAATTCTGTTAACAAGATTTTGATTTAATTTTTTTGTTCAAATTCAAGGAAAAATCCTATAAATTTTCTTTGTATTTCCTCTTTTAAGTTTGAAAATTAGATAATTTGGCTCCAACGAGTTGGCTTTATTTTTACTTTCATTAATTTTTTTTAGGGTAACAGGCTACATGAGGGTAATCCACATGGTGGCAACTCCCCTTTAATAGCATAGGAAGGGGTCTGAAATGGGGGGAAGTGGAAGGGTAGCCTAAAGGGTTAACTAGGGCTCCCGGGTTATGGTTTAAGGATCCTACGCGGCAATTCGACTAAAAGTGATGAAGGGAAAACCCTGCTTCAGGTAGGTTGGGCATTGGGTACTTGTCCCACGGCCCTTCCGATGGCGGGAGAGGGGGTTAGTTGTGGGGTCACAGCTTTCCCCTCTCCGTGCCACGACATAGTTTAGGAGGCATCTGGCCGACTCTTCCAATAGGAATAGCGGACAACTCTTACGGTATGCCCAAGGTCTGCGACCCCGGAACATACACCTCTTAAAACAGGGCCGAGGTGCATCGGCATGTGAGAACCTCAGTTCAAAAAACCAGATAGATGTGAAGGCTTCCCCAAACTTAGCCTCCGCCAGAGCTCTCTGGGAAGGTTAATTAATTTTAATATTATAATATATATATATTGTAATAATTAACATAATCTGTTAATTATTGTGTTCTTTTTAAATGAAAAACACTATTAACTTTATACAACAAACAACATTTATTATGCCAAATGTAAAACAATTATAAAATATACAAAAATAATTGGGATCTCAGGGTCTTGAACTGGGTTTGATAATGGCAGAATTTATACAATCAAAGAACACCAAATTTTACATGTACTTTATAAGCAAATTGATGCGTCTAAACATGGACGAAATTTGTTCATGAAGAAAATTATGCTAAAAGATTGAGTTTAAACAATTTCATTTTATCAATAATTAAAGAATGATCTGAATAATTAAAGATCTCATTTTATCAATCATTATAGAATGATCTGAATAATTAAAGAACGATCTGACGTTTATCAATAATTTTAAAGTTTTCTTTCTACTTACGGCAGCCCAGGACTCATTTTAACTTTTCGTGCACAATTTTGGGGTTTTCACAGATTCTAATTACTCACAGACTCTAATTATTTACAGACTCTAATTAGCATAGTTTGTCGGTTGGTTTAAAAATGAATTGGTTGATTCTCAATGATTTACTGCAAACTGGATTTGAAGATCTCGTGAGTCATGTTGAAAATGCAACTCACTGGTTTTGTCTGTTGACTGAAGATTGATTTAGTTTCTGCGATATGATATAACAGCGTACTGGTTACTGTAACACTTTCTCTCGTTACTTAAATTAGACCTTTCTGATTTTACATCTCGCCGTTCACTGCCTTGTTCAAATTTTCATGAATTAGAATTTTGTTCTGTTCTCCTTGCTGCTTACTACCCGACTGTTCGTTCGTCTCGTCAATTTTTGAGCGCGTAAAACCTCTCAACTGCTCAACAATTCTCTCCCTTCATTGTCGGTTTGTTGTGGCGTCCGCTACCGCTATCAATAATGTGTCCTCTACAATTCAACTTTTCAATTAGAACAATGCCTTAATTACCAATTATTACAATATATATATATATATATATATATATATATATATATATATAGAGAGAGAGAGAGAGAGAGATAGGAAAAATAAGAGGATAACGCTTTTTATATCAATTCACATGCTCAGGCGTAGAATCTCGCACATAGAAAAGCATATGTTCAAAGCAGGGAGGTGGAAGGAAGGAGAAGGGAAGACTGAAAATATTTTACCTGGCCAGGGCTTGAACCTTCAGGATCTGCTGTTTTTCTGAGATATTTATTTCTATCCCTCATCACTTTCCAAGATCCAACGTGGCTCCAAACCACCAAATTGGTTCCTAATATTGTATACATGTTATATAAACCTCTGTCGATCTGCCTGATGCGTATACGATACCAGCTCTACGTTACTTTTTTTTAAATAATATTTCATCTTCATAGTTGTATTAGTTTGTATGGTATAAAATATTATACAGGTCTTTTATAAAGTAAGTAACCGCACGAATAACAGGTTTTTTCTGAACACAAATATAACGAACGAATCTTCCACCAAAAAACAAGCAGCTGAAACTCTGTTAACACAGTTCCAGCTATTTACCTGCGTGGCCCCTGTGAGAACTGCTTTTTTGAATTTGGTTGGGGAAAATGTTTTATTTTTTACCCGTCTGTGTGTGTCTTATGTTGGCCCTGGCCCTGGAAAAAAAAAGTATTTTATTACGACATGAGATATTTCCATTTGATTAAAGCCAGTTTCTCTACTCCGTTCCCCCCCATATTTTTTTTTTGTGGGGGGGGGGGCACTTTCATATTTAAATATTATACGGGGCTAGCCGAGAGTGTGCTATTCACAGAAACATTGTTTATAGAAGGCGCTGAATGGGGAGCTTGTATCACACAGCCAGGCGCGGCTGAAATAAAAATTACAACTGGCTGCGAACAATGGCCCTCCCTCTAATAATAGCGGAATGCCGCTTTCATTTACTTTTGCGCTTATAGTTTAATTTCAAGATAATTGTGTTTTCTGTTTTAAATTAAAATTAATTACCGCCTGGTTCCTCTTTAGAGCGCGGAATGAAATTATCGACCAGTATAGTCCCCTTTCAGCCAGATATCGGATCTGCCGTTATGATGATCCCACTTCCGACGATTGTGTCGAGGAAGACGGAGGAAAGGCAGAGAGAGGGGGTGGCAAGGAAAACAACAGATTTACATATCGCAGGAGTTCACACAGCATCAAGGTGAAAATTGAGCACAGTTGTTTCAAAGCACGTCTGCTCGTATTAGCAAAAATTGTGTTTTAATTTTCAAGCCTGAAATAACGCTACATTACGGCTTCAACTACCAAGTTTTACACGAGAAAGGTTTTAAACCTTTTTTTTTCGAAGAGAGAAAATAAGCAGGAGAAGAGTAAACCCGACCTGTCATCCTTAATGGCTGCCCTGTGCTACACACTGATGAGTTCCTTTTTTATTGTTTTATTTATTACAAATCATTTTTAATTAATATAAAATAATTTAATGAAAACCAGTGCAATTAAAAGGGAAATACATAAATTTTACAAACTTCTAAAAAGTGTTTATAACCTTTTGCGTTAATTTTTCATGGGAATATAATGACAAAATCTTTAACTTAATATATGTATATATATATATATATTTGTGTGTGTGTGTGTCAAATTAAAATTAATTTTCTAATAGATATATATATATATCTTCTTCTTCTATATAATAAAAAAAGGATGTATATTTGTATGTATGTATGTATTTACGTTGTTCTTTATACAAATTTTATCGCGTGGACAGAATGCAATAAAAATTGGTACACATATTCTTCAAAATACGAGAAACGGTACTGTGAGGGTGAGAAACCCCTAGCATACATGTGGAAAGAATTATAATTAAAAACCGTGATAATTAAATATTAAATTACTGCGCGCCAAGAGACAATGACGTCACGCGAGAGAAAGACGTTACTACGCAACGAACAAAGGAAATATTTCCTTTATTAGGAATGAAATAAAGAAGAAATATTTTCTTTAAATAAAAAGTATAATTTTATACAGCAATACTGCATCGAATGGTAATAAAGAAGAATACGAATTACTTTACCATCCTTGTGGGAAAATGTAAGTTAATTTTCGCGCTGTATTAGTTGTGAGTCTAGCTAACAATTTCATCAATGTAATATTTCGTAATGTATGAAGACTGAGTGACGATTATATCCTGAAGTACTCAGGGAATATATTTAAGGATTCAATTAAATACTTTTTCGAGTTTATATAAATAAGTACACGAGTAACGCCGGGCACCCAGCTAGTATACAATATTAGGAACTAATTTGGTGATTTGGAGCCACGTGAGACCTTGGAAAGTGATGAGGGATAGAAATAAATATCTCAGAAACACAGCTGATCTTGCAGGTTCAAGCCCTGCCCAGGTAAAATATTTTCAGCCTTTCCTTCTCCTTCCTTCCTCCTCCCTGCTTTGAACACATGCTTTTCTTTGTGCGTGATTCTACGCCTGAGCATGTGAATTCATAAAATAAGCGTAATCCTCTTATTTCTTCTATTTATTTCTAACCGTCCTCACTATATATATATATATATATATATATATATTGTAATATTCAAACTTAGAAGAAAAATATTAAGAAAATGTATAGGATTTTTCCTTGAATTTGAACAAAAAATATATTTAAAGGTAAAAAAATTAAATTAAAAATAAAAATCTTGTTAACTGAATAAAATCCCTATAGAGGAAGGTCGTCAGCACAGTAATTCAATAACTCCGACAATAGTAAAATAGGTAAAATAATTTCTTAAATTAATCTAGCGTTAAAAAATAGACCTTCTTTAAATTTCTTTTTATACTTATGTGGGTTAGTGTAGACGAGGGTAGGTTCCTTGAAAAATTATAATTGTTATAATAAATCAGTTAATGACCTTTTTTACAGACACTTTTATTTTTATTTGTAGTGTTTCGACGTTTCGATACGTCTTCGTCGTGTCTTCTGCAGGTTTCTATCCTAAATAGAAGATACGACCAACACGTATCGAAACGTCGTAACTCTACAAATAAAAATGAAAGTGACTGTAAAAAAGGTCATTAACTGATTTATTAATTCATAAACCAACACTGTATATAATAAAAAGACTTTCGACTATATTTGTTATATTTATTCTTATGACACGTGTCAGTTATAATATTGTTGATTCTCTTTGCTGGAGGTTTTAAGGCGTTCTTTGGCGTCGATGTGTCTGTTCTATTTGGTGGATCGCAGTTAGCAGTGGCATGACTTTCCTCACTCCGATGCCAATCTCTTTGGCCGACTGTTCTGACGCTACTCGACTTCTTTCCTATGGTAGTTATTTTCCTGTTTGGAAACATTGTGGATGTCCGTGGAGCCTGTGGGTCGTGGCAGCATCGCGGATTATTTAAATATATCCGCACGAGAATGAAGCGACATTACGCAAAGATATATATATATATATATACATATAAATGACAACATCTCTGTGGCTTCTTTGCAACGGCTCTTGTGTGGTTCGTTGACCTGATAAAGTGAAATTGTAATGTAAGTAAAGTAATTGTGATGCGTGTACGTTGGTGTCGCTTCATATCGTGCTATATATTTGAATAATCCGCGCTGTTGCCACATCGCACAGGCTCCGCGGACATTCGTTTATTCCCTTGCATTTAAAATCATCCCCTGAAGATCTCATTTATTTAAGCCGCCTTTTACTCTTGAGATCGTCCATGCGTGGTGATCTGCGTGTGTGAATATGTTGCACATATAAACCGAGTTTTCCGTGTCTTGTCTTTGGGAATCGGAAGCCACAAGTTTCCTTACTCGGGTCGATAGTGCGACTCTAAAGCCCGTTAACCGCGTCTTGTAGGCTTGTTAATTCCGAGGTGTTGGTTGTCATGGTAACAAGGTGTAACGCACAACCTCCTAACAACCAATCAAGGCAAAGTTTTAATATCATGTAGGTACTTCCGAGGATTAACGGCGCGCCCCATGTTGAAAGTACCCTCACTTTGCTTCACATTAAACACTACTTTAAATTAATGGCCTATGTGTCAGACAAGCTTCCTCGTTGAATTTGTAAATGACCGAAAGGTCACACGGGTTCAAGTTTACACCTCATTATACACCTGACATGAAGATTACTTCAATTATTATAAATATTTAATTTTTCTCTGTTAAATATAATAAAATAGTCGTCAGCTTTTCCATTTTCTTTTATAGAATTTGATTCAAATTTATCATCCGTTTTTTTAATTACTACGTTTGATTAGTCGGACAGGACGCTCACTCTTTGTGATGAGGCGTGCAGGAAGAGTCATCTTGATATATGGTAAAATCCATCACTCTAATCTTATATTATAATTAAATTTATTAAAATCATTTCCATCTTTCCTGGCTGTAGCTCACAGTTGCCTAACTACATCTTATTTTAAATGCAACAAACAAGTTTTAAACATATCAGTTTGTTTGATAGAAGGATTTATTTAAATGTATTTTGCCCTGAAGAAACTCCAAATTTCTAATACTTGATTTCCGCAAGTCTACAAGATGATTTCAGTGTTTTTTCCCCCTCTGATATTGATCCAGTGTTTCCATGCGGATCCCAAGCTGCTGCTCCATACTCTGGAATATAATCTTACAAGCAAAGATTTGAGCGTTTCTGGAGTTTTTCTTTAAAACCCTGTGTACAAATTTCTGTCCTTTATTGGTTACTGACTGTAAATGGTTCCCCTTCTTTACTTCTATTAATTCGTCTCCTAGTTGCACCTCCAACATTTTTTTTAGGGCAACTGGCTAAATGAGGGTAATCCACATGGTGGCAACTCTCCTTTAATAGCATAGGAACGGATTTGAAAGGGGGGAAAGCGGAAGGGTAGAGGAAGGTAGCCAAGGGTTAACTAGGGCCCCCGTGCTATAGTTTAAGGATCCTACCCGGGCATTCGCCTAAAAGCAATGCAGGGAAAACCCTAGAAAAACCTGCATCAGGTAGGTCGGGCATTGGGTACTTGTCCCACACCCTTCCGATAGCGGGAGAGGAGTTTTCTGTGGGGACGCAGCATTCCCTTCTCCGTGCCTCGACCAGTTTAGGAGGCAGCTGGCCGACTATTCCAATGGGAATAGCGGACAACTCTTAGCGTATGGCCAAGGTCTGTGACCCCGGAACATACACCTCTCAGAACAGGCTGAGGTGCCTCGGCTTGTGGGTCACAGACCTAGGGCATACGGTAAGAGTTGTCCGCTATTCCTATTGGAATAGTCGGCAAGCTGCCTCCTAAATTGTTCAAGACATGGCGAGGGAAAGCTGCGATCCCACAGATAACCCCTCTCCCTCCATCGGAAGGGCGTGGGACAAGTACCAAATGCTCGACCTACCTGATGCAGGTTTTTCTAGGGTTTTCCCTGCATCACTTTAGGGGAATTGCCGGGTAAGATCCTTAAACCATAGCTCGGGGGCCCCTAGTTAACCCTTGGCTACCTTCCTCTACCCTTCCGCATCCCCTTTTTAAATCCCTTTCCTATGCTATAAGAGGGGAGTTGCCACCATGTGAATTACCCTATACACCTAAAAAAGTACATTAATTTTTATTTTATAATGCTAAGACCTGTTTAATATTTTGTCAAAATCTGATTGAGGGCCAACAATGTCGTTTGGCTGTTTAATTTCGCTATAAATAATTTCAGTTGTCCGCGAAGAGGTTTATATATCTACCTGGGTGGTAAATATTTTTAATATTTACTATTAAAATCACTTAAAGGCCCCATCACGCTTCCTTGAAGCACGTCAGAAATTTTATTCAGGTGGAAAATGTATGTTTTTTTGGAGTGGGGGGGGGGGGGCTGCAGGAAGGAATGGTGGTTTTTTTTACGACGGAGAACACTTTTGTGGACTTGGTGTAAATTCAGAAGACGAAGGTGTTGTAATTGGTTGATGGTCGTTGATGGATAGGTGAAGTGAAAGACAGAAGACATAGTGGCTAGTCTCTTACAGGATGACCGAAGGTTTTGTATGTTTTGGAGGATGGATTTAGGAGGACAGGAGCCGGGTCTGGAGCGTAGGCATTTGATAAGATTAAATATTTGGTGACGTGTTTTCGGAGTTGTTGGACAAGCGGGATTAGACTGAAGGGGTTGGTTTACGGAAGGGCGAAATTACTTGGTTCCAAGCAAACTATTCGGATTGGATATCGGAGAGTTCAAATTTACTTTAACTTTGAGTTTACGTTCGTACGGAAAAGTCCACGAATCCAATTCAGGTTGTATGCGGTCATGTATTAACACGAAATTTACTTAAAAAACATTTTTAAATAACCTTTGTTCCCCTGATTTATTATTCTGTTATTATGTACATTAATTCTGTTGAACAAATATTTGACAACTTGAAAAATTTTTTTTTCTAAAGAACTATATCAATAATAGAATTATTATGAAAAATTTCTTTTTTCAGACGGTAAAAGGACTGCACAGTGAGCACGAATACCATCGACAGATGGCGCTGTTGCAGCCTGGAAACAAGATTCGAAATTATTTTCTACAGTTTCACAGGATGAAATCCGCCAAAATACTGAGATTGTAAAGATCTTTGACACATACAATTTGCTTGATAATCGGTAAAGGCTTTGAAATCACTTTCATTGAAGTCAGGTAGTCAATGGATGCAGTCAGTTAAGGAAAGAAGATATTAGTAAGCAGTTTGTCAACAGTTATTTATTTATTTTTTTAGGGTAATAGGCTAAATGAGGGTATTCCACGTTGTGGCAACCCCCCTTTAATAGCATAGGAAGGGATTCGAAAGGGGGGGTGCGGTAGGGTAGAGGAAGGCAGCCAAGGATTAACTAGGGCCCCCGTGCTATGGTTTAAGGATCCTACCGGGAAATTCGCCTAAAAGTGATTCAGGGAAAAACACTAGAAAACCTGCATCAGGTAGGTCGGGCATTTGGTACCAGTCCCACGCCCTTCCGGTAGCGGGAGAGGAGTTTGCTGTGGGCACGCAGCATTCCCTTCTCTGTACCTCGACCAGTTTAGGAGGCAACTGGCCGACTATTCCAATAGGAATAGCGGACAACTCTTACCGTATACCGAAGGTCTGTGACTCCGGAACATACACCTCTCAGAACAGGCCGAGGTGCCTCGGCATGTGGGAACCTTATTTCAAAAAAGGAGAGAAATGTGAAAGAATCCCCAAAGGAAGCCTCGGCCAGTGCTCTCTGGGCTTGGGGTATCTTTCAAAAGACGATGACCGGATGATCCGATCCTATCCATATGATGATCGACGGATGAATTGTGAACAGTTAATTGAAAGCTCTCAGAAAATAACAAAGCCTGCAAGTAAGCCTGCGAGAGAATTCTCTCGCAGGTGAACCTTCTCAGAGAGCTCTGGCGGAGGCTTCCTTTGGGGATGCCTTCACATGTCTCTGGTTTTTTGAAGTAAGGTTTCCAAAAGCCGAGGAACCTCGGCCTGTTTTGAGAGGTGTATGTTCCGGGGTCACAGACCTTGGGCATACGGTAAGAGTTGTCTGCTTTTCCCATTGGAACACCCGGTCAGCTGCCTCCTAAACTGCTCGGTCGAGACACGGATAAGGGAATGCTGCGTCCCCACAGAAACCTCTTCTCCCGCTATCGGAAGGGCGTGGGACAAGTACCCAATGCCCGACCTACCTGATTCAGGTTTTTCTAGGGTTTTATCTGCATCACTTTTAGGACAATTGCTGGGTAGGATCCTTAAACTATAGTTAACCCTTGGCTACCTTCCTCTACCCTTCAAAATCACCCGCTGTTCAAATCCCTTCCTACGCTATCAAAGGGGAGTTGCCACCACGTGGATCATCCTCATGTAGCCTGTTACTCTTAAAGAAAAATTCTTGATTACGGGAACTATCTACGCCTCTGAAGGCGTCTTTGTCAGTTCTGGAAATAAACACTTCCGTCTATCATCCATGACTGTGAAACTAATTAACTTGTCCAACTCCATAGACCTCAATTCTTGGGTTTTATTGTTTTTATAATCGTTCAAAGACTGGTGCCCTTCCAACGTAACCAGAGTTCACCCGACCTCCAACCAGAATATAGCCAAATTCACAACTACACACAAACTACTTATTTTGTTGACACATGTAAACAGAAAATCGTGTAACATTAGCCAAAGAGACTCACTAATTTTATTTTAAAATATCAAATTTAAAATTATTTCAAAATAATCTTGATGAATTTTGAGAGAAATGCGTATCAAAAATTATTATTGTGGAACCGTGGCTCGTAGTGAACTCTTGATACAACACCTGACGCCCGTGGACCCGGTCGTGAATTAAAGACGTTGAGCAGGTTTTGACGAGGCTGAATATAACTTTTCACTTAAGCCGGCTCGCGCTGGAAGCTATTCACGATTGCCAAACTAAATGTCACGGTTTCTACCGAGTCTATGCCTTTAATTTGAAAGGCGGCAGAAAGGGCAAAGACGCCCTTTTAAACGTGACGTCGGATCCAAGGCGCGCAAAAGAAATGGCCTCCTTCCTTCTGTCTCTATCGCACACTTCGTCTTCTTTTCCTCTTTTTAATCTGGCTTCGATGTCATTTACGCCTTGAACACACCTTGCGTTAATAAAGAAAGAAAAAAAATGTCTATGTTTTTATAACCAAACTATAACACCACGGTGACGTTAAATACTTAACAACCAAGATGTCCGCCTTGTCGTTTAAACTTTCAAGACTTCAGATCTTTCAGAAAAGTTTTGACTTTAATGGAATAATTTAAAATCTTTTCCGACGTTATTGGATGTTTAGAAATCTTTTATCACATTAACTTGGTTATTTTTTTTCTCTCAGAAAGAACAATTACCTTTTTATCTTATTGCATTAAAATATTTATTGCAGTCTTATTAACGTTACGCTCAGTCACGGGCCGTTCGAACTTTATTTAAATAAATTATTGAAACGTTGTCAAGGAAATAGAATACGTCATAATGTAAGATTACAAGAAAAAGAATAAAATATTACATTTACATTGTACTTTACAAAATAATATATATTGAATAATATAAAGTAACGTTACAGTCATTAAAGAAATGATAACTATATAAAGCATCAATTTTAGTAACTGAAAACAGGAAGTACAGAAAAAAACCCTGATAAAGGTGAATAAGAAGGATTATTATATGACGCGTAGTTACGGTTCTGGTAATAATGGAAACAGAACAGAACTCGTCTTCAGATTGGTGTATGATACAATATATATAAGGCTATAAAGTAGGAAAGTCCAAAAGTAGTTGAGTAACATTTGAAAGGTATTAGGAAAGACGGAATATAGGCCCTCCATTTTGTAAAAGTGTAAATAAATGAATGCCGTTGTAGTGATGTCCGTGTTTGATGCTTGTGTTCTTTTAGATAAACGTCTGTATGGAATATTACAACGGTTATGTAAAGATGGAGTAAACAAAGAAAGTCAGGAGAACACGAATATTGCAAAAAGTTATTATATTATTTTTCTAAAATGATGTTTAGTGGTATAAATAATGGCATAAGTATTCCACAAGTTTCAAATTTTCAATTCCGGACCAATTAGCATATTTGATTTTAAGAGCTCCTTCCAATCATGTATAATTTACCAATATTTTTAAAAATATCTCCCGATATCAAAGTCAATATTCAACTTGGAATAGCATTACTTTGCTACATGAAAGGGAACTGACTTCTTTGAAACCCAATCCAACTTGATGTCTCATCTATCCCAAGACTTGTATTGCAGGGTTGCGTCGTATCACTTCATAAATCAGATTCTACAGGATGAATATTATCAAGTCTGCAATCAGTACTAAGATGAATTTTATTATATTGGATTCAGTGTCTGTATACATAAATACTTGGCATTCAATAATAATAATAATATATATTTTTTAATACAGGGATAACAGTATAAATCCTTCATGGACACCTGAGACGGGTCCGCACTTCTCGGGTAGTGTGAGACTCTTACTCACTAAAACCACGAAACCCTTTCCAATCGACTTGATTTCTGCCCTGGGACCGCGTTAGCATTACTTCAGGGCGGAGTCGATAATAATAATAATAATAATAATGATAATGATGATGATAATAATAATAATAATGATAATAATATTGATAATGATAATAATAATAATAATGATAATAATAATGATAATGATGATAATAATAATGATAATGATGATAATAATAATAATAATAATGATAATGATAATAATAATAATAATGATAATAATAGTGATAATGATAATAATAATAATAATGATAATAATGATGATGATAATAATAATAATGATGATGATAATAATAATAATGATGATGATGATAATAATAATAATGATGATGATGATAATAATGATAATAATAATAATAATAATAATGATCATAATAATGATAATGATGATGATAATAATAATAATAATAATAATACTGATCATAATAATGATAATGATGATGATGATAATAATAATAATGATTATGATCATAATAATGATAATGATGATGATAATAATAATAATAATAATAATAATGATAATGATGATGATGATAATAATAATAATGATGATGATAATAATAATAATGATAATAATAATAATAATAATAATGATAATTATAATAATAATACTACTACTACTACTATTACTAATAATAATAATAATACTCATGATAATAATAATAATAATAATAATGATAATGATAATAATGATAATAATAATAATGAAATGTAGCCACTGTACACGTGTAACAGAATGGACTACGGCGGTCAGATTGATTTGCGTGATTGTTATTAAGTTCCTCCTATTCTATGGTGACTTTGTAAGAACCTGAAAATAGCTTTGTCCGCTGATTGGCGCCCCTGTTCGTGCGGAGCAACGCCGACCGCTGGTTAATTAGCCTTGAGCAAACTGCAAGGGTTTGAAGTTTGCTGAACGTCTTCAGACATCTTGCAAGTCGTAGAGCTTTTCGTACAAATAAGGACTTCTGTGAAGAGCCAAAATGTTCCACTAAACACGGAAAACGCAAGCGGCGGCACATTTATTAGACTCAGACACAAACACACACACACACACACACAGCTGAATCTCCATACTCTGTAAATATTCCAGCGGAAAACTAAAAATTGTCCTTCATCTTTTTAATCGAGTTTTAATAACATATTAATTCAGCGTTTAAGTTTTAGTTTATGTAATACTACTCCTACTCTGTTTTAGAGTTAAGATTTCTCCGTCGGAAGGGCGTGGGACAAGTACCCAATGCCCGACCTACCTGATGCAGGTTTTCTAGGGTTTTCCCTGAATTACTTTTAGGCGAATTTCCGGGTAGGATCCTTAAAGCATAGCCCGGGGGCCCTAGTTAACCCTTGGGTACCTTGATCTACCCTTCCGCATCCTCCCCCCTTTTAAATCCCTTCCTATGCTATTAAAGGGGAGTTGGCACCATGTGGATTACCGTCATGTAGCCTGTTACCCTAAAAAAAGAGTTCCTTTTACGAGGTTTTCTCGCAGTAGACGGCTACCTTTGGAGATGCCTTCTCCACTCTCTTTTCTCTTTTAAACTAAGGTTCCCCAGCAAGCCGAGACACCTCAGCTTGTTTTGAGAGGTGTATGTTCAGGGGTCACAGTACCGTGGGCACAACGGTAAGAGTTGTCCGCTGTTCTCATTAGAACAGTCGGCCAGCTGCCAACTGTTCCTAGGCACGGAGAAGAGGAATGCTGCGTCCCCACAGAAAACCCCTCTCCCGCTATCGGAAGGGCGTAGGACAAGTACCCAATGACCGACTTTCCTGATGCAGGTTTGTCTAAGGTTTGTGCTGCATTACTTTTAGGCGAATTTCCGGGTAGGATCCTTAAACCATAGCCCGGGGGTCCTAGTTAACCCTTGGCTACCTTCATCTACCCTTCCGCATCCCCACTTTCAAATCCCTTCCTATGCTATTAAAGGGGAGCTGCCACCATGTGGATTAATCTCATGTAGCCTGATACTCTATTTTTTTATTAAGTGAAAAATATATTATTATATTATTCTTCAAAATAGCGTACGTAATTTTGCTGAAATAAAAGAATTTTATAAATTGAAGAACTTACCGATGAGATTTAGGCTACTGTAGTTACATGAATTCTATTGCATGTTGGCCATGTTCTTAATCTGAACAGAAATAAATTCTGCATTTGTATATTATTCAAATGCCGTGCGATAATTGCCGTCCTTAATTACACACTCGTTGTCATTTTCCCAAGTTCCATGAAAGTGCTTGAGAACGTGGCTTACACTTGGAGTTTGGACAAGACGCCGCGGACTCAAGGAAGAGTTTGCGAACATCAGAAGCCCGTCGAAAGCGTAACAGATCGAAGATGATTCTATGAGGAACTCGAGACGCTTTCAGACTGCAGACAGAATGTTAAGTTTCAGGGAATTTCCCTCGCAGTATATCAGCGAGGCTTGGGCAGACACAGACTGTTACTGGACCGCAAGACGCCATTAAAACGCAATTACAACGGATGCTAAGTGACGCCATTAGTGGACGGCAGAAGATAATAAACTAGCCGAAAAGTTGCTTTATGTGGTGGTCGCTCTTGTAGTCAACATAAAGGCATTTAACTCTTGTAATTGTGCTAAACTGCTCGTCGCTAAATTGATCGCTACTTTGTCCGTTGAGGTTATGTGCGTTTCAGAAACACCAAAACTTTTATAGACGTATCCGTCCGTGACTCATAAATAACAGGGGGGGGGGGAAATGGCCTCTAAACTCTCTATTATCTGTTATCCTGAGTTCATTTCAAAAGTATTTAAAGTCTACCTTTGGGGATACCTCCTCCTCTCTCTGTTTTTTTTAAAACTAAGATTCCCCAGCAAGCCGAAGCACCTTAGCCTGTTTTGAGAGGTGTATGTTCAGGGGCCACAGTACCGTGGGTACAACGGTAAGAGTTGTCCGCTGTTCTCATTAGAACAGTCGGCCAGCTGCCTCCTAAATGTTCCGAGGCACGGAGAATGGGAATTCTCTCTCCCGCTGATTTTTGCTTTAGGACCATAAAGATCACACTTTAAAACCCCCCCCCCACATCACTCTTATTGTTGTAGTTTGTCTGACGACTGTATTAATACTGGATTGTGGCCAGTTACGTAGAGACACCCCCGGATATAGTTTAAGGATACTGCCCGGCATTCATCTAAATGTGATCCAGGGAGGGGGAGGTCCTTTAAAAACCTGAAACAGGGAAGTTGGCCTCTTATGGACAAAGTGTGAAATATTACTAATAATAAGAAAGGCAACCAAAAACCCCTCCTGCCATCCAGGGAAGGGCGTGGGACAAGTACCGAGAGCCCGACCTACCTGATGCAGATTTTTCTAAGGTTTTCCCCTGCATCAGTTTTGGGGTAATTACCGGGCAGGATCCTTAAACTACATCCCGGGGGTGTCATACTTAATCCTTGGCTGCCTTCCTCTAAGTAGACCACAAAACAGAACTTAGTTTCACAGACGCTGTTCATCGTCGAGGAAGAGAAACGGAGACGGTCACTTTTGAAAAACAAATTCGAGAAATTAATTTTTGTGATGCTAATAATTTTTTTTCTTCTTCTAAGATCATATAAATACTATTGTCCGATTATTCTCCTGATGTAGAGAAGATACAACGGTGGGCCACCAACTGGAGGGTGAAGATCAACGCGTCGAAGAGCCAGGCGCTGCTGATCACCCGTCGTCGACCGGAGAAGCCAGTCTTGCGGCTCTTTGGGGAAGTTATCCCGTGGACCACGAACGATAAGTATCTGGGGGTAACCTTAGATACAAGGCTGCACCACGTTAATGATATTAGAAAAAAAGGTAACAGCCAGGTTAAATGTCTTATATCCGATTTTTAATTCTAGTTCGAAGCCGTCTACATCTACATATCGCTCATCCGACCGATCATGGAGTACGCCTGCGCTGCGGAGTCCCACATGGAGAAGATCTTCGCCCTGGAGAGGAAGTGCCGCTGCATCTCCCGCCACGGACCTCCAACGCCGTAGTCTGGGACCTGGCAGGGATGAGCAACCTGTGGGAGCGGATCCTCGAAAACTCCGTAAGGTTTTATGGAAGGGTCCATGAGTCTAGCAAATGAGCAGGTCTCGTCGTTAGGCTGCTACGACCCCGAAAGAAAGGTAAACGGTAACTGACCTTTGTCGATCTTCCTGTAAGTATCGCCTTGTTTTTTTAAAATATTAATTTATTAGGTAACCTACGAGCCCCCCCTACAGCTTGTACGTTAATGTGATATATTAATCATACTCGGATTCTCACGAATCTTATTCATATATATATATTGTAGCCGCTCCGCTACCCTCCTTTCGATTTTTCGTTGGTTGTTCATGTTTGGGCGCCAGGTAATTTTTTGGAGAAAATCACCAAAACAACTTTTTACTCTTTCATAATTTTATTTAATCGAACATGAGATATAATTTAACTACAGGGTGTGGTTTATAAAACTTTTAAATCTATTTGGAGCACGCCCATCCTCGGTCGAGTCCAGTCTGGAACTGACCATTACGATTCTCTCCTTGGCCGGTCTAAAATAACATCGCATTTCCGGCACCTGCATAAACACCACCACTGCAGTCACCCCCGCCAAGGGCGCTCGACCGTACCTCACAACAATCATGTTACAATATATATATACATACATCCATACATATATGCAAATATTTATTTATATACATATATATTACTCTTATTTATTTTTTACACCCCCATCCCTCTTCCGAAAAATTAGAAAGAAGGGAGAGCGTCGGCCGAGAAATGTAGCGGAAGGCGAAGAACCAACATCAACAACAGCAGCGGTGTGAGTGTGAATGAATGAGTGTATGAATGAGAGTGTGAATCGAACAGTTACGATGCCGTAAAGGCTTGTGACGTATGAATGCTTCATCCAAATAATGACAGAATATTAGTATGTTACAGGCATAATATATCTCGTCATCGCGGAGCAGATTCCACGAGGAAGGAACTCCGACAACTAGAAGAGGAGGCTGGACCTCCGGTCAGATGTCACCCCTGCTGCTGATTCTCCCGATGCGGTTTGTATTTCACGACTAATGTTTAAACAGCACGCGAAGTTCTCTTTAATGCAGTCTTTCTATTCAAACGGACGCTTAACAAACAGTAGTAGATCAACTGAGATGAAATTATCGCGTGTTTATGCCGGGGGGTGGGGGTGGGGGGTGGAGGGTGGGTGGGGGAAATAAATTAAATTACACCTGTACACGTCTGTATTTCCATTTCTGTAAATGCCCAGGGACTTTATGAATGATCACATGCAGAATAGTTTCAGAGCATTTCTATGTAAACGTCTATCTGTGTTTTTCCCTTTCTAGGAACTACTTGTATTTACCCGTTTCACTTTATATAAACCGCTGTCCCCTCCCCCCCACCCCCGTGTTTAGAAACAAAAAAAAAGTTTCAACCCCCACAGTAATTGCACGGAGAATACATTTCCAAGGTAATACTTGACTGGCATTTCATTAATTATGCGCATAATAAGGTAATTAAATTAAAGCTGCAGGTGGATATAAAAATTTGTAAGTTGAGACGAAGATCACGTGACTTAAAAAAACCTTTTTGTTACGTCGACAATTCGTCGGATGTGACAAGTAAGACGATTGCAAGGATTTGATTTGATTTATTTTATTCCTTTAGTCCTGGTATCATAGAAACAGGACACGTCGTTACATTAAATCATTATTGCATGCTACATTTATAAATAATGAGAAGTTAACATAAAAATACTAAATAATTCTTTAACTATATTAAGGGTATAATAAAATTATTTACAGTACTCAAAAAAAAAATTTTCAATACCCAGTGAGAATTCGAGAATTAACTCTCATAAATATATAGAATTACACATCACACAAGAATAAACAAAGAAAAAACGTAGGAAGAAACACAGACGAGGGACGAGTGACGTCACGACACAGAGGGAAGAGGAATCTGCACAAATTCCAGGCTCGTCTCGTGCATGAAACAAACAAATAAAAGAGCAGGAAAAGACTAAAAGAGACTAAGCAGTTTTATGAGCAACACATTGAAGCCTTTAACTATGCTAATAGTATAATATTATATTTACTATACTCAAAAAAAAATTCAGTAGCCACTGGGTAATTAATAATTAGAGAATTAACTATCATGAATATATCAAATTAAACATCACCCAAGAATAAACAAAAAAAACGTGACACACGCACGCACACTAGGAGGAAACACAAAACGACGGACGAGTGACGTCAGGAAACAGAGGGAAAAGGAATCTGCAAACTTCAGGCTCCTCGTAAATGGAACAAACAAAGACAAGAGCAGAAAAGACCAACAGAGACTTAAGCAAGTAATG
Organism: Zhengitettix transpicula; assembly: GCA_037074705.1. Lineage (NCBI taxonomy): Eukaryota > Metazoa > Arthropoda > Insecta > Orthoptera > Tetrigidae > Zhengitettix > Zhengitettix transpicula. The sequence continues at coordinate 14,411,732 of CM073594.1, read as the reverse complement.
AAATAACTAGTTATTATTAGCATAAGTAAAATAACTGTAAAGTAATAATACCAAAAATAATAATCCTTTAACTACAGTAAGGGTAAAATATAATATTTACGAGACTCAAAAAAAATCATTACGCACTAGCTAAAAAATTAATGATTGGAGAATATAAAAATATAGAATCACACAAGGATAAACACAAAAACCCTGGCGCATGCACACTAGGAGAGAACACAAAACGACGGACAAGTGACGTCACGAAACAGAGGGAAGAGGAATCTGCACAAATTCCAGGCCCTGTCGTATATGAAACAAACAAACAAAAGAGCAGGAAAAGACCAACAGAGACTAAGCAGTTTTATGAGCAACACATTGAAGTCTTTAACTATGCTAATGGTATAATATAATATTTACAGTACTCAGAAAATATATATAATACCCACTGGGCAGTTAATTATTCGAGAATTAACTATCATGAATATACAGAATTACACATCAGACAAGAACGAACCAAAAAAAACGTAGGAAGAAACACAGACGAGGGACGAGTGACGTCCCAAACAGAGGGAAGAGGAATCTGCCCCTTTTCCAGGCCCTCTAGTGCATGAAAGAGCCGAAAAGTCCCCAAAGAGAATAAGGAAGTTATGAAATAATTAGTTTTATTAGAAACACATTCAACACTTTTGCAGTATAACAAAATATAATGTTTTGAATAAGAAAGTTACCCAACACAGACAAAATAAAAGGTAATATAAATACCACACAACGTCACTGGGATCGTTGTCGCTTTTCGTCAGATGCTACGAAGAGCGTAATAGAGTGTTGTCAACTGACCAGTGCAGTTGTGTTTCTCTTGGCTCCTCTTTAGCACCTGAAAAAAAGGGACAACGATCCCAGAAACGTTGTGTGGTATTTATATTACCCTTTTTTTCTTGTCTGAATTGGCTATCTTTATTATTCATTATTTTCAATCAGACGTAAATTCCTTTTTTTTTCATTTAAAAAAAATAATATTTTTTTATGGGATTCTTGTCATTTTTCTTTAGCTGCAAAAAAAGTGCATTTGTGTCATTCTAGGCCCTTCTCAGCACCTGACGAAAATTGACAAGAATCCCATAAACGTTGTGTGGTATTTATATTACCCTTTTTTTTTTCTTGTCTAAATTGGTTATCTTTCTTATTCACTATTTTCAATCAGACTTAATTTTTTTTTTCATTTTTAGTTTTATTTATCTTAATTATATGAAAAAAAATTTACCGAAAGAAAACGATAAAAAAAGTAATCGCACGTGGCCTCCATTTTGAACGTCTTAATGTTACTTCACTGTGAAAAAATAACTTTTTCCAAGTACGTCGTGACGCAGTCGCTTTGTAAATAATAATATTTTTTTAGGGGGAACGATTGAGAAATAATGTTTCATTAGAGGACCAAGTAGAAGGAACCGAAGAAGGACAGATTAAAATAAAGAGATGTGAATCTATGGTTCTTAAGCTGAATATTGGAAAAAGGGGAAAAGAACGATACGGAAAATTCCAGGAGAATATAAGTACAATAATACAGTGATCAAAGGAGAAGCAGAATAAAGAAAACTGTGATTTAACAATCATAATAACTAAATTATGGAACATGTTGGTAACAATTTTTTGGAGATAATGGAAGATGTCTCTATAAGGGGGGGGGGGGAACACGAAATGACTAAACTGTTACCTAGGAATAAAGTAAGTCATCGAAGATACGCAGTGAGCCTAGTGGACATTATAACATGTAATTAAACGCTAATAAATTTCCCATGCAGAAAATTACTTGTATGAGAGCAGAGCCATGTAAAAGGACAAAAAAAAGAGAGGCTCCGCGCCCCCTGCTACGTTTTCCTCGAATTTCGCCGCGCTGTAAGTAATGTGTATTACATTAGACCAAACACACACACACACACACACACAACTTTATCAGACATGCACGATTCTGGAAGGAAAATGGTCAGGACCTGATCTTGACATTGATTGATTATTCAAGCAAAATTTTTTATTTTAACTGCAGCTAAGTTGGAAATTATTAATTATACACCAGGAAGGGAGACGAGGAGGAGGGTGAAACAGAAAATTACAATAAAGAGCACAAAAGTCTACGTGAAAGTGTTGAACGCTTTCTCTCTCTCTCTCTCTCTCTCTCTCTCTCCACGTCCCATTTAACATTAATTTAGAAGCAAGATCTTTTTTTTGGTTGCTGCAGTATAATTCTTAACATAAAATAGCTGAATCATGGATCACAACAAATAAATTTTAATGTTGAATACATTAATCAAGTTGATTATTGATTCTCTCGCTGGTAGTAGCTGCGAGGGATGTTCTCTCTCAGGCAGAACCTTGTAGGAGAGATACGAAGGGGCTACCTTTGGGGATGCCTTTTCCTCTCCGTTTTTAAATTAAGGTTCCCACAAGCTGAGGCACCTCGGCCTGTTTTGAGAGGTGTATGTTCTGGGGTCACAGACCTTGGGCATACGGTAAGAGTTGTCCGCTATTCCCATTGGATTAGTCGACCAGCTGCCTCCTAAACTGGTCGAGGCACGGAGAAGGGAATGCTGCGTGCCCACAGCAAACTCCTCTCCCGGTATCGGAAGGGCGTGGGACAAGTACCCAATGCCCGACCTACCTGATGCAGGGTTTTCTAGGGTTTTCCCTGCATTTCTTTAGGCGAATGCCGGATAGGATCCTTAAAATATTGCCCGGGAGCCCCTAGTTAACCCCTTGGCTACCTTCCTCTACCCTTCCTCATCCCCCCTTTCAAATCCCTTCCTATGGTATTAAAGGGGAGTTGCCCATTGTGGATCACCCTCATGTAGCCTGTTACCCTAAAAAATACTTAGCTGCGAGGGCTATTCTCTCGCAGGCAGAACGTTTTAGAAGAGACGGAGGGGGTTATCTTTAGGGGATGCCTTCTCCTCTCTCCGTTTTTGAACAAAGGTTCCCACAAGCCGTGGCACCTCGGCCTGTATAGAGAGGCTTTATTTTCCCGGGGTCACACACCTTGGGCATACGGTAAGAGTTGATAACTGTTCCCATTGGAACAGTCGTCCAGCTGCCTCCTAAACTGGTCGAGGTACGGAGCAGGGGGAATGTTGCGTACGCAGAGCAAACCCCTCTGCCGCTATTTGAAGGGCGTGGGACAAGTACCCATTGCCCGACCTACCTGATGCAGGTTTTCTAGGGTTTTCCCTGAATTACTTTTAGGTGAATTGCCGGGTAGTATCCTAAACCTTAGCCCGGGGGCTCTAGTTAACCCTTGGCTACCTTCCTCTCCCCCTTCAGCATCCTCGCTCCATTTCAAATCCCTTTCCTATGCTATTAAAGGGGAGTTGCCACCATGTGGATTACCCTCATGTAGTCTGTTACCCTAAAAAAATATCTTAGATAGTCTTTAGTAATTTTCCTTTTTTTTTCATTTACGTCACGACAGTGAAATATGATAACTTGGAAGGACCCTTGACGTTTGAATCGAACAATCGCTTAAAATGGACAGGATGTTGTGTGACAGTTCCTTTTTTTAATTTTTTTAGGGCAACAGGCTACATGAGGGGAATCCACGTTGGGCAACTCTTATTAAATAGCATAGGAAGGGATTTGAAAGGGGGGATGCGGAAGGGTAGAGGGAGGTAGCCAAGGGTTAATTAGGGGCCCCCGGACTACAGTTTAAGGATCCTACCCGGCATTCGCCTAAAGAATTGCAGGGAAAACCCTAGAAAAACCTGCATCAGGTAGGTCGGGCATTGGGTACTTGTCCCACGCCCTTCCGATAGCGGCAGAAGAGTTTTCTGTGACATTTCCGAGGAAGAGGCTGTCTTAGCTTTGCTTCACATTGATGGTGCTGCGGGGGGGGGTTCCATCTTGTCTTATTTTCTTATTTCCCCCCTCTTATCCACTCTTTCTTTCCTGGGCTATTTACCAATGTATCCTCAAAACCAGTAAACCCCTTCCGCATAAACGTCCATCGTCATTTCAACTTGTAATCCAAAAACGAATGTCGTGACATTTTTACGTGAGTCGGGGGCGGCCCTTCGGGAGAATAACGCCGACGCTACAGCGTCGCGACGCAAATGTGCACCGACGCCCTTCCTGTTTTATTCATGCGGCACAGTTTGTCCTTCGGTAGCAATAATTCTGGCTGGTCCGCTCCACCGAAATGAATCGACTGCAAATAATAATAATAATAAAAGCACGCTTCTGCTGCTGTTGCAACTGGTACTTGTGCTTCTACCAGAAGCGACGACCAACCTCTACGAGTTTGGAAGAGCCGTTCATAGGTCAGCGGATTTCTGGACCAGATTAACTTGAGCGGGGGAAGAAGTTACCGGAGTTATTGCGTGATTTTGTAACCTAAAAAAAGAGACGCAGTGAAAACGGACAGATAAAATTTCTAAATTAAAACCTTACGACCGAGGAAGCAGTTAGTGACGTTGAAGCTACGGTGCGACATCAACTCGACTAAGGTCACGTCGTACTTGGAAAAAGTGATTTTTCACAGTGAAGTAACATTAAGACGTTCAAAATGGAGGGCACGTACGATTTATTTTTTCTGTATCGTTTTCCTTCGGTAAATTTTATTGTTCATATAATTAAGATAATGAAAAATAATAATGAATAAAATTTACCTCTGATTGAAAATAATGAATAAGGAAGATAGCCAATACAGACAAAAAAGGGGGTAATATAAATACCACACAACGTGTCTGGGATCCTTGTCACCTGTCGTCAGGTGCTAAGAAGAGCCTATAGCGACACAACTGCACTTTCTTTTTCGCAGATATAGAAAGGGAAAAAGAATCCCATAAACATGGTGTGGTTTTTATATTACCCTTTTTTCCGTCTGTATGGCTGTCTTTATTATTCAAAAAATTAATTTTTGTTAAAATTATTATTTTGTTGCTAATAATAACTACTTGTTTCATAACTTGCTTAGTCTCTGTTGGTCTTTTCTGCTATTTTGTTTCTTTATTTGGAGTTTGCAGATTCCTCTTCCCTCTGTTTCGTGACGTCACTCGTCCCTCGTCTGTGGTTCTTCCTACGTTTTTTTTGTTTATTCTTGTGTGACGTGTAATTCTATTTATATACCAGAGTTAATTCTCGAATCATTAATTACCCAGTGGGTATTGAATTTTTTTTTGAGTACAGTAAATATTATATTATACCCTTAGTATAGTTAAAGGCTTCAATGTGTTGCTCATAAAACTTCTTAGTCTCAGTTGGTCTTTCCCTGCTCTTTTATTTGTTTGTTTCATGCACGAGAGGGCCTGAAGTGAGCAGATTCCTCTTCCCTCTGTTTCGTGACGTCACTTGTTCCTCGTCTGTGTTTCCTCCTACGTTAATTTTTTTTTGTTTATTCTTGTGTGATGTGTAATTCTATATATTCATGATAGTTAATTCTCGAATCATTAATTACCCAGTGGGTAATTTTGTTTGTTTCATGCACGAGATGCAGATTCCTCTTCCCTCTGTTTCGTGACGTCACTCGTCCCTCGTCTGTGTTTCTTCCTACGCTTTTATTATTATTTATTCTTGTGTGATGTGTAATTCTATTTATTTACGAGAGTTAATTCTCGGATACTCAGCGGGTATTGAATTTTTTTGTTTGAGTACTGTAAATAATTTTATTATTCCCTTACTATAGTTAAAGAATGCTCATTAATTTATAGTTCTTTTACTTATGTTGGACATTGGGAAATTTTATTATTTTTATGTTTCCTGCTAATTATTTATAATTGTAGCATCCAGTAATTATATTATAATTTTATGTAATGACGTGTCCTGTTTCCTCAGACCAGGACTAAAGGAATAAAATAAATCAAATCAAATCCTTGCATCGTTTTCCTTATCACATCCGATCAATTGTCGACGCAACCAGAATTTTTGAGCTTCTGAGGGTTTGTCAACTGACCAGTGCAGTTGTGTCGCTCTAGGCTCTTCTTAGCACCTGACGCACAAGGATCCCAGAAACGTTGTTGTGTGGTACTTATACTATCACTTAATTTGTCATACGCAAGGAAAAATAGTTTAACTCAATTCTATGTAATGAAACTTGCTTTAAATATCTGGAATTTTTTTTATTAATATTGGTAAGTTGAAAGAATTTAAGTTATAATAGTTTGTTGTTCCTCGATGTCACGGCGGCCATTTTTTTCCGAGCCGCGCGCGCGTGAAGTTAAATTTTGTCGTCATCGCCTGTTGGACGAGAAGCAGCAGCAGGTTGACCTCTCATCACATGTTGGTATGTCGTCTTGAAAACAAGCCGAGGCCTTCGAGCTGGCTGTCATGTCCACATTCTTCGCCTTTCCTCCATCCCCCCCCCTTCCCCCCTCCCCCCGTCCCGGCGTCGACATGCAATCGAGTTTCTCAAAAGAAATGTCAAGACAGCCATAGACGAGATGGCTCGGCCTTTTGTATAACGATGACATAAAATGTACGAATAAATTCCTGCAGCTATCCAAGGAGAATGAGGGCACGATGAAGGGGCGGGAGGATAAAATATCAGTCAGTACCTGCGGAAATAAATAAATCCGAAGATCACACGACACAAGGACACTTTGGGTCCATTCAAAATTTATTAGATTTGGCTCCTTCTTCCTTGAGATCCTTATCAATGCTCGTTTAATAATTTCTTTTTTTAAAACTTGACTTGAAAGTAAATAATGCAGTTTTCTAACCAATAACAGACAATATTTTGAATAGAAACAGAATACACGTGTTTAGGGAAAATATTTAGAAGACATAACACTCGAAACAGGAAAAATAAAAAAAGGAGAGTTTTTTAAATACTTTGGGGGGTGTCAATAATTAAAAATGTAGGAACATGTGAATACAGAGATACTTAAACTAAAATTGAAATGGCAAAGAGTTTACACGGAATAATTTGGAATACAAATTTAACAAAGGAAAAACAAAAAATCAAAATGTATAAGAGCAGAATAACACAGAAAATTCTACGTAATGGAAGTGAAACTTGGCCCCTGACAAAAAGAAGAAAAAATTAGAACAGTAGAATTCGATTATCTAAAGGAGAAGTCTTCAAAAAACAACAACAAGACAGGATAAAATTACAAATGAGCTCCTTTTGGAAAGAAGAAATGAACGTAGCCACGTCTGTCGTTAAAAAGGATTGAAAAATCAAAGAACCCTTAAATGGTTATGGTCACGTACAAAGAATGGAAAATGGAAGATGGACAAAAGAAATAAACCAATGGTCACACGTCCTCGAAAAAAAATAAACAGGGGCAGACCCAGATTAATGTGGGAAAAACCACATGTGAAAACCATAATGGAGGATAGGAATTTGGAACAGGGAGAGTGGAACGACAGACAGAAATGGAAATTGGAGAAGAGCAAACCTATAAAAGGGGGAAAAGCAGAAGAAGAAAGTTTGTGAATAAGTGCATCTGTAACATCTTAAGTTTCTTTTTTTAAAAAAGAAAGGAATGTGAAAATAGTTTTTAACGTATAGCATATTTAGGAAAGACCTTGAGGAAGCTACTAACACGTACCGAAACATTGTTTTAAATCAATAAAAATATTGTCTGGTATTGGCGCAGAAAACTACAATATTTATTTTCATATGAACAGACGTAAAAATACAATCTTTGATCTGGAAATACTATCTTCAGATTTGAATGCATTGTATCCAACCGTTTAGGGCAGATCTTTTTTTTTAGGGTAACAGGCTACATGAGGGTAATCCACTTTAATAGCATAGGAAGGGATTTTAAAGGGGGGATGCGGTAGGGTAGTGGAAGGTAGCAAGGGTTACTAGGGCCCCCGGGCTATGATTTAAGGATCCTACCTGGCATTCGCCTAAAAGTGATGCAGGGAAAACCCTAGAAAAACCTGCATCAGGTAGGTCGGGCATTGAGGTACTTCTCCCACGCCCTTCCGATAGCGGGAGAGAATTTTGCTGTGGGGACCCAGCATTCCCTTCTCGGTGCCTCGACCAGTTTAGGAGGCAGCTGGCCGACTGTTCCAATGGGAATAGCGGACAACTCTTACCGTATGCCGAAGGTCTGTGCCCCCAGAACATACACCTCTCAGAACAGGCCGAGGAGCCTCGGCTTGTGGGAACCTTAGTTCAAAAACCGGAGAGAGGAGAAGGCATCCCCAAAGATAGTTCCTTCCGTCTCTCCTACAAGGTTCTGCCTACGAGAAAACATCCCTCGCAGACAGCTTGTGTATAGTGTTGATGAACGCAAATAATTTCCTTTTTTTATTACCTGTAGGTAAATCCAGGTAAGTAAGTTGTTCTCACCCACCCTCACTAACAGTTCATTATTCATGTCTCTAGGTTCAAGGCTAATGCAGGTTTTTCTAGGGTTAGTCCTGCATCACCTTTAGGCGAATGCCGGGTAGGATCCTTAAACTATTGCCCCGGGGGGCCCCTAGTTAACCCTTGGCTGCCTTCCTCCACCCTTCCGCATCCCCCCTTTTCAAATCCCTTTCCTGTGCTATCAAAGGGGAGTTGCCACCCGCATGTAGCCCGTCACCCTGAAAAAAAAGGGTATTCCGCTGTATATCTCTACATCTTTTTTTTCTTCATCTGATTTTGTAGACTATATTTCTTGTAATCTCTCTTCCCTGTCTCCTTCTTTTTGTTTTCCTTGCTTTTTAATTGTATTTTTACTCTCCGTTGCTCTACTCCAGGACAATGGAATACCGGAATAATCTAAATAATAAAGTTATTTTTTATTTATTTTAATAAAAAATAAATTAAATTGAGTCTCCACCGCAGTTTGTATACTATCGATTTATTTAAACTATTTCCCTGATATATCTATATATATATATATTTATTATTTAACGTACCTCCACCCCACCCCTAAGCTTGCTCACAGGGGTTGAAATTTATCCAAAAACAGCATATATATATATATATATATATTTACGTAGAAATATTTTACTTTTCTCATTTATTTTTATTTTCAAGATCGACTGTTTTTTGTATCGGACATCTACAATTTTTTCTTCTTAATGTTTTTTTTAAAATTTCCTCGCCCCTACTAGTGGTGCTGCCATCTTATAATCGTCCGCCATGTTGCTGATTTCAACCTACTCTGCAGTCACACAGAGGAACAACAGGTTCCCGTAAAGCGAGAAAAAAAGGGAGAAAAATATGAAACGAAGTTAAATTTCGTCTCCTGAAGGTAGTCGGAAGTTTTTAAGTGAATCCCCCCCCATGTGTGTGTGTGCGTGTTTTTAACTCGCTGGCTTCGAAGTTGGTTCTTCCCCAGGAATAATAGTTTGTTTTCCATTATTGTGAACAATAACCCCGGCCGAACGCCAATCGATAGCGTAAATCCATTCCGCAGAACCAATATTTATTTTTAATTCCCGAGTCCCCGTCGCACGTGACCGAGGTTTGATGTCCGCGTCCCTCAAAAAAAATTTTTGTGGTATTATTTGATTGATTTCAACGACTTTTATCGCCCGACGACTGCATCTTTTATCACCTCCAAAATTAAATAAATATTTTAGAAAAAAAAAATATACATAATTAGAATATCTCTGGATTCATATCATCGCTGAATTAATTTAGAGTTCAAGCTACACTCGTTAAAATATGTGAGGCCTCAATCCAAAGTAAGAATTAATAATAATGTTCAAGTACAGAGAAAAGAAGTGATGATATACGATAAATACCACACAACGGAAACCCTTGTTCCTTTCATCAGGTTCTAATGTGGTTTTTAAGTTTTTTTTAGCTCCTGAATCACTTATTTTCTCCGTTTTTGACTTTCTTTATTATTACTGATTTTCAATGAGACATTATTATTATATTTTTTTTTAAAAAAAGTTGAAGTACGAGGGTGGTATGAAAAGTTTCCGACCCTACAATGATAGAAGATATTTTTTTTATTTTTCATCATAGTCTCCTTGTAACTCCCAGCGATGCTCCCATCTGCTGTAAATTCACTAGTTTTTATTTACGAGTGCTGCCATCTTCACGTTGTGGTCGGAAACCTTTGTAATCCACCCATTGTACTCATCGTAAAAAGAAAACATGGTGGACATGTTCTCCTTGGACACTATCCTCTTATTTCGATAACTCAGTAGGATCCTTGTTCCCCCTTCTCCCTTCATTCAGGTGCATCGTAGAGGAGCCTGGAGCGACACAACCGCACTAGTCAGTTAAAGTAACTTGACAAAAATCCCAGAAACGTTGTGTGTGTGTGTTTTATATTGTCTCTTATTTTTGTCTGGGTTTGACTATTCTTCCTATTTTTTTAAATTTCAAAACAGATGTACAGATAAAATACCACACAACAACGTTTCTGGGATCCCTTGTCTCCTTTCTTCAGGTGCTAAGAAGAGCGTAGAGTGACACAACTGCACACGTCCGTTGAAAAAAACTCAAAAAGGATAAATAAATTGGCCAATAAAAGGAGACAAAAAACATTTTAAATAATTGGGATAAATGAAAACGCAAATAAAATCAACAACGTTCGTCGTCATGGAAACACTCCAGCGATGATAAGAGCACCGCGTTGATTTGCAAACTCTTTTTACTTCAAGTGTGCATCATCTGCGGCGTTCTGGGTCAATGAATAAAAGTTTAATAGTTTTGTTTCTTTATTAATTAGTTTTAAAACATTATTCGTATTTTTTTATGAGTGTTAAATTATTCAGCAATAAGAATGCTCATTACCTGGTCCAATCAGAATATTATAAATATAAATTCAACATTTTGTTGGTTTGTTTGTTTATTTTGTTTGTTTGTCTATTTTTTTATTTTGTTTGCTTCTTATTTAATTTTGTTCGATTTTTTATTTTTATTTTTTGGTTTATTTCTTATTTATTTTGTTTGTTTGTTTATTTTTTATTTTATTTATTTGTTTGATTGTTAATTTTTTAATTTTTTTGGTTTGTTTCTTTTTTGTTTTTTGTATGTTTGTTTGTTTCTTTTTTATATTGTTCGTTTGTTTATTTATTAATTTTTTTCTTTATTTTTTAATTTTGTTTGGTTGTTTGTTTGTTTTTTATTTTGTTTGTTTGTGGCCCGAGATGCCATTTATCTATATCCCCTGATATGACTCCAATTTCGGTTGTTTTTTTTGCGTTTTTTTTATTTAACGTACCTCCACCCCACCCCTAAGCTTGCTCACAGGGGTTGAAATTTATCCACAAACAGCATCGGTATTTATCCGACTCAAATATCGGCTGTTTTAGCATGTTTAAATATTTCCACCCCCCGCTTCTGGGGGTGGTAGACGCGTCTCACCCCAACAGTGTTTGTTTCCTGGTCGCAAACAACACGTGTACGGAATTTGGTAAAAATTTTCTCCACCAGTGTTGATTTGTATTCTCCACCCCAAACCCTAAGGGGTGCCCTTTCCCATAGGGCGTAGAGGATAAAAATTATATTAAGATAACATCGGTAGAAACACTATCATTATATTTGACCCCCTAAAAATATTTATTCGCTCAAAAATCGGCTGATTTAACATGTTTAAATATTTTCACCCCTGCTTCTAGGGGATGATAGACGCGTCTCAATCCGACAGTTTGTTTCCTGGTCGCAAAGAACACGTGTACGGAATTTGGTGACATTTGCTCCATCGGTGTAGAATTGTATAAGGAGCATGTATAGATACAAACAAACAAACAAACAAACACTCTGCTTTATTTATTAGATTATTTTAATATTTAGTGTTAAATAAATCCGTAACATGCATTAGAGTAACCATGTAAAATTATAAAACGTTTTTAAACCCGATATTTATCAATTAATTTTTGTTTTGTCTTTTTCCTTGTGAATTGGAGTTTTTGAAAAGATTGACTGCATAACAAAGAAAACTTTAAAGTGCATTTCGCCTGCTGGGCAGCGGTCAGAGGTGAGGGGAAGCGCTGGCTGGCCGTGTGTGACCCCCGTGCATCAGTCTTCATCACGAATTCTCTCTTCCTAACGACGACACCACGCTGCTGCTGCTGCTGCCCCTTCATCCGTCCATCCATCTCTCTTCCATCCCGATGGTCCACGCTGAAAACCGCTGCTATAAATCCACAGAAATCGACACTACGGTAACGAATATCACTGCTGCTGCTGCGGCGGCGGCGTGGGAGGAGTTGAGATTGCAACAACAGTCCCGACTTTCAGGGGTTTTTCCCCAGCCAGCAAATATTTAGAGTATTTACTCGTATTTCTATCACTTTACATTGTATTCTCTCTCTCTCTCTCTCTCTCTCTCTCTCTCTCTCTCTCTCTCTCTCTCTCTCTCCCCCCCTCCCTCTCCCCCTCTCCCTCCCTCCCTCTCTCTCTCTCTCCCTCTCTCTCTCTCCCCCCCCTCTCTCTCTATAGAATGAGAATAGTTGTAGCGGAAACAACGATATTGGTCAATTAGCGTTGAATATAGATTATAAATAAAAGGAATATGGGTATGGCAATCATCCTTGATACATATTAACTTTACCTTTACAAGTATTTAAAGAAAAGGAAAACACTTATATTAAACTGATGAATAATTGTCCAGCGATAGAAAAACGAATCGAGACGGATTGATAAAGAAACGAAAGCTATGAAGGTTGACGAGAGTTTTGGAGAAACTGGAAACCGGTTGGGGAAAATAATGTCGTTATTATTTTTTTTTTTGGCTGTCGGACTTTGATGGACATGGAGTGTCCACATAAATTGACTTATCTTAAAAAATGACTCTCGACGCCCAAAATGTCAAGTGAAAGTGGAAGGAAAACTTAACCAAGGAGTTTGAAGTCAACCGAGGACTACGAAAAGGCCGATGTATTGTCCACACTAGTTTTCAACATACCACTGGAGAGAGAGTGATGAGAAAAGTGGATATGGAAATCAATAATCCAGGGGTGCACACCGTTCACCCGTATGATGCGGATGATGTTTGCATGCTGTCCAGAAAACTGAAAGTGCTGGTGGATAAGGCTGGACAGGCTGGAAAATAAGGCGGTCTGAGAGTAAATAATACCAAAAAAAATATCTTTTCCTCAAGGAGAAACAGTGTCATCAAGCTAAATGAAGTTTACTATGAGAGATGCTCAGTACTTGAGAGAACTGGTAACGACGGATAACAGTGTAAATGAAGAAATAAAAGCAATAAGAGCTTACTGGGCCCTAATATAGACTCTCAAGTCACGTAGTCTCAACAGGAAACCGAAAGTGACTGTTCAAAGAACAATGATAAGACCGGTGGCCCGCGAAACATGGCCAATGACCGCGTCAGAAGAAGAGTGCTTGAGAAGATGGGAAAGGAAAATATTAAGGAGGAATTTTTGGAGCGGTAAACGAATACGAAGAAATAGGTAACTGGAGGAACAGTATAGGGCATGCATTGTATTGAAAAATAAAGGAAAGGAAAATAATAAGAAGGAATTTTTTGGAGCGGTAAAATAATACGAAAAAATAGGTAATTGGAGGAACAGTATGCATGGAGACATTGTATTGAAAAATAAAGGAAAGGAAAATAATCAGAAGGAATTTTTTGAGCGGAAAACGATTACGAAAAAATTGGTAACTGGAGGAACAGTATAGGGTATGCATGGAGACATTGTATTGTAAAATAAAGGAAAGGAAAATAATAATAAGGATTTATTTGGAACGGTAAACGAATACGAAGAAATTGGTAACTGGAGGAACAGTATGGGGAATGCATGGAGACATTGTATTGTAAAATAAAGGAAAGGAAAATAATAAGAAGTAATTTTTGTAGCGGTAAACGAATACGAAGAAATTGGTAACTGGAGGAACAGTATGGGGAATGCATGGAGACATTGTATTGAAAAATAAAAGGAAAGGAAAATAATAAGAAGGAATTATTTGGAACGGTAAACGAATACGAAGAAATAGGTAACTGGAGGAATAGTATGGGGTATGCATAGTATTGAAAAATAAAGGAAAAGAAAATAATAAGAAGGAATTTTTGGTGCGGTACATGAATACCAAGAAATAGGTAACTGGAGGAACAGTAAGGGGAATGCATGGAGACATTGTATTGAAAAATAAAGGAAAGGAAAATATTAAGGAGGAATTTTTGGAGCGCTAAACGAATACGAAGAAACAGGTAACTGGAGGAATAGTATGGGGTATGCATTGTATTGAAAAATAAAGGAAAGGAAAATAATAATAAGGAATTTTTGGAGCGGTAAACGAATACGAAGAAATAGGTAACTGGAGGAACAGTATGGAGACATTGTATTGAAAAATAGTAACTGGAGGAATAGTATGGGGTATGCATAGTATTGAAAAATAAAGGAAAGGAAAATAAAGGTGGAACAGATTGAGATGGTGGTTGAGGGCCCCATGTAGAGCGAATGTCCGAAGACAGGGGTTGTCTAAAAGATGATCAACAAAGGAAATCAGGGGGGCAGAAGGCGCAAAGGGAGACGATGGTTGGACGATGTGGGGGTAAGAAGATGGGGGGGGGGGAAACGAGCAGAGGACCGGCTTCGAGAGGCCAATGTCGTACATGGACTGTAACGCCGAGGAGTAGTAGAGTAGTAGTTAGTTTAATATTGATATAATGCATATACTTTGTGATCGCATTGTGCCCTGAAATATTTTATCTCAACTTCCTATTCAGAAATATGGTGTTAGAAAAAAATATTTCTATGTAAATTTTAATGTAAAAGGCACCATAAATCTTTTATTTTTAAGTAATTCATAAATAACCAAAAGGGGAATCAGGGGAATACGGATGAGCTTTTTCCCTCCGTGGCTATGCAGTGGATTGAAGGATAAGCAGCTGGATTTATAACGGTGGAGCAAAGTTCTTTAGGTAGGGATGTAAGTTCGCTGTTGTGCTGCACTTGTCTGGAGAGCGGATAAAGGGGGAGAGGCTCCTGCAATCCGGAGAGGAGAAGAGGAGACAGTGCGATGGAGGGAATAAGTGGACCAACTCAAGTGCACCGTGCATTAATAACTGCACAGGACGGAGAATTTTGCTGTTACACTCACTGACTGTGGGTTTATAAAACTTTTCAAGGAATAAATGTTAAATTACAAAGAAGATTATTCATAATTATCTGAAAATGTCTCTCCTTAACTATGCAACCAATATTGTGAAATTAGTTTCCCTTTTTAACACTACTGCACTTATCAAGTTAATGATAAAAATAATACAATTTAATTAAAGCAATTTGTGACCTTATACAGACAATTTTTTATTTTGAAGACGTTTCGATACCTTTTCGTGTCTTCTACAGGTATTTTCAAAAATTATTTCTGCAATCTTGTTAGCGTTAAGTGAAAATTGTGTGCCTCAGACCCCCCACCCTGCTTTTTTCTTCTTCCAAAACGGTATGAATTTAATTACTTGTGATAGTTTATCATATTAATTTGGAAAAATACCTGAAGAAGGTATTAATTATGGTCCCCTACCTCTGTTTAATAATTAATGTACGCCTGATAAAACCACAAATTAGGGATGAAACGCCGTTATAATCTAATTTTTATCGTGAAACACTTGATGACCTCATACAGAAACTTTTCGTTTTTTATTTATATTGTGACGACGTTTCGATACCTTTTTTTGGGAGGGGGGGGTATCAGCAGGTTTTTTTCCAAATTAATATAACGAACTATCACAAGTAATTAAATTCACACACAGTCACAATCGTCTGCGAGGGCTATTCTCTCGCAGGCAGTACCTGCGAGGGATGTTCTCTCGCAGGCAGAACCTTATATGAGAGACACGAAGGGGCTACCTTTGGGGATGCCTTTTCCTCTCCGTTTTTGAACTAAGGTTCCCACAAGTCGAGGCACCTCGACCTGTTCTGAGAGGTGTATGTTCCGGGGTCACAGACCTTGGGCATACGGTAAGAGTTGTCAGCTATTCCCATTGGAATAGTCGGCCAGCTGCCTCCCAAACTGGTCGTGGCACGGAGAAGGGAATGCTGCGACCCCACAGAAAACCCCCTCTCCCGCTATCAGAAGGGCGTGGGACAAGTACCCAATGCCCGACCTACCCGATGCAGGTTTTTCTAGGGTTTGTCCTGCATTTCCTTAGGCGAATGCCGGGTAGGATCCTTAAAATATAGCCCGGGCGGCCCCTAGTTAACCCTTGGCTTCCTTCCTCTACCCTTCCGCATCCCCCCTTTCAAATACCTTTCCTATGATATTAAAGGGGGGTTGCCACTAAGTGGATTACCCTATACATAACCTGCCTACACCCCCAAAAAAAATTCTCCCAGTTTTTTGAAAAAAAGCAGGGGTCCGAGGCGCATAATTTTCACTTAACGCTAAGAAGATTGTAGCAATAATTTTTTAAAATACCTGAAGAAGACACAAAAAGGGTATCGAAACGTCATCTGTAGAAAGTCAAAAAATGTTTTAATTAAATTGTATTAATTTTATCATTAATTTGAATACGTAAAATTAGAATAAAATAATTACATTTAATTTATTGAGGTTTTGTTTTAAAGCGCACGAGTTTTCAAACTACGACTACTACTACTACCACTTCGTTTCGTTGAAAGCAAAAAAGAAAACTTCGAAAAATAACCTGATAAATATGTGTCAACTAATTTTATGTTTCTTTCATTATTTTCTTCTTTTTTGAACTACAATGTTAGCCTTTATATTCCAATGACGTAATTAATAAACGGAAATTACTTCAATTCGTTGTGGATGGAGTAACTATTCTACAAAATTAAAATACTTACCGAACGACCCTTTAAATTTGTATAGTAAATCGGGGTGTGAACCTTGATACGAATTATTTGTTGAAAGAAAAAGTATAATTGTTGTAATTAAAGCGTTAAAATAAATGTCACACAACTAACTCGTCTTAAAAAAATTATACCTCATGAGTAAGAAAAATTAACGTGAAAAAGTGTATTAAAGACGATTCGAGGGATTCACCAACATAAGAATATTAAATTTAAATATTAAAAATTGCACGCAATAGTCATCAGATGAGCGTGGGACAAGTGCAGTGAGTCCGACCTACATCGTTAATCTGTAGTTCTCCCTTCCGTATCACCCCTTACTATCAAACCTTATCCTATGAAGGGAAGTGGGAATATTGAGGATTACCCTGAATTATCATGCTTATCTTCTAATCCTTATTTTATTTCTAAAAATAAAATTTTAATAGTAACCCCCCCCCCACAATTTATCAAATCTGAATTATCCTGCTTATTGTATATCTTCTAATCCTTATATTATTTCCAAAAATATAATTTTAAGTAAAAAACCCCCCCCCCCAATTGATCAAATCTGAATTATCCGGCTTATTGTATATCATCTAATCCTTATATTCTTTCCAAAAATAAAATTTTAAAAGAAACCCCCCCACCACAATTTATCAAATCTGAATTATTCTGCTTATTGTATATCTTCTAATCCTTAAATTATTTCCAAAAATATAATTTTAAGTAAAAAAACCCCAAATTTTATCAAATCTGAATTATCCTGCTTATTGTATATCTTCTAATCCTTAAATTATTTCCAAAAATATAATTTTAAGTAAAAACCCCCCCACAATTTATCAAATCTGAATTATCCTGCTTATTGTATATCTTCTAATCCTTATATTATTTCCAAAAGTAATATTTTAATAGTAAACCCCCCACAATTTATCAAATCTGAATTATCCTGCTTATTGTATATCTTATAATCCTTATATTATTTCCAAAAATAAAATTTTAATAGTAACCCCCTCTCACAATTTATCTAAACTGAATTATCCTGCTTATTGTATATCTTATAATCCTCATATTAATTCCAAAAATTAAATTTTAATAGTAACCCCCCCACAATTTATCAAATCTGAATTATCCTGTTTATTGTATATCTTATAATCATTATAGTATTTTAAAAACAAAATTTTAATAGTAAAAAAAACCCCCACAATTCATCAAATCTGAAAATACTGGAACGTATTCACTAAGTATACTAGGACATAAAGATTAATTGTTTTATTCATATTTAATACAAATTAAGACAGGTTGTGATTATAATAAACGAGCCTTATTGATTAATATTTCGTCACCTTATTTTTTTTTACACTGTATAACATTAAAATAAAACTTCATAACCTCAGTTACAGTGACAACTGAAAAGAAGTTGAAAAGAAAAAAAGAGAGAGAGAAAAAAAACCAATCATATAGAAAGTAATCTTTCACATTCATAATAAGAACTTTAATTTGCATTGATTGAGAATTTGTACATAAATAATATATCTTTTGCATTTATATTTTACACACAAATTAAGACAATGGAGTAATGAACGAGGCATTGTAATTAATATATTCGCCACATATATGATGTAATTAGTATTTATAAGTTCCTTTTTCTCAGGTTTTATTATTTATTTTTTTTCCAATTCCGTTCATCCACAGTTGATGAGGTTCCTTTTAAGTTTAATTCTTGTATTCCACCACAAGTCCTACGTCAAACACACTGGTAGAAAAGGAAAAATGAGGATTTTTTTTTTCTTGCAAGAATGTAAAAGAAATTCTGAAAGCATTGAAAAATTAAGCTTTTGGTTCCCTCCGCCTCTCTCTCCCACATATCTGTAAAGTCCTCCTGTATGTATATACGTTTAGTTGAGGGGGTGGGGAAGAAATAAGCAGGTGACACACACACACACACACACAGTGACGTGAGCTGTTATTTGTCATTAATTAATCTAGGTTATACAGAGAATGGAACGACGAAGCAGCGCAGGTTGTGTGATCGACGCACAGTGTCCGTCCGCACCCCACACTAGTAGTAGCAGTGTTGTTGTTGTCAGCAGTCTCTGTCTGGGTTTCATTTGGCACTTGAAGAATATGTACACAGTGGTATTTTTTTTTTTAAATTTACCCCGAAAAAAAATTATATACTTCTTTTTTTCCAATTTTCTGGTAGCAAATATGGAAGTCGCCATCTGCGAAAAGATAAGGAAAAAATATCAGTAACGTATTCACACGGAACCAGGAATAAAATAAGCTATGTTGTATACATTTATAACAAAAAAAATGGTGGCATGAGGAAAAAACGTTTATACAACGATATTAATGAATATCAATTAAAAAATTACGTCCGATTGAAAATTAATAATAATAAAGTCAAAAGAAAGGATTATATAAAATATTTGCGATCCTTGTTCCCCTTTCTTCAGGTTGCTGAGAAGAAGAGCATAGAGCGACACAACTGCACTCTGGTCAGTTGACAAATACAGGCGAAAGAAGTGATGATATAAATGTCTGCGATCCTTGTCCCCCCCCTTTCTTCAGGTTGCTGAGAAGAAGAGCATAGAGCGACACAACTGCACTCTGGTTAGTTGACAAATACAGGCGAAAGAAGTGATGATACAAATATCCCCGATCCTTGTCCCGTTTCTTCATGTTGCTGAGAAGAAGAGCATAGAGCGACACAACTGCACTCTGGTCAGTTGACAAATACAGACGAAAGAAGTGATGATATAAATATCTGCGACCCTTGTCCCCCCCTTTCTTCAGGTTGCTGAGAAGAAGAGCATAGAGCGACACAACTGCACTCTGGTCAGTTGACAAATACAGACGAAAGAAGTGATGATATAAATATCTGCGACCCTTGTCCCCCCATTTCTTCAGGTTGCTGAGAAGAAGAGCATAGAGCGACACAACTGCACTCTGGTCAGTTGACAAATACAGACGAAAGAAGTGATGATATAAATATCTGCGACCCTTGTCCCCCCATTTCTTCAGGTTGCTGAGAAGAAGAGCATAGAGCGACACAACTGCACTCTGGTCAGTTGACAAATACAGGCGAAAGAAGTGATGATATAAGTATCTGCGACCCTTGTCCCCCTTTCTTCAGGTTGCTGAGAAGAAGAGCATAGAGCGACACAACTGCACTCGGGTCAGTTGACAAATACAGCCGAAAGAAGTGATGATATAAATATCTGCGATCCTTGTCCCCCTTCCTTCAGGTTGCTAAGAAGAAGAGCCTAGAGCGACACAACTGCACTCTGGTCAGTTATTTTCTAATTTTTATTGTGACGACGTTTCGATTCCTATTTTTTATTGTATATTCTTCAGGTATTTTGCAAATTAATATTATAAAACTAGCACAACCAAACGATAAACAAATTATTAATTATTAGCAGTGACCCTCGGATCCTTTTTCAAATCTGTGTGAATATTGTAACTTGTTAATTTTTTAGTTGTGCTAGTTTTATTATATTAATTTGAAAAATACCTGAAGATGATAAAAAAAATTGTCGAAACGCCGTCACAATATAAATTAAAAAATAAAAACTGTCTTTATAAGGTCACTATTTGTCTCACAATAAAAACCCAGATTGTAACGACGTTTCGTCCCTAATTTGTGACATTATCAGGCGTAAGTTATTAATTAAAAATAGATATGCGGTCATAATTAATAAATTAAAAATGAAAAGTTATTCAAAGAATATTATGAATAAATTGTAAACAATCCCAAGATGTTCAACTAATGCCATCCAAAAAAATTAATATTATTATATAAATAAATTAAACAAATTTAAAAGGCATTTTCTGGATTATATATATATATATATATATATATATATATATGATTGTGTGTGTGTGTTTGTGTGTGTGTGTATTCTGATTAATGAGAAAACAAATAAATAAATAAACATCAACCAATTTTAAGTCAGGAAAAAATAGAATTTATTTGATTAAAATTAAGTTACTTAAAATTTTTTTTATTATCTATTATAATTTTTTAAATTTTTATTATTATCCATTTTCTTATAATCAAGTTAATTTAATAAATTCTCTTTTTATTATTGATTATAATTTTTTTATTTTTATTATTATATATTTTATTAAAATTAAGTTAAGTTAATAAATTTAAAAAAATTCTCTTTTTTTCTGACTTCTAACTGGCTTTATTTATTTCTTAATTAATGTTCACCTTGTACGGAATTAATTACAGTCATAAGTCATAATAATAATAATAAGAGGGGGAATTATATCTTTGGGGTGGTTGTTTTATCTGTGTTTAGTTTCTAGTTGCTTTGTTAATGGCGAGAGTTGTCGTTCAATAAATTAATTTATTAAGGAAGACTGTAATAATTAATCTAATATGCGTACCATTGAAGGTAACATGAAAATTATCGATAAAATTCCGCAATGATACCAGGGATGATCGACGGAAATTGGCTTCCAGTAGCTGTTAGTCTCTTCTTTTTCTTGGCCACAATGCCCAGATATATTTATTGCACTAGCTGGGTGCCCGGCGTTGCCCGAGATGTCATTTATCCATAACCCCCAAATTTTTCGTTAATTTTATGTAACCCCCCCCCCATCCATACCCATGCTCCCCTCCCACATCGAAAGGGGGAATATGAAGTCGTAGGAATGTGATCAATCTAATTAATTATAACTATAATTATTAAAAGCAAATGTTCAATTACAAGTTTTATAATTACCACCCCCGTCTGTACCCGCCCTTAAGGGGGTTAAACGGCCAGCTGAATGTCATAATTACACTCAGAGCCACCTATAACCATGGATTTGACTCCAATCTCGATTGTATTCGCGTTATTTTCTTGTAGCGCCCGTCCACCCGCACCCTTAAGGTTGCTTCTTTCCCATTCCGTAAAGGGCTGATTTTTACACAGATAACATCGGTAGGAACAACTGACGGTCTCTTTGAGCCCTAATAATATTTATTTCCGACTCCAATATCGGGATTTTTGGCATTTTTGAATATTTCAACCCCCGTCTACTCATCCCTAAGCGTGCTTCCCTCTCATGCCGAAAGGGATTGAAATTTTACAAAAAAAACCCATAGGTATAAATGCTATCAACGTAATTGACCCTGATAATTATTTATTTAAAGCAAATATATACCATTTAACATGTTTGAAAAATTCCATCCTCGTCCTATCCCCACCCCTGGGGGTCAAATGGCCATTTGAATGTCACAATTAAACTCACCGACATCCGTTACCCTGGATTTGACTCCAATCTCGATTGTATTCGCGGTTATTTTCTTGTGACGCCCGTCCACCCCCACCCCCCCCCCATCCTCTATCGGCGCTCCTTTCCCATTCTGTAAAGGGTGGAAATTCCACTCATGTCACATCGGTAGAAACACTATTAATCTCTTTGGCCCCTAAAAATATTTATCAGACTGAAAAAATTGCTGTTTTAACATGTTTTAATATTTCCACCCCTGTCCACCCCGGCAGTGTTTGTTTTCTGGTCGCAAAGAACACGTGTACTAAAATTTGCTCCACCGGTGTAGATTTGTATAAGGAACATACAAACAAATATATATATATATATATATATACAAACACTCTGCTTTATTTATAAGATAATTATTATAATTTCAAAGAATAAAAGTAGTAATAATATGATGGTATAGGTGTTGAGGTTATGGCGGCCACACAGAGAGAGGCAAAGTTTGGAGCTTCGACTCGCGCATCATATTCATTATTTACGTCTGAAAACTGAGATTGCGTATTGAATCGCCGATACTGCAGGGAGCCTTTCCGAACTGGAACGTAATTCGTAATTTATTTATACTTTCTCTCTTTTCCCCCCCCTTTTTTTTCCCCTCTCCTTGCGTTCTACTGCTTCACTTTAAATCATGCACGAGAGAAAAGGGGGGGGGGAGGGGTTTGGAAAATGAAGCTAGATAACAGAGACGAGCGTAAATCTTGGGCATCGGAAGCATCAGTTGAGTGTGGTATCAGTCGAAAGGGAGGGAGCCTTCCAGCACGCAGATAGTGGGAAAGGGGGGGGGGCGCATTTTTAGTAGCCGGGAGTGGGGGGGAGGGGTTATTTCGTAATCGAGAGAGAGAGAGAGAGAAAAAAACAACGTGCGTAATGTCTCTCCACTATCTGCGAAACGACGATAACGACTTATCACCTTAAACGTAATATACGGGCAAGTTTTTAATTAACATCGTAGCCAATGATTAATAAAATGCAGACCGACGATAAACATCGTTTATTACAAACTATATACCAGATTGGAGGGAAGGAAAAAAAATATACATTAATTCTGGATGAAATAAACCAGGAGAAAAAAAAAATTATGGAAAAACGACATTTCTTCTTTTCAAATCACCTCACTTTATCTCAAACATGCTGCAGAAGCTATAATGGGGGTGGAAAATATTGATTATATTAATAATGTATTAAAATACTAATGTCTACTTTTATTTATAACCCCTTCAAAAGGTCTTAGACGACGTAATTTACAGAGTCTCAACTATAAAATATAACATGTTAAAATATTATACCTTGATGACAATTATATAAATTTTACAGCTTGCTTTCGAGTTCTGCTTTCCTGAAATTAATGGGTCGTTTTTCCACGACTGGACCAGTGTGTGTGTACTCTCTCTCTTTTGACCCGATTGTTCATACGTTTCTTTTGTCCCAGTGATTTCAACCGCCCCTGATGGATAATAACCTCAGGTAAGAGAATGTGGACTCACGTGGTCGCCTCAACATTTCGGTGATCTTCACCCCACTCAGATTTTTCTTCTCTCTTTTATATCAGTTATTTCTGACCAATTCCATTTCCGCCCCTAAGCACCTGTATTTGTTTTCTTCTTCTCCATCTCTCATTATCACACTTCTTAGTCTTCGTATTTTATAACTAATTTTATACATTTAAGTCCTTATAATAAAAAAAGATGTATGTATGTATGTATGTGTTTACGTTAATCTCTATACATATTTAAACGCGTGGACAGATTGTAAAAAAAAATAATTGGTACACATATTCTTCAAACGACGAGAAACGGTACTGCGGTGGGGGGTGAGAAACCCTTATCTTAAATGTAGCTACCTTTAATTGGTCCTGCATATTTAAATTTTTAATATCTCTTAACACATTATTTCCTTTGATTGTCTGTGATCCTATTCCATTTATTTAAATTTATACTTTATTTCAGATCCTTAAAAAATGTCTCTAGTGTCTTCGCATACTCTATTGTACCGCGTCTTTCTCAGGCAACTACTTTCGACGATTAAGAACATTTTATTTGTTTTGTGAACCAAATCAGTATTAAACTTACCTTCTACTTCCTGAGTTAATATTTTCTTTTTTACTTTTTTATTTATTGAACTTGTTATCCGAATACAGAAAGAGAAATATGATCGCAATCCAAGAACAGCCTCTTAGAATCTAGACACCCAGACTCATTAGTGCCTGATTTTTCCCGTATGTGATCGGGGGAATTCCGGTTATGCAAAATGATCGCCAGTGTCCGAGCACTTAAACTCTTAAGCCTGGCTCTGGACTCGAGAAAACACTCAAGGGGTTGGCACATCACAAAAATTGTGGCATTCTAAATACAAATTCCTATTTTTTTTAAAAAAAATATTTTATGTTAAAACGCTGATAAAAAAATGAAACAGCCTTCCATAAAAAAACGATATTGTTAAAAGGTATTAATTGATTTTCGAAATTTTATTTTTATTTTCCAGCGTTTGAGATAATCACAAATCACTTTACAGTTACCTGAAAGTACAGGATGCGCGTATTTGATTGTACTCAGTGGCCTCCCAACACCAAGAGCAAGCTTATGAGGGCTAGATGCTCCACCAATCGTAAACTTACGGCAGGACAACAACCTATGGAAAAGATAAAGGGAATCAGTCATTATATAAAAGAAATAATTAATAACAATTAATACATACATTAAAACGAAGTGAAGACACGCCACATGTGAATAGTATTAAATCTGTCACAGATTATTTACTGATTATAGTTTTAAAAATAGGGCGTAAAATAATATCCGCATCCCCCCTTTCAAATACCTTCCGATGCTATTAAAGGGGAGTTGCCCAAAGTGGATTACCATCATGTAGCCTGTTGCCCTAAAAAAAAAATAATATTTCTTTACACTACCTGCGAGGGATGTTCTCTCGCAGGCGGAACCTTTTAGGAGAGATACGAAGGGGCTACCTTTGGGGATGCCTTTTCCTCTCCGTTTTTGAACTAAGGTTCCCACAAGCCGAGGCACCTCGGCCTGTTTTGAGAGGTGTATGTTCCGGGGTCACAGACCTTGGGCATACGGTAAGAGTTGTTCGCTATTTCCATTGGAATAGTCGGCCAGCTGCCTCCTAAACTGGTCGAGGTACGGAGAAGGGAATGCTGCGACCCCACTGCAAACTCCTCTCCCGCCATCGGAAGGGCGTAGGACAAGTACCCAATGCCCGACCTATCTGATGCAGGTTTTCCTAGGGTTTTTCCTGCATTTCTTTAGGTGAATGCCGGGTAGGATCCTTAAAATATAGCCCGGGGCCCCTAGTTAACCCTTGGCTACCTTCCTCTACCCTTCTGCATCCCCCCTTTCTAATCCCTTCCTATGCTATTAAAGGGGAGTTGCCCAATGTGGATTACCCTCATGTAGCCTGTTGCCCTAAAAAAAATATAATATTTTTTAATTGAGAGCGACGTTACGGCATTGATCTTCATTTTAAGACCACAAGAAACATTTAATTCTAATATTTTATTTTAATTTAAAACAATTTATCTTTGAGTAACCCACTTATTCTAGAGTATTCATTTTAAAGCAATTTGGTTAACCTGAACTTTTTTTTAATAACAGGACCTTCGGCACTTAAATAAGCTTATTATTGATTAATAATTTATTCTTATATATGAAAAAATAATTTTAAAAAAACCTTACGACATTTTAAAGCAATATATATATATATATATATATATATATATATATATATATATAAAGTGTGCATTTGTTCCTCTTTGATTTTGAGTTTGACGATTATTTTAGAACCGTAAAATAAAAATTTCTGCAATGAATGTTTTTTTTTAAAAAAAATTCTCTGTTTTAGTTACGGCAGAATAAACGAATTTCAGGTCATAAAATTAATTTATTGTTATTATATTGCCAATACTTTATAGTAATCAGTTCGCCTTTCATAGGAGAAACGTGTTAGAATTTTCCGCCATCGAAAGGGCGTGGGACAAGTATCCAAAGCCCGACGTACCTGATGCAGGTTTTCCTAGGGGTTTAAACTATAGCCCGGAGGTCTTAGTTAACCCTTCCGCATCAATACGGTCGGGGCACAACATAACTGCGTTAAAACCATTTTCACATCACCAAAATTTCTGTATTCAAGATTCAAACGAACAACAAGTGATGCAGTCAGAATTTCAGAAATATTGTGACAAGAGAGATACGAAGGGGCTACCTTTGAGGATGCCTTTTCCTCTCCGTTTTTGAACTAAGGTTCCCGCAAGCCGAGGCACCTCGGCCTGTTCTGAGAGGTGTATGTTCCGGGGTCACAGACCTTGGGCATACGGTAAGAGTTGTCCGCTATTCACATTGGAATAGTCGGCCAGCTGCCTCCTAAACTGGTCGAGGCACGGAGAAGGGAATGCTGCGACCCCACTGCAAACTCTTCTCTCGCTATCGGAAGGGCGTGGGACAAGTACCCAATGACCGACCTACCTGATGCAGTTTTTCCTACGGTTTGTCCTGCATTACTTTTAGACGAATGCCGGGTAAGATCCTTAATTCATAGTCCGGGGTCCCTAGTTAACCCTTGGCTACCTTCCGCATCCCCTCTTTAAAATCTCATCCTATGCAAAGGAAGTGACCACCACGTGTGCCTGTTTTTCTAAAATCAAAGTTTAGGGGTAGAAATAGAAAACTGGAATTTGGCAAGGAAAGGACAGTAGAAATTTATCGAGGAAGCAAACCTAAGTGAACAAAGCACAACAGCAAATAAGTTTTAAGAATATCAATTTATGTAAATAAGAACCAAGAGGTCGACACGATTATTATAAACCTCAATAATATTAATAGGAAAAAAATATGAGCAAACCTATGTTAACACCGTGTTTTCTCAGTCCTACAACAAAGTTTAGAGTGAAGGTTGTACCAAAGAGGAATATTTGATGACGTCACGTTTCGTTCATCCCGGCCAAAGCGATAAATACTGCTAAACTATTCCACAGGAAGGAAACAGCCTCAACGGTCAGTTGACGTAAAATACAACCTCCACGTCTCCTAAAACGGCAACAGTTTCTTAGAGAATAAGGAAGGAGAAAAAGAACCCCGAAAGAAAGGTAACATCTGTCTCGGAGTTCCGATGCGTCCCCGGAGACTTTCGTTGCTTCATCTTCGTTTTTTTTTCCCCCGGCCACGTTTTTCTTCGTTCCTCGGTCAGAAGGACGGCCGATTCGCTTTTCTGGCGGCCATCAGAACGGCGGAAGTGATTCTCGAGAAGTCCTTACCGATCCATCAAGTATCACTCAAACCCTTCGGACGCAGACGCTCCTCCGGGGAAGCTTTCTTCACGGTCTTGTAATTGACATAAAGCTGTTGGAATAATAATTACTACAGTTCTTCGAAATGGTGCCAATTAGATTCATAGTTTTACCGTCTCAGTCTCGTACCATTCCTCTGTCCTACTCCACAAGACATTTAATTACTGGATTTAATACTTTGATTGATATCATTGTGTTTAAAGTTAATATGTGACGTCTTCATTCACCCTTATCCGCAACATACTGACAGTATCTCACTCGTCCTTAGGTCACGTATCAAATCCGCACTATGAAATTCTGCTCTACACACAATTTTATCACTGCAGAATATTCGAAAAATAATTTAAACAGTGACCGATAACTCTATATATTTACCTCATGTCGTATTGTTTTCAAAAAATTAAAATCAAAAAATTAAAAAAATAAATACTCTCGTGTGACGATCTACTTGCTGCATTTTTCTCAATTATAATATTTTTTCCCAGTAAAATACCTGGTCCTATTAATTTTAAGCACCGTATTTATTACTAGAAAAAATATCACTACGGATTGTTCTGTGCTCTGACATTAATATATATATATATATATATATATATAAATTCAATAACAGAATTAATGTTTTCAATAAAGATCATCTCTAAAGCTTTGAAAGTGAATAAACAGTTTAAGATATAAAAAAATCTTAGCCCCATCGGGAGTCGATGAAGGTAGTTCAGTAGTCAGAGCCACCGTGTGTGTGTGTTTATTGTATTTATGGGTTCGACTCCCGGTCTTTTCTAGATTTTTATATTCTAACCTGATGGTTTCGAAATTCTTCTGATCCTAAATATTTCAAAAATAAATTTATTAATCAACTATTGATTATTATATCCATTTAATATAATTAACTATAAAAATACACGTTAAAAAGCATTGTGTTCGGAAATATATTAAAAATAAATTTTTATTCAATCCTTTTATTAAACTTAATTATAAATCTAAGCGTTACTTAAATAATTATTGTGATCCCAAATATTTTAAAAATAAACTTATTAATCGAGAATTGATTTTTATTTCCATTAAATCCAATTAATTATAAATCTACATGTTAAAAACCCTTGTGTTCGGAAATATATTAAAAATAAATTTTTATTCAAGTATTGATTTTAAATCCATTTAAATAAACTTAATTATAAATCTAAGCGTTACTTAAATAATTATTGTGATCCCAAATATTTTAAAAATAAACTTATTAATCAAGAATTGATTTTTATTTCCATTAAATCCAATTAATTATAAATCTACATGTTAAAAACCCTTGTGTTCGGAAATATATTAAAAATAAATTTTTATTCAAGTATTGATTTTAAATCCATTTAATAAACTTAATTATAAATCTAAGCGTTACTTAAATAATTATTGTGATCCCAAATATTTTAAAAATAAACTTATTAATCAAGAATTGATTTTTATTTCCAATAAATCCAATTAATTAATTAATTAATCTACATGTTAAACACCCTTTGTAATGTTTTGATTTTAAATCCATTTAATAAAATTAATTATAAATCTAAGTGTTACTTAAATAAATACTGTGATCCCAAATGTTTTAAAACTAAACTTATTAATCAAGAATAGATTTTTATTCCCATTAAATCCAATTAATTTTATTAAATGGATTTAAAAACAATACAATACAAAGGGTTTTTAACATGTAGATTAATTAATTGGATTAATAAAATTAATTATAAATCTAAGCGTTACTTAAATAATTATTGTGATCCCAAATATTTTTAAAATAAACTTATTAATCAAGAGTCGATTTTTATTTCCATTAAATCCAATTAATTAATTAATTCATGTAAATGTTAAAAGTCCTTGTGTTTGTAAATATATTTAAAATAAATTTATTATTCAAGTATTGATTTTAAATCCATTTAATATAATTAATTATAAATCTAAGAGTTACACGGAAATATTTTAATAATAAATTTACTATTCAAATATAATTTTTTATATACAGTTATTTATTTTTTCCCTCTAAAGATTCGTCAATTTTATAAATTTCGTTCTCCATAAAAAATTATATTAATGTTAACGTTGTGAAGTTCTTCTAAATTAGGACAAAATCGGCTTCAAGAGTCAGAAATAAATGCAGATTTTTTTTTTCGTTTTTCTAATTCTCTGTGACGTGATGATATGATTTTTTTTAAAAATAAAAATAAAAAAATACAACAGAATTTCTTCCCTTATGAACAGTTTTCCCCAATTTGTTTTTTTCAGCGATAAAATATATTGAAAAACTCCATTATTTGTTATAACATATTTTTTAATTACCACGTGATTAGGGAAAACGTAATTTTTAATTAGGTGTTTTAAGAGAGTGACTACTTTTGTCTTTCCTTGTCAACTTAATTAATTTTTAATCACAATGGAAGTAAGGAAAGTCTATCAAAAATTACATGTAATGAGGAAGGTTTTTGCAACCCGAAAAAATATCCCAATCAATTGTATATACAAATAAAAATGAGAATATTAATTGTAGGATTGACAACGTACGAGTGACATTATTCGGCTGTATTGGTTCGCGCGAAATTTTCTAATACTCGGAAAACGAGGAATTTTACATGGACTCAGTCACGCGTAAATTAACTACCCGTGGAAAGACTGAAAAATTAAAGCTCCAAATATGCAGCTGTCTGATTTTTTTCAGGGGTACAGCAACTGCAAAATTAGAAGCTGCAGAACGAGTTCAGAGATAATGTATAAAGTAGCTTTTATATTATGTTACTGTAAACTGAGAACTTTGATGAACATTTGTAAAGTGCGAGGTATATTTAGGTTTATAGAACGAGAAAAATTGGTTGACATAAACCAACGCGCGTAATTTGAAGGATAATATTAAACAGTACGAGGTTAAAAACAATAGGTTAATATTTAAAGGATTTCCAATAAAATATTATTTAATTTTTATGGCAGTTTCTGTGCAGTTTTTCTGGTTTGATTCTGAACAATATTTCTTATTTGGCGGTTCAGAAAAAAAATACTGAAAACATTGTTTATTTTAGAACACTCTTAAATCTAAAAAAAAAAATTTCCTCGGAGAAAAATTTAAAACGAACAAGAATTAATTGTGGTTGACCTTTCCAGAATTATTTAAGCCTGCAAATATAGATGTAGTTTCTTAATATTTGACAAAAAAAATTATATGCATACTTCATGTACTGTATATAAGCTAAAAATGACCACAAACGTAGTAATTATTTTATTTTTTATATATAACAAGTCGTTTTATAATTTACATTTACCTTAACAACGTACGTCTTCATGCATGGAGATAATTTTTTGAGAAAGGAAGTGGTGTTACTTGAGGAAAATTAAGGAATTAAAATCTCAATGTATTCCTGTTCTATAATATTTATAATCACAAGTTTCATGTTTTAAGGGAGGAAACCCCGATAAAATCTAAACACACTGTCACGCTGAATTTAGCTCGACTTTCTCAAGAAAACGGTCGGACCGATTTCAAAGGAGTAAGACATTAATAAACTCATCCACTAACAGATAACAAAATGGCGAACATTCTGAAACTTTATTTTTGTTAATTTTCCAGAAAGTATCGGTCCCGACAGATTTCGATTTCTTTATATGGAACCGCATGGTTGTTAGAAACCACACCCCCCCCCCGCCCCCGCCCCAAAACTATAGATAAAAAATGGCGGACGTTAAAATACACTTTTTTTTGGTAGCCTTTAACAGTCTGGCAGCGTCGTCATGATATCGGAAGGATTTATAGGAATTAAAATATTTTACAAACTTAGGCAAAATATTTTAAGTCTGTTATTTAGAAAATATTATTTTTGGCTGAAATTTGAGCCTATCTTAAATTGTGATATGTTAAGAACTCAATAAACAATTAGAAAAATTTACTTTTGTTTTTTACGGGAATATGTATGGGTGGGTAAATAAAATTCTTGTGAAGAATGTGGGACAAGACAATCGTTCAATAATCTTGTAGATTGAGCCAAGGATTAAAAAAATGTATTAAATAGAAACTATTGACTCTGGAAGTGATATTGTTATAGAGCAACATTTACAACATTAACATAATTCTGAGAATAGTGTAAAATGTTTTCACCCCTCCTTCTGAAGGAGGAATAACAAGTAGTTGTGATCTACGGCGTCTCAGTATTATTTTACTCCACATCAATAGATTTTTAATGTAGAAATTTGGGGATGAATTTATAAGGGAAGCTCAGGATCATCTCTTTCCAAATTCCCTGGAGTAATAAAAATTAATTTGAGCTTTACTAAGGCCGTGACACACAAATTATTCGCTCCCATTCTTTTTTGTCAGTGTCAGTGCGATGACGTCACTAGTATCGCCACCTTACCAGTGAAAAATTCAGATAAATACCTGAATATATGGTACATGAAAATTTAAACCAATGGAATTCTGACGCCACGTAAATTTTATAAATTGTATGAGAATATTATCACTGTTTGCTTCTTTGTTTAACGTTCCTGGACCCTCGAAATACGGGCCCGGAATCGGACGTATTTTGTTCGCTTTGATAACGCGCGAATAGGAGGAGACAGAGAAGGTTCGCATGCGATGGAAGTGGTACCTGAAACATTGCATATCGACAGGGGAGGCTTCGTGAATGGATGACATGTCACTACGGGAGGCGAAATATGAGGGAGTATTGTGAGTGACGACTGCGGCGCAGCTGGGACCACGCGAGGTCCTCAGATGGACCGCTACAGGGAGGGAAACCTACTTGGTTAGGCTCGGCCAGACGGAGTTATGGATTTATTTAGCCAAGTGATTAATAAAAGGAAACTAACCTCATTAGATTTCGTAACGAAGAGTGAAGCACTATTTGGTCGTGTGGTCATATAAAAATGTCGGGCAGAGGGACAACAAGAACATTCATTAAGGATTTAATTTTACCTTATTAACAACGTGGATTCACAAAAAAGTAACTGTTAGCACACAATACACAATTACCGACAATTTATAACAAACAAAGAAAACAGCAAATTGTTTACTTTGAGTTATAAAGCACCTTTAGTTTGCTAAATGTAACACCGTGAGAAATTCTTTAATCAACCCCTTCTCACATCGTCACAGCCCGAAACAACCAATGTCAGGTAGTGTCTATGTGCTTGTAATAATCCCTATATACAGGTACTGTGTTATTAATTAATATTTGGTAAACATCTATGTTTATTGTTTACGGAACAATTAAGGTATATGTGGATCGAACTGGCCTGACACTGACTCATTAGCGATATCGTTTACGTGCCCAACGAGGGAGATTCTTTGCTCAACACTATTATTGACAGTTTTTGGGGGAATTTTGCACTCTCCATTTTCCCTCGCCTCAACCAACACCATGTCGATTGAGACACTATTAAACGACAAAAATCTGGATCGTTATCGCATTACTTTAGCAAAATCCTTCTACCACATGACCAATGTGATGAATGATGCTTAAATTACACCAAGAGTGACATTATTCGTCTCGTCTCGTTTGGGTTGCATCGTTATGTAAATATAAATGTAACTATAGTAAGAGTCAGGAACGAAGGTGAACGTCGAAGATTGAGGGAGGGGGGAGGAGATTCCGGCGTTGCCACGACACGCTCCCGGAATAAACACACACGTACACACCGATTTAATGTCAAGCTCTAGGCTCTTTCTGAAGAGGTACGGGTATTGGTACCTGCGAGGAAGGACACTAAACTGTCCTGTACAACACGTCTGAAATTCTCAAACATAAAGTCGAAATTAAAATTCATGATGAGTTTGTATTATTTTCGGTAATAAAGGTGCGCGTGTTACTTACTTAACGGATCTCTGTTGACTGTCAATATATATATTAACAAATACAACGATCAGTAAATGCTAATCAGTAATGTAGAAGCGACGTCATTAAAATTATACAGACTTTCGTCAGGTTGAACTCTGCTTTTTACGAGAAATAGTTCAATAAATCGTCGGTTTTATCGAATTACGTCTCCAATTTTATTACGTTTTAGTCGATTTTTTTTATGTTCGAGTTCTGTCTGGACAAAAAAAAATATCCTTTTCGTTAAAAAGTACGTCATCAGCTTTCGAAAACATTTGATAAGTCTCTATGGTTACTATTTTTAATTATCAAGACAAACCCCTTTGTGTATGTACTGGTCTTTTTTTTCGTATATGACGTTTTACAGCGTAGCGTAAATAGACGATCGATTTCAACTGTCCACCAACTGATACTGAGTCGATTAATCGACTTGTAACATGCCCCTGCGGAAGTATATAGTCCATTGCTCCTCGTCGAAAATAAATATGAAATCGTCTGCTGTTGAAATATGAATGTTCATGTTTTTAATAAGAGTGAGGAAATATGTAACCCCTCTCCCGCAATCGGAAGGGCGTGGGACCAGTACTCAATGCCCGACCTACTTGAAGAAGTTTTTCTAGGGTTTTCCCTGCATTACTTTTAGGCGAATTGCCGGGTAGGATCATTAAACCATAGCCCAGGGACCCTAGTTAACCCTTGGCTACCTTTTTCTACCCTTCCGACTCCCTCCTTTCAAATCCCTTTCTATGCTATTAAAGGGGAGTTTCCACCACGTGGATTACCCTCATGTAGCCTGATGCCCTAAAAAAATAATGCTGGCAATATGGAAAAAAAACTTTCTGCGTTCTCATTTTAAATAACCCATAACGTTGTCTTATTTTTACTTAAATATTTGACAAAATACTTAATGAAACATAATATTATAAATATTATAAATTAAGATATGTCTTTTAAAATGTTTGAGCTATAAAATAAAGTGTACAGCACATAATTTATACGGTTCTATAATTGCATGGCAGTGCTAACTACACGGAAAAACATCTCAGTTGGTGACCGAACGTGTGTGAAATACACCTGCAGACTACCAGCATGCAGAAGCGTTAGGCAGACCCGCACGTCAGCGCAGTGTCGCAGGCATGCAGCTACGGACGGCGTCGTCGCTGTTCAGGCAAGCATGCTACCACAGCCGAGTCGCTGCCGGCCATCGCACTCAAAGTGACGGACTGTCGTCGCACTCATGCGGGTGTATGGAGCTTGGCGGCCATACCTGAATCAGGTCCGGGGTCTGCGGTGACTGGGGCGATCCTGGCGGGAGAGTCCCTCTTCTCGGAGCCGTTGGACGACGCTGCCGGACGCTCAGCTTCCACTGGACGCGTCATGTTGCGCGGCGCCGCGGCCTTCTCTGCGGAACACAAACTACCAATGCAACTAACCCAAATATCTTCCTCTACATATAAAGCAGGTACCTTAACTTATTACTCGAAGCGCACTCAACTAATTAGAGACCGTGTAGTCGTCAAACAGAACGTCAAACTCCGGATTAAGATTCTACATGCAAGCATTTTCATAGTATATTAAAATTTAATACTTTCCAACAGCATAATAAGAAAGATAGACAAAAGCAGACAAAATAAGTGATAATATAAATACCACAGAACGTTTCTGGGATCCTTGTTTCCTTTCGTCAGGTGCTAAGAAGAGCCTAGACAAAACTTAAAAGTAAGTTAAATAAATAAACATACAGTCCAAATACTTGAAAACTATTTAATAGTTAATAAAATTAGAAGAATAGAAAACTACGTTTTGTCCCTAATTTTGGGACTCGATTATCAAGGGGTTTAT
This sequence comes from Zhengitettix transpicula, assembly GCA_037074705.1. Lineage (NCBI taxonomy): Eukaryota > Metazoa > Arthropoda > Insecta > Orthoptera > Tetrigidae > Zhengitettix > Zhengitettix transpicula. Next base: position 14,376,854 of record CM073594.1, on the reverse strand, counting down.
CTTATTTTAAAAAGGCATTAGAGTTTTTTCAACTGACTAGTGCAGTTGTGTCGCTCTAGGCTCTTCTTTTCACCTGAAGAAAGGGGACAAGGATCCCAGAAAATTTGTGTGGAATTTATATTATCACTTATTTTTTTAGTTTTTGGCTATGTTTCTTATTATTAATTTTCAATCAGACGTAAATTTTTCAAAAACCGTTTCAGAGATTGAAATCCGGAATTTTTTTTCGCAACAAATCATCTCTTCAGAGCATTGGGGGGAGGGGGCAATGTATATAAAAAACTGAACAGCTAGAGTATGGAGGAAACAAAGGAAACATCGCAGATTATGAGTACACCTCCACAAGACAAGGCCACGGACCTTGCACGGAAAGATCAGGTTTGAAAGGAAACCGAATGGACTTTCCTGGGCTGAACTAAATTTAGTCGTTAATGAATGGGGTAAACTGTCAATAAACTTTTCGCGGTTGACCTCCAGGTTCCGATGTTTCGACGTTGACGTTTCTGCTGTCATTCTCTACCGCTGTCTTCAGGCAATCATAAATTAATAAATTGAGTACACGGGTCAGTGTTGTACCATTTCGTATGTCTGACTCATCCTTTCTACTCATGAAGACGAACAATGAGGTTTGGTTCCTTGGAAACGATAATTTCAATCTTTAGTTCCGACAGATTATAATTTTGCTCAGTACAAAAAGTAAAACAAATGACAAAATTAGTAACACATGCTTTCATAATATTGTCAACAAAGATCAAACTAGAAAAAAATAAAATTTTATCATCATTTCAGCTTCAAAGATATAAAAGAAAGCTACAGAAAGAGAATATAGTGACGTTATAAAGGAAAAATTTGCGTCTCATTCAAAATTAAAAATAAGAAAGAAATAAAAAACTGACTAAAGAAGTGATAATATAAATACCACACAATAGTTTCTGGGATCCTTGTCTCTTTCTTTATGGCGTTAAAGACGAGCCTAGAGCGACACAAATGCATTGGTCAGTTGAAAAAAAAAACACAAAAATTGTAATTCCTGTTACATAGGGCAAACAAAACGTTCCCTTAACACTCGCATCAAGGAACGTGTGTCTAATATCAAAGACAATCTCCTAAACTCCAAATATATCATCAATTCGAAACGTACATTTGATTGTCAACATGCTAAGATTTTAGTCTTTGACCCCAGGCAGGTACGATTCCAGAGATGCTTCACATTAAATCAAACATCACAGCTATTATTGTACAAACAGACAACTATGAGACTCAACAATTGCTACGATCCCTTATTGTTACGCTAAACCTAAAGTATCACATAGTCGTTGTCCCCTTTTAGTTATGCAACCCCTTCGTCTCTTATGCTGTCGTCGTTGCGTTTTCGGCGCTATTGAGTTTTGTCAACTGACCAGTGCAGTTGTGGGCGCTCTAGGCTCTTCTTAGCACCGGATGGAAACCTTCTGCTTTCCACATTGTTGTTGCGTCGCTATTGAGTTTTGTCAACTGACGAGTGCAGTTGTGTCGCTCTATGTACCTCTCGGCACCTGAAGCAAGGTACAAGGCTCCCCGAAACGTTTTGTGTGGTATTTATGTTATCACTTCTTCTTTATTATTAATATAAACAATATTTGAATATTAAGAGTAATATTTTTTCAGTAATTCATACATATTTAGTTTTGTTTGAAAATACGTTGCTTTCTTCAGAAACCGTTAAATGTGTTTTGGTGGAATAAATGCTTAGTTATGGAATGTAACGAAGATTATTTTTCTTCATTAGCTTGACATAGCCATGGGTCTTGTTTATTTGGTGTCGCTCGCATATTTTTGAATATTTAAAATCTACTCAGGTGGTGGTTACTCGACCTCGATGCCATTCGCATTGCAGTAATTTTAAATTCATTAGGGTGGTTGGTTGTTGCCGACTCCAAATGCAAAGGCTGGATTGCGTTATTTATTGCCTTTAGGAATTCTGCAGGCGAATTAGAATGCGGAAGTTAATCTACATGAACGCCGCTGGAGGAGGAGTAATTAGAGCTCCCGCAGATTAGCTGACGAAAAATTAAAGTGCATGTAAATAAAACAAGGTCGGCCAAACATGAGTTCACTGTTTAGCACGCCCACAACATTGTTGCTGCTCGTGGGTGTTGTTGTTGGTAGCGGTAGATTTTTTGCGTGTGTGTGTGTTTGACGTTGGTTGCTGTACAGCTACGAGGCTATTACGGAGGGCTAGAGGGGGCGAGTTTACCCCTTGTGAACTTGTTTTCTGACCAAAGGGGTAGAGCTGGACGGAGATAGATTATACACAATAACAACATAGAAAGTTCTAGAAGCCGGGAAAAAATTACCTTTATATTTAAATATTTTCTCTATCCCCTAGAACTACCTATTCTGTTATCTATCTCCGTCCAGCTCTAGATTTTTCCACACAGGAAAATAATTTCTCAGAATTGCATAATTTAATACTGTGTTATAAAAACTGAAGTTCTAGGGGATTAAAGTAATTACCATTATATTAAAATAAAATTCTCTATCCCCTAGAACTTCCTATTCTGTTATCTATCTTTGTCCAGATCATGGGAAAATAATCTCTCAGAAATTCATCATTTAATAACTGTGTTATAAATAACGGAAGTTCTACGGGATGAAAACTAATTACTGTTATATTTAAAAAAATTCTCTATTCCCTAGAACTTCCTATTCTGTTTATCTATCTCCGTCCAGCTCTTGGTTTTTCCAACACGGGAAAATAATCTCTCAGAATTGCATCATTTAATAACTAAAGTTCTAGGGGATGAAAAAAATTACCATTTTTTTTAGTGTTAAAAACATAATTGTCAATCTATTCATTTTTGAAAAAAATAATTTAATAGCCTCATAAAAACGAAATATCATAAAATATGTGTTACAAATTGCATTTTTTGAAATTATATTAGCAGAACACTAAATTAAATTGAGTATTGAACTTTAATTAATTTCTCTGAAATAAATGAAGCAGAAATAAAATAATTTCATTATATTTATTGATTTATTAAGTAGGAAACTATTAAATTACTGTATATTTGTTGAATTAAGTCTCAAAAAAATATTTTAAAATATGAAATAATATTTTGCAAGTTGGTAACTACCAATATAGGGAATATAAAGTAATATTACATTAATTTCGTCTTTAAATAAATTATATCTGATCCAATCCAATCTAGAAAGTGGAGGTGAAGACAAAATTAATACAATTAAAAATGATTACCTTCGTAAAGAGAACTAGAAAAAAAATCAATATTTTTCAAGTGCAACATTTAAGTTCACATAAAATTCATTTTATAAAATTGTGTGATTGGAAACGTTTGAATTTAGGTTTCTGAAAAATTTTCCGAAATAAAGAAACTCTTATTTCAACGGCTTCAAATACGTACAGAGTGTTAAGGGGATTAATCGGCTACTTTCCTAAATATCAAATGGAAACTGGGATTAAGATGTGGCACCTTGAAGGTAAGGAGTTGATAAATAGAAGTAGGTTGATATACTTTCGGAAATATAAAGTCAAAGAAAAGTCGCAGACCTTGGGTATAAGGTAATAATTGTCCGCTGTTCTTATTGGAATAGTCGGCCAGCTGCCTCCTAAACCGGTCAAGGCATGGCGAGGGGAAAGCTGCGACCCCACAGCGAACCCCCTCTCCCGCCATCCAGGGAAGCGCGTGGGACAAGTACCCAAGAGACCGACTAACCTGATGCAGGTTTTTCTAGGGTTTTCCCTGCATCACTTTAAGGCAGTATCCTTAAACCAAAGCCCGGGGATTCTAATTAACCCTAATTCTGGAAGCTGCCTGCGAGGGCTATTCTCTCGCAGGCAGAACCTTGTAGGAGAGACAAGAAGGGGCTATCTTTGGGGGATGCCTTTTCCACTCTCCGTTTTTGAAGTAAGGTTCCCACAAGCCGAAGCGCCTCTGCCTGTTTTGAGAGGTGTATGTTCCGGGGTCACAGACCTTGGGCATACGGTAAGAGTTTCTGTTCCCATTGGAACAGTCGGCCAGCTGCCTACTAAACTGGTCGAGGTACGGAGAAGGGAATGCTGCGTTCCCACAGAAAACTCTTCTTTCGCTATCGGAAGGGCGTGGGACAAGTACCCAAATGCCCGACCTACCTTATGCAGGTTTTTCTAGGGTTTTCCCTGCATTACTTTTAGGAGAATGCAGGGTAGGATCCTTGAAATATAGCCCGGGTACCCTAGTTAACCCTTGGCTACCTTCCTCTACCCTTCCCCATCCCCCCTTTCAAATCCCTTCCTATGCTATTAAAGGAGAGTTCCTACCATGTGGATTACCCTCATGTAGCCTGTTACCCCCCCCCCCCAATTTAGTTAATCCTTGGCTGCCTTGCTCTACCCTTCCGCTCCCCCCCTTTCACTACCTTTCCTATACTATAAGAGGGGAGTTGCCACCATGTGGATTACCCTCATGTAGCCTGGATACATCTAAAAAAAAGTCAAAGAAAACATATTCAAACTTTAATCTGTATTTGCCTTGAATATCCGCAGGCTTTTCCAGTCTGAGAAGTACTGCCGATGGAGAGAGAATCTGACGATGGTGGAGATAAACTCATTTAACGAACCTCAAGTTTCAGCGCGTTTCTGATTCTGAGAAAATTATGTTATCAGTCCACATGAAAGAAGAAAAAAAAATACATCACAGCAGATTAATGTATGAAGAATTTTTAAAATGATTAAGGAACAGCTACTGTGTTTAATGTAGTTGAGACGGGCAACCAAACAAGAATTAATGGTATAAAAAAACATACAGTTCTACAGTTTTATACTGAATTATACTAAAATAATGAATGCGGGACGGGATGAGGCTGTGTAACCGACACTCTGCTTATGATCTTCCCCACATCAGTTCATTCAGAAGGTATTAGCCCTCGAGGATTGTAATACAGCGCAGAGAAGAAGAAGGCCCAAACTTCTTAGTCACGCTTTTACATTCTAGGGGTTTTCCCTGTATCACGTTTAGGTGAATTGCCGGGTAGGATACTTAAACCATAGCCCGTGGGCCCCCTAGTTTAAACCTCGGCTATCTTCCTCTACCCTTACTTTCTTTATTATATCGTAATAAGAATGTTTTTAGCAATATTAAACAGTTTCTTGCTTCCTATGCTATTAAAGGGTAGTTGTCACCACCCTCATGTAGCAGGTTAACCCCCAAAAAATAATACAGGCGGTCAGCTGCATCTTAGCAATAGAATGATAAAAATCTAAATTAAAGATGTTGACTGACTGTCGGTGTTGACATGGACAACGTAACTAACTATTCCTCAACGCTGTGTAAATACTGCGTATATAAATATTTGTCAACTGTCTGTAATTAGTTTATTTTACAGTGTAAATAAATAGTTCGACTAGTAACGATGCCCATGCTTGATTTTGAGTAACCTCAAGGCTCGTTACAGTACGTACATATTTTATTTACAGTGACAACTTGCACTTGCTGTACAACGGTACAGCAATATGGCCGGTTGGAAGGAGAGTCAAGGAATCAGTTTCAGAAATGAAAAATAGAAGCGAGGTTAGTGTTAAATGAGAACAAACAAATTATTTCTTGACTGGTCCGCCATGTTTTCTTTGTCAAGTATTCTTAATTTTTTTTAAAAGATGAAAAATTAACGTCTAATTGAAAATTAATAATAAGAAACACAAAAGAAGTGATAATATAAATAGCACACAACAACAGTTCCTGGGATCCTTGTCCCCTTTCATCAGGTTGCTAAGAAAAGGCTAGAGCGACACAACTGCACTTGTCACAGTTGACAAAACTCATCCCTGTTACACAGGGCGAACAAAACGTTCCCTTAACACCCGTACCAAGAAACGTATGTCTAATATCAAAGACAATCTGTTATTCTCCAAACACTTCATCAGTTCTAAACACACATTAGATTGGCAAAAATGCTAAGAGTTTAGACATTGACACCAGGTACAATTCCAGAGATGCTTCACATTAAATCAAACATCACTGATATTAATTTGCAAACAGACACTATGAAACTCAATAATTGCTGCGACCCCTTATTGTTACGTTAACCCTTAATTCATTCGCTTTTGAGTTTTGTCAACTGACCAGTGCAGTTGTGTCGCTCTAGGCTCTTCTCAGCAACCTGAAGAAAGGGGACGAGGATCCCAGAAACGTTGTGTGGTATTTATATTATCACTTACTTTGTCTGTTTTAGGCTAACGTTCTTATCTTTATTGTTTTTCCCAACTCATGAATATTTCAGAGATGAAATTCATGGTTTTTAATATGATATGAATATTTAAGTCATCTTCATAGAAATTGCAGAAAGTTCTTGTGTTGTTTATGATTGTATTATATTAAGGGGCCTAGGAAGGAGGTTATTAATATTTATTATTAAAGAAAAATTGCAATACTGGAAGACAATAACGACTCAAAATTATCTTTTTTTTAGGTCAACAGGCTACATGAGGGTAATCCACTTTAAGTAACTCCCCTTTAATAGCATAGGAAGGGATGCGGAAGGTATCCAAGGGTTAACTAAGGCCCCCGGGCTATATTTTATACCTGGCATTCACCTAAAGAAATGCAGGGAAAACTAGAAAAACCTTCATCAGGTAGGTCGGGCATTGGGTACTTGTCCCACGCCCTTCCGATAGCGGGAGAGGAGTTTGCTGTGGGGACGCAGCTTTCCATTCTCCGTGCCTCGACCAGCTTAGGAGGCAGCTGTCCGACTATTCCATTGGGAATAGCGGACAACTTTTACCGTATGCCCCAAGGTCTGCGACCCCGGAACATACACCTTTCAAAACAGGCCGAGGTGCCTCGGCTTGTGGGAACCTTAGTTCAAAAACGGAGAGGAAAAGACATACCCAAAGGTAGCCCCTTCGTATCTCTCCTACAAGGTTCTGCCTGCGAGAGAATAGCCCTCGCAGACTTCTGTCCTTAAAAATCCTTTTATGTTGTATCGAGTTTCATGTTAGCATCGTTGACATTGAAGGAGTTTTCTATATAAAAATCCAGAGAAGTCACGGAAGACTTTACCTAAATAACTGTAGGATCCAGATTCAAACATGGTCAAAAATGAATGTTATAATGGATATTTTAATTGGTCGATTCAACGACGACACGCTCTACGGTAAAAACGTCATTACAATTCTCTCTTCATCACGGGTTGTATGGAGTTTTATTTTCACTAGTCCCTAAACCGTAATGAGATTTGTGTACTGCGGGTTGCTTCAGATGGCCGCATTGTGCACGCACACAATCACAGCAACTATAACAATTTTTTGTATCTCAATCAGTGGAGCCATTACACGAATATACGTATTTAGATCACCAGACCACATTTTTAGTCCCCCTGAATAAAAGAACGGGAGAAGTAAATAAATGGCATAAATCACAATGTGGTGCAGAGTAAACAGTTTACACGAGGAGTATGAAAGGTGGAGTCTACTGGGAATCTGAAAGCACCGAGTAACTAACGTCCCATATATATATATTTTTTGCTGTTGCATGCACTGTGGCGCATTCCAGCCATGTGCTGTGCTGTGCTGAGTGTTTCTTGGAAACAATCTTTCATCATGCACATGCGTCAGGCAGGCAAGGGGTGGTAAATATCTGACCAGCATCTTAAAGGTATCCGTAACCCTACGGGCGGACTGCTAATAAATTAGTAGCTACAAGAAAACGCACTTACGGTAATAAGCTCCGGGAATAAAATTGCTTCATATAATACTCTATATTACAACGGATAACTGCAGTTACTCTCCATTATCTACTTTGCCCCGATAAAATATGGTTAAATATAAAATAATTATCTAAGCAAATTAAAGGTTGAGATACGTTGATACGAATTTTTCTACGCTGAAAGAAAAAATTATTTCCAATATTCTTTCACTGACAACAAGGACAAAATAGCACAAATAAACACCAATCTTATATTAATTGTGATTTAAAACTTCCTACACAACAGTTTGAAAATCATTGTAACATGTCTAAATATATATAAAAATATAAAATAAACACATGAGTCACATACAAAATAAACTATGTGTCGATTACAATTTTTATCGTAATTTATATGGTATGTATTTGTGGAAATACAAAATTTAAATTTACCTAGAATTTACTTAAACTCTTCACCCGTTATCGGAAGGGCGTGGGACAAGTACCCAATGCCCGACCTACCTGATGCAGGTTTTTCTAGGGTTTTCCCTGCATTATTTTTAGGCTACTGCCGGGTAGGATCCTTAAAATATAGCCCGGTGGCCCTAGTTAACCCTTGGCTACCTTCCTTTACCTTTCCGCATTCCCCCTTTCAAATCCCTTCCTATGCTATTAAAGGGGAGTTGCCACCATGTGCATTACCCTCATGTAGCCTATTACCCTAAAACAAAACTTAAATTACAATGAAGCCTGTGAGAGCATTCTCTCGCAGGTGAACCTTCCCAGAGAGCCCTGGAGGAGGTTTACTTAGGGGATGCCTTCACAACTCTCTTGTTTTTCAGAACTAAGGTTCCCACATGCCGAGGTACATTTTGAGTGGTGTATGTTCCGGGGTCGCAGACCTTGGGCATACAGTAAGAGTTGTCCGCTATTCCCATTGGAATAGTCGGCCAGCTGCCTCCTAAACTGGTCAAGGCACGGAGAAGGGAATGTTGCGACCCCACAGCAAACTCTTCCCCCGCCATCCAGGGAAGGGCGTGGGACAAGTACCAAATGCCCGACCTACCTGATGCAGGTTTTTCTAAGGTTTTCCCTGCATCACTTTTAGGTGAATTACCGGGTAGGATCCTTAAAGCACAGCCCGTGGGCCCCTAGTTAAGCCTTGGCTACCTTCCTCTACCCTTCCACATCCCCCCCCTTTCAAATCTCTTCCTATGCTATTAAAGGGGAGTTGCCACTATGTGGATTACTCTTATGTAGCCTGTTACCAAAAAAAAAATATCAATGTCCAGCCCCGATGTTTATACTTTGACCTGATTAATTGTTAATATAATTAAACCGGAAGAAAAACTATCATCAGAAATTTAACATGTAATCTGCAGCCCGGTGGCCCCTAGTTAACCCTTGGCTACCTTGCTATACCTTTCTCCATCCCCCTTTTCCTTTGTTATAAGAGGGGAGTTGCCACTATGCGGATTACCCTATACATAGCCTGTCTACACCCCAAAAAAAATAATAGTGCTGCATTAAAATGTTAATAAAAATAAACACATGGAAACATTAATGACAGTATAAATAATTGTAGGTTCAATGAATAAGAAAGATAGTCAGGACAGACAAAGAAAAAAGGTTATATAAATACCACACAACGTTTCATGGTGCTAAGAAGAGCCTAGAGCGACACAACTGCACTGTTGAAACGATATTTCTTTGTTTTGTCAACTGACTCCTGCTGCAGGCTCTTCTTAGCACCTGAAGAAAGGGGACAAGGGTCCCAGAAACGTTGTTGTGTGGTATTTATATCATCACCCCTTTTTTTTATCTGTATTGACTATACTTCTTATTCATTATTTTCAATCAGACCTAAAATGTTTTCCTTTTTTAATTGTAGGTTTATTAAGTAAAGCTGAAAAAAAAGTATCCTTGATCATCTCAGTCCTTCTAGTAACAACATCAAAAATATGGATACAGTTTTTAAACACTAAAATATTATTCAGTAGTGAATTTATGCTGTCTTGAATGATCGTATGTATAAATAATAAAGTAAAGTTTGTTTAAACGGTGTTTATTTTATGTTTCTGGAAGAAGTAAAGTGTTTGGTAAAATATGGACTTTATACACACATTAATTTATTTGTATGTTTTTTTTTTCATTTTATGAAATGCAGTTTAAAGTTTATTGTATAATTAGGATTTAGCACACATGCATTTTTATATATCATATGAAATCTTAAACAATTTGATTTTTTTCTTTCATACCATGCGTCTCGAAAGAATTTTTTTAAAAATAAAATTATGGCCATATTCACAACATATGCCAATTAAGTTATCACTTTTACTTTAAATTAAAATACAAACCTTTTTTTTGTTTTATGCATGGTTCAATGCAAATGCAGACAAGGCATTCCAATAAATAACGGTCGTATTTGCCAAATACGAAGCCGGATTTTTTTTGTTAATTAATTATTTATTACCATGCTGACTTAAACCAAAAATCAAAAAAAAATCATGCGAATATTAAACACACTTTGTGACTTATCCGTAAACATCTCTCATGGTGCTTCGAAAGCATCTCACATGCTGTGATTCAAGGCAATAAAGAACAGTCAGGAACATGCTGGAGTATCGTGTTATGTGTGCGAGAGTGAGTTTCATGCACGTGAAAGGATTACACAGAAAAAAGAGTGGTAAATGAACGTATATAAAATTTCATGCTCCCTCCAGTTTCAATCAAGGAGGGAAAAAAACGCTGAATATTGAAAAAAAAAAATTTTACGTCAACTATTTATAATTAGAAATAAAGGGAAAAATAATTTTACTTGTGTCTCTTCCCCCCCCCCCCCCCGAAAACGGTTCTCGTTCTAATTTTTGGTATTAATACTACAATTTAATTAACAGTGTAAGAAACGGAGAATACGTAGAATTTTTTTTTCGTATTATAACCATGGAATTCACAAATTTTTACACATATGTCATTTAAATGATACATGAAAATGAAATGTTAATATTTAATATTGAAAACGTGGTGATTTTCTTGACATGAATGTGTTTCCACAGTTTAAAAAACGGCCAAGGTGCTAAGATCCATACAACATTATGTTGGCTACGCATTTTATCCACCTCATTTTTCTTACTTTAAATATAATAAATACCCCCAGTTTATTTGATAAAATGTAAAAAATATTAATATACACATGAAGAGATACACAGATAATTTTTTTTTAATATTTGAAGCATAAAAACAGGGCCGAAGTAAAATCGATATTATAACCGTATAGAACTAATCACATTTCCTCTGTTGTTTCCTGTTATTAGATATTGCAAATTTAAATTGCAATCTTTTTTTAGTTTTTCAAAATTTACGTTTCTTCTCAATTTTAACTCCTTAATATCATGGCAGTGCGATAAATATCGAGTTTAACCCGAATAATATTTCAAACGTAATTTTTTCCTCGGTAGGTTATTTACTCTGTTTTATTCTCCACTAGCTGAGGGGTGCCCGGCATTGCTCGTGTACTTATTTATATAAACTCGAAAAAGTATTTAATTGAATACTTAAATATATTCCTAGAGTATTTCAGGATATAATCGTCACTCAGTCTTCATACATTACGAAATATTACATTGATGAAATTGGTAGCTAGACTCACAACTAATATAGCGCGAAAATTAACTTACATTTTCCCCCAAGGATGGTAAAGTAATTCGTATTCTTCTTTATTACCATTCGATGGAGTATTGCTGTATAAAATTATACTTTTTATTTAAAGAACATATTTCTGCTTTATTTCATTCCTAATAAAGGAAATATTTCCTTTGTTCGTTGCGTAGTAACGTCTTTCTCTCGCGTGACGTCATTGTCCCTTGGCGCGCAGTAATTTAATATTTAATGATCACGGTTTTTAATTATAATTCTTTCCACATGTATGCTAGGCGTTTCTCACCCTCACAGTACCGGTTCTCGTGTTTTGAAGAATTTGTGTACCAATTTTTGTTGCATTCTGTCCACGCGATAAAATTTGTATAAAGAACAACGTAAATACATACATACATACAAATATACATCCTTTTTTATTATATAGATTTAAAACTTTACTCTGAGATTTTTTCACCACATTTTTTAATTTATCATAAATTTAATAAGTAAGAAGAGAGATACAGTAAAAAATATGAGACCTAACTGCAACTTTTTATTATATATATATATATATATATATATATATATATATATATATTGTAATGGCAATTAATTAGGACATTAATTGTTTGAACATAAAAATCTAAATTGTTTGATAAACCCATTATAGCGGCAGGAGCTTCAAGAAACAACAATAGAAAAGCCCAGCCAGCTTTGTTCCTTTCTCGGAAGGTCCGAGTATTGCGCGCTAAAATGCGAGACGAGAATTCTGTTCGCAAGGAAAAATATATTGAGGGAGGAGCAGTTTCGCGGAAAGACATCGTCAAGGTATAACTGTTAGTTGGGGACGAGAATTCAATAGAGTCGGCGATCTGAATTTAACAGAGTTGGTTCGAGCCTGGACATTTCTGAGGACAAAGTAAAGACATTCACGAGAGCATAACGTCGAAACTTGCTAAGAAAAAGCAGTTTTGTGTCCATAGCCGGCCAGGAATAGTAAAAATTTCAGTTTGACTCCAGTGCAGTAAAGACTGGCAAATCTACAGACCAAGGAAGTCGCCTAAGGCAAGCAGGTAGCTGACAACAAAAGGGGAGGATCATCCGAGTTCCTGACATCCTATAAAATTTTGGCTTAGAATCAGTGGAAAATCTGTGAGTCTTAGAATCAGTGTAAAATCCCTCCACAGTGTATTTCGAAAACGAAAGGGATGCTGGAACCAACTGGACAGATGTGAGTAACAAAATACTAAATGATTAATCATGTAAACGTAATTGAAAGATAGAAGTCAGTTTTCGTTCTCCGTTTAAATTGTTAATTCGTTCTAATCTCTTTACTTCTTAATTTAGTTCTCAATTTAAATTTCGTTCTAGTTTGATTGTCAAGTCAATTTCTTTTCTTTTAATTCTGATTCGTTTGTTAATAAGATTATAAATATAAATAATGTGTCTAATTGATTATTACAGTATATATATTTATTTGGAAGTACAAATTTTAAATTTACCTAGATTTTAATTCATTTTTATAATCATAGAACTTAAGTTTTGTTCTGTTTTCCAATGCAGCACTTCCGTAGATAAGATTCAAAAATTTTCTCTCTGACATTCTTCTCCCTTCAAATTAGAAGTTCTCAGAACTTGTTGTTTGGACACCTTAATTGAAATTAAGTGACTAAATAGTGGGGATTAAAATTTCAAAGAACCACTGCGTTTAATTTAAGGCAGTGTAAAGTTTTAAATGGTAATTAAAAGAGAGTAAATAACCGACTGAGGAAAAAAAAAACTTACGTTTGTAATATTATTCGGGGGTTAAATTCACTATATATCGCACTGTCAGGATTAACATAAACGGAAATTGCTAATTAAATTACAATCTATATAATAAAATAGCGTGTATATTTGTATGTATGTATGTTTGTATTTACGTTGTTCTTTATACAAATTTTATCGCGTGGACAGAATGCAACAAAAATTGGTATACGTATTCTGCCAAAATTTAGAACCGGTACTGTGGGGGTGAGAAACCCCTAGAATAAACGTGGAAATAATTATAATTGAAATAAGTTACGAATTAGTGTTAAATTACTGCGCGAGACGATGACGTCATAAGTTTTCAAGACATTGACGCATCCTATATATAGTTCTGTATTTCGTAATGAAATAAAGCAGAAATATTTTTATTTAATATAAAGTATACATGTGGAAAGAATTATAATTAAAAACCGTGATCATTAAATATTAATTTACTGCGCGCCAAGAGACAATGACGTCACGCGAGAGAAAGACGTTACTACGCAACGAAAGAAGGAGATTATTAGGAATTAAATAAAGCAGAAATATTTTCTTTAAATAAAAAGTATAATTTTATACAGCAATATTCCATCGAATGATAATAAAGAAGAATACGAATTACTTTACCATCCTTGGGGGAAAATGTAAGTTAATTTTCGCGCTGTATTAGTTGTGAGTCCAGCTAACAATTTCATCAATGTAATATTTCGTAATGTATGAAGACTGAGTGACGATTATATCCTGAAATACTCAAGGAATATATTTAAGTAATCAATTAAATACATTTTCGAGTTTATATAAATAAGTTCACGAGCAACGCCGGGCAACCAGCTAGTATATATATAAATAATGTGTGTAATTGATTATTACAATGTATATTTATTTGGAAGTACAAATTTTAAATTTACCTAGAATTTAATTCATTTTCCGAATCATAGAACTTAAGTTTTGTTCTGTTTTCCAATGCAGCACTTCCGTAGATAAGATTCAAAAATTTTCTCTCTGACATTCTTCTCCCTTCAAAATAGAAGTTCTCAGAACTTGTTGTTTGAACACCTTAATTGAAATGAAGTGACTAAATAGTGGGGATTAAAATTTCAAAGAACCACTGCGTTTAATTTAAGGCAGTGTAAAGTTTTAAATGGTAATTAAAAGAGAGTAAATAACCGACTGAGGAAAAAAAAAACTTACGTTTGAAATATTATTCGGGGGTTAAATTCACTATATATCGCACTGTCGGGATTAACATAAAATAAAAAAAAATGATGGAAACGGAAATTGCTATTTAAATTACAATATCTAATAATACGAAACAATAAAAGGTGCTAGAGACGCAAAGTGCTATTTTATAAGTTCTATACTTTTATAATTCCAATTTTACTACGACCCTGTTTGTTTGTCTCAAATATTAAGACATTTATCCTGATCTTAATTTTTACTTAACACTTGGTTTCTTTGTTTCCAATCTTCGACTATTTTTCAATCTAATATATATACATATATATTCAAAAAATGTTCGTACTGATTAAAATTCTTATATATACTCATACTTAAATTATGCTTCATGTTACAATAATAAATGAAAGCTATTTTTTGGTAAAAAAAAAGTCAGTATCTGGGTCATCACTCCAGTATAGTTCACTTAATCTGAACTTTACTGTCCCTGTACATTCTTCCACACTAAACAACGATCTCATATCACTCTCCTCTCCCCCCGTTAAATCTAATTATTTAATGGTTTACAAGTACTTTGTATTATTACGTAATTAATTTTACTCAACATAAAAAAGACAAAAAAATTAAGTGTTTATGTTATGATGATGATAATATTTATCGAGCTTGAGGGCGAGTGATTTTAATCAGAAGGTGAAACTGCAGTCGATCTCAGTCACGGACAAGTCTAATCGAAACTGATGGCCAAGTCGTAGCATTTACTTCATTCCAAAATCACAGAATGGAACACTAGCAAAGAATTATATAATCCAGATAATCGCATTATATTTCTTAAATAAAAAATTAACGTCTGTTGAAAATAATAATATTAAATCCTTTTTATAACAGAAGAAATTAAAAACAGAAACACTTAAAAAAAGAAAAATTTAAAGATTTATAACAAATAAAGTAAAAAAAAAAGCACTTAAAATAAGTTAAAATTTAAAGCGACCAGACGTTTCGACGTGGTTCAGTGTCTTTTCTTCTAACTGCGAATAATTGATTATTAATATATTATTATAATACGTATATATATAATATTATTATTATAATATAATTAATTAATATTAGCCAAATTATTAATATTAATTTAATTATATATAATAATTGAATAATAAATTATACTATTATAAATTATTATTAAATTAATAATATTTTTAATATTAATATATTATATTAATATATTATATTAATAATATAAATTATAATATATTATATATAATTTAATAATTAATTATTCGCCGTTAGAAAAAGACGCTGACTGCGAATAATTGAATATTAATATATTATTATAATACGTATATATATAATATTATTATATTATAATTAATTAATATTAGCAAAATTATTAATATTAATTTTATTATATATAATAATTGAATAATAAATTATACTATTATAAATTATTATTAAATTAATAATATTTTTAATATTAATATATTATATTAATAATATAAATTATAATATATTATATATAATTTAATAAATAATTATTCGCCGTTAGAAAAAGACGCTGAACCACGTCAAAACGTCCGGTAGCTTTAAATTTAAATTTTACTTAGTTCAAGTGTGCCTTTTTTTATTTTTTTTCTGTTGTAAAGGTCGTTATCAAGTGAATTTAATCAACTGATCGATATAACATTGAATTTATAAGTAGTACAGAAAATTTGAATTATAGTTTCAAGGAGGAAATGAGAGCACATAAAAATAATTTTTGTCCGCTTTGCTTCGAAAGAACTGCAGTAAAAGAGTTTAATATTTTAACAATTTGTAGCGCCCTGGTTCGGAATGGCCTGCAGTGTTTGAGAGGGTGAGTTTCATCCGGATGGCATCCGCCCCCCGCCCCTCCTTCCTCTCCAACCCTCCCCCGCTGACACAACACCCAAACAACTCGCCAGCGATACACGCCACCAATTAGCTGCAAAAATTCCCGCCCCGCCTCCCGCGCCCTCAAACTGCGCTCACAACATCCCGTGAAGCGCGTAATTACCTTAATTAAAGAGTTGATTTATAAAGCGGCGGGTATTAATTTCCCGACACTGTAGAATAATGGAGCGGCGGGTGCGCACTTTAGCTCCGGCGGTGTCTTCCAGAAAGGCAATCTCATTCGGATTAGGATTCCTCTTCCCGACGCTACAGAAGAATTCCTCGCAGAGGCTGCTAATGCTCTAGCGAGACTTTACCCCGTAAAGTTCCCTGCCTCCGAGGGGAGTAAAGGCAACACACACACCTCCAACACACAAAGGATTATGCAGAACGCCGTTGTTAATAAACCATTTATAGTAGAAGTACCCAATACGCTGGACCGGACACATCTTCTTCATTCGGCAGTAAAATAGTTTTTTGGCTAAAAGAAACTGCTTTAAGAAAAAGGGTTATATATTTAAACGACAAAAATTATTTTTGGCTACATTTTAATCACACTTAATTTTAGAAATAATGCTTAGAAATATTTAAGGGTAGATTTTGACTTTAATAAACTCGTTTTATAAATATTTGTGTTTTCATTGGCCAGGTGGTTAACAACACATGAAAGTATGCCTTGGAATAAAAATTGTAACATGTCATGAAACAACTAATTTCGTATTAAAATCGGAAAATAAAGAATATTCGTGGGCCTGCAGGACGAGTGCCCCTGCATGAATGCATCACGCAGTACACATCATTTTCTGCTATGAGAGAAAATTGAAAGGCGCCGGTGTTTTACTCAGTACAGGAGTTTCTTGACCGATCCCCCAAATAATTAATTATTTTTTGTTACACTGCAAAAGTCTTCAATGTGTTGCTACATATTTAATAACTTGCTTTGTCTCTGTTGGTCTTTTCTGCTCTTTTGTTTGTTTCATGTACGGCCTGGAGTTTGGGATGTTTCCCTCGTGACGTCACTTGTGCGTCGTTTTGTGTTTCCTCCTAGTGTGTACGTGTGTCAGGTTTTGTGTGCTGCGTAATTCTATATATTTTATGATAGTTAATTCTCTAATCATTAATTTTTTACCAGTGAATTGATTTTTTATTTTGATACCCTCATTATAGTTAATTAATTATTATTTTAGTTATTATTACTATATAGTTCTTGTACTTTGTTGGACAGGGGAATTTGTGTACCCGATTTTTAGTATATTTATGTTAACTTCTAATTAATTATAATTGTAGCGTCCAATATTGTAATTTAATGTAATGACGTATCTTGTTTCCTCATACAAGGACTAATGGAATACAATAAATCAAATCACGGTGCCTAACAAAAAATACAAGTTTCGTTTAGTTTTTCAATTCGAATTTCCGTTGTTCTTATTTGAAGATGTACCTGTAAAGTACTATTTTTAACTTCCAAAACATTATAGATTATAAGAAAACATAGTTATTTGTTTTTTAAAAGGTCTCACTTGTAATGACGACGATTGCGTGTAATACTTCAGACTTCTAGCGTAGAGTGCACTGATTATGCCTTGCATAGACACGGAACATTAAGAATAATATATCAATGATATTGTAGAATTTTGCTGTTACAAGATTCTAGAAGAAATGTTTGTTTTTGACCTTACACAGACAGGATAGAATCTAAAAGTTAAGTAAATACATTACGAAAACACAATACAACGACGTTTCATGAACCTCATAAGGTGAAGAAATGTACAAAGGACGACAACCTAAATAGGATTAAAAATTATATTAAGAAGAAAGTACTACTGCCTTTTTATCTCTTTGAACAGTGATAGAATATTTATTTTATTTAATCTGCTTCATTTCAGAAATTATTCTGGGATGAAACTTACAATGCACATCTAAAAATCCGTAGTGATATCAAAATACAGTGTGGTTGTTCAAAAAACGAGCATAATAAAAGATATAAGATTCCTTGATGTCTGCATAGGACAGACAAAAAGAGCCTTACGAACAAGAATTAAAGACGACAAGATGAACCGTAATCTACCAGTTACAACTAAAGAATTGTACTTTGAACAACTACACTTTTGGTTTTGTTAAGACTAAGATATTAAATAATGTAACTATCGTTCCAAAATAATTTCTGAAATAATACGGATTAAATAAAATAAATATACTATTAACGTCGAAGTCTGAAAACAAAATGGACTGACAAGTATTACTTTCTTCTTAGTATCTTTGTTAATTCTATTTAAGTTGACGTCCTTAGTGTTCTCACCTGATTAGGTCAACAAAATAACAGCTTGAAATATTAGATTTGTTTTAGGGTAGCAGACTACATGAGGGTAATCCACGTTGGGCAATTCCCTTTAATAGCACAGGAAGGGATTTGAAAGGGGGATGCGGAAGGATAGAGGAAGGTAGCCAAGAGTTAACTAGGGACCCCGGCGCTATAGTTTAAGGATCCTACCCGGCATTCGCCTAAAGAAATGCAGGGAAAACCCTAGAAAAACATGCATCAGGTACGTCGGGCATTGGGTACTTGTCCCACGCCCTTCCGATAGCGGGAGATTTTTTTTTGGGTGTAGACAGGTTATGTATAGGGTAATCTACATAGTGGCAACTCCCCTCTTATAGCATAGGAAAGGGATTTGAAATGGGAGGATGCGGAAGGGTGGAGGAAGGTAGCCAAGGGTAACTAGGCCCCCCCCCCTTCTATGATTTAATATTCCTACCCGGAATTTGCCTAAAAGAAATGCAGGACAAACCCTAGAAAAAACTTGCATCAGGTAGGTCGGGCATTGGGTACTTGTCCCACGCCCTTCCGATAGCGGGAGAGGAGTTTTGCTGTGGGGACGCAGCTTTCCCTTCTCCGTGCCTCGACCAGTTTAGGAGCCAGCTGGCCGACTATTCCAATGGGGATAGCGGACAACTCTTAACCGTATGCCCAAGGTCTGTGACCCCGGAACATACACCTCTCAAAACAGGCCGAGGTGCCTTGGCTTGTGGGAACCTTAGTACAAAAACGGAGAGGAAAAGGCATCCCCAAACGTGGCCCCTTCGTTACTCTCCTACAAGGTTCTTAGATTTTTTTAAATTTTTTTTTTAGGGGAACAGGCTACATGAGGGTAATCCACTTTGGGCAACTCCCCTTTAATAGCATAGGAAGAATTTGAAAGGGGGGATGCGGAAGGGTGGAGAAAGGTAGCCAAGGGTTAACTAGGTCCCCCGGGCTGTAGTTTAAGGATTTTACCCGGCATTCGCCTAAAAGTAATGTAGAAAAACCCCTATAAAACCCTGAATCAGGTAGGTGGGGAATTTGTTACTTGTCCCATGCCCTTCCCTTGATGGCGGGAGAACTTGACCTTTCGCTTTATTGTCCTTTTGTTTTCAAACGACTAACGACTTTAGTAAAGATCTTTAAACAAATTTATTTAAAGAAGTATTGTTTTGAATTTTTTAATAAAAGTTGTTTATATGAGGCGTTTCTGTATGGAAAGGGGGGCGCAGGAACACGACGGTCAATGTATAAATTCAATATATCTAAAGGGTTTACGAGTTTTTAAGAGCTATTTTTTCTAATTTTTTAAAGATTTTTTTGTTGTATTTTTTTTTAAAAGATTAAGGCCACATTAAGGATTTATACTATACAACAATCCAAAATTATTACTTAAATATATTTTGGATAAATATTCAATATTTATTCAATCGGTTTTTTGCATTTATTAGGACTTTTATTTATCCAATTTCTTTAGTGAGCAAGTCAAGTCATTAGCCTTGTTAAAAAGTCCATGGTTGTCATGGGCCAATATCATAAGGAATGAGATTAATACATTTCGTATTTTTATTTAACCCTGAATAAATTAATGAAACTGGAAAACAATCAAGGTTCTACAGAATACAAAATCGAGAAAAATAACTTGTTGTCTGAACTGTGTTATTTAAATTAAGTTTCCGCCATTTTTTTTGGGTGATTTTCATGATATTAACTGTACGTGATTCAAGAGACCTAATCTATTGGAGATAATTTTTACCATCAGCCGATTGTGTTTCCCAGAAATTCCAAAATATAAACTTCCATGGCAATATCGAAAGTTGACCTCATTCGACCGAGATCATTCGACTGTAAAGAAACATTTGGTAAGTGAAATATCTTCATAGAGAACAGTGAAAGTGAGAATTTAGTCTAGTATCAAGGGGGGACAATATGTCAGGTTCCGTAGCTGCAGAGTTGAGGCCCAATCATCTTGTCTGTCAGACATCTGAAGGCACTGACTCACACACTAACCCTTTTTATTTTATTTTTGCGAGTGAGCTTTATAACCAGCATACACACAAATATCTCCGGAGGTTTTGAATAAAGCATTCCTCAGACGTACACCACTTTTTACGACTCCTGTCGGCGCCATATCAGACTTCCTAATCAAAGTTTCACACACACACACACACACTTTATTTTCAATTCTCTTAAAATGAAACACGAGAATAATTTTTTATTTTTTTTTTATAGGAATACGGTTCCCGACTCTAATTGGAATTTACGGATCTACAGGCTCGAGGAAATGTAATTAGAAAGAAAGCTTGACGGGTGAGTATTCGTGAATGACGTCACACACTTACCTTCTTTTGTGGCTCCGCTACGGATTTCTGTCGCCTTTGGCGGCGACGATGGCATTGGAATTTCTGCAACAGGTAATTAATTCTTATTTGATGTAAATGTATTGTAAATTTGAGCGATATAGTTATTTGAAAAAAATATTTAATTTGATTAGTTCATCTTTCACAATCTTTGGTTCAAGGAAAAGCTGAAGGGTTTAAAAATTTTGAGGTTAAAAACGTACATAAAAACATGATTTTACAATATATAAATAAATATGAGCCAGAAAAAAAATTATTAATGTAAAATTAAACAACGTTTCGTTGCTAACGTTGCGACCTTTTCAGTTTCAAGTATTAATTTTTTTTTTTTTGATAGACAGGTCATTCATTCTCTGGTGACTACCGTAGCCTAAATATTTTCAGGGCACTATTTTGTTCGAAAGAAAAGTTTGCCAAATATTTCTTCTAAATGTTATTCTAATCTTCTTTTTTTTGTAGTTTTAAACTTGAACTTGATGAAGTTGTAAAATATGCGACGAAACGTTGTTTAATTTTTACATTAACATATTATTTTTTCTGACTTAAAATTGGCTGATGTTTATTTATTTGTTTTCTCAGTAGTAAGAATGTATATTTATATATAATTAATAAAGTAGTCTAATTATTTATGATCAATTAATTCAGGAAATATTTATTAATAACTTTAGGGTTTAGAAATTAGAGGTTTAAAATTAATATAAACATTATTTAACAATATATAAACATCACCCAATTTTAAGCCAGAAAAAATAATTTATTAATGTAAAATTAAACAACCGTTTCGTCGCTTATTTTTCGACCTCATCAGGATCAAATATTCAAAAAAAATTATAAACAGGTCATTTCATGCCGTAGCCGAAATTTTTTCAGGGCATTAAAAATAATTTTCTTATTGTAAAATTAAACTTTTTGAGGTAAACAAAAAGAAAAGTTTGCCAAATGTTTCTTAAAAATGTTATTCTATTTTTTGTAATTGTTTTGTTTATATTTACCTTTTAAATTTGAACTTGATGAAGTCGTAAAATAATCGACGAAACGTTGTTTAATTTTACATTAATATATATTTTTTTCTGACTTAAAAATTGGCTGTTGTTTCTTTATTTATTAGTTTTCTCAATAGTAAGAATGAAAATTTATATATATATATATATATATCATTAATAATAAATAAAGGATAAGAAAGTTAGCCAATTAAGACGAAAAGTGATAATATAAATACCACACAACAACGTTTCAGGGATCCTTGACCCTTTTCTCAGGTGTGAAGAAGAGCCTAGAGCGACAAAACTGCACTTGTCAATTGACAAAACTCAAATAATATAATTATTTATGGTCAAATAAGTCAGAAAAAAATTTAATTTCGTCGTTTAATAAAGTTAAATTTATATTTTAAATATATATACATACATATAAATATATATTGTAACATGATTGTTGCGAGGTACGGTCGAGCGCCCTTGGCGGGGGTGACTGCAGTGGTTGTGTTTATGCAGGTGCCGGAAATGCGATGTTGTTTTAGGCCGGCCAAGGGCAGAAGCGTAATGGTCAGTTCCAGGCTGGACTCGACCGAGGATGGGCGTGCTCCAAATAGATTTAAAAGTTTTATAAACCACGCCCTGTAGTTAAATTATATCTCATGTTCGATTAAATAAAATTATGAAAGAGTAAAAAGTTGTTTTGGTGATTTTCTCCAAAAAATTACCTGGCGCCCAAACATGAATAATCAACGAAAAATCGAAAGGAGGGGAGCGGAGCGGCTACAATATATATACATATACATATATATATATATATATATATATATTGTAGTAATGAAAACTTTTGGACCATCTCTAGAAATATTGATTTCTTCAATTATAAATATTTCGATGTATGTGTCATATTAATTCTGGTTTATATATATGTAAATATAAATATAAATAAATAAATATATATATATATATATATATATACATATAATTAAATAATTTGTCTGAGATAGATTGTATGTTCCAGTATTTTCTCCCCTAGGGAAAAAATAAAGTCTCTCTTCCATCCAGTCCCGTCACTGGATTCAATTTCAATTTATTGTATGAAATAACTAATTAAAAATACTATAATTATTTCTTTTCACGGTGTTAATTATTCATGTTTCCCTTTAATCAATATCTGTGTGTAAAGACCCATTGTTAAAATAAATTAGGCAACGATCGTTTGTTCATCTAAATACTGTGAATATCAACCACCTGCGCTGTTGCCATGTTTCCTACGATAGTCAAATTATTAGTTAATGAATTTGTTTAAAAGGCTCAGTTAATACATGAACAGTGTCAGAATTTTAAAAATAAGGGTTTCAGTTTAATTACGAGTTCTACTGTAAAAACGTCATAATTATGACGGTAAATTTTCATTTAGGATGTGAATTACGTGAACGACAGCAGTAAATCACGAATGCGGTCGGCTGTTACGAGCAATTCGAAGAACGTGAGTTTTAATTGCAAGAATAGTTCCAATACTTATTCCGGATCTTTGAAACTGAAAATGTTGCCGATTTCTTTCCTTCCGCACCCCCCCCCCCACGCCCCCTTCCAAGAGAGGAAGACAGTATCTCAAAGTGGAGGAAGTGGCTCTGATGGCGAAATAATGGAGAAAATTTGTAGCGCTCCAGAAAAGCATCAAATTACTTTGCTCTTACTCTTCAAAAAAGAAGAAGAAAAAAACGAAATGGAAAATAATAAAGAATGAGAGACCGCAATCGGTGGTTCGTAAATGGAAGTATAATTACTAAAGAGATACATTATTATTACTGAATGATGGCTTTGTCAGAGATATAATTTATCTCAGCCTCGTTCTGGTCCTCAGCGAGTGATAAAACACTTCAGGTGGTGAAAGATGCTCAGAAAAAAAAAATTAATTATGCTAGGAAGGTTACTTCTTATCTAAGGATCTACGGAATATTATATTATTATTATATACTTGGAGCGTTTTAAAAACAATTACATGGAGGAGTTGACAATTTACTACACGTTTATATTTAAAAGTATTGACATTATATAAAATTTTATCTGATGCGATTCCTCACACCCTAATTCTTCGGTCAACAATAAGTTTAACTACGTACACAAAGAGTATTTATAAGCCAGCCATTTTTATACAAAAAAAAATTCACCTTGTAGGAGAGACACGAAGGGGCTACCTTCGGGGATGCCTTTTACTCTCCCTTTTTGAACTAAGGTTCCCACAAGTCGAGGCACCTCGGCCTGTTCTGAGAGGTGTGAGTTCAGGGGGTGACAGACCTTGGGCATACGGTAAGAGTTGTTCGCTGTTCCCATTGGGATAGTCGGCCAGCTGCCTCCTAAACTTGTTGAGGCACGGAGAAGGGAATGCTGCGTCCCCACAGAAAATGAATCCTCTCCCGCTATCGGAAGGGCGTGGGACAAGTACCCAATGCCCGAGTTACCTGATGCAGGTTTTTCTAGGGTTTGTCCTGCATTTCCTTTGGGCGAATGCCGGGTAGGATCCTTAAAACCATAGCCCGAGGGCCCTAGTTAACACTGTGCTACCTTCCTCAACCCTTCCGTATCCACCCTTACAAATCCCTTCCTATGCTATTAAAGGGGAGTTGCCCTAAGTGGATTACCCTCATGTAGCCTGTTGCCCTAAAAAAAGTCATTCTCTCGCTGGCAGAACCTTGTAGGAGAGACGGACAACTCTTACCGTAAGCCCAAGGTCTGTGACCCCGGAACATACACCTCTCAGAACAGGCCGAGGTGCCTCTGCTTGTGGGAACCTTGGTTCAAAAACGGAGAGGAAAAGGCATACCCAAAGGTAGCCCCTTCGTATCTCTCCTAAAAGGTTCTGCCTGCGAGAGAACATCCCTCGCAGGTTCTCCAAGCATATTTATTAAAACAACCACTACTTATTGATACAGTTTCCATATTATAGATAGAGATAAAAGTTATAAATCAAGAGAAGTTTCAGAAATGTTATTCATTAAACTTGTGTTACATTCACTTAATGTTAAACCCAAGACTGATAAAGTTCCGCTTCGGAAAATTTATACCTGTCCGCTCAGGGCACGGCCGCTCAAAATACGACACCATTAATCTGACAAA
Organism: Zhengitettix transpicula; assembly: GCA_037074705.1. NCBI lineage: Eukaryota > Metazoa > Arthropoda > Insecta > Orthoptera > Tetrigidae > Zhengitettix > Zhengitettix transpicula. The sequence goes on along the minus strand of CM073594.1, from coordinate 14,351,941 downwards.
CTAAATTTTGTTGTGTATAAAAAATATTTTACTGACCGTAGAGCCGAATGGAGCCCTCAGTCTCGCCCAGCGAGTTCTTGGAGATGCACCGGTAGTTGCCAAAGTCCTTGGCGGACAGCGACCTGACGGTGAGCTTCATGTGAGCACGGTACGAGTTCTCCGTGGTCTCTGTGATGTACTTGCGAGTGGGCAGCAGCATCACGTTGTCGTAGACCCAGTAGCTGATGGCCCTGGGGTACGCCTCCGTGTGGCAGTCGATGGTCACGTCCGTTCCGGCAGGCGCGCCTACCAGCTGGTTCGGGACCCAGATCATCGGTGAGACTGTGGACAGAAGACGAGCAAATCAAAACCCTGGGGTTCGTCCAGACTTGCCTCTTGATGGGGCGGCCGAAAAAAATGCAAACAAATTAGAAAACTGATCAAAAAAAAATTATGAAAACCCGGACGTACGGTCAGTGATTCAGAACTGAATCGCAAGCTTTTTGTCTCCTAGTGATAAATTGGCGTGAAAAATTACATTTCAGTGGTACTTAGTTTTTTTGTCGTAAATTATTTCAAAGTCTTTTATTTTGGTGATTACCAGTGAGAAGTGCGTAGATTATGATTACATCTAAATATTTAGTTTATTACAAAATAAAATGACAGTACATTTAGAAGAATAAGAAATAAAACTCTGAAAGGAAACAGTGAAATTCCATGAATGGGTTGTGATTTCATACGATGAGACCTATTGTAAGTTGAAGGTGAGTAACACCTTGGAGCTAGAAGAAAGAGATCGGCTCTTATTATTTCTTTTTAGAGCAACGGGCTACATGAGGGTGGCAACTCCCCTTTAATAGCATAGGAAGGGATTTGAAAAGGGGCGATGCGGAAGGGTAGAGGAAGGTAGCCAAAGGTTAACTAAGGGCCCCCGGGCTATAGTTTAAGGATCCTACGCGGCAATTCGCCTAAAGAAATGCAGGACAAACCCTAGAAAAACCTGCATCAGGTAGGTCGGGCATTCGGTACTTGTCCCACGCCCTTCCGATAGCGGGAGAGGAGTTTTCTGTGGGTGGGGGACGCAGCATTTCCTTCTCCTACCTCGACCAGTTTAGGAGGCAGCTGGCCGACTATTCCAATGGGAATAGCGGACTACTCTTACCGTATGGCCAAGGTCTGTGACCCCGGAACATACACCTTTTAGAACAGGCCTCGGCATGTGGGAGCCTTAGTTCAAAAACGGAGAGGAAAAGGCATCCTCAAAGGTAGCCCCTTCGTATCTCTCCTACAAGATTCTGCCTGCGAGAGAACATCTCTCGCCGGTAAAGCCTGCGATAAAATAGCCCTCGCAAACTTCACGCTTATTCGCCTAGTATTTTTTTTTGGTATAGACAGGCTATGTATAGGGTAATCCACATAGTGGCAACTAGGAAAGAGGTTTGAAAGGGGGGATGCGGAAGGCTTGAGGAAGGTAGCCAAAGGTAACTAGGGCCTCCGGGCTATGGTTTAAGGATCCTACGTGGCAATTCGCCTAAAAAAAATGCAGGACAAACCCTAGAAAAACCTGCATCAGGTAGGTCAGGGATTGGGTACTTGTCCCACGCCCTTCCGATAGCAGGAGAGGAGTTTGTTATGTACCAGATTTGCATAACCGTCGTGGACGGACTTTTATCTGCACGAAGGAGAACCAGTGATCTTAATAAAAAAATGAAATTAATTAAAAAACCAACACAGTCAGTAATGGAAAAGTGTTTTGATATTTTCCTCGAACTCCTCTTTGCTTCAGTCTTGACTTGAAATTTGGCAAAACGTAGGTCAACAAATACGAAAATTTATTCCGTGTTACCGTTTTTGAGTTCATCGAGTTCAGAATTTTTCCCTTTTTAATACAGATACATAACCATTCACGTCATGGGTAACAGATTCAGAAGAAATTTGACCATAATTTACGTGTTTTTTTTTTTGAGTTTTTTCAACTGATACGTGCAGTTGTGTCTCTCTACGCTCTTGCGTTTTCCAGCACCTGAAGAAAGGAACAAGGCTTCCAGATACGTTGTGTGTTAATTATAATATCACTTCTTTTGTATGAATCTTTCTTATTATTTATTACTAGCTGGGTGCCAGGCGTTGCTCGTGTACTTATTTATATAAACTCGAAAAAGTATTTAATTGAATACTTAAATATATTCCTCGAGTATTTCAGGATATAATCGTCACTCAGTCTTCATACATTACGAAATATTACATTGATGAAATTGTTAGCTAGACTCACAACTAATACAGCGCGAAAATTAACTTACATTTTCCCCCAAGGATGGTAAAGTAATTCGTATTCTTCTTTATTACCATTCCATGGAGTATTGCTGTATAAAATTATACTTTTTATTTAAAGCACATATTTCTGCTTTATTTCATTCCTAATAAAGGAGATACTTCCTTTGTTCGTTGCGTAGTAACGTCTTTCTCTCGCGTGACGTCATTGTCTCTTGGCGCGCAGTAATTTAACATTTAATGATAATGGTTTTTAATTATAATTCTTTCCACATGTATGCTAGGGGTTTCTCACCCTCACAGTACTGGTTCTCGTATTTTAAAGAATATGTGTACCAATTTTTGTTGCATTCTGTCCACGCGATAAAATTTGTATAAAGAACAACGTAAATACATACATACATACAAATATACATCCTTTTTTATTATATAGATAAATCAGACATATTTTCGTTTTTCAATAAAAATGGTTGCTTATGTCTCATAGAAGGTTTCACAATATTCTTCAGTTCATCATTTCACCTGTTCAGAGGTAATAATTTCTCAGTATATATTTTATTAAACCTATCTTCCACATTTCACGTTTCGATCTTCTGCAGTATCGGTTTTACCTTAATGTCAACCAGTTTCTCCATTTATATATATATATAAAATATATAGATATAATTTTGTATCGAATAACTATCTGATTAACTATAATTCACAGTCAAAAGGATAATAGAATTATTTTTGTTGAATCGTCGTGGAGTTGTAACCAACGCGACTCCTTCCTGATACAAATAATTGGTCAGTTTCCGTCTGGTTGTAATCCGAGACGTCCCGAAGGCCCCCCACAAAACCCACCGGAGAATAACCTTTTAATATTCCTAAATTACTTGCACAGTTGCGTTCAAAACTTTTAATCCTATTGTACAACAACCGTTCCGTTGTGCCATAAAACTGACGCAGAGTTGAATAATGTAATTTTTTTCTGTATTCAAAGCTGACATTTGTATGGGTTTTGCTTCGAGTCAGAATTTTTAATATTTATTTAGAGTTAGGAATAGTTGGATAATTTCGTATTTGCTATATTCGCTAACATAACATAACATAAGACTCCTCAGGGCTGCTGAAAATCGCTTTTCCTTTTATACAGGTGGATACACTGGACGAATAGAACAGAATACAAGAATTTGCAAAACGGAGAAGATTGAATGTAAAAAAAAGGTTATGTAGTTCATTAGGAGCTGCAAAATTCGAATAAGACCATAAAACTGAGGATGTCTTCCAATTTGGGGCATAAAACTTGAACTGTTGGATTAAAGTCAAATAAGTCTGTATTGAGAATTATTCAACGCAGAAGATTTGTAACTCGTGCGGGGATTGAAGGACGAGGCCGAAAAAAAAAGATCATTTCAAAGGAAATATATTAAAATATAGACGATGATGTGGTCTAGGACAAAACACGAAAAATACCACGATGTGCGTGAAATAAACACACACACACAGGACATAATCGAACGAGGTCATGCTCTAGGCGCGTGCTGATACTGATTGGCTGCCAAATGGGGAGGGGAGTAGCACCCGCGTAGAAGAACACTAAACTGAGCCACCAACGTTCTAACGTCTGCTATAGTTTTCTAAAATATAGACGATGATGTGGTCTAGGACAAACCACGGAAAATACCACGATGTGCGTGAAATAAACACACACACACACACACAGGACATACTCAAACGAGGTCATGCTCTAGGCGCGTGCTGATACTGATTGGCTGCCGCATGGGGAGGGGAGTAGCACCCGCGTAGAAGAACACTAAACTGAGCCACAAACGTTCTCGACGTCTGCTATAGTTTTCACAACGGGCCGTTGTCAACCACCAAGGCTTAAGCCTCAAAGAAACAAGAAAAGCTTGGAGTATATCTCTACATCTTTTTTTTGGATCTGCTGGACCATCTTTTTCCTCATCTCTTTGACCTTCCTCTCTCTCTCTGCTTTTCTTTGCCTTTCTGAATTTTTCTTTCTCACTTATCTACTCCACTTATCCTGCTGTGGTTTGTAACAAACCAGTTATTCTAACCAAAATTTGAAGAGAACTGTCCACCAACATTGGCACATTATCAAAGATTTCTACTCTAACAGACTTAATAAAATTGTGGGACGTTTTAATTAAATTTTGAGTAATTTACTGACTTTATTATTTAGTCTATTCGAGTATTCGTTTGTCTTTGGGTAAGTGAGAAAGCAAAAGGCAAAGAAAAGTAAAAAAGAAAAGCAATTAAACAACCAAAGCTTGGAGTCTATCTCTACATCTTTTTTCCTGATCTTCTAGACCATCTTCCTCCTCATCTGTTTGACCTGTCTCTTTCTGCTTTTCTCGTTTCTTTGCTTCTTTTTTACATTTCTTTGTCTCTCTGAATTTTTCCTTCTAAAGACCAATGGAATACCAGAATAACCTAAATAATAATGTTACCTCACCATTGTCAAGAAATTACAAATCCAAATTTGATGATTAGGATAGAAAAATCTTTTAATTCTCTTTCGTACCATTGTATGTATTTAGAGAAATAAGTTGTAACTATGTGACTATGACGGTCTTTGATTTCTAATTCGATATCGCAAATCCTCAGCACGTGTTTTCTTTTACCAACAGTACAGAAGGAAAAAGTTTTGCTCAACTTGAGATTCATTTCCTCACATTAATAACGAACATTTTCCTACTGTCGGCTATTCCAACACCTTCCAAGAAAATTTATGTCCCACACAAAGAGACTTTAAAAGTTCACATCCTTGCTATCTGACTTTTTTTTCCACCCCCCCTTTATTTTAATAAGCCCCCACATCCAAAGCAAGTATAATAACTTTCTCATAACCGTGCCCGGGGGCTGAGCAGGTATTTTCAAAATTGTGAAATAATAAGAGGCAGTTGAGAATCACGGTGATATTAAATTAACTTTAAAGATTTATAAACATTAATACGACCTTAGATTCCAGGAAAATAATTTAATCTATCTTACACTCTTAATAAATAAAGCAGTTTTTTGTTTGTATGTTTGTATGTTCCTTATACAAATCTACACCGGTGGGGCAAACTTCACCAAATTTCGTACACGTGTTCTTTGCGACCAGGAAACAAACACTGTCGGGGTGAGACGCGTCTACCACCCCCAGAATCGGGGGAGGACGGGGATGGAAATATTTAAACATGCTAAAACAGTCGGATAATAATTTTTAGGGATCCAAGATATTGATAGTGTTTCTACCGATGTTATCTGAATATAATTTTCATCCCCTACACCCTGAGAAAAGGGCACCCTTATGGTTTGGGGTGGAGATGCTTTACAAGAAAATAACGCGAATACAACAGAGATTGGAGTCAAATCGAAGGTTATGGATGTCACCGATTTTAGTTATGACATTCAATTTGGCATTTATCCCTGAGATGCAGGGGTAGCGGTGTGGCAATTTCGGAAGATTTAAACACGGCAGATATTTGCGTCGAATCAATATTTTTCAGGGTTAATTATATTGATTGTATTTCTACTGATGTTTTTTGTGTATAATTTCAACCCCTTTTAGTATGCGAGGGGAGCACATGTAAGGATAGGGTTCGAGGAGCGTTACATAAAAATAGCCCAAAAGCAACCGAAATTAGAGCCACATCGGGGGTTACAGATAAATGACATCTCGGGCAACGGCGGGCACCCAGCTAGTAATAAATAAAATTGACTGCTTATATACTGCTTATATACTGCTTATATATGTATAATATATATCTTTGTATGTTCCGCATACAACTCCACACCCAGTGTAACAAATTTAACCAAATTTCGAACACGTGTTCCTCTCTAACCGGAAACAAACAACGTTGCCGGGGGAGGGGGAGGGAGACACGACTACTACCCCTAGGGGGCAACAGCGGTTGGGGGAGGGGAGGAAACGACCGATATTTGCGTCGGATCACTATTTTCTGGGGGTCAGTGAGATTAACAGTGTTTCTCCCGATGTTGTTTTCTACCCCTTTCTGCATTGGATGGATAAGCACGCCTAGGGAAGATACGACTACCACCCCTAGGGGGCAACAGTGGTTGGGGAGGGGAGGAAACGACCGATATTTGCGTCGGATCACTATTTTCTGGGGGTCAGTGAGATTAACAGTGTTTCTCCCGATGTTGTTTTCTACCCCTTTCTGCATTGGATGGATAAGCACGCCTAGGGAAGATACGACTACCACCCCTAGGGGGCAACAGTGGTTGGGGAGGGGAGGAAACGACCGATATTTGCGTCGGATCACTATTTTCTGGGGGTCAGTGAGATTAACAGTGTTTCTCCCGATGTTGTTTTCTACTCCTGTCTGCATTGGATGGATAAGCACGCTTAGGGAATACACGACTACCACCCCTAGGGGGCAACAGTGGTTGGGGAGGGGAGGAAACGACCGATATTTGCGTCGGATCACTATTTTCTGGGGGTCAGTGAGATTAACAGTGTTTCTCCCGATGTTGTTTTCTACCCCTTTCTGCATTGGATGGATAAGCACGCCTAGGGAAGATACGACTACCACCCCTAGGGGGCAACAGTGGTTGGGGAGGGGAAGAAACGACCGATATTTGCGTCGGATCACTATTTTCTGGGGGTCAATGAGATTAACAGTGTTTCTCCCGTTGTTGTTTTCGACCCCGTTCTGCATTTTGGATGGATAAGCACGCTTAGGGGAGATTGGGGGGGGGGTGGAAGCGGTGTTACACAAAAATAACGTGAAAGCAACCGATATTCGAGTTAAATCCGGGGTTATGGAGTTTATTTATGACAACCCGGGCAACGCCGGGCACTCATCTATTATTTCATATCAAATGTAATAAAAAATTTAATCATTGATACGACCTCAAGTTTCAGACAAACATATTCATATATATGAGAAACAATTACAGAGAAAAACGATACAAACGTTTCGACGTCATTCTCCAACAGCATTTGAACATAGAATAATAATAAAAGTAAAGATCTGAAATCATTGGATACATACAGAAATAATCTATACATTATAAATTGTTGAGATTTTTGGACAAGTTTAATATTGACTGCGTTCGAATGATTTTTTTAATTAATAAAATTTCTGAAATTATTATTTTAGGAATAATGAGGGTTCCTTATCTAATACAGTGACATTTTCAAAATCAAATCTCTGATTATTATTTACAGCAGTGTTTAGTAATAGGAGAGTGTTTCATGACTGATCTTTAATCCTTGTAATAAATGCTCGTTTCGTTCGTCCGATGTAGCATGACCTACATTTATAACAAACAATTTTATAAACTACAATTTTTTTTCTGTGGTGGAAAACATTGGAATGGTCTTTTATGTCGTTTAATAAAAACTGAAGACGAATGTTTGATTTTTTAAATAACAGGAATATGGAACCTTTTAAATATATGAATTAGATTGGAGGAGAAATGCCACAAGAGAAAAACATTTAAATTATTTACGGTGTAATTGTTTTTCATATTATATATTTTATTAATGTTATTATTTGAATTACACGTTAAAGACTGTTCAAATTTCTCAATATTTATAAGGATTTTTATATGAGGCATTCCAGGCTTTATTCTGACCCTCTTGGAACACTTAACCGTGGAGCAGAGCGTTTTATTTTCATGGTAGAGGAATTTGGACAAGAAATAACCAAAATTCAGACAAATTAATATTTAAATCACAGCACAAGAGTGACATCCTCATCCTTAAACATACAGTCGTTACATTTTAGAAGCACCAATCGGGTATCTTTCAAACTCGAGCTGACTCATCACCACTCATCGCAAATGTTTGCCGCGGTTGTTGTGCAGAGAACCCCTCGTAGGCTGACGGTAACACGGGAGAGTCCTTGGAGATCCTGACACAATGCTACTACGTTGATGTGGTTCAGGCAGAATGCCAATTATTGGCCGCAATACGACCCCCAGGACTATGAGGATTGGCATAGCATACAAGCCAGACTAACACCAACAACAACAACACCGTAGTACATGCAAATCAATAGGTACATTAGGAAACTCTTGCTGACTGTCAGAAAACGCTCTCGCTCTGTGACGGAATTCACGGCATGCGGCTCGGTACGTGCGCTCAAAACATGAACAGATCTTGTGGGGAAAATGAACAAAGGTTAAAAAGGCTAAACTAAATATTTTGGGTGAAATTTGTGCCATTTTTAAAGATGTTGAATAGGTAAAAAATATAGAAAAAGTTTAAAAATACATAAGCAACTAGGGAAGTCAGTGCACTGCGGCTAACTATATTACTATTTAGACGCAGACCCGTTTCCTTTAAATCGCACCGTCTCAGACTCACTTCTTTGTAATTTATCTGGTAAACCCTACGTGTGTACTTCGAAGAATCGTTGGGGTAACGTCGTCCGTACCCCAGAGGGTCCGTCGGTGGAGCTTACAGTGGACCAACAAGGTTATCAATCTCCCACATGTTTCCCTAGAAGTATGCAACCCCTTCGTCAGCTCTACGTGGTGCATAATCATCAATTTTTATTCAATACGATTGTAATTGGAAACATAAAACTTTATAGGATGATCATTTTTACCAAGAAGATAAGCAAGGACAAGGTAAGGACAGCAACAGCACACAACCTTGATTTTTTTTCTTAACCCTGCCAGCTACCCCATTACCGGGGGTAGGTAATCCACGGCTCCGAAGGTACGTTTGTCAATCGAATTCACCTGCGTCATCCGGTAATATCAACAAACTAACTCCTTGGCTCGACAGCCCCATGAAGGGCCTTGCGCCTACCGAGACGGCTGCCAGACTGTCATCTTACATGACACATTCTGGATTCAGGAGTGACACCTGGTCAGAGTGTCGATTCTTCCACAGCCTTAACCCCCCAGTTTTCTTGACCAGGACGAACACAAACATCCATGCCCATGCCGGGATTCGAACCCGGAACCTCTGTGATGCGAGGCAATGACGCTGGCCACTACGTCACAGCAGGCCGGCAATAAAAACAAACTACGACATATAAAATATTATGATAGAGTGTTTTACTCAAATCATATTGACTTTAAAGGTTTGAGTAGAGAGTGCGTTATCAGGCAGGGAGGTTATATTGGGGTTTATGGGAAGAGGAGTTGTCATAATTTAAATAATCCAAGAAATAGAGAGAAAAAATTACTCAAAATTAAAACCGGAAACTTTGGATACGATGGGTTCTGCGAGGGATATTCTCTCGCAGGCAGAACCTTTTAGAAGAGATACGAAGGGGCTACCTTTAGGTATGCCTTTTCCACTCCGTTTTTGAACTAAGGTTCCCACAAGCCGAGGCACCTCGGCCTGTTCTGAGAGGTGTATGTTCCGGGGTCTTAGACCTTGGGCATACGGTAAGAGTTGTCCGCTATTCCCATTGGAATAGTCGGCCAGCTGCCTCCTAAACTAATCGAGGCACGGAGAAGGGACCTTACTTTTAGGTGAATGCAGGGTAGGATCCTTAAAATATAACCCGGGAGCCCTAGTTAACCCTTGGCTACCTTCCTCTACCCTTCCAGATCCCTTCATATGCTATTAAAGGGTAGTTGCCACCATGTGGATTACCTTCATGTAGCCTGTTACCTAAAAAAATAAAAATAAAAGTCACAGTTTGCGACCACATCAGGTTCAAGTTAAAAAATTATTTTTTTCTGATTTTAAATTGGCTGCTGTTTATTTATTTAAAAATAATATAGTGTTGTGTTTCTGTATAATTATTTTTTGATGATTAATTAACGCCCAAAAGGTTACTTTTCAGAATTATATGAGACACGTTCTCCCTGGAAATCAGTTAACAGAACAAAATAACAAATTCATCAACGTCCGTTATACGTGAAACAGCAAATAAAAAGTGCCGCTTACTCCGAAAAACTTAGCGAGCTAATCCAGTTAATTTTACGGAGCAACAAAAAAAAATATACAAAGCGCGGGTAGGGAAAAAAAAAGCTGTTGTGAATGTGTGAGGAGGACAGGGGAGGGTTTTAACTGCCGTGACAGTGTTTGCATAGGAAATAAGCTCATTTGGCGAGAATCACCGTGCGTCCGTAATCTGCTTTGTTGTAGCAGCTGGCTAATTGTGATTTGTGGGTCGCTTCTCGTATCGGCGCTTCTCGTGGAGACGTCGAGGGCCTTGGCGCTTTACGAGCGACGCCATAAAAGCCTCAGGTGACGCCGGCGCCACGCGGTCAGGCTCTCAACATTCATAGCGACGCATCTCTTATTAGACTGCCGGCGCTGCACGTGTGTCCTAAAACACAGACGTGTCCCGTCCCGAACTTTACGAGGGATAGTCGCAAAAATAAGGTTTTCGATTGTTTCGGCGGCTGAGGACGCGTAGAGATGGTGGTGTCTTGAGGTTACGGCGCACAATCCTCACTGTAAAAATATTTGTCCGACTCTTTATTCCGTACTGAACAAGACTGTTCGACAGTGAACTTGAATGACACTTCCCCCTATAAATCGTCACGAACGGGTTACAGTTCAACTCCAATGTCAACTACCACACTGGGCTTTACCAACCGTTATACTTACTTCCTAGTTGACGACCAAAAAGTTAATAATAGAAAAGTACAGAATCATCTTACATAGTCTTTTATATTGCGTTCCCCCACCTCTGAAAAATGTCTCCCATCTTATCTATGCACTTAAGCTCTAGAAATATCTTCGAACATCCCATAATACAAAACATTTTATTATCTTAAGCTTCCGTTCTCTGTGCGAATTTCACCATCACATTTGCAGATAAACAAAAGCAAAGGGACCGAATAAAAAGTTGTCGAGAACTTGCAAATGGTCATTCACTTTTTTGATAATTATATGGCTGATTTGATATACTTTTATTGCTCGGTCCAATTTAAGTATTTATAAATACGTTTACGTTTAACTTCTCCCGTCATTTGGTTCCAATACGGTATAAATGAGATGATTCCAGTTTCCGCTATTTTTAATTTCTGTTAAACTTGATTTAAGTTACTGAAAAAAAAATTATTATGCAATTAGAAAGTCACAAAACTGCACGCCTATAAAAATTTGTAAACAAAGCTTTCACGTAAAACATAACTGAAATATATTTAATGTAATCATTAATCCTAGAAATTATTATTTCGGCTCTCACTTGACATCACTTGGTTCATTTAGTATGTGTAATTCCATTTGTCCAATAACGCTGGGACAAACAGTATTTTTTTTTATTCTGCTCTTCCACTCTTTGGTTTTTAATATGTATGCTCTCTGACATTTGTAAAAAAAAAATTTACATTAAACGCTTTTGATTTGATTTTTAATGCATACGCATGTCATATCAAATTTATTTATATATATATATATATTCGGCGAACAGTTGATTGCTTAAATAGAGTATTCTGCTTTAATTAACGAATGTATTCAGCTGATATTTACGAAAGGGAGTGTTTTCAGGATAAATAACATTTTCATGTCTGCTGGATTGTAACACACACAAGGAGCACGTAGGAATATTCAAATTTACTTTCATTACACTGTGTTTATAAATGTGTAGAATAGCGGTGAAGAATGTTTTAATTCCCGCTGCTGTTAAAATCTTTTAATTAAATTTTATTACTGATGTTAAGGCTCACTGAAATATATTAATATTATTTTATTTAGTCCTGATAATGATTATATTCCCCAATGTTATACATTTAAATTGAATCTGTTTCAAATGTTCTAGTATAAACCTTCCTTTTGGAACAGTCGGCCAGCTGCCTCCTAAACTGATCGAGGCACGGGGAAGGGAATGCCGCGGCCCCTTAGAAAACCCCTCTTTCGCTATCGGAAGGGCGTGGGACGAGTACCCAATGCCCGACCTACCCGATGCAGGTTTTTCTAAGGTTTTCCCTGCATTTCTTTAGGCGAATGCCGGGTAGGATCCTTAAAATATAGCCCGGAGGCCCCTAGCTAACCCTTGGCTACCTTCCTCTACCCTTCCGCATCCCCCCTTTCAAATCCCTTCCTATGCTATTAAAGGGGAGTTGCCACCACGTGGATTACCCTCATGTAGCTGTTGCCATAAGAAAAAAGCCTTTTCCTATCCGTTTTTGAACTAAGGATCCCACAAGCCGAGGTACCTCGGCCTGTTTTGAGATTTATATGTTCCGGGGTCACAGACCTTGGGCATACGGTAAGAGTTGTCCGCTAATCCCATTGGAATAGTCGGCCAGCTGCCTCCTAAACTGGTCGAGCCACGTAGAAGGGGAATGCTGCGTCCCCACAGCAAACTCTTCTCCCGCTATCGAAAGGGCGTGGGTACAAGTACCCAATGCCCGACCTACCTGATGCAGCTTTTTCTAGGGTTTGTCCTGCATTACTTTTAGGCGAATGCCGGGTAGGATCCTTAAACTATAGCCCGGGGGCCCCTAGTTAACCCTTGGCTACCTTCCTCTACCCTTCCACATCCCCCCTTTCACTCCCTTTCATATGCTATAAGAGGGGAGTTACCACTATGTGGATCACCCTCATGTAGCCTGTCTACACCTACAAACAAAAAAATTCGTGGAAAAAAATTTAATATAGTAATAAGAAATATTTTATTAACAACTGCTTTATAATCATTTGTAACGTAAATATTTCTTGCAATATCTCGAGCCTACAATAAAGGACAATATGAAGAATTACAGGATTCGTTTCTACGTATAGGATTTACAAAGAAAAAAGTCTAATCGCCATTAAAAAAGTAAAGATGCGTCTCTTAATTGTTTTATTATTTTTTCTTAATTCACAAACGCTTTTCCTCCATTTTAGGACGGAGAGAACAGTACAGATAAATTGTTTCCGACGTTATATATATTTTTTAAGAATCGTCGTTCTGACCTGAGTGGTTTTTATATAGATAAAATAGAGCAGACGCAAGAAGGAGAGGAGGAATGGAGAGAGGAATTGGTTCGTTCATAGAGGCCAGATGGCCAGCACAGGAAATTGTGAGCTCAATCTAATAACGCGTCGACTGGCATCTGAGACAATCGTCCGTCCTTCCCCCTTCGGACAAGACGTACGACACAGACGAGAAGCCAAGGGGACGAGGCCAAAATAAGAGCTCCACGTCTCCAGTATCCTCGGGAATCTAAGCTCATCTGCGGTATATTGCACAAGGAAAGTGGCGATAAATCATCACATCAGAGAAAATGTTCCGAAACGGATTTATAATTAAAAACAATTTATTTGGGTAGAATAGAATATTAAAAAATGACCAAGTTGTAGCTCGCTTTCCAGTGTAAAGGGAAACAATTGAAGAATTATACTATTTTCGTTTTCTTTTAGAATAAAGAAGGCAGCAGTAAAGGTCTCAGAATTTAATTAAAATTATTGATGGTCTTTAGATGTATTATAGGACCACATCTCAGAAAGTTTGATCGGTAATTCTCACCCAACTTAGACGTAGAGACACAATATAAATATAGAAACCTATTCTGCGAGGGCTATTCTCTCGCAGGCAGTACCTGCGAGGGATATTCTCTCGCAGGCAGAACCTTGTAGGAGTGATACGAAGGGGCTACCTTTGGGGATGCCTTTTCCTCTCCGTTTTTGAACTAAGGTTCCCACAAGCCGAGGCACCACGGCCTGTTCTGAGAGATGTATGTTCCGTGGTCTCAGACCTTGGGCATACGGTAAGAGTTGACCGCTATTCCCATTGGAATAGTCGGCCAGCTGCCTCCTAAATTGGTCGAGGCACGGAGAAGGGAATGCTGCGTCCCCACAGAAAACCCCTCTCCGGCTATCAGAAGTGCGTGGGACAAGTACACAATGCCCGACCTTTGCTCTGATGCAGGTTTTCTAGGGTTTGTCCTACATGCCTAGTTAACCCATGGCTACTTTCCTCTACCCTTCCGCATCCCCCCTTTCAAATCCCTTTCTATGCTATAAGAGGGGAGTTGCCACTATGTGGATTACCCTATACACAGCCTGTCCACACCCTAAAAAAAACATAAGAAAGAAATGGAATGGAGAAACACAACCACACTTGCTTTTGTAATTTTCTCAACTGACGAGTGCAGTTGTGTCACTATATGCTCGTCCTAGCACCTGAAGAAAGGTACAAGGGTCCCAGAAAGGTTAATACATGTCATCCAATTTTAAGTCAGGAAAGAAAAAAAGGGAATTTATTAAATTAACAACGTTTCATCGCTTAATTTTCGACCTTATCAGGTTTAATATTTGGCATTGAATATAAAAGGCTATATGAAAAGTTAGACCATGCTCCAGTTACCTTCGACATGCCGCTAATCAAAGAGGTGCCGAATTGGATTTTTAATGGACATGTGTCGTGGTAATAAGGATGAATATATTTTTTATTGTTTTCTGACTTAAGATTTGTATTTATTTATGTTCTCATTAGTCCGAATATGTATTTATAAAACTTTTATTCAAGTTTTGTGACGTGTTTCTGAAACCTTGAAACCTTTCAGATATGTCCTGAGAGTGACGTCATCACGGAATTGCGCCTGGCAGGATATAAAACACTTAAGTAAGGAGTTAGAATTGCATTCTGAAATGAACTCTTTACCGCGAACATATTGTTCGAACTTTTGTTTTATGACCCGGGTTTTATTAACCACGTTTCACTTTGGAGAAGTCCCTTCCAATGACGCTTGAGGTATATTGTCGACACTTCACACGTTTTGTGTTTGTTCCCCGTGTACTTTTCTTTATATGGTCTTCTCTCTTAGGAAAGGTTGGCGGGGATTGGGGGGGGGGGGTGGAGGGGGCGGGGAAAATAGAATTGACCCTTCGACTGGCGGTAAGTGCGACTGGGCTGTTCCGCCGTGAATGTTTTATAAAGTTTTAAAGTTGCCCGGGAGCCAGCAGTAAAACCGCAGCACGCTCTTAACCACCAAAAAAAACAACAAAAAATAGAGAGAGAGAGAGAGAGAAAAAAAGTGGAAGGGGAGAGGAGGAGGAGGAGGAGGAGGAAAAGCGCACCTCTTTCCCAATTGCAGACCACATTCCCTACCTGGCCGTGAATTTAACATACGCAGTCGTAAGGACTGTCCTCATGCGGCTGTAAATACCTTCTTTGATGGCATCTTCTCGTACACAATGGTGGTTTCGTGACAGCGTCCAACGAAAACGACCAGGCTGAGTTTTTATACTGCCATGCGAGTAATTAACACATACGTTTCTTAAATATTTAATACTTTCCATTTAGATACGAGAATAATAAGATCGAGAAGGCTACGACTTGGAAGGAAAAGAAAATTTTATAATAAATGGTTCAGTAAGTTTTGAACTATCAGCAACTGGTATAAAAAATGTTCTGCAATGGGCATTCCTGTAGGAGACAGGATACTACATTCATTGTTGTTAGTCGACGATCAGGAGATGAAGAGGACATAATAAATAAGCTCATGGAATAATACAAAAATATGGGGACTGAACATAAATTTACAGAAGACAGAGAATACATGTGTGTTAGGGAAAAGATTTAGAAGACATAACACTCGAAACAGGAAAAATAAAACAAAAATTTGAACTTTTTAAATACTTGGGGGAGTCAATAATTAAAAATGTAGGAACATATGAATATAGAGATATAGAAACAAAAATTGCAATGGCAAAAGAATGCTACCAAGATTTTACACGGAATAATTTGGAATAAAAATTTATAAGAGCAGAATAATACAGAACATTCTACATTATGGAAGTGAAACTTGGCCTCTGACAAGAAGAACAAAATTAGAACAGTAGAATTCGATTATCTGAGGAGAAGTCTTCAAAAAAAAAGCAAGACAGTATAAAATTAGAAATGAGCTCCTTTGGGAAGAAGAAATGAACGTAACCACGTCTGTCGCTAAAAAGGATTGAAAAATCAAACCCTTAAATGGTTATGGTCACGTACAAAGAATGGAAAATGGAAGATGGCCAATGAAATATACCAATGGTCACCCTGTGGTAAAAATAAACGGTGCAGACCCAGATTAAAGTGGGAAAATGCATGTGGAAACCATTATGGAGGATAGGAATTTGGAAGAGGGAGATTGGAACGACAGACAGAAATGGAAATTGAAGACGGCAAACTTATAAAAGGGGTGGGGGGGGGAAGCCGAAGGAAAAAGAAGAAGCAATTGCAGTCTATTAATTGCAATTAATTGTTTCGGAATGTACTACATGCAACTCAATCGATCTATTACGAACTAGAACTTGTGGACATTCATAATCAGGCTAATGAAAATAATTAACCTTTTCAGCGAATAAGGGAATGAAATTTCTCAGATTTGGGATGATTCGCCATGATCCTTCACGACTGAATAGTTTTTTTTTTTTTTTTAGGGCAACAGGCTACATGAGGGTGATCCACTATGGGCAACTCCCCTTTAATAGCATAGGAAGGGACTTGAAAGGGGGGGATGCGGAAGGGTAGTGGAAGGTAGCCAAGGGTTAACTAGGGCCCCCGGGCTATGGTTTAAGGATCCTACCCGGCATTCGCCTAAAGAAATGCAGGGAAAACCCTAGAAAAACCTGCATCGGGTAGGTCGGGCATTTGGTACTTCTCCCACGCCCTTCCGATGACGGGAGAGGAGTTTGCTGTGGGGACGCAGCTTACCCCTCGCCATGCCTTGGCCTGTTTAGGAGGCAGCTGGCCGACTATTCCAATAGGAATAGCGGACAACTCTTGCCGTATGCCCAAGGTCTGCGACCCCGGAACATACACCTCTCAAAACAGACCAAGGTGCCTCGGCATGTGGGAACCTTAGTTCAAAAAAACCAGAGAGATGTGAGAGCATCCCCAAAGGTAGCCCCCGCCAGAGCTCTCTGAATAGTAAAAGAATTATTCTTATTAAATAATTTCTAGAAAACAAACAGCTGCGGTTACTGAACCATTTAGCTCACATTAAAAAATTATTTAGAAATGACATGGAGATAAATAAATGGGTGGTTTCCCAATACTGAGACTATTTTTAATTTTATAAATAAAGATAAAAATATATATATATACATATATATGTATGTTACTTATGCAAATCTACACCGGTGGAGCAAGTTTAATATTTTTCTGGGTTAATTAGATTAATAGTATTTCTACCGATGTTGTTTGTGTATAATTTCAACCGCTTTGAGTATGACAGGGGAGCACGCATTTAGTTACATGTTCTCCGACAGTAATTTAAACCCCTTCCCTGCTTCGAAGGGAAGCACCCTTAAGGGTGGGGGTGGAGCGGCATTACATAAATAACGTAGAAAACAATCGATATTGGACTCGAAATATAAAATTTTAAAATATATTTGTGTTCAATAATTTTTTTTCTACGGCTACCTAGATTGGTAATAATTTTTTTTTTAGTTTTGTCAACTGACTAGTGTAGTTGTGTCGCTCTAGGCCCTTCTTAGCACCTGAAGAAAGGGATAAGGATCTCAGAAACGTTGTGTGGTATTTATATTATCACTTCTTTTTATCTGTATTTGGCTATCTTTCTTATTATTAAATTAATCTCTCTAACAATGAGCAAAATTGAGCTTATTAATTCTGCGAAATCCATTATAAACCAATTAAAAGTTGATTTTAAACCTATTAGAAACCGTAAAAAACTGGTTTCAGGCACGGGAATTAAATTTTAAGTGTAGTGATGATAACCCCCCGTAGTTCAACTTCTCTGTGGTCATCACTTTTTATTACTCCAGAATAACGTAAGAAGCGTTTTATCATAAAGGCTTCATTTCTTTTAACTCCGAAATAAATTAAAAACGTTTCCAAACACGCTGAAAGTACTAAAACAAGAGAATGGAGCAGAGGTGGAGAATACAAATATTAATTTCAGTGAGGTTGAATGAAGTGTTCTGTATTGAGGTAGTTAGACTGACTGCATGAGGCAGAAGTCGGGGGTTCAACGTGCAGTAATAATAACATAGCCGAGACAAGGAGCCGAATGACGTCACGAGAGAGTCACGGCCGGAAGTTAATACATGATTCAAAGTTTCGTCTTTAAATATCTTTGAAAAATATCCAAAGGTAAAAATTAAGGGCAAATAATTCAATAAAATAATTTATATTAAACTAGGGGTAATGTTACATTTTAATTATGTACATTCTAATGTCTTTCAGTATATTTTAAAACCCGAGTCAAGTAAATCAAATTTAAATGAATAAATAAAATATCGGAATCTTTTACATGTTTCAAAGTTTGCATATTTTGACTGTAAAATTCTTTTAAAAAATATTAACTGGGAAAAATTAAGAACAAATGTAATTCAATTAAATGATTAATATTAAAGTAGCTGTAATGTTACATTGTAACTAAGTACATTATAATGCTTTTTAGTATTTTTTTTAGCACAAAAGTCAAACAAATGGAAATCAAATTTTAATTAATTAATAAATTAATATAAAAATAACAGGGTGGTTTACAGGTGAAAACAAGATAGATTTTTCTGCAATATGAGGCCAAAAAATTAATAAATTGGATGGTAAAACATGTCCAACAGGCAATAATATTTCCGGTCTCATCTAGATCAATATTCTTCCATGGAAAAGCAGGTTTATGAAGGCCCACTCGACAATAGAACTGCAAAATGTGCTCAGAAAGACAGAGAAACTTTTTTTTTAGAGCAAGGGACTACATGAGGTTAATCCACTTGGTGACAACTCCCCTTTTTAACAGCATAGGAAGGAGGATTTTAAAAGGGAAGACTGTGGAAGTATAGAGGAAGGTAGCCAAAGGTTATTAGTGTGTTTAAGGAGAAAATACTTTGTTCCTCCACATCGTCGTCAGAAAATGGTGGCAGACTGTCCTAAACACATCGGCTATAAGAATGAGGAATAATGTGAGACTGAATCTAACGACTGATGAAAAAAAATTCGAAACTGTCCGCCAAGGAAAAAAAAAGAATCTTGGAGCACCTTAAATAATAAAATAAGCTTTGGTTAGAGTAATAAGTTTTACAGAACATGAATGATCTATGAAGTGAATACTGTGATTCACAGCTGAAAATAATAAAGTCGGGAAACTCAACAAATTTAGTAATGTGGCCTGAAGACTTCTTATAGCCTTACGTTTTTAGGTGTATCGCTATATCTATATATATATATTTACAAATACAGACGATAATACTTAAAAGATAAGCTACAAAATACTACGAGTCTTAAATAAGATTATCTATTAAAAGATAAAGATCATCCAGAAAGTGTCTCAATTTTATTTAAACCACCAATTTACGAAGTGACGACACATATATATATATTATAACAAACTACAACAAAATCTCAAGATTTATGCGAAATTTATAATCCTCCACGAGAAATAATTGGAGCTGAAAGAGGATTAGATATTATTACCGTTGATATACGACGCGCCACTTCAAAGCAAGATATATTTGCACAGATGCAGTCTGTAGAGCAAATACGGGCGAATATCGTTTGCTTTTTTTCCCCCCCTCCTCCCCCTCCCCATGGTGTGTGCCAGGGGTTCGATTGGCTGCTGTGCCGTCAGGAGGAGCCGCCGCACGGTGGTGATTGTTACCGTCACAGTAATTCTATTGTTAAAACTTGAAGCGGCCTTGGAAAAAATAAAAAACCCAAGTCCTCGAGAGTCCTTTCATAAGGAGAGGTTATAAACGAGTCAACCCTAAAGCAGTTAAGTTCTCCATGGTCCACTGTACCCTGGTAGCGCAACCCTTGTAGAACCTTGTAGTAGGATTTCAGATCGTACGGAGGTAAACCAGAAAGAAGAAGCAAATTTAGCCCAATGTTTGGGTGAATTTTGGAGGATGCATGGACTGAGGATATATCTCTGTACTTGGGGCTGTTATTCTGAGTTCTTCCTTGGATCCAAACGCTGTCAGGATGAGATATGTCCAGTACGACTCTTGAGAGCCATCAACAAACAGGACAGGTTCACATCCTAGTTTATACAAAGCGAAAATTTCATTCCAACCTGTTTCTTCACAAATTAATTTCGTAAATCTGTGGACGAAGTAAAGAAATATGCGTGAAATAGTAATTTTAATATTATATTTTACCAATTCCATAAATAAACAGGCGGCGCCGTATTTTGAGCGGCCGTGCCCTGAGCGGACCACAGTCCCTTCATTCAATCCTGACCGCTGAGCGAGCAGCTATAAATTTTTCCGAACTGCAACTTTATCAGTCTTTAACATTTATTATAAATGATCATTTATTGTAAAATCTTGCTTTGTTGGAATTTTTAGAAACACAGATGTTGAAATTATTTAATTGACTCTAAAACACCTTAAGAGGTCCTAATAAATTAGGGATTAAACTTTGAAAAAAATTTTTTCTATTGAAATGTTTAAAAATTTAAATTAATAATCAAATTATAACTAAACGGGTTGATGTTTTTATTTATTTAAGGACGTGTACCTGTTGAAAGATTTTTTTTATCTTAATTGATGATTTATAAGCATATTTATTAAACGAATCGCTACCAATTGGAACAGTTTCGAATATTATACATGGAGATAGAAATTATAAATCCAGATAAGTTTCAGAAATGTTATACATTAAACTTGTATTATATGTTAAAACCAAGAGTGATAACGTTTCCACTTCGGAAAATTTAATACCTGCTCACAAAGCGGTCAGGACTGAGGAAGGGACTGTTGTCCGCTCAGGGCACGGCCGCTCAAAATACGACACCAAAACAGCCAAATATGGTGAAACAAACAAAGTATCTGTAGTCCTTGTTGCTTTCATAAGGTGATCAAAAACGTAAGAGCCTTAAGAGAAACTCAAACGCAACCTTGGGTGGTATTTCTATTATCACTTTATCTTTCTCTGGTATTTGGCTATTTAATTTATATAATTAGTATATTTTTAAGACGAACGTATTATTTGAACATTTGGATATAGAAATATATGACGTATTCTATAATCTAAAATATTTTGGCTATTCGATAATTTACGGTTCTTTTCCCCAAGTGCAATAGTTTGTTTTGTAATCCGCCATCTTGTATCTTATACCGTCTTCTACAATTTTACTGTGGTCCTCCAGGCATGTATATTGATGATAGAAATCAAGGTATTATATTTTAATAAGATTTTACCATTTTATATATATATATATATATATATATATATTAGGGCAACAGGCTACATGAGGGTAATCCACTTTGGCCAACTCCCCTTTAATAGCATAGGAAAGGATTTGAAAGGAGGGATGTGGAAGGGTAGAGGAAGGTAGCCAAGGGTTACTAGGGCCTCCGGGCTATATTTTAAGGATCCTACCCGGAATTCGCCTAAAGAAATGCAGGGAAAACCCTAGAAAAACCTGCATCAGGTAGGTCGGGCATTGGGTACTTGTCCCACGCCCGTCCGATAGCTGGAGAGGAGTTTGCTGTGGGGACGCAGCATTCCCTTCTCCGTGCCTCGACCAGTTTAGGAGGCAGCTGGCCGACTATTCCAATGGGAACAGCGGACAAAATTTATTTACGTAACTCTACAGTATACAGACCGTCTTAATAGTAAGAAAGATAGCCAGATACAGACAAAAGAAGTGATGATATAAAAACCCACAAAATGTTTCTGGGATCCTTGTCGATACCTTTAAGAAGAGGCTTTTGAGTTTTGTCAACTGACGAGTGTGGTTGTGTTGCTCTAGGCTCTTCTCAGCACCTGAAGAAAGGCACAAGAGTCCAAGAAACGTTGTGTGGTATTTATATTATCACTTTTTTTTGGTTTGAATTCGCTAACTTTCTTATTTATTATTTTCAATCAGACGTAAATTTAATTTATTTATCATATAATCAGTGTTGCGATTTAAAGTGTAACGGGTTTATATAATAGCGACATTTTTGTTAAGGTTTTATCAGTGTAAAAGTGCGCAAATCTGAATGACGTCGGACTACTTTGCTGTTTTTCGTTTCAGAAGTTCCACTGCGGACAGTTTAAACCGTTCTGTTCAGTTCGCAACAAGCAACGCTAAATTTTTACGTGTATTTAGCTCGTGTTTGGAAATCGCGCGGGGGCGTTTAGGTGGAGCACGAATTAACCGGATGGGAAGTGACATTGCAGCAGCTATTACCTTGATTTACTTAAAGCGTGAAATCCAGAGTGGCTTAAAACCTAAATGGCACGATTATCCGGCGCATCGTGGAAACTCGGCGGTAAACCAGCGATGCTATTAGGATAAAATACAGGGCGACTGCACCGTCATGAGCTGGCTCCGCGTAGTTTTTTTGGGGGGGTGATTGCAATTGAGGCGCTGTAGCGAACAGGTCAATTGATCCTGCCGCGGGGGATTTCACTTTAAGAGCCATCAACTTCTTGACTGACTGACTGCCTGCTGCGTTCGTATTGCCTCTCTCTCTCTCTCTCTCTCTCTCCCTAGTCCTTTCCAATATTTAGATATTCCCCTTTTTTTTAATTTGACTCACTACAGTAGTTTCTAAGTGTGTTGACAAAAATGTAGATGGAACATGACACAGATTTTCTGGGGGATTACCAGTCACGGATCCCTCAAAACACTACCTCGTTCCCGCCACAACCAAAAAACTATGAATTCCTCTGCAAATTACTGCGCTGCAGGAGAGGCAAATGTTTATATTACGTTATACACACACACACACACACACACACACACACATATATTGTAATACCCAGTTAAGAAGGACAAAAATTTTGTTCTTATTTCATCAGATTTGTTTACCAACTCAGACTGGGGATTCTTGAGTGGTTTGTATAAAAAAATAATAATAAAGTGATGGATAAGCGGCTCTTAGAGAAGGGGAGGACTATAATTGGACGTTTAGCGGCTCTTAGAGCTAATGGTTTCGACTGACATCTGGACAGAACCCTAAAGGCATAATGACAGAAGTTTTGTCGACATCCAATTATTTTAAAAGGAAATACTTATTTTAACTGTATTGAGTGGCTCTCGGAGCGTGAGAATACCAACAGTTGGTGTTTGTTTGGCGAACGTGGAAACTCAAAAACTGTGAAAAAAGGGGAATATTGTGGAGAGGGGGAAGCAGATAAAAGTTAGTTGGACCGGAGACCTCAAAGGAGATGGACGTGGAGTTTGGTGCCAGAATCTGAACGAGAAAGACATAGGAGTTGAAATGTAGACCGCAAAGGAGGAGGACGTGAAGACGGTGATAAATAATTCGATCAAATTGAATGGTGGCCGTGCCTAAAAATAAAATAAACATTTTAGTCCATTCAAGCTGTCAGGAGTCGGGATATCAAAAATACTTTCATTTTTAACTTTTAATTTGTGTTTATAATAAATTTGTGCTCACACATAGGGTTTATTTAAATTTAATAATATAAATAATAATTTTTGATTACTACTATATATATTTATGTTCGACCATTAATCATTCAGTCCAATCCAGACCCATTTCAGTGCTTAAAAATGTTCTTCCTCAGAGTAAACGTAAATGACTTGTTGGGGTCTGACGTCAACTACTCATAGAAAGTCTCCCTCAAGATTCTGCATAAATCATGAATAAATCTATATAATAAAATAGCGTGTATATTTGTTTGTATTTACGTTGTTTTGCATACAAATTTTATCGCGTGGACAGAATGCAACAAAAATTGGTATACGTATTCTGCCAAAATCGAGAACCGGTACTGTGGGGGTGAGAAACCCCTAGAATAAACGTGGAAATAATTATAATTGAAATAAGTTACGAATTGGTGTTAAATTACTGCGCGAGACGATGACGTCATAAGTTTTCAAGACATTGACGCATCCTAAATATAGTTCTGTATTTCGTAATGAAATAAAGCAGAAATATTTTTATTTAATATAAAGTATACATGTGGAAAGAATTATAATTAAAAACCGTGATCATTAAATATTAATTTACTGCGCGCCAAGAGACAATGACGTCACGCGAGAAAAAAAAAGACGTTACTACGCAACGAACGAAGGAGATTATTAGGAATTGAATAAAGCAGAAATATTTTCTTTAAATAAAAAGTATAATTTTATGCAGCAATATTCCATCGAATGATAACAAAGAAGAATACGAATTACTTTACGATACTTGGGGGAAAATGTAAGTTAATTTTCGCGTTGTATTAGTTGTGAGTCTAGCTAACAATTTCATCAATGTAATATTTCGTAATGTATGAAGACTGAGTGACGATTATATCCTGAAATACTCAAGGAATATATTTAAGTAATCAATTAAATACTTTTTCGAGTTGATGATCGTGTGGAAATAATATTCGGCAGGCGTTAATGGAATTGATAGTATTTCTACTGGTGAAGTTTGTGTATAATTTCAACTCCTTTCAGTATGAGAGGGGAGGGCGCCTAGGGGTGGGGGTAGAGGATCGAGGAGCGTTACATAAAAATAGCGCAAAAGCAACCGAAATTGGAGTGTATCGGGGGTTCTGGATAAATGACATCTCGGGCAACGCCGGGCACCCGCTAGTATTAAATAAAATCTTTGGGCTTTTACAAATATTCAGAAGTATTCGTCTATACTTCAATTAATTTATACGGCTATCAAGTTTAATTATTTACAAATAATAAGGGCGCACAATCCATTAACGTAGACCAGATTAAATTTGAGCTAATTGATAATGTCGGTTAATCACATATATCATAAACAGAATACAATTTCACAATGTCGTTGTCATTTGCTAACCGCTAATTATAGTGATGAAAATTCAATATGGATCATTACCGGAAAAGGTGCGACGTGGATGTTTTAACCAACGGTAAAATAGAATTATTGTCAAAGCTTAAATAAGCTGATAGTAGGTATAAGAATTATACTGTATCAACTACATGTATGAGTCGTGATTTCTACAGAAGAACAAGATTTAATATATTTAAAAAATTTCATAATTTCTCATATTTTAATTTCAGTTATCTATAAAATAATTTTCTATGAAATATGGCAAGTTTCTTTATAAACATTCAGTTGTAAAAAAAAGGAAATCTGGTAGTAACTTCAAATGTTTATGTCTAGTGACGAATAATTATAAATGATTATTATTTACACATATTTTGAGCGCTTTTTGATTTATTATTTTAGGGTAACAGGCTACTTGAGGGTAATCCACGTTGGGCAACTCCCCTTTAATAGCATAGGAATGGATGCGGAAGGGTAGAGGAAGGTAGCCAAGGGTTATCAAGGGCCCCCAGGCATTCGCATAAAGAAATGCAGGGAAAACCCTAGAAAAACCTGCTTCGGGTAGGTCGGGCATTGGGTACTTGTCCCACGCCCTTCCGATAGCGGGAGAGGAGTTTGCTGTGGGGACACAGCATTCCCTTCTCCGTGCCTCGACCAGTTTAGGAGGCAGCTGGCCGATTATTCCAATGGGAATAGCGGACAACTCTTACCGTATGCCCAAGGTCTGTGACCACGGAACATACACCTCTCAGAACAGGCCGAGGTGCCTCGGATTGTGGGAACCTTAGTTCAAATACGGAGAGGAAAAGGCATCCCCTTCGTATCTCTCCTATAAGGTTCTGCCTGCGAGAGAACATCCCTAGCAGGTATTGCCTGCGAGAGAATAGCCCTCGCAGACCTCATCGAGCGCTGTTTTTTTTAGGGCAACAGGTTACATGATGGTAATCCACTTTGAGCAACTACCCTTTAATAGCATAGGAAGGGATTTGAAAGGTGTGATGCGGAAGGGTAGAGGAAGGTAGCCAAGGGTTAACTAGGGGCCCCGGGCTATATTTTAAGGATCCTACCAGGAAAATCGCCTAAAAGTGATGCAGGGAAAACCCTAGAAAAACCTGCATCGGGTAGGTCGGGCATTGGGTACTTGGGCCCCTGAATCCATTTTAAATACCCACTTTCTTAATTCAACCTGCAGGTAGTAATGAGGAATATTTAATGAAGTTAGTTAAAAAAACCCTCACTTAACCAGATTATTAATTGTTATTTATAGAAGCAGAAGGCATATCTTTGAGCTTCCATATCGTTTTTAAGGACACGGGAGTTCAACTGGTTTAGTTTTGGTTATTTTAATATTGAGGATCTAGAAGAAATTTATACATATATATATAGGAAAACCCCATTTTCGAGAAACGAAGTTAATATAAATTTTAACAACCTCTCCCTTCTATGTCAATTTCTTTACTTCCTTATTTTTGTTCAATTTTCCACCCCTGACTCCCCAGGACGGAGCGAGGGGTTGTATCAGCATGACATCGCATGCAAGGTTACAGAGGAAGTTAATAAAAAAGATATTCAGCCAAGTTGCAAGTATCTAACTATTGGAAAAAATTTTTTTACTACACTCAACTTAAAATTGTTTGATGATAAAGTTGGTTTAGACTTGCAAGATTTTTAAAAATCAGCTCAACACAAGTATATATATATATATAATATTTATATCATACACTGTATGTCTTACTCTGCCAAGTTACGAAAAAAAAGTGAAATAACATAAGTCAGAGATTATAATCATATTTGTAAAGTCAAAAAATATTCTTTGATGTACATACATAATTGTTATTACCCCCACTTGTATTTTGACTGATACATGGCCATTTTTTTTCTCTCTTTTCTGCTGAAACAGGTTGAAAATGACCAAATAGGGCGGAAGCTTTCCGGTTATTAATTTTTTTGGAACAATATACGAGACTGTGTGTGGGTTTTCTCCCTTTATGTTAAATATAGAATGCAGGAAGAATATTTAGCCGTTATTAAAACGAGTGGAAGATCTTCCCCCCCCTCCCCGAAATTTACGTAAATGACACTAAAGATCGTTGCTTCTGTGGCAAAGTAGAAACTCAGAAAAACGTTTCATTACCCAAGATATTTTTTTTTTCGTAGAGTACAATCGAGACTTGCTCGTTTACCCCACCCCCCCCTCAACCCTTATAACCTCCCCCGGATTTTCATATTTTTTGATGCTATCTGATATGACCCAGAAACATAACCACCGTGGGCGCCATCAGGATAGACAATCCTGACCAACAGCGGGATTGTGAACGTGTTTCCAGCAAGTTGTAACAAGATGAGAATTATTATTATTATAAATATTATCGAACGTTTGATCCGAAAAATATATTTATTAATATTTCGAATTCCTGGAAATTTTTCCCACGTCAGTTCAGTGGCGTCGTGTTGTTTAGAATAAAAGCTATTGGAAGCGTGATTGCTGAAGCGTTACACGTAACATGACTTAAATCGCTACCTTCCAAACAACACGGATCGTTACCCTGGGACCTGAAGAACCACTGAAGTGTAACGTTTGACCAAGAAAGTCTGAACTAGATTCGTAGAACGTATTATGTTGGTTCTGTCCGCGAAGAACTTGAGAAACTTTTCCATTTTGGGTATCGCCAAGCTTCAGGTTTTAGTTTCAAGCTCTTAAAATCTTTATTACTGGATGGCTCTGGAGGACAGAAAACAATTGAAGCTCTATTGGAAAAAAAACCCAACACCTTCGTACCTCATTGTGTGGCGAAAATTCTGGCTGAGCCAGTTTTGTAAAGCAGCTGCATTTCCCCAAGTCAAGTCCTTAATCACCAAGTCCGTAACCTCACTAATCAAAAGCACCTTCAAACCATCCTAACACCACGACCCAGCAATTCCATAGCAACTCACGTCACCTCCTATCGACATCATCCTTCCCCCCCAGAACACTCTGGCACCTCCTGACACACCACATCTTCACACCCACATCAACCCTATCAAATTTAACAACACCAGTGAACCCTCGTAGCCCAACAATGTATTATATAGAATAAAAAATTTGCAAAATTTAGGTTACTCGCTGGATTAACCGAATTACCACCCTACCATGGAAATTATGTACATATTTAAAGTTTGTATATTTAACCAACAAATAATCTTGTGATAAAAGTTTTGTCAAATAATTTTTTAAAAACAGCAGTTGCATTAAATGGAGCAAAACATTTTTCAAAACGTGAGAAAACAAAATAATAAATAAAATTTTGGTTTCGATGTACGGTTTATTTAATTTCTAGATCTCTCCTGTAATCCTTTTACTGCTATTGCACCTTGGTTATTAAAGACAAGCTCGACCTTAAGCTTTTTACTTGGTCAAGAAACAAGGGTTTGTATGTACTCACACTCTACGTCGACTATGATCCTCTTGCTGACTGACGGAGGAACGCTATTGGTTGCGATACAGAGGTACGCGCCCATCTCAGTGCGGCTGATCTTGGTCAGGTTCAGCTGCTCTCCGTCGTACACGTTCACTGGAAAAACATACATTAGTTTCATAAATTATAAACGTATTATTATAAAAAATAAAAACAATCAAAGATTAAAACAGTGCAGGCCTGCGAGGGCTATTCTCTCGCAGGCAGTACCTACGAGGGATATTCTCTCGCAGGTAGAACCTTGTAGGAGAGATACGAAGGGGCTACCTTTCGGGATGCCCGACCTACCCGATGCAGGTTTTTCTAGGGTTTTCCCTGCATTTCTTTAGGCGAATGCCGGGTAGGATCCTTAAAATATAGCCCGGGGGCCCTAGTAAAACCCTTGGCTACCTTCCTCTACCCTTCCGCATCCCCTTTCAAATCCCTTCCTATGCTATTAAAGGGAAGTTGCCCAACGTGGATTACCCTCATGTAGCCTGTTGCCCTAAAAAAAAGGATCCCTTTTCCTCTCCGTTTATGAACTAAGGTTCCCACAAGACGAGGCACCTCGGCCTGTTCTGAGAGGTGTATGTTCCGGGGTCACAGACCTTGGGCATACGGTAAGAGCTGTCCGCTATTCCCATTGGAATAGTCGGCCAGCTGCCTCCTAAACTGGTCGAAGCACGGAGAAGGGAATGCTGCGTCCCCACAGAAAACTCCTCTCCCGCTATCGGAAGGGCGTGGGACAAGTACCCCAATGCCCGACCTACCTGATAGAGGTTTTTCTAGGATTTTTCCTGCATTTCTTTAGGCGAATGCCGGGTAGGATCCTTAAAATATAGCCCGGGGGCCCTAGTTAACCCTTGGCTACCTTCCTCTACTCTTCCGCATCCCCCCTTTCAAATCCCTTTTCTATGCTATACGAGGGGAGTTGTCACTATGTGAAATACCCTCATGTTGCCTGTCTACACCCAAAAAAAGTTTAAAATGGAATAACGGCCTACGTCTATAAAATAACTGATTGTTTTCGTGGCCAATGAAACTTCAATAGCAACCATCTGGTTTTCGGGGGCTGCTGTGCCACGTTTAATTCCGGTTTTTACGCTAAATTTTCGTCTGTGAACACCAACAATTCGCGAGGCTAGACCAAGACTGATGATGTTCGCTTATACAGGCAGCGTAGCGTCTGGCCGTGGGCTGCGTCGCCCAGCTGCATATACAAACGGACAGGCGAACAAAAATCGTCAATCTTGACCTGGCCTTGAAAATTCTTGATGTTCACAACAATACTCGCCTAAAACAAACGTGACAGAACAGCCCAAAGTAAAGACATAATTTTTAAGTTGTTGAAACATATATAAAATGTAAATTTTGTGCACATGACAATATAAGCGCACTGACAGAATCAAACTTGGAAGGGCGAAAAAACCCAAATGTTTGTTTACAAAATCAGAGGACTTATTTTAATATAAAGATAATATACACATTAGATAAAGACAATAAATATGTAAGATGATGATATAACGGTGACGTTGTTGGTTACTGTAAAGTTAGAGTAATTCGATTTAAACCTTTCGTGGAAGAAGAATCCCGTGAACTCCACAGGGCGTTAATGGGGAATCCCCTCTTCAACGTATCAATTACCAATTGAAACAAGATACCTGTTGCGTCTTTTTGGATAATGACCTGTGGTAGATCTAAGAGCTTAGGTACATCTAAATGGTTCTAACCGGTGTAATAAAAGGACGAAAAAAGTGAAATCAGTATATATATATAATTATTTCGGTTAATGATTATTTTATATGAAATAATAGAACTAAAAATAATTATACATACAATAATATTAGGCAGTGTTTCACGTGTGTCTGGCATCGGTATTTCCGTTTTCACCTTTTAAATAAATACGTAGTTCCACAGAAAGGGCGTTGTAGTGCGCTCACGATTCATTTACGAGTACATGAAACGAGACTGATCAATCGATGAATCCAGCTGAAATCCAATTTCCAGATTGAATCATCTAAAACTACTAAATTAACTACATAGTATAGTCCTCTAGTAAATAATTTAATTAAAGAAATACCCTGATTAATTACGAAAATAAACTTTTACGGATCAGATTTTATTTACTTCTCCTCGGATGTCATTACCGTTCTAAGTTTCGCAATTTAAAGACGAGTTCCGAAGTGTTGACACGAAACACAAACTTTAACATCTGTTACTATACTTTACAATTGATCACGTGAGCGGCGGTCTCTAATACTGGGAGATTATGTCACCTGTCGTCACTGAGTAGCGTTCGCACTGTCCTAAAATCTCACTCACTATATAACCTCGGCTCTGTGAATATATATAAATTTTTGTGTTATTATTTTACATAACACTGTGAAAAGTAAGGTGAATTTATTTATAAAATATAAATTGTTTATTTATTCTTCCAAATCAATTTCATCCCCTTCAAAGTAATCCCCGTCCGATAAAACGCACTTTTTCTAGTCCTCGAAACAGTCGGAATAGTCTTTTTCCGGTATAGCCTTCAAAACATTCTTCGATTCGGTTTTTATCTCCTCAGTCGTGTACAAAATTGCGTCCACGCATTGGCCTTTTGAGTTTGCTGAAGAGCCAGAAGTCGCATACGGTGGTTGCGGAAGGATACGAGTCGAGTTTTTGGCTCAAAAGTCGCGAAGAACCAATGCAGTGTGACATGGTGCATTATCGTGATGAAGGAACCAAGAGTTTCAGACGAATAGCTTCACGCAAACGACGCATAACCCTCAAATAATATTCTTTGTTGACAGTTTGGCCCGGCGGAAGGAATTCACAGTGCACCACATCACGATGATCAAAGAAAACCGTGATATTCGCTGGATTGGTCGGTGGTTTCAGGGTCGTAGGCGTCGTCTCCAGTAATGATGCATTTCAAGTGGTCCTGACAGCCAGACAGCAAAGTTTCACACACATCAACGCCACGCTTTTGGCACTAATCGAGACTTGACGCGTTTGAGGCACAAAACATTCTTCAAAATGGTTTGGGCTGAGCCAAATGATATTCCAACACCATCAGCGAGATCTCTAATTGTCCATCGACGATTTTCAAGTACCAAATCTTTGATTTTTTGGACGTGGCCCTCGTCGGTAGACGTTGATGGTCGTCCAGAGCGCGTGAGGTTCGTCTTTGAACTCGTTGTACCACTTATAAACGTTTCCTTGTGCCATAGTTTAACCACCAAAGGCCTTCAACGTGTCCACGCACAAGAATATTCGTTCCGCAAACAAAATTTGATGCAAGTTCTTTGCTCAACAAAATCACCCCAATTGCAAAAAATCGAAAAAATTCACTTTTGGTTGTTTACAAAAAACACACGTGTAACTCTGAGATAATTAAACCTTTTAACAAACAGACGCTTGGCAAATATTATAGACAGTCCTACCAACGTAGGAAAAAAAAATTACCTGCCTTCCGAATACCCGGGAGTTTTAAATGACAATATCACCTTACTTTTTGATCTACTGTGGTATACAAAAAACCACCGCAATTTTAAAAGAGTCATTTACGAAGAAAATTCTGGTAACCCAAATTTTGTTTAAAAACTACTTTTACATTGGTATAGGAAATGCTGATTTTTACCGGAGACTGTCCACACCTTGTTACGTCAATTCTTGGAGTCAGTACTATATTATTATTAAATTTTGCATAAACAAAAAAAAAATCCCCTAAGTTCTTGAGCCTCTATCACGTAGTATCTTAGATATGTAAATATTAAATGCACAGACCTGGCCTGGATTTGAGTGTATGAAACGGAATTCATCATATAGTAATATTAAAGCTGAAGCATGCTTACATAGTAACCCGAGCTTACCCGAACGCTAATCCACATTAATGCAGAATCCACACTAAGCGCTTATTCTGTTATAGATAGTTGTAAATATTTCGCAAATGAACGTAAGTTTCCACAATGAGACATGGAACAGGAATATTTAGCAGCGCATTAAACTCAGTTGTGTTGAGCTTGCGAGTAAATTACAGCCTTTCTGCAGAACATATTCAGAGCCTGAGTAAAATAACGAGCACGTATCATTCTCGTCTGAAAATTGCTCATTGGTCGGTCATAGAAGAAAGGGTTTTTTTTGGAGGGGGGAAGTGGGGGGTTGGGCAGTAGCCCAGCATCAATTTATCGTTACATTCAGAGGAAAAACTAGCGTCCCATTAGCGTCGAACATAAAAAAATTAAAATACCTCTGCAGTAAATATCTTTATCCTGATGAAGTCCTCGGAAAAACGTTGTTACTTAACTAGACCGAGGAGCTATTTCACGAAATGGTAGGACTATTTTCGCGATATTTTATAATACACTGGAACATGTCCTATATGAAACAGAGAAATAAAACTATTATTTACTCGCAATACTGAATTGCGGCCATGGAAAAAAAATCTCAAGTATTAATAATTGAATCGAAACGATTTTTTTAAAAAAAATGAAGCATAAAAAATATTTTGGGAGATTCCTTATGGTTTTTAATTGAACGTAACTCGCTGTAAATAATAATAATAATAATAATAATATGAGAGTAATTAAATTTCCTGTACTTACTCAAATTTAAACTTATTTCGTAATAGTGTACGTAGTGTAAAATTATATTATTACACTAGCAGTTACTAAACTGCATGCGTTTATTTACTTTTCTTTTAAGTTTAAGAGGCGAATGCCGGGTAGGATCCTTAAATTATAGCCCGGGGGCCCTAGTTAACCCTTGGCTACCTTCCTCTACCATTCCATATCCTCCTTTCAAATCCCTTCCTATGCTATTAAAGGGGAGTTGCCCCCATGTGGATCACCCTCACGTAGCCTGTTGCTCTAAAAAAAAGGGAATGCTGCGTCCCCACACACAACTCCTCTTCCGCTATAGGAAGGGCGTGAGACAAGTACCCAATGCCCGACCTACCGGATGCAGGTTTTTCTAGGGTTTTCCCTGCATTTCTTTAGGCGAATGCCGGGTAGGATCCTTAAACCATAGCCCGGGGGCCCCTAGTTAACCCTTGGCTACCTTCCTCTACCCTTCCGCAACCTCCCTTTCAAATCTCTTCCTATGCTATTAAAGGGGAGTTTCTACCATGCGGATTACCCTCATGTAGCCTGTTACCTAAAAAAAAGTATCTTTCACAAGGGTCTGCGAGGGCTATTCTCTCGCAGGCAGAACCTTGTAGGAGAGATACGAAGGCGCTACCTTTTCGGATGCCTTTTTGGAAAAGTCGGCCTGCCTCCTAAACTGGTCGAGGCAC
The DNA here is from genome assembly GCA_037074705.1 of Zhengitettix transpicula. Classification (NCBI taxonomy): domain Eukaryota; kingdom Metazoa; phylum Arthropoda; class Insecta; order Orthoptera; family Tetrigidae; genus Zhengitettix; species Zhengitettix transpicula. Next base: position 14,318,415 of record CM073594.1, on the reverse strand, counting down.
GGAGAAGGGAATGCTGCGTCCCCACAGCAAACTCCTCTCCCGCTATCGGAAGGGCGTGGGACAAGTACCCAATGCCAGACCTACCTGATGCACGTTTTTCCATGGTTTTCCCTGCATTTCTTTAGGCGAATGCCGGGTAGGATCCTTAAAATATAGCCCGGGGGCCCTAGTTAACCCTTGGCTACGTTCCTCCACCCTTCCGCATCCCCCCTTTCAAATCCCTTCCTATGCTATTAAAGGGGAGTTGCCCAAAGTGGATCACCCTCATGTAGCCTGTTACCCCAAAAGAAAAAGTATCATCCACACTCACATATGCTGTAAACACATTCAATAGAAACAAGAAACGCTTAATTCTCGAACACTCAAAACAATAACCTACGATAATACAGAGACCGTTATAACGTCCTAAGATTCCGATGCCACAGATGCCACCATCAAGCTCAGAGATAATAGTATTTGAAAGTAACGGGAACATTATACAATATTAAGAAGTTATTGTTGTAATTATTAATTAACTGTAATTAAAAAATATGCTGGACGGTAAAGAGAGGAAAAATAACGCAAACAAACTGGTGTAAATGTAATTTCGATTTATCTCTATAAAAAAAATATAAAAAATATTTATAAAACTATTTCTATGCAAAACGAAGCTGTTATAATAAAAAAAATATTTTTTATGAATTACTTTTGTTGATAAAAACTATTCCAAGATCCCTAATGCAGAGAGAAATATTTTACTTTCATTCTCGAAAGTGCAAATCGTTAAAACTAGAAATAAAAATGAGTGTTCAACCCCTTTTAATACACCCTATATCCGCAGGTCTTTTTTCTGCGTTCATATTCCAACGAAATAGCTACGAATTTTTTTTTTTTAAAAAAAATTGCATCGAGCAGTTAAATGTAAACGTTGACTACTGTGTGCAATTTAAATTTGTTATGAAAATGTTAAACGTACATTAAGCGTCGTTGAAATGTTGGGGAATTATTAACGAGGGAATTAAAGGCCGATATTTAATCCTTGTGACATTCTACGGGTTTGTAATTGTCGCATTTTTCTGTCTCGTCAAGGCACACTAAATATTTCTCTCTCTCTCTCTTTCTCCCCCCCCCTCCCCACCGAGCCTGTTATGCGACTGCGTAGTAAAAATGGCTCTACTAGACGTGGTTATTAGAGCAAATGACCTTTCAGAACAAACCCTTGAATTTATGGGGGCGGTTTTTCTAGAATTATGGAGATATTTTTTTTATTAACCTGACAATTCATTTATCTTCAAACGGTATTAAGGAAAATTAATTACCAGCAATAAATAACTGGTGAATGAGAATACCATCTCAAAATATATAGAACGTATACAACTGTGATCAGAAAGTAAGGTGAAATTGTCATATAAAACTCCCGGGTATTAGGAAGGAAGGTAAATTTTTTTCCTTAGGTTGGTAAAACTGTCTATAATATTTGCCAAGCGTCTGTTTGTTAATAAGGTTTAATTATCTCAGAGTTACACGTGTTTTTTGTAAACAACCAAAAGTGAATTTTTCGATTTTTGCAATTTGGGTGATTTTGTTGAGCAAAGAACTTGCATCAAATTTTGTTTGCGGAACGAATATTCTTGTGCGCGGACACGTTGAAGGCCTTTGGTGATCAAACTATGGCACTAAAATAACGTTTATAAGTGGTACAACGAGTTCAAAGACGTACCTCGCGCGCTCTGGACGACCATCAACGTCTACCGACGAGGGCCACGTCCAAAAAATCAAAGATTTGGTGCTTGAAAATCGACGATGGACAATTAGAGATCTCGCTGATGGTGTTGGAATATCATTTGGCTCAGCCCAAACCATTTTGAAGAATGTTTTGTGTCTCAAACGTGTCAAGTCTTGATTGGTGGAAGAAAAGGCGTCGCGTTGATGTGTGTGAAACTTTGCTGTCTGACTGTCACGACCACTTGAAATGCATCAAATTATACTCTCTATCGTGTCCTAATCATCAAACCCAGTGAAGGCCCTGAGAAATTAATATTTTAAATTGTAATTGTTTTTGAGTTAGAAGCTACAAAGTGATATTAAATATGTATTAAATTTTATTAATTATTTTATTTAATTAAACCCAACAATTTGATCATTTACATAAATGGTTACCGCAACGAAGGGCTCGTTAATTTAAATAAAGACGAAACATTTTGATCATTACATAACGCGCGCTTCAACGTGAGGCAAATTCTTTAAATTAAAACTTCATTTAATTAAAGCCTCAATTTTTGATTATTACTATATATATATATATATATATATATATGCGTGTGTGTGTGTGGATGACACTAAACTGAAAAGAAAAGTAAGTAAACGCATGCAGTTTTGCTCGCAACTACCTGCGAGTGAGAATAATATAATAATTTTACACTACAATGTCTGTATATATTTATTGTTAAATCACAAATTACTTATGACGATCTACGTTGCGTAATAATGTTGTATTTATATATTAGGACGAATTCCCGAGAATTATCAATAAATAAATTTAATAAATACGGATTACTCCTGTTAGCTATACAAACCCGCTATACGCATTGAAATTGTAACGAGATTTTAGGGTTTTGAAAACTTGCCATGTCTGTTTGACGCATTAAAATTTAGACCATATTAATATTATTATTTTTTTGAAAATGTATTGAGTCGGTAAACGTATGTACCATGACGATTTGGAAGTAGAGCGGGGGGGAGGAATCTGTGGAGGTTGTAGCGAGGCGCTTTCCTCAGGCAAACGCAGTTAGTTACCTGAGCGGGACGAAGAGGTGTCGGCAGCAAGATGCGCATCTTACCTTTGCCCTGGAACAAAGCCCCACCCTTCCCCGCTACCTGTGGGAAATGCACCAGCTTCTTGCATCAAATATTCACACTCAAGTTTAATGGAGCGAGCGGTGTTCCTCTGGGAGGCGACCCAGTCGCTCCTTGCTGCTTGTTTCTGCCGAAAACCGACGGGCGTGGTTCCGAAACACTGCCACTAACTAGTATCCGGCGTTAAAAAGGGAATAGGGAAAGATTACACGATGATAAGTACAATTTTTAGGCGTTTCCAGGTTCCAATTTTTGATTTTATAACTGTTGAAATCGCTAATGCGAATCCTTGTCTATTATATTAACGTAAACAGAAATACCATTCTAAGTTTTCAGAGAGACTGTCCCGCGAATAATATCAGGAATCCAGGATATAATGGGTGATTTAGGTATTTGAGATTTTTTTTAATGTCATCGTCAGAAGCCACAGAAATTGATTGCAGATTAATATAGCCTCTTAAGATAGTTTACTTTGAGACACCGACAAAAGGATGTTGGTTTCCTTTGTCTGAAAACAAATTTTTGGAATATCCGTTAAACGGATGAATGAATATATTTAGACTTCTGGGTTAGAAACATATTTTATCATGTCACAGAAAAAAATTAGTCATCCTTCTTCGGTTCGATATTGTATTCAGTATTTTCTTTATTTGCACTGTCGTGGGAGTCGTGTCCCTCATTTTGGAGGATAAAATTTTTCATATTGAGCTTAACACCAGATAGAAAGTTTTCACCACCAAGGGAACGATAATTTTATTTCGTAAACAAAGCGGATTATTGGGACGGAGAATTTTTTTTATCTCGACCACACAGAGGGTGGTCAAAGGCGTTGAAAAGGGTCAACGCAGATGTGTGAAGTTTGCTTGGAGACAGCAGAATAAGCTGGTTGTAGAAAACTGATGAGAGAAAGACAGGGGGGGGGGATTTAGTTACAGTTAAAGTATGCTCTGAATATTGTCGAGTAGGGAAGAGATGGAGATCAAAAATTCTGTGAATAAGGGCAAGACAAGAGAAGAAGCAACGCCGGTCGCCATTTTCCGATGACATCGGCTGGAGTTTACATAAGTAAATCCCGTGGTTGTTTCAAATTACATTGGCTGCTCTCGCAGGCAGAACCTTGTAGGAGAGATACGAAGGGGCTACCTTTGGGGATGCCTTTTCCTCTCCGTTTTTGAACTAAGGTTCCCACAAACCGAGGCACCTTTGCCTGTTCTGAGAGGTGTATGTTCCGGGGTCACAGACCTTGGGCATACGGTAAGAGTTGTCCGCTATTCCCATTGGAATAGTCGGCCAGCTGCCTCCTAAACTGGTCGAGGCACAGAGAAGGGAATACTGCGTCCCCACAGCAAACTCCTCTCCCGCTATCGGAAGGGCGTGGGACAAGTACTCAATGCCCGATCTACCCGATGCAGGTTTTTCTAGGGTCTGTCCTGCATTTCTTTAGGCGAATGCCGGGTAGGATCCTTAAAATATAGCCCGGGGGCCCTAGTTAACCCTTGGCTACCTTCCTCTACCCTATCGCATCCCCCCTTTCCTATGCTATTAAAGGGCAGTTGCCACCACGTGGATTACCCTCATGTAGCCTCTAATTATGCAGTCCACGTAGGGTTATTTATTGATATAAGGACGAAGAATGGTATTTTAGGGGCCCAGCCTCTAGACAATATCGTTTAAATGTAAAACCGATTAAACGTCTGTACAACTGAACTTTATAGAGTCAAATATTACAATTACGGTGGAAGGAATTTTTCCCCCCATGCGTTGTAGAGATTAATTTGAAATCTGTGTTATGGAAAAATCGAAGAATAGCAGCTCGAAAGCTTTCCGCTTATGTCATTAAAATTTGGAAAGTTGGTTTAATTCTTTCTTTCTCTCAGAAGCTAGCTCGGCTTATGGAAGGCGTGCGAGGAGCACTTCATACATAATTATGAACGGCTTCCTGCAACGGGGAAGGTTTCCCGAAACCCATTCAAACTTAATGTACACGAAAAGCTCTTCTTCTCGGGGAGGTTCTGATCCTCCGGTGGTAGCGAGGATCCTTCCTTTTGTCGCGATAACTGTCTCGATACAATTCTTTGCAGAGAAGACAAGAGGCGCGCGTGTGTGTGGTGGTAACTTTTACCAGGCTTCGACGTCGAAGCTAATCCGAAGACTGTTGCTGGGTGAACACAAAGGCACGCAGAGACGAGCTGTCGTTCCCTAAGTGGCTTTCCCCGGAGCTCCCAAAGGCGCCCCTGATGACTTAGCAACGTATAGAGATACACATCTCTTTAAATACACGGAATTTTCATGCAAAGGCCTCTGTGGTGGCTTTCGCAACAACCTTACCATCAAAAGGGGATTTTCAGGACTGAAAAAAACAGGTGGCGTGTCTCTAGAAGGCGCGTGCATCAAACAGAAGGTCCAACGTTAATACTTAAGAAAAAGAAATTCGTATCTTGAACCCTATTCCTGTATTTGAGTGAATATAAATAGTGAAAAGAAAGATAGCCGAATACAGACAAAATATGAGATAATATAAATACCACACAATGTTCCTGAGATCCTTTGTCCCCTTTCTTCAGGTAGCTAAGAATAGCCTAGAGCGACACAACTGCACTATTCAGTTGACAAACTCAAAATTGTAATTCTTGTTATATAGGGCAAACAAAACGTTCCCATAAAACCGTGTCAAATATAAAAGACAATCTGTTATTCTCCAAACATATCATCAATTCGAAACACACATTTGATTGGCAAAATTCTAAGATTTTAGTCGTTGGCCCTAGCCAGGTACAATTCCAGAGATGCTTCACATTAAATAAAACATCACAGCCATTAATATACAAACATACAACTATGAAACTCAACAATTGCTACGATCCCTTATTGTTACGCTAAACCTAAAGTATTCCATAGTCGTCGTCCCCTTGTAGTTATGCAACCCCTTCGTCTCTCCCGCTGTCGTCGTTGCGTTTTCGTCGCTATTGAGTTTCGTCAACTGACCAGTGCAGTTGTGGGCGCTCTAGGCTGTTCTTAGCACCGGATGGAAACATTCTTCTTTCCCTTTATTGTTGCGTCGCTTTCAGTTTTGTCAACTGACGAGTGCAGTTGTGTCGCTCTAGGCTCTCTGAGCACCTGAAGCAAGGATCCCCAGAAACGTTGTGTGGTATTTATATTATCAGTTTTTTTGGTCTGTATTTGGGTATCTTTCTAATTATTAATTATCAATCAGACGTATATATTTTTTTTCATTTTGGTCCTAAATTTCACCGAAGTTTATTTTACTTACAGACGCAAAACAAAATTTTACGGGACCAAATATGGCTATAATCCGTCAAAATTATATTCTATAGGCTAACAAAATTCGTTATTTAAAATCTGATTGGTGAGAGCCTTTAGTTATCTTAAAATTCTAGACGTGTAAAATATTTTTTTTTAGGGCAACAGGCTACATGAGGGTAATCCACGTTGGGCAACTCCCCTTTAATAGCATAGGAAGGGATTTGAAAAGGGAGATGCTGATTGGTAAAGGAATGTAGCCAAGGGTTAACTAGGATCCCCGGGCTATATTTTAAGGATCCAACTCGACATTCGCCTAAAAGTAATGCAGGGAAAACCGTAGAAAAACCTGCATCAGGTAGGTCGGGCATTGGGTACTTGTCCCACGCCCTTCCAGATACCGAGAGAGGAGTTTGCTGTGCGGACGAAGCATTCCCTTCTCCGTGCCTCGACCAGTTTAGGAGGCAGCTGGCCGACTATTCCAATGGGAATAGCGGACAACTCTTACCGTATGCCCAATGTCTGCGACCCCGGAACATACACCTCTCAGAACAGGCCGAGGTGCCTCGGCTTGTGGGAACCTTAGTTCAAAAACGGAGAGGAAAAGGTATCGTTTTTTTTAGGGCCACTGGCTACATGAGGGTGATCCTCGTTGGGCAACTCCCCTTTAATAGCATAGGAAGGGATTTGAAAGGGGGGATGCGGAAGGGTGGAGGAAGGTAGCCAAGGGTTAACTAGGGGCCCCCGGGCTATAGTTTAAGGATCCTACCCGGCATTCGCCTAAAGAAATGCAGGGAAAACCCTAGGAAAACCTTCATCGGGTAGGTCTGGCATTGGGTACTTGTCCCACGCCCTTCCGATAGCGGGAGAGGAGTTTGCTGTGGGGACGCAAATCTTATATTATCTTTCTTTTATAAAAAAAAATTGACAATTCGACCATATGTCTACCTATTTATAACATCGAAATCAGAATCAATTAATAGAGCATTCATATAAATAGTATTGATATGGCAATTAATTGATCTTGAGATTCAATATCGAGTATCTCACAAGAGTAATCCTGGCAGTCGGAGCGGATAACCTCCAGTCGTTGGAGGTGGCGCTGAGAGGAAGATACCAATCTCCCAGCCGCCTAAATATTTCCGTTTCCCCCGGGGGAAGTGTGTGGGGGTAGGGGGGAGGGAGGGTATACTCGTATCGCCTCGCCCCCAAGGTGTTAACACCCCGGGACCGGTCCGAATTGTCGCCTTAACACCGGAGACTCACAAAAGGCGGCGGCGGCTATAAAATGTTTCGCGCCCTTAATTAAAGTCTTGTGAGAGGGCGCGCTACCCTCATGAATAAAACCACGCCACAGAAAGGAGATAGGGCTGCAATTTATGGCCCCCTGTTCCGCTGAGGCGGGGCAATATCACCGGCCCAATATAGCAGCCAGCCCCGTGTTTGTCTTGGACGGACAAGGAGCCAATATGGACCAACACCTTTCTCCCCTTTCATCCTTTTCCGGGGAATTAACAACAAGACTACTACATTCTACTGTCCACGGATCGTGACAGGCGTTTACACCAGACTCCTCCTGTTTCTTTCATTTGCTTAGGATGCTCATGAAAAATTTGGAAATTAACACTACGGTTAAATTATAAGACATTCAGTAGTCTACAGTTAATAAAAGTGTCGAAGCTCACTGACTTCATGGAAAAAAAGGTGTGTAGTGAATTAACTGGAGAAAGAAGCATTAAGCAAACCATGGCGTGGTTTAGGAGAAGTGACAGATGTTTCGATCAATAAACATGCAATTGAATACATGTTATTCAGATCCGAGTAATATTTTGGGGGACGTCCGAAGAGTCGGAAAGTCCCGTTTAAACTTTTGCTTCGAGAATTCTTAATTTCGACCATTGCAAAACAAGTGTGTCGTCATACATAAATCGATGTTTGGAAGAATTTGCCAATTAAAAGACGAATAAGAAACGTATCAACTCAGACAAAAGAAAGTAATAATATAAATACCACACAACAACGTTTCTGGGATCCTCTTGTCCCCTTTCGCCAGGTGCGAAAATTAGAGCCTAGAGCGACACAACTGCACTCAGTTAACAGTTTAAGCTTGAATTGGGAATTTTTAGAATATATTTTAGACTAAAATAAGAATAAAATATTTTAATAAAACAATTGATAGATACAGACAGACACCTCATTTTTATTTTTATTATCACGACGTATCGATACCTTTTTTCTGTCTTCATCAGATATTTTTACTAAATGACATGCTGTAGTTTTGAGTGATATTATAAATACCACACAACAACGTTTCTGGGAGATCCTTGTCCCTTTCTTCAGGTGCGAATAAAGAGCCTAGAGCGACACAACTGCACTAGTCAGTTGACAAAACTCAAAAGGTTTTTGATTATTTCCAATCAGACGTAATTCTTTTCATTTTAAAAGATAGAAATATGTAGGGTACATAAACAAAATTAATAATAAAGGAGTAAAATTAAATGTGGTAATTATTAATATTTATATTTGTGTGTTTTTTAAAAAAATATATATAATTTCTTTGGAAAGCGAGCGGGAGTCTTTGAGACACGGAGGAGTTCGGACGAAGTAACGGAATAGTGAAGATTTTGATTTTTGAGTAACAGGCTACATGAGGGTAATCCACATGGTGGCAACTCCCCTTTAATAGCACAGGAAGAGATTTGAAAGGGGGGATGCGGAAGGGTAGAGGAAGGTAGCCAAGGGTTAACTAGGGGCCCCCGGGCTATGGTTTAAGGATCCTACCGGGCATTCGCCTAAAAGTCATGCAGGGAAAACCCCTTGAAAACCTGCATCAGGTAGGTCGGTCATTGGGTACTTGTCCCACGCCCTTCGGATAGCGGGAGAGGAGTTTTCTGTGGGGACGCAGCATTCACTTCTCCGTACCTCGACCAGTTTCTAATGGGAACAGCGAACAACTCTTACCGTATGCCCAAGGTCTGTGACCCCGGAACATTACACCTCTCAAAACAGTCCGAGGTGCCTCGGCTTGTGGGAACCTTAGTTCAAAAACGGAGAGAGGAAAAGGCATCCCCAAAGGTAGCCCCTTCCATCTCCCCTACAAGGTTCTGCCTGCGAGAGAATAACCCTCGCAGGCAGATTGACATAAATATTAGACTTTCACAATAATATAATCAAGAAACACATAGCCTTATGTCAGAATTTTTTTTATTTAAACGACGTTTCGTTCTGAAAAAACTTTGTTAATAATAATGTTATTTATTTATAAATTGTAGTTTAAAGCTGAAGAGGTCTCCATTGGAACCTCAAGCAATCTTATCTATTCTCTAGATCACCGCAACCTACATGTGACGTATGAAAGGCTGTGCCCCTGACCATGTCCTCTACGACTGACCACAGCACGACAGAGCCACACTTCGGATAATACACGAGAAGGGAGATATGCACCTCAGCTGCGGCAATAAATAACTTACTAAAGTTTAGCAAGGAAATCGGCATTCAAGATATAATCTAAATAGGTTAAGAATAAAATGTATAGTTAATATGAACTAATTGTAATAATTTAATGTAGTAGATATTGCAAGTCACCAGTACCTTTTTTTTGTTGACGCGACTATAAAAAATAAAATTAAAAAGATCTACAATAGGACGATACGTCGGTTATTTACTTTTCTGATAACAAGCATATTTTTTTTTAATTATCGGGCCTTCAACATAATTTCAGAATCGATTTAAAAATTCACACAACTGCTGACGTCAACGTTTTCAGAACAGTTTTTACACTACCAAGCTGCAGTAACAAAGGTTCGTGTTAAACTGGCTGCCGACCGACCCCTACTACGTTTCCAGGGCAGTGTAGCTTCTTCTCATCTTATCTCCAGACAACATGCAATATCTCGCGACGTGTAAATATACAGATTACTTTGTGGTACGAACCTTTCTTCCTCCGTTCGATGCTGATTCCCTGACCATCTTCCCGTCGCCACATGAGCTTGGGTGTGGGGAATCCGTTGGCTTTGCAGGTCAAGGTGATGTTTTGGTTCTCTCGTACAGCCACGGAGGACTGCGTCGATTCTTCGTCCAGAATGTTTGGCGGTACTGCAAAGATACACTCGTAAAAGCCAGAGAGTCTACATACAGTTTACATTTCTAAAAAAAAAAAGTGATGACAAGAGTCGCAGGAGGAGTTTCGAAATTATAGAACCAGACGGAGGGACGTTCTCTCGCAGGTAGAACCTTTTAGAAAAGATACGAAGGACCTACCTTTGGTAACTCCTCTCCCGCTATCGGATGGGCGTGGAACAAGTACCCAATGCCCCACCTACCTGATGCAGGTTTTTCTAGGGTTTTCCCTGCATTTCCTTAGGCGAATGCCAGGTAGGATCCTTAAAATATAGCCCGGGAGCCCTAGTTAACCCTTGGCTACCTTCTTCTACCCTTCCACATCCCCCCTTTCAAATCCTTTCCTATGCTATTAAAGGTGAGTTGCCACCATGTGGATTACCCGCACGTAGCCTGTTACCCTAAAAAAAGGATCCCAGAAACGTTGTGTGGTATTTATATTACCCTTTTCTTTTGTAAGTATCGGCTATCTTTATTATTCACTAGCTGGGTGCCCGGCGTTGCCCGAGATGTCATTTATCTATAACCCCCGATATGACTCCAATTTCGGCTGCTTTTGCGCAATTTTTATGTAACGCTACTCGAACCCTAATAATTATAATTAACTCTGAAAAATATTTCTTCAACGCAAATATCTGCAGTGTTTGCATGTTCCAAAATTTGCACCCCGCTACCCCTGCATCTGAGGAGTAAATGCCAATTTGAATGTCGTAACTAAACACAGTGACTTCCATAACCTTTGATTTGACTCCAATCTCGGTTGTATTCGCGTTATTTTAAAGCATCTCCACCCCAAACCCGAAGGGTGTCCTTTTCACAGGGCGTAGGGGATGAAAATTGTATTCAGATAACATTGGTAGAAACACTATCAATATCTATGACCCCTAAAAATATTTATCCGACTCAAATATCGGCTGTTTTAGTATGTTTAAATATTTCCACCCCCGCTTCTGGGGGTGGAAGACGCGTCTCACCCCGACAGTGTTTGTTTCCTGGTCGCAAAGGCACACGTGTACGAAATTTGGTGAAAATTGCTCGACTGCTGTAGATTTGTATTTTATTTAGAAAACGTTTGTATGGGAAATAGAAAAGGGCTGTTTTTAGGGTTTTCCCGGAAATTATTCGATTTTTTCTCGCCTTTTAAACCTTCCCCAGACCTCCACGAACATTTCAAGACTAAGATAAGATAAATCCGTTCAGCCGTTCTCGAGTTTTAGTGAGACTAACGAACAGCAATTCATTTTTATATATATAGATTATTTTCAATGAGGCGTAATTTTTTTCATATACATATATTATGACTATCGTGGTAAACATAAATAAATAAACAACAGCCAATTTTCAGTCAGAAAAAAATAATTTAGTATTGTAAAATTAAACAAGGTTTCATCGCATATTTTACGACTTCATCAGGTTCAAGTTTTTAATTATTATTTTTTGATAGACAGGTCTCACTGCCGTGACCGAAAACATTTTGAAGAAGTCGCGAAATAAGCGTTGAAACGTTGTTTGAATTTTACAACAATAAATTCCTTTTTTTCTGACTTTAAAATAGGCTGACGTTTATTTATTTATAATTTCTTTAAATTTTCAGTATATTCACCGGGTATACGTACAGTAACTTTGGTTGACAAAAATGCAAATGAGACGTAATGGACATAAATCCTGTTTCCGGTGCAAGAGTACAGCGGACGTCATAGAATTACAAACGTAAACACATTTCGACGAAGTTTTCCCTTTGTGTCCGCCCTGAGTTCCGAGGCCTCGGCTTCCATTAAGATTGTGATTAAAAAGTTTTCTTGGCGTCCCACGGCTAAATTACCTTCCATCACGGAAACACAGGGAAGTGAGTATCCTACAGGCGTTTTAGCTCCTGGGAGAGAGAGAAAGCCTCCTCCTCCTCCTCCTCCTCTCTTCATTCCTAAATGTATTCTCTCCTACTAAAAAAAAAAGTTTATGTAATAAGGTTAGAAGCCTCGTTTATCGTGGTTCGCGGACGGTAACTAGGAACGACATTATTATATTTTTTTGGAATAGAATAGTCTCCTATACGGCGTTAACATCGTTATTAAATATTTTCCAATAAAGCCATAGCACTGTCAGAATAAACAATACATTCTGACCTGCTGTATGGAGATCCACATTCGGACCCAGTCACCATATGTTTATATTACATCCTGGCAACCACGATCCAGCAACTCCACAGGAATCCTACACCCAAAAACCTACACTCACGTCGCCTCAAAAAAAAAGAAAACTCGGGCACATCCTAACCCACCCAATTATCACACCCACAGACACCCCACACCCACACATTCCATCTGACCTATCAAACTCAATAATCATCAATGAACCCTCATATTCCCACAACACATGCCCCCCTCAGATAAACAAATTGAGGTTACAAAAATAATTAGGTGAATTACTGAACTAAACTAATTAACAAGCTCCCATGTCAATTATATACATAATTTAATTGTATATACTGTAAAAAATATTATACAACTTTTAGATTCGATTTAGAGTATAATAAAATTTATTTAAAGGTGAGTTATCAAAATATGATGAATTAAAATTACATAATTTTCTTGGTTAATTACTAAACAAACCTAATTAACAAGCTCCCATGTCAATTATATACATAATTTAATTGTATATACTGTAAAATATTTTTATACAACTTTTAGATTGGAGTTGGAGTATTATTAAAATTTATTTAAAGGTGAGTTATCAAAATCTGATGTGTAATATTACATATTTTTCTTGTTTAATTACTGAACTAACGTAATTAAAAATCTCCCATGTAAATTATGGACATTATTTTGTTGTATATACTGTAAAACATTTTATACAACAGTTAATCTGGATTTAGAGTATTATAAAATTTATTTAAAGGTGAGTTATCAAAATCTGATGTGTAATATTACATATTTTTCTTGGTTAATTACTGAACTAACCTATTTAAAAATTTCCCATGTCAATTATATACATAATTTAATTGTATATACTGTAAAAAAAATTTATACAACCTTTAGATTGGAGTTGGAGTGTTATTAAAATTTATTTAAAGGTGAGTTATCAAACTCTGATGTGTAATATTACATATTTTTCTTGGTTAATTACTGAACTAACCTATTTAAAAAGCTCCCATGTCAATTATGTACATAATTTTATTGTATATACTGTAAAAAAATTTTATACAACTTTTAGATTGGAGTTGGAGTGTTATTAAAATTTATTTGAAGGTGAGTTATCAAAAAATGATGAAATAAAATTATATATGAAGTAACCTAACCTAATTAACAAGCCCCCCCACCAGGACAATTATGTACATAATTTTATTGTATATACTGTAAAAAAAAATTAAATATCTTTTAATCTGGATTTAGAGTATTATAAAAATTATTTAAATCCTTTAATAAAAGTTTGGTAATAAATAATAATAAATAAAAAGTTTATATACAAGTGCAATAATTCCCTAAAAATGAAGGATGGAACTAGATAAAATTAATACTGATTAAGCAGATTATTTAAGTGATAATATTAATACAACGTCTAAGCCATCAACGCTGTTTACGTCAGCCGGTAAATAATTTATCCGATCCCGGGAATGAGGCCATGAAGGTGCTTTTGAAAATGTTGTGGGTGAACCGCATGGGGTCTGAGGGATGGATTGGGAGTCGACGGGATTGGCTCAGTTGGTTATCGCAAACACCCGGGAAGCACGGGTTCGGTTCCCGGCCTGATAGAAAATTTTTCCATCGTTATACCTTAAGTTAATCTTCAACATTATTTACCTTTGGCTTGAGTTTGTGTAAGCTTTCCTTCAATAACTCGACCTAAACCCTTAGGGCTACTGCGGACTATTTTAGAGGGCGGAATAATACCAAAAAAATCTGTGCATGTTCCTTTTCTGAAAGGAAATGTATTTTATAATAAACTGCCACTGTACATAAAAGGCAAGCACTCTGGTAGAGTATTTAGTAAATAAGGTAATATAAAACTTTAAATGTTTCTCTTTTCTTTTCCATTTTTATATTAAACACGACGTTTTCCCATATCGTATGTTATTATATGGAAATAAAATTTATTATTATTATGGTAGTGATTCACTACTGTCTGCCTTGGCCCTTAAACTGTTTTTATGATCTCATCACTTCACAACGAAAATAATTAAAACCTCGTGGCCACTTCAGCGTCATCACCGTCTATGGAATTCTTGACGTACTGTCTTGCGGTCCGTCGTCGTGAAATTATAATGGCCAGCGACCTTATCCCAAATAAATTTGAGACCTAAGTTCAGCTTTTTTACGGCATCGTTTCGATAAATTAATTTTTTTAAAAAATACGCCTCACCTCCCCTGCAACTTACCGACGATTTGCAGGTAGCCGGTTTGCGAGATCATGGGGTTGGTGTTGACCTGACACATGTAGTAACCACGGTCCTCCTGCTGAACCCCGCTCACATGCAGCAACCACGTCTTCTGGTTGTCGTGGGACACACTAAAACGCGGCACACGAGCGATCACCTGCTTGTGGATCGTGAGGATCATCTGCCTGTCGATGTGGATCCACGCCACCTGTAACAAAAGCGTCCGTTGAGCTTAACACGATCATTATTATAAGTAATAGTACACAAATAAATTAAAAATTTAGAATCCATATATATATATATCTACAAAAATAATAAAATTTCTATGAACACCAGAAATTGGTAAGAATTACGCAAAAGTTTTGGGTATCGTAGAAGTTGAAGCATTTGAAATTATCAGTCTCCTATCGATATCCTCGATATATCGATATGGAAGTATCACGTCCAGTTGTTGGAGCTTGGTCACTGAACATTGAAAATAATAGGGTGTGAGGTAGAACCATGTAAAAAATGTAGGTCTAAAGAAATATGTTAATTAAATTATGAGGTACCACTGTGAACAAAAAGTAAGGTGAATTTATTTATAAAATATAAATTCTTTATTTATTCGTCCCAATGAATTTCATCCCCTTCAAAGTAATCGCCGTCCGATAAAACGCCCTTTTTCCAACGCTTTTTCCAGTCCTCGAAACAGTCGTGAATAGTCTTTTTCCGGTATAGCCTTCAAGACCTTCTTCGATTCGGTTTTTATCTCCGCAGTCGTGTCAAAATGGCGTCCCCGCAATGGCCTTTTGAGTTTGCTGAATAGCCAGAAGTCGCACGGAGCCAAATCAGGCGAATACGGTGGTTGCGGAAGGATACGAGTCGTGTTTTTGGCACAAAAGTCGCGAAGAACCAATGCAGTGTGACATGGTGCATTATCGTGATGAAGGAACCAAGAGTTTCAGACGAATAGCTTCACGCAAACGACGCATAACGCTCAAATAATATTCTTTGTTGACAGTTTGGCCCGGCGGAAGGAATTCACAGTGCACCACACCACGATGATCAAAGAAAACTGTCTACATTACCTTGATGTTCGCTGGATTGGTCGGTGGTTTCAGGGTCGTAGGCGTAAATCCAAGTCTCGTCTCCAGTAATGATGCATTCCAAGTGGTCCTGACAGTCAGACAGCAAAGTTTCACACACATCAACGCGACGCTTTTTCTCCACCAATCGAGACTTGACACGTTTGAGACACAAAACATTCTTCAATATGGTTTGGGCTGAGCCAAATGATATTCCAACACCATCAGCGAGATCTCTAATTGTCCATCGACGATTTTTAAGCACCAAATCTTTGATTTTTCGGACTTGGCCCTCGTCGGTAGACGTTGATGGTCGTCCAGAGCGCGCGAGGTTCGTCTTTGAACTCGTTGTACCACTTATAAACGTTTTTTTTTGGTGCCATAGCTTGATCACCAAAGGCCTTCAACGTGTCCACGCACAAGAATATTCGTTCCGCAAACAAAAATTAGATGCAAATTCTTTGCTCAACAAAATCACCCAATTGCAAAAATGGAAAAGTTCACTTTTGGTTGTTTACAAGAACACACGTGTAACTCGGAGATAATTAAACCTTGTAACAAACAGACGCTTGGCAAATATTATAGACAGTCCTGCCAATCCAAGAAAAAAAAATTACCTGCCTTTTTAATACCCGGGAGTTTTAAATGACAATTTCACCTTACTTTTTCATCACCGTGGTATGGAAATTCCATATCTCTGACGTAACATAATAATATACGGCATACACATAATTTAAATTCAATAATGTACGTAAAAATTTTACAAGACCTAAATTAAAGACTTACATTTCAGTCGTAACCAATTATAAAATAATCTAAAGAAATAAATAAAAATTTAAGACCTTATAGACACACTTTTTATATTTAATTTCTATTTTGACGACGTTTCGATACCTTTTAGTGTCCTCTTCAGGTATTTTTCCTACAGAGGAGGTATTTACAATGGATTACATTTACAGTACGGTTGTAGAAATATATATCTCATCAATACTTCCCCTGTAGGAAAGTACCAGAAGGAGTCAGAAAATGGTATCGAAACGTCGTCGTGATACAAATAAGAAAATAAAGTGTCTGCAATTGTTTTAAACTAATTCAAAACAGATGTTAAAATAAAAGTGTTGATTTATGATGATGTTTGGGGAGTGTCTTCCCGAGCCAGGTTTCGAAAAAAGGAAAACGGAATTCGATGAGATGAGTTCCCAATAGTTGTTCGATCTGTGAGGGAATAAACTCCGTGTCTGTCGTGACAGTTTACGAATGACCCTGGGCGCTTATCGGCTCTCCAAGTCAGAAGAAGCTACTGCGATGCAAAAAAAAAAGAGGGCGTGAAAATTGAAGCGGCGCGTGCTTTCCGCGGCTTTTCCGGGAAACGAAAACCCGCCCGTCCGCCCGTCCGCCCTCTTCATAATTAAGGTTTATCGTGAAGGGGGGGCAATTTAAATCAATTTGCTACGCTGTTACCGCGCCCCCGCGCGATATTCCGCTACTGTTATCAGAGACGAAAGGAGAAGAGTTGTGGAAAAGGAAACTCCTTGCCCGGGTTTCCGTTGCGCCTCGTTAAAGGCGTTTCACATGCGAGGCGAATATATTATATTACGACGTTACCGCATCATCTACACTTTCACACTGACCCAGACTACTGTAATATTACGTCTGCTAGAAAGACCACCGCCAACAATCACGAGACAATAGAACATATTGTGTAAGTAGAAGAAGAAGGCTATGTATAGGGTAATCCACATAGTGGCAACTCCCCTCTTATAGCATAGGAAAGGGAGTGAAAGGGGGGATGCGGAAAGGTAGAGGAAGGTAGCCAAGGGTTAACTAGGGGCCCCCGGGCTATAGTTTAAGGATCCTACCAGACATTCGCCTAAAAGTGATGCAGGGAAACCCCCCTAAAAGAACCTGCAACAGGTAGTTCGGGCTCTTGGGTACTTGTCTCACGCCCTTCCCTGGATGGCGGGAGAGGGGGGTGTTTGCTGTGGGGTCGCAGCTTTCCCCTCGTTGGGCCATGACCAGTTTAGGAGGCAGCTGGCCGACTGTGTTCCAATAGGAATAGCGGACAACTCTTACCGTATTTCAAAGGTCTGAGACCCTGGAACATAAAACCTCTATAATAAAACGTGCTGTAAAGACCCTTTCAAGCTAAAAATAAATCAGCTGATAAAAATGTCAGGTTAATGTATAAAAAATACAAAAAAGTTACATAAACATTCAGAAAATATTTAAAGTGAAAAACATCACATCTTAACTGGATTATATATGATTTAATCAGGTGCTACTAATAATCGTACAGCCACGCCCACTAAGTCAAAGATACTACTACTACTACTATTTATTTCTCTCGTTGCCGTAGTAACGGAACGTTCATCATCTCTGCCCCAGTGTGCATTCTCTTTGCTCCTACAAACATTAATACGACTTTATAATTTATTTAACCAGACACTCCTGTACTAATTAATTGTTTCAAATATTTTTAACACTCCGATAATTATCTCTTTAATAAACTACCTAACCGTAAAAGCCATACTGTAATATACTAATTCAAATATTTATGTTTCTGAGTTCGTGTCTACTTTGGACAGCGAGTATCTCTGAGGTAAAGGAGTTGATGTATCGTACGAAGTTAATGTTTACGTTGTTGGGAGCAAAAAAAACAACAACTAAGAAATAATATTAAAAGTGGGGACATCAAAATAAATTGTGGTATTGGTTTTTAATAAATTTCTTCAGATTTCTCGATGTTGAAGACGACCGCAGAAACGTCAACATCTGAACGTGGTGCTTAACCGTGAAAAAATTGATTAATGATTTACATTGGGAAAGCTTACATTAATTAAGTATTGGTTTTTCTATATTTTATTATAATATTAATTTTTTTTGTCATCATCATCTCTGCCCTGTGCGCATTCTCCTTGCTCCTACTTGTTTATCGGAAAGTTTATTATGTTTAACTGGCATTGACGATTGTAGTAAATCTGTTTAAGGCGTAAGTGGTTCACTTGTAGAGATTCGTACTGACTTTGTGCTTGTATAAAGTGCTCCTCCCCGATACTTGGCGTTGATAAGCCTCGACGCGTCTGAGTTTCTGCCCGAGAGGGTGAAACGACGACGCTCACTCGCCTCCCTTTTTGGGGAAGAAAGGCTCTTTATGCACGGCGACAGCTGAAACTAATGCAATTATGAGCTAAAGACGCTCTTAAAACTTGAAGCGTGGTGCAGGAAGAAGACGCGCGACGAGGTTGCGTTGAAGGACGTGTTTACAGAGCGGGAGGGCATTGTGTCCCCTCCGACAATGGAAGGTCAGCGTCACGTTGCCGACATTGTGCCGCGAGCAAACACTTCGACCCTGGCCAAGGAAGTCTCGGGCTAAAATAAATCACCACCACCACCACCACCATCGTCCTCCTCGAAGGCAGTTCAAGTACGCAGGTCTTGGTTAAACGTCACACGCTCACAGAGTGACACCAGAAATCGCAGGCAAACTATATTAATGCTGTATTAATCACTCCGTGGGTAAATCTACTTAACCGCCTCGGCCTGTTCTGAGAGGTGTATGTTCCGGTGTCACAGACCTTGGGCATACGGTAAGAGTTCTCCGCTGATCCCATTGGAACAGTCGGCCAGCTGCCTCCTAAACTGGTCGAGGTACGGAGAAGGGAATGCTGCGTCCCCTCAGCAAACTCGTCTACCGCTATCGGAAGGTCGTGGGACAAGTACCCAATGCCCGACCTACCTAATGCAGGTTTTTCTAGGGTTTGTCCTGCATTACTTTTAGGCGAATGCCGGGTAGGATCCTTAAACCATAGCCCGGGGGCCCCTAGTTAACCCTTGGCTACCTTCCTCTACCCTTGCGCATCCCCCCTTTCAAATCCCTTCCTATGCTATTAAAGGGGAGTTGCCCAACGTGGATTACCCTCATGCAGCCTGTTACCCTAAAACAAATCTACTTAACCGCTAATTAGCTTAGAATAATCAATTACTTAATTTCTATATTGTAATAATAATTAAGCAGGCCATCAATTGTTTAAATAATTGGATTGTTTAGCGGTACAAATTCTTAAAAGACGGCAAGCTTTTTGTCGACGGTCTTTGTTGTGAGCTGCTGGGACTGGCTGAAGGCAGTCTGGCGGATATTATGGTCGAGAGAGGGAGCAAAATTTAAGAGTGCGAACAACGTGGCCCAAAGCTTAAAAAATTCAACTGAGAGACTTGTATGTTTTAAAAAATCCAAGTAAAAAGGTCTGGACGGAGAGAGACACGTTATAAAAAAAACCGCAAAGCTGAATCAAAACGTTTAGCACCACGTCCAGAGACATACGAGTGCCGAAGTAACATTTTTCCGCATAAAGGCATTGAGAAATAATACGTCCGACGGTTGACCGGAGGTGCGACTGATCGAGTTACTGTAGGAATAATCCAAGAACTACAACCGTGTGTTTTGACCATGATGTGTAGAATCAGTGATTAATGGCACTTTTTAGTGAATTGTGTCCCCCAAGCTCCGAAAACTAAGTCTGGTACCAGCAGAACAATTGTAAGCACAAACCAAACTAATTAAATTCTGTAAACGGTAATTAAGGGTGTTATTCGTTCTTTTCATTCTTGTTAGATTTCGAATTCCGTTCGTTTAAATTTGGCTGAATTGTTAATTATTTTATTTATAATTTTTGATTGTTCTTACTTATCAAGCCCAGTTAAAGACCCTGAGAAGAAGAGGTATTAAATTTGTTTGTTTGTGAAATATAAAAGATTGTAATTTACCTTGAACGCCACAAACTATAAATAAATAAAAATATTTGTTTGTTAATTTTGAAATTATTGAATTCGGCGTTGCCAACCTAGAACAAATCATTTGTAAAAAAACAACTAAATAATCACCTGTTAAAATAATCTTTGGCAATTAAAAGATTTTTAATCGTTCACATTTTAATTAATTCCTTAAATTAATTAGCTCCCTTATAATAATTACAATATATATTGTAATAATTAACGATTTCACGTCAATTACTAAACAGTGCCTCACGTTGAGGTCGCCAACAATTGTAAAACTTATTATTAAAAGAACAATAATTAATATGATTTAGCCACACGATTGGTGAAGCCGAAATGTAGGAAAATAGAACGAAAACAATTTAAAATAAACTAATATTATAATGAAGGAGCATAAATAAGAAACATTTATTGAAACTGACCGAACAATTAATTTATTATCATTCAAAATTATAAATAATTACTCGCCGACCTTTTACATTTATTTCATACAAACAAACAAGTTTTATTCTTGATCTCAGGGTCGTTTTCTGGACCTTTAAATAAAAAATATTTTATTACATTTTCAAAAAAATAAAATTACAAATTATTATTTTACAAATTTTACAAAAAAAAAATATCGAAATTTGACGATTTTTGATCTTTAATCTAACATTTACAAAATAATTTAAATGATTTATAACTCACAGTATTTCCTTGGTACCTGGGAAATTTAATCCTCTCCTCGACACACTCTCTCATTGTAGGAGAGACACGAAGGGGCTACCTTTGGGGATGCCTTTTCCTCTCCGTTTTTTAACTAAGGTTCCCACAAGCCGAGGCAGACAGTAAACTCCTCTCCCTAAATCTGGGGAAGGACGTGGGTCAAGTACCCAATGCCCGACCTACCTGATGCAGGTTTTTCTACGGTTCTTTACGCGAATGCCGGGTAGGATCCTTAAAATATAGCCTGGGGGCCGTAGTTAACCCTTGGCTACCTTCCTCTACGCTTTCGCATCCTTACACTGTTTTTTTTAGTATTTAACGTTTTTAATTAATAATTTAAAATCATAACGTTTCAAATGAAAAAAAAATACGTCTGATTAAAAATAATGAACGATGTGTCGTTTTAATTGTTATTTTATTAAAATTTTCTAATTTTTAATATTAAAATTAAATTTTTTTTTGAGTATTGTCAACTGACGAGTGCAGTTGTGTCACTCTAGGCGGCTCTTCATTGTACCTGATGAAACGGACAAGGATCCCAAAAACGTTGTTATGTGGTGGTATTTATATTATCAGTTATTTTGTCTGAATTGGGCTGTTCTTTCTTATTCATCATGACGTTTCATTACAATGTTTTTACCACTTCAGGTTTACAATATTATTTATAATCAAAAAATACAACTAATTAAGATGTTAAAATTTTTTGCTTCCAGATATGTGTGTATTAAAATTGAATACGTTCATAATTCAATTAACAATTTGTTAACAAAATTTACGTTTCTATTTATGGTTTTTTATGGTTATCCGTGAGGCCACGTTGAAAACGTAAATACTAAAAATAATTTTATTAATCATCTCACTTAATAAATTTCCTGACTGAAATGACCATAAACCATTATATTAATTAATAAATTTTCAGGAAAATTTGTTTTCTTTGCTAGGAATGCCTTCGTGATTGTCTCTGGAAAGTCATTGCCATTGAATAACTGATGTGGTTACTTAGAAAAAAAATACTATTATACTTTTAGCAGTTAGGAAGTTATCAAAGGCGTGTTGTAAAATAATTTTACTGTGTTACGAGTTGCAATTTTTTATTTTCTTTCTTCCTTTCTGAAAGACTTATTTCCCCTTCCCCCGAGCTTCGGAACGGTGTCGAAAAGTATCAGATTCCAAGTGTTACACGAGAATTGACGTGTGAACAGTTGGTTTTGTGTGCGTGTTCGTTTGTCCGTGACGGAGGAAGCTGTCTCGGGGTCTGTGGAGCAGCAGTAACAGGATCCGGCTGCAACAAGTGTTGGAAGCCATCCAACTCGATAAACAAGCTCTACGGAAAGGAGGAGAACCAGGTGTCTGGAGCTCGGTGCTTCTGTGACAAACGACGGAGCAGGAGGAGCCCAACCACCACCACCACCAGCACCACAATAGCAAGTGCTACTTAGGTAAAGTCAGCACCCGCCAGTTCAAAGAGACTATTAAGCACACACATTGGGGGGGGGGGGAAATTATTCTCCAAAACGCAAAACTAGTGGAGGAAAGTATGACGAAAATTTGGAACAGGGTTCCTGAAGACTCTTAATTTAATTCCAAAATTTATCTGTTAATATCTATCTTCTATATAATAAAAAAGGATGTATATTTGTATGTATGTATGTATTTGCGTTGTTCTTTATACAAATTTTATCGCGTGGACAGAATGCAACAAAAATTGGTACACGTATTCTTCAAAACACGAGAAACGGTACTGTGAGGGTGAGAAACGCCTAGCATACATGTGGAAAGAATTATAATTAAAAACCGTGATCATTAAATATTAAATTACTGCGCGCCAAGAGACAATGACGTCACGCGAGAGAAAGACGTTACTACGCAACGAACAAAGGAAATATCTCCTTTATTAGGAATGAAATAAAGCAGAAATATGTTCTTTAAATAAAAAGTATAATATTATACAGCAATATTCTATCGAATGGTAATAAAGAAGAATACGAATTACTTTACCATCCTTGAGGGAAAATGTAAGTTAATTTTCGCGCTGTATTAGTTGTGAGTCTAGCTAACAATTTCATCAATGTAATATTTCGTAATGTATGAAGACTGAGTGACGATTATATCCTGAAATACTCAAGGAATATATTTAAGTATTCAATTAAATACTTTTTCGAGTTTATATAAATAAGTACACGAGCAACGCCGGGCACCTAGCTAGTGGAGAATAAAAAAGGATGTATATTTGTATGTATTTATTTACGTTAATCTCTATACAAATTTAAACGCGTGGACAGATTCCAACAAATATTGGTTCAAATATTCTTCAAAACGCGATAAACGGTTCTGTGTGGGTGATGGGGGGGGGGGGTGAGAAACCCCTAGCATAAATAGGGATACAATTATAATTGAAAAACGTGATAATTCTATGTTGAATTACTTCGGGTCAACAGATCGTGACGTCACGCGAGACACACACACACACACACACACACACACAGAGAGAGAGAGAGAGATAGAGAGAGATAGAGAGATAGAGAGAGATAGAGAGAGATAGAGAGAGATAGAGAGAGATAGAGAGAGTTAGAGAGAGGTAGAGAGAGATAGAGAGAGATAGAGAGAGAGAAAGAGAGAGATATAGAGAGAGATATAGAGAGAGATAGAGAGAGAGATAGAGAGAGATAGAGAGAGAGTGATAGAGAGAGATAGAGAGAGATAGAGAGAGATAGAGAGAGATAGAGAGAGATAGAGAGTGATAGAGAGAGATAGAGAGAGATAGAGAGAGAGATAGATAGAGAGAGAGATAGAGAGAGATAGAGAGAGATAGAGAGAGATAGAGATATAGAGATAGAGATAGAGAGATAGAGAGAGAGCGAGAGAGCGAGAGAGCGAGAGAGAGAGAGCGAGAGAGACGTTACCACGCGACGAACAAAGGAAATAGTTCCCTTTAACCGTAATGAAATAAAGCAGAAATATTTTCATTGAATAAAAAGTATAGTTTTATCTAGTAATACTCCATGGAATGATAATAAAAAAACAACATCAAATACTTTACGATCCTTGCGGAAAACGTAAGTTAATTTTACGCCGCCATGTTTAGTGACTCAAATATGGCGACCGTTTGTTTACATTGTGAATGTAGCTAAGAATTTCGTCAATTTAATCTTTGGTAATGTCTGAGGAACTGAAGGACAATTATATCGTGCAGTAGTCAAGGAGTATATTTAAGAAGAAATTCCGAAGGTATGTTTGTAGGGACTGTTGCAATAAAATTGTATGTGTTTTACAGCTGTTCAAGTAATGCACTATCAGGGTGGAAAGTGTGTACGGAACTAGGAAAAGTTAGATCACTTCTTCACTAAATATTAATATCGAATTAATTACTTTTTATGGTTTATATAAATAAGTACACTTGGCAACGCCGGGCACCAAGGCTAGTAACAATATAAAAGGATGTATATTTGTATGTATGTATTTATGTATTGATTTACGTTAATCTCTATACAAATTTAAACTCGTGAACAGATTACAACAAGTATTGGTTCACATATTATTTAAAAGGCGAGAAACGGTGCTGTGGAGGTGGAGGGGGAGGGGTGTGTGTGAAATCCCTAGCATAACGATGTAAATAATTATAATTAAAAAAAAATGTCACCATTTTATGTTAAATTACTGCGCGTCCAGAAATCGTGACGTCACTATTGATCCCTTCCGTGAATAATTGTTCCATTATATCAGAAGACATTGTGATTTAAATAATTTTTAAAACAGACATTTTCATTTAAAAAGCGTTGATTCTTTTCCCAGTAACCATGCGAGGAAATAAGTCCTACGACTATGTAAACCAATAAAACGAGATTTTCAATGTTCTCAAGGTGCTTATAAGAACTAAATCGATTATATTTAGTCATAAAAGTGTTAAACCGAAACTTCGAACAGTTACGAACAATTATTTTCTGGAGGACTATAATTATAATGTTATCACGAAATGAAATGTTGTAAATGAGAGATTAAATTAAAGGATATTCCAAATTTCATGTACATTGCACTGTTAAGTGGAACTGGAAAAACAACAACAAGGAAAGTATTCAGAAATGATCTATTTATAGGTAAGGACACAATGTTACCGTTAAATGTTATTTTTTCTTATAATATTATCTATGAAATTAAAACTACAACTTGTTAATAAAATTTGAATATAGAACATCAATCAAAAAATAATAGTTAACGAGCAACATGTTCGTTTCTAGATGAGACACATCAATAGCATCAAATTAAATTTAAAAAAATTATTTTCTAGTTGACGTTAATCTCTGTATGACGTAATGGACGTCACATATCAGTCCTGACATTGTGGATGAAGTCGTCAAAAAACAACAAAAACAACAACAACTAAATCGAACGTGTCATTTTAATTACCCCCTGTCAAATTACAAAATGGCATTCCTGTAAAAAAAAAAAAATTCACCGTCACCCCAGGAAAATCTGTACGCAGAACATTTGTGACCAAACAATAAATAAATATTGCAAGCATCGTTCACTGTGTTCGTATAAAACAGATAACCACACACGTGTTTTAGGGGGCGGGAAATTACCATTAAGAGCGTAATTGTGAATATATGAATTTTTCGGGGATGTGAAAACCGGGCTGATAGGGGATGGACGCCCCCCAAGGTCTTTATACATATTCATTCCGAAAAAAAAATTCAAATAAACAAGGAATTACTATTCGGCTTGTGAATCAAATATGGCTGAAGTAAGCGACTCAACTAAATTAATAGTCGTCTTGTTTTATGGTCTGGAATTAAATAATGGCGACTACTGAGCTTTTGCCTCACAGTATTTGGATTAATACATTTTTCCGAGTGGGGTAGAGGAATATCTAAACAGATAAAAAGGTCGACATAGTTTCCGATGTTTTCTAAGAATCCCGAAACCATTAAATATATATAAAGTGAAGAGCTTTATTTTTATACAGGTATTTTTTTAAAATCTATTATTAATTAACAATAAAGATAGCCAAATACAGACAAAATTAGTGATAAGATATACACATGTGTCGCTCTAGGCTCTTCGTAGCACCTGAAGAGAGGGGACAAGGATCTCAGAAACTGTTTTGTCAACGGACCAGTGCAGTTGTGTCGCTCTAGGCTCTTCTTAACACCTGGAGAGAGGGGACAAGGATCTCAGAAACTGTTCTGTCAACGGACCAGTGCAGTTGTGTCGCTCTAGGCTCTTCTTAACACCTGAAGAGACGGGACAAGGATATCAGAAACTGTTTTGTCAACGGACCAGTGCAGTTGTGTCGCTCTAGGCTCTTCTTAGCACCTGAAGAGAGGGGACAAGGATATCAGAAACTGTTTTGTCAACGGACCAGTGCAGTTGTGTCGCTCTAGGCTCTTATTAGCACCTGAAGAGAGGGGACAAGGATCCCAGGAACTGTTTTGTCAACGGACCAGTGCAGTTGTGTCGCTCTAGGCTCTTCTTTGCACCTGTAGAGACGGACAAGGATCCCAGAAACTGTTTTGTCAACGGACCACTGCATTTGAGTCGCTCTAGGCTCTTCTTATCACCTGAAGAGAGGGGACAAGGATCCCAGAATCTGTTTTGTCAACGGACCAGTGCAGTTGTGTCGCTCTAGGCTCTTCTTAGCACCTGAATAGAGGGACATGGGTCCTAGAAATTGTTGCGTGGTATTTATATTATCACTTCTTTTGTCTGAATTTGTCTATCTTTCTCTTGACAATATTTTTCAATCAGACATTTCCACTGTTAATTGACAGTTATAATTCAGAATACTATGAGTCAATGAGAGCAGACATGCTTGTGTATTGACGTTGGCAAGGATACTCTCCAGTGGAAAGTTCTCTCTGAAAACAACTGTGCCCCTCGCCGGGTTTCGAACCCGGGACCTCTGTGACGCGAGGCAGAAGACTGCGACATCTACACCTCAACGGGCGGGAAATTTAGTACAACTAGTATTTCTTGCAATGCAGTGAGAGCCATTCATCCGGTTGGAGCGGGTTGCGTCCAGAAGTATCGCTCACTTTTTGTGAGGAGGCCACGAAAATCTCCAGATGTGGTCTGGTCATCTACGACGCAACTTAAGAGGGAATAATTAACTTTTCCATTAGGGTGGTGACGTGGTAATTAATTAATCGTAGAAAATTATATTAAAAATTACCCGGGCAATATATATTGTACAAGGGAACAAAAAGAGAAATAAAAAGACAATGATGGAGTTACAAAAGTCTAATTCATGTGGAGTATCTCTCTCTCTCTCTCTCTCTCTCTCTCTCTCTCTCTCTCTCTCTCTCTCTCTCTCTCTCTCTCTCTCTCTCTCTCTCTCTCTCTCTCTCTCTCTCTCTCTGTTTCAAGTCTTTGCGAATCTGAGGGTTCACAGTGAAGTTCTAATTTGTCCCTCCCCAACTGCGATTGATTGGTCCACGCTATTACCTACCTACTTTACCCGCGTTAAGCCAATTTAAACTTTGATTGAACGTATCCGTGGCTCAGGAAGCTTCCTTGTTATCTAGTTGGGGAATTTTATCTAGCTTGGTGGCTAATCTGACTCTAATAAACGCTACACGTTTTCCTTTTGATTAAACGTTAAATTGAGTCAGTACTTTTTATAGAATATTAATTTAATAAAGTAATCTCAGTTAAATAAAAAATTCTTTTAATTTCCAACATCGGGAGTCCTTATTCCATTCAAAGTAATACAAATACCTCTTAAAAAAATTTTGATGGCCATTTTAACCGCTTTTTGTGATTATAATGACTCAGATATTCCTGAAGCATTGTTTTTAATGATATGAAAACTGTTTTATGCCTGAAAAAACATTTTTTTTGTCACGAATTGGAATATTAATATATTTATTTTTTGGTTTCGAGTTGGAAGCATTAATTCAGTAAATTAACTCGACATATAATTTTGTTTAGATTTTTTTTAGATATATTCCATTACAAATAATTATTATAAACGTAACAAATCGTGTCTGTTAATCCTGAAATTATAATTAAATGTGTGTACGTTGCTCAAGGATCTAACCAGAATGCGTGGGTGACTTATATTTCAGTGACCTCTAACGTTGCAATAATATTGTCATGAGTCTCAATACTTATATGTAAGTTGTCTTCAGAATTGAAAAATAATATTATATGTATCAAAATAATTAGATAAACTTTTCGCCATAGTAACGTAACAGCCTGATAATATTTTTTTTAAAAAAATTCTAATTTAGAAATAACTATTTCAAGATTTGAAATCCAAATTAAAGTCCGGGGCTAAATTCAATGAAACATTATATAAATTATCAGAAAATACAAGTCTGAAAAGTCTTGGAAAAGAAGAACATTTCCACAGAGATTTTACCATAACTGTTTCCCAGGGACTGAGCTTCATCAATGTCGACGACTTTATGGCCACACTGTATTATTAATATATCTATATCTGTTTAAATGTCTGTCTGTTTTGTTATTTTCCACACATCAGAGTAACACCTCTTCTGTGTTAGTTTCAGTCTTGAAGCCCCTCTCAAATCATAAAAATAGAATTCCTCCGCAATTTTTTTTTTATAATGTGGAACAAGAAACGTACTGGAGTAAGAAGGAGGAAGGTTTCCAGTCCTGACAAATGCATATTCTCAGGAAAATAAAATGTCTAAATCGAAGTTAACCAAAACGACAGTCATTTCAGGTTTTGACAGTACGTATGTTCCGGGCTCGCAGACTTTGGGCATACGGTAAGAGTTGTCCGTTATTCCTATTGGAATAGTCGGAAAGCTGCCTCCTAAATTCGTCTAGGCACGGCGAGGGGAAAGCTGCGACCCCACAGAAAACCCCCTCTCCAGCCGTCGGAAGCGATGGAAGCTCTTGGGACAAGTACCAAATGTACTACCTACCTGATGAAGGTTTTTCTAGGGGTTTTCCCGGTATCACTTTTAGGCGAATTGCCGGGTAGGATCCTTAAACCCGGGGCCCTAGTTAACCCTTGGCTACCTTCCTCTACCTTTCCTCATCTCACCTTTTTCATTCCCTTTCCTATGCTATAAGAGGGAAGTTCCCACTATCTTGATTACCCTATAAATAGCATGTCTACACCTTTTAAAAAAACACAAGTATTATATTCGATATTGTCATTTAATAAAGTGATAATGAATCTGTGTATTACGATCCCTATATTTGAAGAAACTATTTCTTGAAGTTTTTTTTCCCCTATGCTGAAATTTAGCGGGAAAAAAAATTCGTTTCCCCTGGGATGTATACCTGTCCGCTGGTCACATAATATACTGAACCCTGAGACGATGCAACCGACTTCCTAGAGCCTTCCCTTATCTTCTGAACCTGTGAAAAGACGAGTCTCCTACTTGGTGACGAATATTTTCTTTATTTTTCGAAACTTCTATTACTCCTCTGTCTCCTGCCTCATTATTTATTGTTTTCTCCTCAATTTTCTTGCTATTGCTTAATTTCTTAACATCTGTAATTTCGTCAGCATCCATCTATTTATCTAAATCGGACACTGGAGCACCCCAGACTGAGACACGAGTGCTTCGAAAAAAGGTAAATAAAATTTTCACCAAGGTATAGACGTCCTTCTAAAGGTCCCTTCGGAGATATTTCTGGTCTGGTGATGAATAGAATAGAGAAGGTCTCAGAGTTACTTGATAGGTGTTCTTGTTACTGTTAGTTTGTGGGGGTAAATTAGTCGGGGGAAGTTAATCGGGTAAGGGGAGCTCGTGCCAGCCCTGGGATAGCACGGTCTTCCAAGTAATGAGCCTGTCTTCGGTGGACGGTCTCAGAGGACGACCATCCGTCATTGTAAGCTGAAGGCTTTGTCTCCGCCAACTTGTCCACAGATTGATCACACCAGCCGGCGGCAGGGGGCGGGGGGTGGTGGGCTTTTGTGTGTCTTTCGCGTTATTGGTCGTTCATGTCCTATTCACACAACCAACGGCTCAAGCTATCAGGTGCTCCCGAAATCCCCGTACACTTCGGGGACACGCACCGAAAACAATGCGCCGTTATGGAGAGGCTCCTCCTACAGTCCTGTGGACACGGCGGCTTATGTCCTTCACTGTCATTTGTCTTCATCACTCTAAATTACTTTGTCCCCATTTGAAACGTGGCAGCATTTCATACGAACGAAGACTATTCAAATATCGACGTTTAAAAGATAATACTGCAAACAGGAAAAAATTAGTTCGATTTTTTTGGGAATTCTTGTTTGTATTTCTATTTTTTTTAGGGCAACAGGCTACATGAGGGTAATCCACTTTGGGCAACTCCCCTTTAATATCATAGGAAGGGATTTGAAAGGGGGGATGCGGAAGGGTAGAGGAAGGTAGCCAAGGATTAACTAGGGCCCCGGGCTATGGTTTAAGGATCCTACCCGGCATTCGCCTAAAGAAATGCAGGGAAAACCCTAGAAAAACCTGCATCGGGTAGGTCGGGCATTGGGTACTTGTCCCACGCCCTTCCGAATGCGGGAGAGGAGTTTTCTGTGGGGACGCAGCATTCCCTTCTCCGTGCCTCGACCAGTTTAGGAGGCAGCTGGCCGACTAAAATTCTTGTTTGTATTTCTTTACGCCTGGACAGGAAGCTGAAGAATGCAAAGAGAATGGAAATCGACAGCGAGAGTGCTTGAGCCGTTGAATAGTAAACCGGATTTACGCGTGCTGGAAACTTTAAAGAGTCCGCTGATTGAACGAGCTTTCGTGTTGAGACGCTGTAAATAGAACTGGATAGAGATGAAGTAGTAAGGACACAGAGAGTGCTTGAGCCGCTGCATATTAAACCGCAACGAATAACCTACACAACAAGGGGTGACTCTCATTCGTCTATTTTTTTCTCGAATAATAAACCATAGCAGGGAGTTTTACAGACCCTGAATATAAGTTTAATCCTCTACGGACAGAAATTGCATGTGTTTCGTTGAAACATTTTCATATTTATGTGGCTCAAACTACGGACAAAAGTGAGTCAGCGAACCTCTGCTTAACGTTTCTGGAGTCGAGTTTATTTCTTTCTTCCGTCCTCCTCTTGCACGGAGCTTCAGTTATTCTACACTAAAAGCGCAATTAATTTTAGTGTTCTCCTATCTTAATGGTTTTATAATTCCACTAGGAATTTTCTTGTGTGACGTGTAATTCTATATTTTATGAATCCTCGTAAAATTAATTTTTTTACCTAGTGCATATTCTTTTGTGTACTGTAAATATTATATTGTACCATTGATAAAGTCGACAGAAGGTGTCTGCGAGGGTTATTCTCTCGCAGGCAGTACCTGCGAGGGATGTTCACTCGCAGGCAGAACCTTGTAGGAGAGATACGAAGGGGCTACTTTTGGGGATGCCTTTTCCTCTCAGTTTTTGAACTAAGGTTCCTACAAGCCGAGGCACCTCGTCCCTGTTTTGAGAGGTGTATGTTCCGGGGTCGCAGACCTTGGGCATACGGTAAGAGTTGTCCACTATTCCCATTGGAATAGTCGGCCAGCTGCCTCCTAAACTGGTCGAGGGACGGAGAAGGGAATGCTGCGTCCCCACAGAAAACTCCTCTCGCGCATTCGGAAGGGCGTGGGACAAGTACCCAATGCCCGACCTACCTGATGCAGATTTTTCTAAGGTTTTCCCTGCATTTCTTTAGATGAATGCCGGGTAGGATCCTTAAAATATAGCCCGGGGGCCCTAGTTAACCCTTGGCTACCTTCCTCTACCCTTCCGCATCCCCCCTTTCAAATACTATGCTATTAAAGGGGAGTTGCCCAACGTGGATTACTCTCATGTAGCCTGTTGCCCCTTCCCCCCACCAAAAAAAAAATGTTTTGGCATATAATATACCTAAGAAAAAAATATCTTGATTATTTTTCTGTAAGAGTTTAAACTATTTCAGTACTGGTCGAAACGTTGGAGTTTCTACAAAAAGCTAATCTGGATTTGAAACTACCGTTTTTCATCCCTGCATCATTTCTCGACAATGTTAGAAAGTTAAACCAGTGAAACAATTTAAAAAAGCGGAAGAAAAGGTTCCAACAGTTTTTTTAAAACAAAATGTAATTTTAACTTCCGGGATCGTTCATAAAATTAAGAAGAATTAAATATGATAGGAAATTAATTGATAAATACTTCTGCAACAGTTACAACACGTTACAATATATCAGTAGCACGTTAGTGAAGAAACTCCCCCCTGATACGTTGTGTAGACGCTTCGGTTTATGTCCTTCACTCCCATTTATCTTCATCACATGGAATTGCTTTGTTGCCGCGCTGTGTGGGACGTAGGATAAGGGGAAAATATGACAACCTAATAATTGAAAAAAATAAAACTCCAGTCCCTCCTAATACAACCCTTTAAACAGTGGGCATTTATAAATCACGCGTCCGAAAGTGCCCTACAGGACTTAATTACGACTGAATTAAAACCATCACTTGACGAAAAGAGTGATCCCAAATGTATTTCATAAGGACTTGGGCAATACACTTCAAAGGAATGAAACTGCTAAGTTAGGCATAGAAAGTAATAGAGGAAAATGATGGGTAACAGTCACGTGCCATGGTTTAGTATGTAGATTATTCTGGTATTCAATTGTATTGCAGTAGATAGGTGAGATAAAAAAGTAGAAAAAGACAAAGAAAATTATAAAAAATTGATGCAAAGAAAAACAGAAGGAAAGAGGCTGGTTCTTAGATTATGAGAAAGATCGTCTAGAAGATATGAAAAAGGATGTAGAGATATACTTCAAGCAAATTAAAGAAAGAAATCGAGAAAAATAGAAAGAGAGAGAGAGGCAGTAGGTAAGAAACAAGTTAGGTTAAAGATATGACGTGAACAAATCGTCAGGAAGTTCAGAGAAAGGTGTAGAAACGCCAACATTTCGAACATTACAGAAAAAAACTGTTCGTGATCAGGGAGAGAGAACAACACTCAGACGCGCAAAATGAGAGTCCTAACAGTCATTAGAGACCTACTGATTTCGGCCTGGTCCTAGAGTGAGAATTTTCTGAGCTTCCTGACGAGTGTTGACGTCATCTCTTTAACCTCACTTGTTTCTTGCACTCTCTCTCTCTCTCTCTCTCTCTCTCTCTCTCTCTCTCTCTCTCTCTATCTTTCTCTCTCTTTAAGTTTTTCTTCGTTTCTTTGTTTTCTTCGCTTGGAGTAAATCTCTACATCTTTTTTTTCCGATCTTCTAGACGATCTTTCACGTCATCTCTTTAACCTGCCTATTTTTTTTACTTTTATCTGCTTTTTTAAAATTTTCCTTTATCCCTTGCCTACTCCGAGACACTGGAACGCCCGAATAATCTATATAATAATGTTACGTCACCATCGTCAACAAAATTTCAAATCCAGATTAACTTCCTGTAGAAACGCCAACGTTTCGACCAGTACAGAAAAAAAACTCTTCATCAGGGAGAGAGAACAACACTCAGACGTGCAAAATGAGAGTCCTATGAGTCCTTACAGACCTACTGAATTCGGCCTGGTCCTAGAGTGATCATTTTCTGAACTTCCTGACGAGTGTTGACGTCATCTGTTTAACCTCACTTGTTTCTTGCACTCTCTCTCTCCCTCCCTCCCTCCCTCTCTCTCTCTCTCTCTCTCTCTCTCTAAGTTTTTATTCTTTTCTTTGTTTTCTTCGTTTGGAGTAATTCTCTACATCTTTTTTTTCGATCTTCTAGACGATCTTTCACGTCATCTCTTTAACCTGCCTATTTTTTTACTTTTCTCTGCTTTTTCTTTCTCCCCTGCATACTCCAAGAAAATGGAACGCCCGAATAATCTAAATAATAATGTTACCTCACCATCGTCAACAAAATCTCAAATCCAGATTAACTTCCTGTAGAAACTCCAACGTTTCGACCAGTACAGAAATTGAACTCTATTCGTCATCAAGGAAAGAACAATTTCGGACTGGGCCAGCGCACCCCCTCCCCTTCCCCCGAGAATGTTGAGCGTCTCAGAAATATATTCACGATTAAAGACCCGCCATCGTTACTACTGTGTTTCTACAGATCATAAATAATACATTTCGTGATATTAATAATACGTGCTTGATACTTTTGCGACAAGGAGTGAACCGTCTGAGTGGATATTGCCAGAGCAGCGCAATCTTCATAGCCATTACCTGCTGATGACTCATCTACAAGGCGTCGATACTTACTCCTGATATTTGGCAGAGAGACGCTCCTGTATTATTACCACTATAACAGCTTCACGATCGCACAACGTGTTCTCGTTTTAGGATGAAAACTGCAACAACGGCCATTTTAAAGTGCGTCAGTGAATCGTTTTAGTCGATAACGCATCCTCGTAGGAATTCTGTTAATTAATTCCCGGCTGATGTGATGTTTCGGTCGGTCAGTCATCATCACACACACACACACACAAACACACACACACACACACACACGGTTGGAGTAATCTATCGTTGTAAATAATATGTAATTTCTTTCTATGTCTACAGTTTTTGGATTAGGGATTTATTTTTTGGGTAACAGGCTACTAGAGGGTTATCCACATGGTGGCAACTCCCCTTTAATAGCATAGGAAAGGATTTTAAAGGGGGGATGCGGTCAGGTAGAGGAAGTTAGCCAAGGGTTAACTAGGGGCTCCCAGGCTATAGTTTAAGGATCCTGCCCGGCATTCGCCTAAAAGTAATGCAGGGAAAACCTTAGAAAAAACCTACATCAGGTAGGTCGGGCATTGGGTACTTGTCCCACGCCCTTCCCATAGTGGGAGAAGAGTTTTCTGTGGGGACGCAGCATTACTTTCTCCGTAAATCGACCAGTTTAGGAGGCAGCTGGCCGACTGTTCCAATGGGAACAGAGAACAACTCTTACCGTATGCCCCAAGGTCTGTGAACCCCGGAACATACACCTCTCAGAACAGGCCGAGGTGCCTCGGCTTGTGGGAACCTTAGTTCAAAAACGGTGAGAGGTAAGGCATCCCCAAATGTAGGCCCTTCCTGTCTCTCCTACAAGGTTCTTGTACTGCCTGCGAGTGAATAGCCCTCGCCGACCCTTCGAGTTGGAAGAGGGAATAATAAAGTCCATATTTATTTTCACTGGCGACGAAACGTGTCCGAGGGATGTTCTCTCGCAGGCAGAACCTTTTAGGAAAGACGAGGCTACCTTTGGGGATACCTCCTCCTCTTTCTCTTACTAAACTAAGGTTCCCTCAAGCCACGGCACCTCGGCCTGTTTTGAGAGGTGTATGTTCCGGGGTCCACAGACGTTGGGCATACGGTAAGAGTTGTTCGCTATTCCCATTGGAATAAACGACCAGCTGCCTCTTAAACTGATCTAGGTACGGAGAAGGGAATGCTGCGTCCCCACAGAAAACTCTTCTCCCGCTATCGGAAGGGCGAGGGACAAGTACCCAATGCCCGACCTACCTGATGCAGGTTTATCTAAGGTTTTTCCAGCATTACTTTTAGGCTAATGCCGGGTAGGATCCTTAAACTATAGCCCGGGGCCCTAGTTAACCCTTGGCTACCTTCCTCAACCTTTCGGCATCCCCCCTTTCACTCCATTTCCTATGCCATTAAAGGGGAGTTGCCCTCATGTAGTCTGTTACCCTAAAAAAACCCTAGTTAACCCTTGGCTACCTTCCTCTACCTGTCTGCATCCCCCCCTTTCACTCCCTTTCGTATGCTATAAGAGAGGAGTTGCCACCACGTGGATTACACTCCCCACAAAAAAATACGTCTATCTGTTAACGTCTGCGGGTGGAATAAAATATTTTTTCCCCGTCCGGATTTTTCATCACACATTTCTCAATACAAATTGAATTGACGTGTGAAAAAAATTATTTAAAAAAAACACTCCCGGTGTTTATTTCATTTTTCTG
The DNA here is from genome assembly GCA_037074705.1 of Zhengitettix transpicula. NCBI lineage: Eukaryota > Metazoa > Arthropoda > Insecta > Orthoptera > Tetrigidae > Zhengitettix > Zhengitettix transpicula. The sequence goes on along the minus strand of CM073594.1, from coordinate 14,282,448 downwards.
GGCGGATGTGTGACTGTATTAAATTTTTTTTCTTTGCTTTTCCCGAAAATTACTCTACAATTTTTTTTTATGCGGGTGGCAGCCTTTTCACCGCATGAGATGAATAGAGTGTGACATTGATTCCGAATATCACCGCGGGCATTAATATAAACCTGACGTCGATGTGTATAAAAATATCAAGTGATGTAATTAGTCCTTTAATACGACAGGCCAAAACTGTTTGATTCGGAGAAATTAATGTCCTCGTGCGTGTGATGGAGGGGGGTTTTTTTTTAGCGATTGAAGCGGCGTTTCGTATATTTAATTCCGTGTGTTTGTGTGTGTGTGTGTGTGTTTCTTTTTTTGATAAATAAAAACATTTGCTTACGTTTGTTTTTTTGTCAATAGAATTTCCGCAACTTTATACAATGATTAATTAACCGTCCAAGCATTACTGCGTGTTCCTGATTTACATATTGATTTTAGGCAACCGGATTGGCGATAATTTGTCGATTTAGAAGAATCCGTCGCAGACTGTCGCTGAAATATTTTAAACACATGGCTATAAATTTTTAAAAAAAACCTAATAAAATTATTAAGTCTTAAAACTCGTTGTTAGCGATTTATTTAAAATGAGTCTTAAATAAAATTGATGTCACAAAACGTTGCTTTAAATAGATTAAAATCCTTTTATCTGCCAACATATTACAGCACCAGTTAATTATTTATAGAATTAAAATGCTGTTGTTTGACATTGAAAATGGAATAATTATCTAATAAATAAAGCAGAGTGTTTGTTTGTTTGTATATATATTTGTATGATCCTCATACAAATCTACAACAGTCGAGAAAATTTCACCAAATTTCGTACACATGTTCTTTGCGATCAGGAAACAAACACTGTCGGGGTGAGACGCGTCTACCACCCCTCAGAAGCGGTGGTTGAAATATTTAAACATGCTAAAACAGTCGATATTTCAGTCGGATAAATATTTTTAGAGGGTCAAAGATATACACAGTGTTTCTACCGATGTTATCTGACTACAACATCATCGGAACGGAGGACCCTTAGAGTTGGGGGTGGCCGCGTATTACAAGAAAATAACGCTAATACAATCAAGATTGGAGTCAAATCCAGTTTTATGCATGTAGCTGAGTTTAATGGTGACAATAAATTCGCCATTTAACCCCCAGGGGCGGGGCTACACGGGGGGGGGGCGGGTAGAATTTTTCTAACAGGTTAAATGGTCGATATTTGCGTGGAATAAATAATTGTTGAGGTCAATGACGTTTATAAAATATCTACCAATGGTTTTTTTGTAAAATTTCAACCCCTTTCGGCATGAGAGCTAAGCACACATAGGGGTGGGGGGGGGGGGGTGGAAATATTCAAACAATGTAACCGGCCGACAACACATTTAATGATAGGGGTCGAGTTGCGTTACATAAAAATAAAGTAAAAGATACCTAGATTGGAGTCAAATCCGGGGTTATGGATAAATGACATGTCGGGCAACGCCGGGCACCCCAGGTAATTAATTATAGAGAAGGGGCGAATTAGTTTTTTTTCTCTGTTTAACAAATTACTCGTCGGGAAATTATAATAATTTCCGTAAATAAATTAATTGATTCAAGTTAAATAATAAGAGTAGTTTGAATATAACTGATTTTTCGAAAATTAATGTTAAAAAAATTATAATAATACAGCAAAAGTTAACAACTACATTTTTGGATGTAATAAAAATGATTGGTTGATTTAAGAAATTGTTACCTTGTAGATGCCAAGGTTCTCCACAACGCATGGCAAAGATGCATCGCGACCCACAGCCACCGTCACATTCGGAATTGGCTCGATAAAACGAGGTCCATCAGTAAGAGCTGGAACAAACCAAAAAAAACCAAAATATTCAACTCTCCTCTCTAATAATTATTAATGGTTAATGAACAGCTTCAAATCTGTTAATAATACAATTAAACCTGTTAAGTTTCTTTTAATTTAAAAATAGTTTGACTCGGAATGGAAATATTATTAAAATGTATTCCCTAACGCGAGTTTTGTCCTATATGTCCAGATACTGAATAAATAATTAAATCTTTTTTTTTATAAAAACAACGTTTCAGCTACTTCAGTTTAAATAATGGACAAAATGGTGGTGACGTTTATTAAATGAAGAATTACAGAATATATTTTATAAAACAGGATTGGAGCAAATTTCAAACAAATTATTAAACATGTAATGTAAATTAAACTGTGTTGGCCAACTGTGAGACCTAAAATATGTTACATCGTGGTAATATCATTTCATTGACCACTTTTATAAGAGTCAGGCAAGAAATCAAAGTGTCATAGAAAATATTACCCCGAAAAATACAAATATTTGAGATATTAATGATCCAATTTTATTTCCTTGCGATAATTTTGTTCGATAATCAAGAAAATTAATTAGTTTAATTATCTTAAAATTCGTAATTCTGTAATGGTGTCCAGGATCAGTAACCATAATCTGTTGTTTTTATTTTGTTACGATGAGGCTGAATTTATTAAGCTTCTAGTCACCCAGGCATAAATTTCAGCATAAAGGAATCTTTTGAGAAGCCCCGCGTTCTTTGTCACGAGTTTAAGAAAACAGATTTCCCCGTTGAAGCACTTGGGGGGTGTCTGTAATGTAAATCAGAGAGGGTGTGTACACTGGCGGTTCACTCACCTATTTTCACCCGGATGGGGGGGGCAAACACTTTCCCTATTTTCTCTCGCGGAAAGGGGGGGGGGGTGTTCAGGGAAGAGTGTTTGCCTTTCGGAGGGTTAGGGGAGGTTCCCTGAGTAATGGACGTGTGTTTTACACCGGGAGAAGCCGGGCATCCATCTCACCTGTGTCCGCACTACCTTCCACCCCCGCAAAAACACACCGCACACCGACGCCTTAATGCTCGCACATAAATAGCTCGGCTTCGGGATTAATTTTTTTTTCTCCTCTCCTCTCGTCTCTCTCTTCCCCCTCCGTCTCGAGGCTCGCCTTAGGGGAAGTCTTAATGATGTCTGACACATTTGTCTGAAGACGCGCTAATCCCAAGGACTGAATTAGCCGTCGCCGCGCGGATGACAACGCAGAGATATTGTTTCCCCCAAGGAATCGCAGGCGTGGGGAATCACAACAGGCGTGCCACCACCCCTCGCCGTCCTAATGAACGTGGAGGAAGGGGGGGGGGGGAATTACCGCACTCACACACATTCACTAATTGAAACAGCAACCTATTATCCCCGTACACTTAAACCGGACTGATTGCATTCGGGGCCCTCGCCATGCTTCACTATGCCCAACAAATTAAAAGGTTAAAAAAAAAAATATACTTTCACCGTAAACAACCAAAATTTTTATTTTTAAAATTTTACAACAGAAACGAATTGTCTGTTTGAAACACGGAATTTTACTTTTAATTTACGAACAATTAAAATTTTTATCTCATTCAGTTGAGGATCCAAACTTTATTCTTTCAATTATTCATAAATGAATAAAATACCAGGTGATGAACTTTTAGCGTCAATTGTATGAACTGTATAACTAACCATCAAGATAAGAATACAGAATACTGTGTAAAATCTATATAATAAAATAGGATGTATAGTTGTATGTATGTATTTACGTTAATTTCTATTCAAACTTAAACGCGTGGACAGATTGCAACTAAAATTGGTACACACATTCTTCAAAACACGAGAAACGGTACCGTGTGGGGGTGAGAAACCCCTAGCGCAAAAGTGTAAAGAATTATAATAAAAAAGTGATCATTATGTGTTAACTTACTGTGTGCCATGAGACCGGAACGTCACACGAGAGAGAGAGAGGGGGGGGGAGGGAGAGAGAGGGAGGGAGAGAGAGGGAGGGAGAGAGAGGGAGGAAGAGAGAGGGATGGAGAGAGAGGGAGGGAGAGAGGGAGGGAGAGAGGGAGGGAGAGATAGGGAGGGAGAGAGAGGGAGGGAGAGAGGGGGGAGAGAGGGGGAGAGGGGGGAGATGGGGGAGAGAGGGAGAGAGAGAGGGAGGGAGAGAGAGAAGGAAAGAGAGAGGGAAAGAGAGACGGGGAGAGAGACGGGGAGAGAGACGGGGAGAGAAACGGGGAGAGAGACGGGGAGAGAGACGGGGAGAGAGACGGGGAGAGAGACAGGGAGAGAGACAGAGAGAGAGACAGGGGAGACGTTACAACGTGACGAACAAAGGAAATATTTCCCTTTTTCCGTGATGAAATAAAGCAGAAATATTTTATTTGAATAAAAAGTATAATTTTATCCAGTAATACTACATCGAATGATAATAAGAAACAATACAAAATTCTTTAAGATTCTTGCGAAAAATGTAAGTTAATTTTCGCCGCCATGTTTCGTGACTCCAATATGGCGACTATTTGTTTACATTATTGTGAATCTAGCTAAGAATTTCATCAATTTAGTCTTTGGTAATGTCTTACATTTTGCAACAAAATTATACTTTTAATTGAATGAAAGTATTTCTGCTTTATTTCCTGACGGAAAAAGGAACTATTTCCTTTGTTCGTCGCCTAGTAACGTCTTTCAATCTCTGTCGCGTGACGTCACGGTCTCTTGACGCGCGCAGTAACACTTAATGATCTCGGTTTTTGAATTATAATTTTTTCCGCATTTATGCTAGAGGTTTCTCACCCTCAACAGTACCGTTTCTCGTCGTTTGAAGAATAGGAGTACCAATTTTTTGTTGCAATCTGTCAACGCTATTAAATTTGTATAGAGATTAACGTAAATACATACATACAAATAATACATCATTTTTTTATTATATAGATACTAACTGGGTGCCCGGCGTCCTCGTGTACTTATTTATATAAACTCGAAAAAGTATTTAATTGAATACTTAAATATATTCCTTGAGTATTTCAGGATATAATTGTCAATTGTCACTCAGTCTTCATACATTACGAAGTATTACATTGATGAAATTGTTAGCTAGACTCACAACTAATACAGCGCGAAAATTAACTTACATTTTCCCCCAAGGATGGTAAAGTAATTAGTATTCCTCTTTAATATCATTAGATATGGAGTATTGCTGTATAAAATTATACTTTTTATTTAAAGAAAATATTTCTGCTTTATTTCATTCCTAATAAAGGAAATATTTCCTTTGTTCGTTGCGTAGTAACGTCTCTCTCTCGCGTGACGTCATTGTCTCTTGGCACGCAGTAATTTAATATTTAATGATCACGGTTTTTAATTATAATTCTTTCCACATGTATGCTAGGGGTTTCTCACCCTCACAGTACCGGTTCTCGTATTTTGAAGAATATGTGTACCAATTTTTGTTGCATTCTGTCCACGCGATAAAATTTGTATAAAGAACAACGTAAATACATACATACATACATACATACATACAAATAATACATCCTTTTTTTATTATATAGATATTGGTTAAAACTTGAACGTTGCGTTGAAACAGCGCCTAGAATGTTTGCTACTGGGCAAACACTTCGGGCTTTGACGCCTATAAAATTTTTGTTCGTATTTTTAGAAGAGATTAAGCGTTTATATAATTTTATAAAATAAGAGAAATAAAAACTGATCTATATCCGTCGCTATAACTTACAGGATCAAAGTAAACTGTGTTATTTTACTGTATTAAATAAATTATTGGGGATTGGAATTGTTCAGCATGAGATTTCGCTGTTTTTTTGATTTCATAATTTATCTTTGAGGTAGATGAAGGTTTCTTTGTAACGTAAAAAAAATTTGAAACGTAATACAGATATGTTATTAGTAAAGAAACTCCCTGATTCAGTACCGTAATGAATACCTTTTTTATTTACACTACGGTTTCTTCAAACGAAGGCCACTACACGGAGTGAAAACATCCATCTGTTTCGGTAAACAGGCTGTAAAAGTGCCGTTTAAAAGGAGGTCGTGGGAGGGTAGGAGGATGTAGAGTGCCGGACAATGAGGGTTCGCGGCGCAAGAAGAGAAGGAAAAGTCAATTAAGGGACAATAACGTTCCGCAGAAGGAAGGAAGGCAGCCAGCGATCTGTGGAATTGCGATCTCCCGTCTGCTGAGAGAGAACTGGTCTGTTTTTCCTGGCCTGGCGGCTGCAGCACGCGACTTTCTAGGGCCAGCTGGCTTTGTCGTCGCCCCTCACTTGCAGACGCTCCTTGCTAAATTACTCTCTCTCTCTCTCCATCCCTATCTCTATTCTTACCCTCCATTCCCGCGCTTCTCCTTATGCTTCATACTTTTACCCTTCCACCAGTGTCTCGCCGTCGGACCGAGCTTCTAATTTTTATTTCAACGCCCATGTTCTGCACTGAAAAAAAAGACATGCAAATAAAGATGTCCGCCTTATTTAACAATCGACCTCGGAGAACCTCACAGTTGCTCTGAGTTGTCGCGCTGCCGAAAGGGAACGTTATCGAGATATTTATGCAGCCTTGCAACAAACTGGTCGAGGCACCGAGAAGGGAATGCTGCGTCCCCACAGCAATCTCCTCTCCCGCTATCGGAAGGGCGTGGGACAAGTACCCAATGCCCGACCTACCTGATGCAGGTTTTTCTAGGGTTTTCCCTGCATTTCTTTAGGCGAATGCCGGGTAGGATCCTTAAACCATAGCCCGGGGGCCCCTAGTTAACCCTTGGTTACCTTCCTCTACTCTTCCGCATACCCGCTTTCAAATCCTTTCCTATGCTATTAAAGGGGAGTTGCCGAATGTGGATTACCCTCATGTAGCCTGTTGCCATAAAAAAAAATCAAAAGTGCTAACTTAAAGTTGCGAAAAAGAACAACTGTGATTGGGATCGTTCCCGGTGGACGGTCTAAAACAAATACTTTAAAAAAATGTGTAGCAAATAAAACAATTTTGAATGAAGAGGATAAATAATAATAAAACAACTGACGACCTTATACAGACATTTTTTATCTTTAATTAAGACGACGTTTCGATACCCCATTTTTTGTACTTTCTTCAGGTATTTTCCCTTTATTTTTCTCACTGATCCACTACCAATACAACAAAATTTCAAATTCCAATTAAGATATACGAAGATAGTAGGAAATAAAATCTTCCCTCCCGTGGCGCAGGGTCAGCGTGACTGCCTCACATCCCGGCGATGGGACGTGGATGGTCATGTGATGCGAGGGAGAAATTCTCGTCAAATCAGGTCGTCGTCGAGGAAAAATGAGTTCCCTATACCGAGTTGTTAATAACTGTGGTGCAGGGGTCAGCGTGACTGCCTCACGTCACAGATGTCCCGGATTCTTATCCCGGCGAGGGTACGCTTAATTTTTTTAATACTCTCCTAATGCATCGATTTTTTCCAGCTTCATTCCCAAACTGTGTAAATCAGGCGTTTGTCTCAACTGCAGCATTTCTTAAGATCCAGCCAAGTGCAGACGTTTCGTTCAGCTTGACCCCCAACAGTTCCATTAATGCTCCAGTTATTCGTTTTGCTCCATTTTCCAAGAATCGGTGAGGAAAAACACACACACACCATGATAATCCGAAAACACTGTGCTTGTGACTTTCCCAGGCGATGAAATGAGTTCCCTTAATTAGTCGCTAATAACACATAATAATATCGCCGTCAAGTGTTGTCAGAGAGATTCCTTACACTGCTCGCGTAATGATCTCTTTGGAAGCTAGAAGGAGCTACTAAATTTTGTCTTCCAATTACGTGCCATAAGGAGAATGACACTCAATCGAGAGAAAGGAGGAAGGAAAAAAAATAGGCATCCTTCTTTCGTTCTCTTTTCCATAGCGATTACAATTTAAATGTAACAAACGCGTTTCCATTCGCAAGAAGAAGGAGGAGGAGGAGGAGGAGGAGGACAAAACCTCTCGAAACGCGAACGAGCGGGCGGGCACCGAAATCTATCCCCGGCGTTTTATTCCGCGTCATATAAGATAATTTTATGAATATAGGATCGCCCACTGGCTGAAAACTGCGTTAGCGTCCTCACGAAATCGAGTCGGCAGGGGGGGGGATGGCGGGGGGGGGGGGCCTTTCCCCAGATCTAAGCTAATAGAGGGTCGGAAGACGCACAGAGAAGACGAGAGAAAGAAAAAGAAAGTGGTGCTGCTGGTGGTGTGGGAAGAAGTTATCTGTTTGCCCTCCCCCCCCTCCTCCTCCTCCTCCACCGCCCCCGCACTGATCGTCCCGGGGGCTGCTCGCTGCGATTCACAAACAAACCTACCTTATACCTTCCTCCTTCGTTCGCTCGTCGGGAATATTGGGAGGAAAATGCGAGAAGAGAGGCCAGCGTGTTAACATCTTAAACAAGCGACACCATTCAGACCAAACAAGCAAGGGCTGCCTCCTCCTTGCTAAAGCGGAATCCGATCACGACGGAAGAGAGAGAGAGGGAAAATAAAAAAAAGAACAACAGATAAACACGACATCAGAAATTCACGTCGTCACTTCGACGCTGGACAAAATTGCGCAGCTGAAAGAGACAAGCGTTAGCTACGGGGGTGTGAATTTCTGCATAATGCAATAGATTATTCTCAATCCCCCAAAAAAAGTAATATTCTCTAACGAAGGAATACAATTGTTTTTTAAGTGCGCACTTTTTACTATTTAATCATGTGCTACTAATAATCATACAGCCACGCCCACTAAGTCAACGATACTACTACTACTACTATTTATTTCTCTCGTTGCCGTAGTAACGGAACGTTCATCATTTCTGCCCCAGTGTGCATTCTCTTTGCTCCTACAAACATAAATACGACTTTATAATTGATTTAATCAGACACTCCTGTACTAATTAATTGGTTCAAATATTTTTAACACTAATTTTATCGACTTCCATAATTATCTCTTTAATATACTCCCAACCACAAACCCCGTACTGTAATGTACTTTTTCTTTTTAGGGCAACAGGCTATATGAGGGTAATCCACATTGGGCAACTCCCCTTTAACAGCATAGGAAGGGATTTGAAAGGGGGGATGTGGAAGGGTAGAGGAAGGTAGCCAAGGGTTAACTAAGGGCCCCCGGGAGTTGTACTAATTCAAATTTGTATATATCTGTGTTACTGCCTTCTTTGGACAGGGAGTATCTCTGAGGTGGAGGAGTTATTGTATCTATGGCGTGTATCGCAACGAAGTTAATGTTTACGTTGTTGTGTGCATAAAAAACAACAACTAAGAAATAATATTAAAAGTGTGAACCATCAAGATAAATAGTGGTGTTGTTTTTAATACTCTACCGTCCTAGAAGGTGCTAAGAAGAGCCTAGAGCGACACAACTGAACAAGTCAGTTGACAACCCTCAAATAATTAAATAAATAAGTTTTCTGACCAACACCAGACAATTTTTATTTATTTATTTACGACAACGTTTGTACCTTCCTAGACTTTCGAGTGTTGCCGACTGACCTCTGCAGTTGTGTCGCTCCAGGCTCTTCTCAGCACCTGACGAAAGGAACAAGGATCACAGAAACGTTGTTGTGTGGTATTTATATTACCCCCCTATTTTTGTCTGTATTGGCTAACTTTCTCATTAATTATTTTCAATCAGACGTAATTTATTTTTATTTTTAATAAATAAAATGATTGATTGATCTGAAAAAATTCAAACAAAAACAATTCTCTTCACTTTAATATATTTTAATAAAATTCTCTTTATCTTTAATCCGAAACAGAGTTGTACCAAATAAAACACCGTTGTGATATCTCCATGTAATTAAAACACTTATCGTTTAATTAGTTTGTTACTAATGACAGCATTCTCCAGGCGTGTTATTGAAGGGTGGGGGGAAATTCTTCTATTAACATCAGCTTTAAAGTCAAAATTAATTCATTATTTTTAATTAGTAGTGGAAATAATGTTTTCATTTTTCCCGTTATGATGATTATGGAGAAACTTTTTATCCATCTGCCTCGTTATATGTTTGCAATGGATTCGTGAACTTCGCCATTTGGTGTTTTTTTTTGTACAGATATGTCTCTCTCTCTCCCTCTCTCTCTCTCTCTGTCTCTCACTGCCTTACGTAGCATCCTCGTGTCGTCCCCCTTTCCTTTCCTCCTGTTCTCTTCTTTGTAGTTTCTCCGTTCACATTTTCGATTCGGAACGAAACTCTATTGCAGTTTCTTTTTATATGCGTCTCCTCACCGGGATTCTCTCTCTACCTGTCATGCCATGTGCACACCTTGCGACGTCGTCGTCCCAGTAATATTGCGTTCTCGTATTTACGAGTTTCTGTATCTCAGTACTGCAGGGAAGGGGTTGAGAGGAGGGAACTGAACAAATCTATTCATTTCAAGGATCACCAGGACCGTATCATAACAGCGGGTTGAAATGTTTAAATGTCAAAATAGTTACACACAATTATAGAAACTTTCAGGTAAATTCTTCCACTCAAAAAATAAATACATAAAAAATTAGAAACCTACCCGATGCAGGTTTTTCTAAGGTTTTTCCTGCATTTCTTTAGGCGAATGCCGGGTAGGATCCTTAAACTATAGCACGGGGTCCCTAATTAACTCTTGGCTACCTTCCTCCACCCTTCCGCATCCTCCCTTTCAAATCCCTTCCTATGCTATTAAAGGGGAGTTGCCACCATGTGTATTACCCTCATGTAGCCTGTTACGCTAAAAAAAAGAAAAAAAAAGAATAACTAGAACCTTGTAGGAGAGACAGAGAGGGCTACCTTTGGGGATGCATTTTCCTTCTCTCCGTTTTTGAACTAAGGTCCCCACAAGCCCAGGCACCTCGGACTGTTTTGAGAGGTGTATGTTCCAGGGGTCATAGACCATGGGCAAACGGTAAGAGTTGTTCTCTGTTCCCATTGGAACAGTCGGCCAGCTGCCTCCTAAACTGGTCGACGTACGGAGAAAGGAATGCTGCGTCCCCACAGCTAACTCCTCTCCCGCTATCGGAAGGTCGTGGGACAAGTACCCAATGACCGACTTACCTGTTGCATGTTTTTCTTGGGTTTTCCCTGCATTACTTTTAGGCGAATGCCCGGTAGGATCCTTAAACCATAGCCCGGGGGCCCCTAGTTAACCCTTGGCTACCTTCATCTACCCTTCCGCATCCCCTATTACAAATCCCTTCCTATGCTATTAAAGGGGAGTTGCCACCATGTGGATTATCCTCATGTAGCCTGTTACCCTATAAAAAAAGAAAGAATAACTAGTTAGTGACCTAATAACTATACACAGAGATCCAGTACAAGGATAATTTTTTTTTCATAATTAAATAACGTTCCAGGCGTATTTCTTTTTCTTTTTTCAATTCCTGAATTCCCCAATAGTTTTCTAAATGGAATCACAATGTGAATCTATTCCAATAAATCAATTTTTTAAATATTTGGTTTAGAATTTTAAAATCATGAAAAGATAAATGATAATTTTTTGTATAAAAACGAAAAACACTTGCATAGTTCTTTTTTAAAAAAAGCCATTTCTGCTTCAGAAAAAAAAGGTGTTTTTTTTCACAAACATACTTAGTTTAATTAATTTTTAAAGGCATAATACCAGAAACACCGGACAAAAATTGATTTATTGTAATAGATTCACATTGTGAAATTATTTTAGACCTTAAGTGATTCCATTTAGAAAATTATTAGGGAATTCAGAAATTAAATAAACAAAGAAAGATAATATATTTACGTCCGGAACGTTATTTACTTATGAAAAAAGAATTTTTTTACCCTTGTCCTAGATCTCTGTGTATAGTTATTAGGTCGCTAACTAGTTATTCTTTCCTTTTCTATGTATTTATCTTTTTGGCCCATTTTCCTACACAATACCAGCATAGAATTATTATTATTATTATTTGCGGTTTTTCAGGTAAATTATTACACTAATACTTACAATTATTTTTTATTCTTTACTTTAGTGCTAGGGGGTGTCAATCAATTCACATAGAGCACACATCAACTAATATATAACGAGTAGAAATTTAATGTCTGATTTTTTTAATTAGTAAAACATACAGAAACTTTTTATTTTTAACTAGCTGTGTTGCCCGGGATGCCATTTATCCATAACCCCCGATTTCACTCCTATCTAGGTACCTTTTAGGTAATTTTTATGTAAAGCAACTCGACCCCTATTTTTAAATGTGTAGTCGGCCGGTTACATTGTTCGAATATTTCCACCCCCCCCCTCACCCCCCTCTATGTGTGCTTCCCTCTCATGCCGAAAGGGGTTGAAATTTTACAAACAACACCGGTAGATATATTATAATCGTCATTGACCTCAACAATTATTTATTCCACGCAAATGTCGACCATTTAACATGTTAGAAAAATTCTACCCCCCGTGTAGCCCCGCCCCTGGGGGTTAAATGGCCAATTTAATGTCATTATTAAACTCAGCTACATCCATAAAACAGGATTTGAGTCCAATCTCGATTGTATTAGCGTTATTCTTTTTTTAGAAATGCGCGTCCACCCTCAACCCTAAGGGTGCTCTGTTCCCATGATGTAAGAGGTTGAGATTATAGTCAGATAACATCGGTAGAAACATCATCAATCTGTTTGAACCTTAAACAAAATTATCAGACTCAAATATCGGCTGTTTTAGCATGCTTGAATATTTACACCCCCGCTCCGGGGGTTGGTAGACGAGTCTCATCCTGACAGTGATTGTTTCCTGGTCGCAAAGAACACGTGTACGAAATTTGGAGAAAATTGCTCCACCGCTGTAGATTTGTATCAAGAACATACACACAAACAAATATATATATATATATATATATATATATATATATATATATATACGAGGGTGGTCTGAAGAGTTTCCGACCTCAACGTGAAGATGGCAGCACTAGTAAATAAATGATAGTGAATTTACAGAAGACGGGAGCATTGCTGGGAGACGTGTGTAGAGTTACAAGGAGACTGTGTTGAAAAATAAAAAAATAAAATAAAAAATAAATAAATAAAATATATTCTATCATTATTGGGTCAGTATTGTTTAAGACCACCCTCGTACATACATACATTCAAACACTCTGTTTTATTTATTAGATTTTTATTATGACGACGTTTCGATACCTTTTTCTATCTTCTTCAGATGTACTTTCCTACCGAGGAGGTATTTACAATTGATTAGATTTATGGTGTGATTGTACAAACTTCGTCATAATAAAAAAGTGTCTGTATAATTGTTTTATAAATTAGATTATATATAAATTTTTTTCACAATATTTTTTTAATTTAATTTAGATTATTAATAATTTCTTTTTCCTTGTTGATGAGGTTAGAAAACCATGAGTACTTGTGGATGGAACTGAGGACTCATCATGTGTTATATGTATCACTAATTATGGACGTTTTTTTTGGGGGGGAGGGGGAAAGTTGCGACCTTCCACCGAGGGCTTTCGCGACGGTTGTCTCCGTAAATCCACTGTACCGTGGTTGATGGCCTTCTATAAGGCGATCGGCTGCAGTCGCCCGGAGGAAAGAGAAATGGATGGATAGAGAAAGCTCCTGGGCGAGGCGGCTAATGCGGGGGAGGGAGAAAGAGAGAGACACACACACACACACACACAGTGTCATGTGAAAATTGCGCAATAAACCGCCTCGTATTTGTCAGTGGCTACGTGCAATTTCCGCAGGAAGGCGCGACTTTAGCTGGAGAAATGGAATTCTCTGGAAACGTGCCTCGCCACGATCGCTCCCTACCGTGGTTAAACGAAATGACAATAAATTTGCGCCTCTTTCATCGCTTTCTTCGTTTTAATAAGGTCAAAATTCTCGATTCAGCACGAAATTTTCAGTGTTGAACCTCATAATTCATATCTGGAGGATATCATCACTCATTACCGTCTTTTTGTTCCCTCAATGGGGCGAAACAATTTCCGGTGCAAATTCACAGGAATCTTCAGTCCCAGTAACAGGGGACAGGTGAACAGTGAATTGAGAAATTTTTTTCTGATTTCCCCACAGAACAGTAAAAGGCACAGAGGGGAAAATAACAACAAACATATTTGCTAAAAAAATTATCTAACATAATTATAAACAATATCAAGAATTTATTTTTAAAGGTTATGATATCATTATTTGCCGCTTTATAAACTTTGCGCTTTACACAAGTCCAATAAGAAGCTTTTTCTCTCGGTTTGTATATCAGGTTCTCCCACCTCTGAAAACAATGTCACCCATCAATGAATTATCACCCTGAGAATTCAAAACTGACGTTAAATTAAAACTCGTGCAGTTTTCCTTCAGCCTAAAAAGTGAGAGCGGCCGTGTTTTAAAATACTTAATTAAATATCTCTCAGGAAAAATTTCTGGTATTAGATAACCACCCCCCCCCAACAAAAACGCCAATTTATTTGATAAAATAAATTAAATAATCTCGGGTTTCCCTCACTGAATATTTCCGGGTCACAGCGTCAACGTCGGGGTTAATCCTGCAGTTGTGAAGTCGTTGCTGTCACTCTTTCTCGGAAGGAGCTACGGGGGCAATAAACTTATGTCCTAGTTTCTCTTGGTATATAGAATTAACGGGACCAAGTTACTCTACGGTAGGTTACTGGTACAATAAGCCACAATGCGATCATGACGAAATATCCAAAAATAAGATTCCCAAAACTCACGTTTGTATATCATGTTCTCCCACCTCTGAAAAGAACGTCACCCATCAACAACTTATCACACTGAGGAGTCTAAACAGACGTTAAATTAAAACTCGTGCAGTTTCCCTTTATTCTAGAAAATGAGAGCGGCCGTGTTTTCAAATGCTTAAAGATTTATAACTCAAAAAAAATTCGCGGTATTAGATAACCGCCCCCCCCAAAAAAAAAAACGCCAATTTTTTTTTATAAAAGAAATTAAATAACCTCGGATTTCCCTCACTGAATATTTTCCGGGTCACGGCGTCAACGATCCTCCAGTCGCGAAGTCGTTTTCGTCGATCTGAGAAAGAGCTACGCGGGCATCAACGTTTGTCCCTGATTCTCTTGGAATATATAATTAACAGTATCAAGTCTCTCTACGGTAAGTTACTGGTACAATAAACATAATCCACAATGTTATCATGCCAAAATATCCAACAAATAAGATGCCCAAATCTCTCGTTTGTATATAAGGTTCTCCCACCTCTGAAAAGAACGTCACCCATAAATTAGTTATCATCCTGTGAATTATTTATCTTTCCCCATCCCCACCCCCCCGGTTACAAGATTCTGACCCTTTTTTACTACTACGTGGTTTTGAAGCTTAATGTTGCTTCGGTCAAGCCTCGACGTCGAATTCCCCCCCCACCTCCCCACCATACCCTTGGGACCTCTGCAGTGCCTTTGTGCCTTATGGGAACCGTTTTAATGTTTGAGGATTTACGATGCCGAGCACTTTGCAAGTCAACTTTTAGGGTAGATTAAATTGTAGCATAACTGAGTACATTTTACAATCGTTTACACAGTTATTTTCGCAATACTAAAGATAAAAGAATAATATAAATAAATTGGTCCAGAGATAATCTTACGCAGGACAAATAACTATCTTTATAAGCCGTTTCAGTTTGTTTTTTTTCTACATAACAAAACAACCCCTATTATAAACTATTGCTCCTAAGCACGGTCCAACATGTTTCACCACGTAAATAAATAAACCAATGTTTTAAAAAACAAAATACACGTCACAAAACAAATGATATTTTAGCACGTGAATAAATTATGACAGTAATTTGTTTGCGTAATTAAATTCATTAATATTTCCTTAACGTCATTCGAACGATGAGATTTATCGTTTTTAATACAAATCTGATTTATACGAGTTGTGACTGTGGCGCTTATTCTATATAACAACCCCCCACCCCCCAACATTATTGATAACAACACCATAATTATTATTTCATTACGTTTTCGTTCCCATTACTTCACTATAATTTTATTTATTATTACACTAAATTATTAATAGTTTGTAAATTAGATAATACTTTTAATTTAACGTCTGTTTTGAGTTAAAAAAAACCAATTCATGACGTCATACAGACATTTTTTTATTTACATTGTGCCGAGGATTCGATACCTTTATTTGTATCTTGTGCTAGTTTATTACATTAATTCGGTAAGTTTTTGTACTTCAGTTGGCCTTTGTTTACTTTTTTTTAGGTGTAGACAGGGTGTGTATAGGGTAATCCACATAGTGGCAACTACCCTCTTATATCATAGGAAAGGGATTTTAAAGCGGGGATGCGGAAGGGTAGAGGGAGGTAGCCAAGGGTTAACTAGGGCCCCCGGGCCTGTTTCCCCCCCCCCCCAAAAAAAAAAACTCCTCTGTAGTAAAATGCCTGAAGAAGATACAGAAAGGTGTCGAAACGTCGCGACAATATAAATAAAATATTTATATATAAAAAAATAGTCCGTATGAGGTCATCAATTGTTTGCTGGAAACTGTATTAATTAAATGTCGCATTAAGGATAGTTTGTAAATAAATGAATATATGTTTTTATATGAGACTGGTAGGTCTATTGTTTCTTGTCGGTTTATGTACAGAAAACTAATTCATTCCTTATATATATATATATATATAGGATAAATAATATGCAAATAGCATATAGATATTTCGAAAGTATTATTTCTTCATCTTCTTCTTCTTCTTCTTCTTCTATGGTTCCACAGCCCGATCGGGCCTCGACGTCCAGTAGCAGCTTCTTCCAAATTTCTCTGTCTAAAGCTATTCTCCTCTAGTTCCTCAAATCCGTCATCCTTTTTTATGTCCTTCTCCACTTCGTCTGTCCATCTGTTCCTTGGTTTTTCCTTGCCTTTCTTTTACCTCCCATATCATTGTATAATGCCTTTCCTTTCCTTTCCCGTGCCTTGTGCACATGTCCTATCCATTCCATTCTCTTTAATCTAATAGCTGTTGCGATGCTTGGTTCTTTATATAGATCATAATATTTCCTTATTATTATATCCTTGAGTCTCCATATGGCCATTTTTCATTTTTTTGGATCCCCCAAATTCTTCTTGGGATCTGTCTATCAAAGATTGTTAACCGCTGTCTCCTTTCTCTTGTTTAGTGTCCAGCCCCTTCACTTCCCTAATACAGTATTGGCCTGATCACGGCATCCTGAACGGTAAATTAAAAGAGAAAAGTCACCCGAACAGAAATCTCGGGATGGCCCCAAAGGAACTTCTACGGCACTGTTGCCCTTTTTACACTGGTGGGAACGTGACTGTTGGATAGTAATTTCAACTATATACAAAATGCATGCATACGATTTCTAAATTAGTTAACCAAGTAATTAATTAATTTAGGCGAGTGTGAATAATACAAGAAACTGCAATAACGACGGTAAGTGGATGAGAACTTAAAATAATAACAATAATTGAATTCCTACAAGACTCGCTAACACAACCTTTTGTTTCGTCAGAGAGGTTTATTATTTATTGGTGGGGAAGAAAATTGCGTGACTAATTCCAACCCTTAATATTCAACCCCCCCTTAGGATTCTTAATAAAAAAGAGACCAGAATAGTTGACGGGTGCAGTTGAAAATTGTTTCAATTTCCCTCATATTTACAACTCGTCCGTAATTCAGTGCTTATTTGACGTGTTAATTAAAATTGAGGAAGATAAATAAGGAATTAATTAGTTTTTCTGTACATAAACCGACAGCCAACAATAGAGTAAATGAAAAATTGGTTCTTCTTACCAGTCTCATATAAATAGAAGGGTAAAAATAATATATATATTGTCAGCGTACAAAACGTATTAAAGGGTATGTGGGTTTACATACATCTGGGGTATATTCCTCAAGATAAGCCTATTTTTTTTACAAAAAAGAACAACTGAGAAACGGAAGCGAATAATAATTAAATGAGTCGGTAACAGGATGAAACGTTAAATAAAATTCGTGAGGAATATGAAAGCAACAGTAATTAAGATTTACCTTTGCTAAGGAAATATGTAAAACAATGACGTATAAACACGAGGAACAACGACAAAATAAGAATAATCTGCAGAATAGATATAAAATGAATTTATAATCAATAAATTCAGGAATGAGGAAAAACATAAAGTAAAATAAAAAAATTGAAAAATGAGACACTCAAGTAAAAAAAATAAAGAAGGATTAATGCGTAGAGGAGAAGGATTTAAGATAGAAAGGGAGGGAATTATGAGAATGGAAGGTGGGCAACGCTTGTAAGAATGGAAAGGACCTGGAGCCAATGCATTGAATAGGATGTCTTTAGCCGCGGGTCTGAATAACCTCTTTGAAGAGTGACCCTCCTTGGTTCAGTCCTGTGGGTAAGGGAGGTGGGGGGGGGGAATATGAAAAGGTGACTAACATCACTGGTCAAATGTCAGATTTCATGAAGTTGTTATTAAATAAAATTAAAATTCGACTCTCGTTGTACCTCAGGTAATATATAGGTTAAAACTCTTGTTTTATTGTATATTTATACGTACATATATTAAAAGCCTTTAGAAACAACATGGCCGAAAAAATAAAAAGACCTCTCACAAAAAAAACAAAAAAAACAGGTACAACGTTTCTTCCCTTCAATTTGTGGACATTCTCAAGTACAACGAATAAATCTGTATTTGAAATTTCTTGAAAATGGTGAGATGACGTCATTACTGAAATTATTCGGGTATTGGAGCTGAAAAAGTGAGAAACAAAAAAATAAAAGGGAAAAAAGGACAAGAAAAAAACAGAAAGAAAGAGGAAAGTGAAAGAGATGACGAGAAAGAAACCGGGGAACTGCTGGTAAAAAACATACATACAGCTGTCCAGAGATGATAGAAGGAATCAAGTGGGTAACAAAAGATCGTAGAATTTTCTCAGAGAGTCACTTTAAATACTAAGAGCATTTTCGTGTGTGAAACATTTAAGCAATTAGTCTCTGATAATAAGAGGGTTCAACGTCAAGGAACTTAATTTTTTGCTCCTGTTTATATACTGTGTTGTTTAACATCTGTGTGTTTCGTAATCACAGAATGCTGCTTGTCATTAGGTAACTTATAATTCGCTGTGTTGTTTGAGTCCGTTTGGTCTGGCCAATGTAAACAGAATTGCAATCACAGCGGCTGATTATTCCTCGTTTTTTTTGATACAACAAAATGCGTGTGTCTTTAGAATGTAAAGCATCTTTACAGTTCTTAATAAACTGGATCAAAAATTAAGACAGACAGGAAGAAACTGATGTGCTGGAAAATACTTTTTTTTCTAGGGCAACAGGCTACATGAGGGTAATTCACGTTGGGCAACTCCCCTTTAATAGCATAGGAAGTGTTTTGAAAGGGGGGATGCGGAAGGGTAGAGGAAGGTAGCCAAGGGTTAACTAGGGGCCACCGGGCTATAATTTAAGGATCCTACCCGGCATTTGCCTAAAAAAATGCAGGGAAAACCCTAGAAAAACATGCATCAGGTAGGTCGGGCATTGGGTACTTGTCCCACGCCCTTCCGATAGCGGGAGAGGAGTTTGCTGTGGGGGACGCAGCATTCCCTTCTCCGTGCCTCGACCAGTTTAGGAGGCAGCTGGACGAATATTCCAATGGGAATAGTGGACAACTCTTACCGTATGCCCCAAGGTCTGTGACCCAGGAACATACACCTCTCAAAACAGGCCGATTCCCTAAAATAGGACAGTAAATAACTGGAACAATTTACCTAAAAGAGTTTTCGGATAAAGTCCTCTATCGGAAAGAAAATTTATACTTAATCTGAACTCTCTGGTGAAAGTGATAGTGCTCCTTTATAAACTAATGTTGCAGGTTTTTCTAGGGTTTCCCTCTGCATCACTTTTAGGCGAATTGCCGGGTAGGACCCTTAAACCATAGCCCGGGGGCCCCTAGTTAACGTTTGGCTACCTTCCTCTACCCTTCCGCATCCCCCCTTTCAAATCCTTTCCTAAGCTATTAAAGGGGAGTTGCCACTATGTGGATTACCCTCGTGTAGCCTGTTGCCCTAATAAAAAAAATGTTGTTTCGTTACATAGTTAAATAGTTAGTTACTCTATATTTTCAGATATCTTTCCACTGATATTCTTTGCAGGCCAGTACAATATTAATTCCTTCTTTAACTTTTCCTGAATTATCCTTTAATTAATATAATGTTATATAATTTACTTTATTTTCCTTTATTGTAACTTCCTTTATTTAATTTATAATTGAATTGTAACACGGGGAAAACTGCAATTTTTATATTAAATATATATATATATATATACATTTAATAATAAATTGTTTTTAATCGTGCACTGTATTGCGGTCGTGGTACCACGTTGGGCGCCATATAAAATGATGAATATATATATATATATATATATATATATATATATTATGATAAAATATAGAAAAAAGACCAATACCACTATTTATTTAGATGTTCACACTTTAAATATTATTTCGTAGTTGTTTTTTTTATGCACACAACAACGTAAACATTAACTTGAGTAAGATCGACGCCAAAGGTATGAACAACCCTTCCACCTCAGAGATACTCGCTGTCCAAAGAAGACACTAACACACAGAGACACACATTTTTGAATCAGTACCTTACAGTACGGGGATCGTGGTTGGGGTAGTATATTAAAGAGATAATTGTGTAAGTTGATGTTATATGGATGTATTTATTCTTGAAATAATTTCCCTAAACCCAGCTTATATTTTAAAATAATTATAATAATTTCCTCTATTTTCCTTTATTGCAACTTCCCTTATTAAATTTTAATCCCATGCATCTACCACCGAGGAAAACTGCCCATCTGTAGATTAAATAAATACATACAAAATTATAAATAAACAGCAGCCTGTTAGAAAAATAAAGATTTTCCAATAGGAACTGAACAACGTTTCGTCGGCTTATTGCGACATCTTCAGGTAAGAATTTTAAACATTTTTCAAACAAATACCATGAGTAAATTAATTTGTTTTTAATGAGAGATTTTCAAAATATTTTAATAATATGTTCACCATTATTTAAACGAACTAGGACCATGAAAGGGGGAAACTTCAGTCTATATTATGAATTTTTAGAAAAAAATTCCCTTAGAATTTAAAAAGTATTTTCCTGTGTTAACCTAGTATTTTTATCTACCACCAGGAAAACTGTCCATCTGTAGATTAAATAAATATTTAATTTAATATTTTAATTACCTTACGGTTAAATTATTTACATTCAGGACAAGTTTTCTTTCATTGAACGTGGCTCGAGACGTTGCCAAATATAAATATTTATAATATACATTTTCCTGCCCAAATTTTGCCTTGTTTACACGTTTATCTACCTACCTACTTTTTTTTTCAAACGAGACCATATCTGCGTCTCAGTTGCTATGGTAGAGGGACGAATGCAAGAGGGGGGATGGAGTGCGTTAAACGAGCGACGAGCAGCAAAAGGAAATGAATGATTCGTCGCGATTACGCGAATTAATGTTTATCTGAGGCGCGAGAATATTTCTCTGCGCTATCCGTAGTTATGTGTTTGTGTTGTTCGTTCCTCCTTTAATGTGTCTGCGAGGGCTTAACACTGCTGGAAGGCTTGTAGTGGCGTAGTTTGTCTCCGGGCCGGCTAATGATGGCGAACATTAGCCCCTCTTCGCCCGCTGCCGAGGCAATTATCCGGCCGCAGCTGCAACCCCTCTCTCTTACCCCCCCCCCCCCCCACCCTCTCAAATATTAAACTTCACCGAGATACTTCTCCCAGGTAACAATTGATGCGACAGTAATTTCACTTTACCGTGGAACGACTGCGGGAAAAGAGCAAGGAAATAACCCGACGATCGTAACAGCTTTATCCACCCCGCGGGTGCTGATGGCAAAGACCACGAATAATTGTAGACACTAAGATAAATACAGCCATTGGAAGAACACATTCCTATACAAAAATAATACTTTAAAAACAATAAGCTGTGTACGTAAATTAACAAAATAAATTTTATATAGAAGAAATATCGATCTGAAATTTCTTGAAAACGATGAGATAACATTATAATTCAGATTATTCAGATATTCCATTGTCTTGGAGTAGAAAAAATTGAGAAAGAAGAAAGAAAAAAGAAAATAATGAAATCCGAAGAAAAAAAAACAAGGAGAAGGAGGCTGGTCAAAGAGATGACGAAAAAGATCATATACAAGATCAGAAAAAAAAAGATTTAGAGATAAACTCCAAGCTACGTAAACCTAAGGAAACAATAAAAACAGAAAGAGACGGGGGCAGTGTGAATCCTCTCCGTTTTTGTACTAAGGTTCCCACAAGCCGAGGCACCTCGGCCTGTTTTGAGAGGTGCATGTTCCGGGGTCGCAGACCTTGGGCATACGGTAAGAGTTGTTTGCTATTCCCATTGGAATAGTCGGCCAACTGCCTCCTAAACTGGTCGAGGCACGGAGAAGGGAATGCTGCGTCCCCACAGCAAACTCCTCTCCCGCTATCGGAAGGGCGTGGGACAAGTACCCAAGGCTCGACCTACCCGATGCAGGTTTTCTAAGGTTTTCCCTGCATTTCTTTAGACGAATGCCGGGTAGGATCCTTAAAATATAGCCCGGGGGCCCCTAGTTAACCCTTGGGTACCTTCCTCTACCCTTCCGCATCCCCCCTTTCAAATCCCTTCCTATGCTATTAAAGGGGAGTTGCCACCATGTGGATTACCCTCATGTAGCCGGTTACCCTAAATAAATATAGATAACAACCGTAAATATTCAAAGCAGTTTCTTTTTCTCCAACCTTCAACAGCCATTTCCTAACTTGTATTCTTCACGCACGAGTGGCCCACAACTGCCGTGGGAGGTTTATTATCTTTCTTTTTCGAGCAATGTCCTGACCAGCAACGACTTTACTACTACTTTGAAGAGAGACGAGATTAGAATGCAGTATCCACGTCTCAGTTCGTTACTCCGTTACTCACAAAGTTTTGGGGCTGTAAAACGTGAGATAAGATCGCAGACAGGGTTGGGAGGAAGAGGGGGAGGGATGGTTGGATAAAAAAAAAATTCTAGTGAGACGAAAAGGAGGACAGACATTCTTGAAATTGCCTTGTCTCGTCATTTAGAGACTTCTTTAGGAGAATCCAGGTAAAAATCTCATAGCTACTTGTATTCCGTTTGCCTTTGTATCGTCTACGTGAAACTCAGTGGCAGTGTTGCCGCGTCTTTCTTTCCAATATAATATTTCTTCTCTCCTCTCCCACAATATTGAATTAAATTAATCTACTCACTGATCCTTTGACGAAGATTATTTATTTACTGTTGAAGTCATCAATTAAAGGTATAATACTAGAATTCTTGCATAACTTACACAATAGAATAGCCGTGAAATAATTAAATAATATTGACGTTGTAAATATAAAAAAAATAAACGTAATAGAAAACAACATCTGTGGTACAAAATTGTGCCGATTGGACACTTTAATTAATGTTGTGTCTGTGTCGTATGGATTTACGGATAAACATATTTATAAGTTTCGAAGTAAAGTTTCAAGAATTATTTTATTTTTTTAAAAAAATAGTAATAAAAGAATTGGTGTAAGAATATTTTCGAGAAATAAATTGGTTGTGTTTTCGGATTTTTTTTAAACGTCTTGTTTTGTTGTTTAAATGCATCAAACAGCTGTCACAATATTTTTAATAAGCATGGCAGGAGCCTTGAGAAAAGTGGGGCCATTTTGGATTTAATAATATTCGTAAATATGATTCCAAATGAAACTTTTATTTAAATTACATAATTATTTTATGTAACTGAAAATTGAGTCTGGTGTCTCTTAACATTATTAATTAATTAATAATTAATGAATAGTTAATAGACAGCTGTTTGATGTATTCAACCAACAAAACTAGAACACAGAACTTTAAATCATTACGAAAACACAACCAATTTATTTCTCTAAAATATTCTTACACCTATTCTTTTATTTTCTTTACATAAAATAATTATTGAAACTTTACTTCTAAACTTATTAAAGCTATAAAAACATTTATCCGTAAATCCTTACAGTCGAAATAGCACAATTTTGTATCACTGATTTTTTTTAAAAAAGTTCTAGTATATAATAAAAACATTTACGTTCTACTGATCTTTATGCATGAATAACCTTATAAATAAAGCTATTTTTACTTTTAATATTAAGCTTGCTACCACATTTTTTTCGGTTATTTTTCTATTTTTTTTAGCAGATTTTCGGAACTCAGAAAAAAAACCTGTGCGTCGCGGGTTGTGTGTATGCAGGGGCTTTCGTTTATATTGACTAAGATCGATCGAGGGTTTTTCATAAACGTTGATTTTGAGTTGTTACATTCAGTAAACGGTTATATAAATAATTTACAACTGAATGACTAGGCATATATCTAATGTGTGTCATCTTCACACGTTATTCGTAACCTAAATTTTTGTAACGTCGAATTTTTTAAATGACGTGGATTCCTTTTGTAACTTTGCCGTTAATTGTAGGTAATTTCCCATTGAAATCAGTTAAACTAAATGTCGTGTCATAATGGCTTTTGTCGTAATATATATATGTCAATGTATGTGTGAGGGGAATTATTATTAATGTTTGATAAAAAAATTGGTACTATGACTTCTTAACAGCTGTTGATAAAAATTAGAAAGGTTTAAAGTGAAATGTAAAACGGCTCCAGTTGTTTGAAGATGTATCCAAAAAAAATTTCTTACATGAAATTTTTTTTTCTGTGTTGTATTACAGCGATGAAGAATTCTTGCTTCGTTGAATAAAGTGCACAGTGGATACTCAAGGATGCGCTGTCTATTAGGTTGAAGAAAATTACGCCGCACGTTCCCCACTTGGTTTCCGTGTCCTTTCCCCCCCGTGGGGAAGCCTTTTAGTGTCCTTAATCGCTATGCGGTGTCCTTACCGTGATCCGGAAAATGATCCGCGTGCTCAAGTGCGCGTGTCGTGATGGCGACGTCGGGCGTCGGGGTGATTAACGACCGGCGCTGGGCGTCATTCGGCAGGCTTTTAAATCAGCAAGCCATGTAAGGCCGTGTACTACATTAATTCCCTATCGATTTGCGTCTCTGGTGTGCAAGCAGCGGCAACGAAGCACCGATCCAGCCTCTCATGGTGTAAAACTAAGAATAAAGAGAAGAATAATTCACGGATGATTCAGTTCAGTTTCTTTCGAAGTTTCTTCCACCCCCGACAATGGTGCGAATTTCCCGTGTCCCCTGGGTGGTCTCCACATACGTTACGCCGCTTTTAAGCTTTACTACTAAGGTTTCAAACGAAGATCAATTTTAATTTGTTTTATAACGACTTCACTATTCAAAAAAATCTCATAGAGAATCATTCGTCTAACGCGATGGAAAACTGACGCTGATTCCTTTTTCCTAAAACAGGCTTACGCATTATTCTCTGGTTCTCATAGGTAAACAATGTTTACCCGCAAAGTAAATCTGAATTTCATTGACCTTTTACAGGTCTGCAAATGAAACGCCCTCGAATAAAGGGCGTATTTGTTTAACATTCCCCACGTCTCCATAATTTTGAACTTTACTTAGCTTCTAAAAAAATTATGTTTGTGTGTGTGTGTATGTTCAAATCTACAGCCGACAAACACATTTGACAAAATTTCGTACACGCATTCCTTAAAACCGGAACCGAGATCGGAGTCGAATCCGTGGTTGTAGATGTCGCTGAGTTTAATTATGACATTCAGTTTGTCGGTTAACAACCCAGAGACAGGAGTGGAAATTTTCAGACACAATTAAACGGCCGATTTATTGGAAGAATATATTTGGGCACGGGGAGTCAATGCTTTTCATAGTGTTTTTCCCGACGTTGTTCCTGTATAAGTTAAACCTTTTTGGCACGGGAGTGAAGCATCGTTAGGGCTGGGGGTGGTCGTGCGTTACATAAAAATACAGCAATAACAACCGAGATCGGAGTCGAATCCGTGGTTGTAGATTTCGCTGAGTTTAACTATGACATTCAGTTAACATTCGGTTAACAACCCAGAGGCAGGACTGGAAATTTTCAGACACAATTAAACGGCCGATTTATTGGAAGAATATATTTGGGGACGGGGAGTCAATGCTATCCATAGTGTTTTTCCCGACGCTGTTTCTGTATAAGTTAAACCCTTTTTGGCACGGGAGTGAAGCACCGTTAGTGGTGGGGTTGGACTGGGGTATCATAAAAATGAAGCAATAACAACCGAGATTGGAGTCAAATCCGTGATTGTAAATGTCGTTGAGTTTAATTATGACATTCAGTTTGTCGGTTAATCCATAGGGACAGGATTGGAAATTGGAAACACATTTAAACGGTGGATAGTTTGGAAGAATAATTTTTTTGGGGGGTGGGAGGTCAATGTGATTGATAGTGTTTCTCCCGACAGTTGTTTGTGTATAGTTTAAACCTTTTTCGTCGCGGGAGAGAAGCACCGTTAATGGTGGGGGTGGACAGGAGTTACATAAAAATAAAGCAGTAGCAGCCGAGATCGAAGTCGAATCCGTAGTTGTGGATGGCTCGTTATTCCGTGGGCATCGGATTGGTGG
This sequence comes from Zhengitettix transpicula, assembly GCA_037074705.1. Taxonomy (NCBI): domain Eukaryota; kingdom Metazoa; phylum Arthropoda; class Insecta; order Orthoptera; family Tetrigidae; genus Zhengitettix; species Zhengitettix transpicula. The sequence continues at coordinate 14,256,038 of CM073594.1, read as the reverse complement.
CTTTAGAATCCCGATAATGACTTGAATACTTTTCTCTTTGCTTTTCATTTCAAATGCTGAGGTCAATAACCGCGACCTTTCACAAGCTATTTTGTAGCAACACGTGTTACTCTTTGTGTCTCACCGCCTATCCATGATTGGTTGCTCTTCACTACTTACAACACACGTTGTTTTATGAACAATTTACAACGGTTTTCGTCTTGCCTAAGTACAGGCGTGTTGATTAGTTCTGAAATTTCCGTATAATTTAATTTGCGATATGGTTTTGTAGTAGTACTTACACGGGTATATAACACTAGCTTTTGAAATTATTTTTCTATAGGTCTTATTTCGTTTCGTTTTGTATTTATTTCTTTAAAATAAAATCCTGTCCATTTTTGTGTATGTTCTTCGTATATATTCCGAGTTTGTCGTGAAGTAAACATGAATTCAATATCATGTAAGCAAAAAAATTATCTTTGTGGAGGACACGTGACGTTTTATGTCACGTAATTTTCTGACTGCATTTATGTGAATGTCGGTGATGTGCAATTAATAACAAGATATTAATCGTGCTCCATCGATCGTAAATCCTCGAGTTATTCCACTGCGGATAAACGAGACTTTCTATTTACGAACTCCGTTCCAATAAAACCTTTCCCTCTTGGTCTGGTGTGGACGTTTGAAATACGGGGTTGTTTCGCGACGCAACGGACAACTCTGCGACTTTGCAGAGAGAGGGATGATCTTCTCCCCCCCCCCCCGCGTCTGAACTCCGCCCTTCCACGGACGGGTATTCAAATGCCGGCAAAATGAAAGGTGGTCTATGTTTGCTCAGGATCGTAATCTCAGCCTTTGAAGGAAAAGGCGGGTCTGTGATGGCAGCAATAAGGGAGCAGGACTCGACTGTAACATTCCCGTGCGGGGGGGCAGTGCGAAAAATCAACACGCTTCAAACGACTAAGCCACAGACGCGGACTTATTATATAAAAAGAAAGGAGAGAGTGTGGCTTTCACAAATGTAGACCTTTATTACGCAGCGAGGGAGTTGAGAGGGAGGAAATAATATATAGTGACGCGGAGTCACAACGACCGGGCGAAGATTACCGGCGGTTTTTGTGTGTGGAACTTCCGATGGCAGAAGAAATTACAACAAGCTCAAGCGATGTGCCACTTGGGTTTATACTTTCATATACCCAGAAATCCCCGAGACATTTAATGCCAAAAAAATACTGGATAGTTTAATACGCATGTAACATGAAATATTTTAAGGGAAATTACAATATATACAACAAACAACAAAAGAAGAACGCTCCAAATTTTTAAGGAATAATTTGTATGGTCTAAAATAATTTATAATGTATCTCAAAGAAATCCATTTGATGCAAAGAAAATACTAGATAGTGTAATACACATATTACATGAAATATTTGAAGGGAAATTACAATAAATACAACAAAAAACAAAATAAAAACGCTCCAAAGTTTTCAGGAATAATTTGGATGGGCTAAAATAATTTAGAATGTATCTCAAAGAAATCCATTTGATGCCAAAAAAATACTAGATAGTCTAATACACATATTACATGAAATATTTTAAGGGAAATTACAATATATACAACAAACAACAAAAGAAGAAGGCTCCAAATTTTTCAGGAATAATTTGTGTGGGCTAAAATAATTTATAATGTATCTCAAAGAAATCCATTTGATGCAAAGAAAATACTAGATAGTCTAATACACATATTACATGAAATATTTTAAGGGAAATTACAATATATACAACAAACAACAAAAGAAGAACGCTCCAAAGTTTTCAGGAATAATTTGGGTGGGTTAAAATAATTTTTAATGTATCTCAAAGAAATCCATTTGATGCAAAAAAATACTAGATAGTCTAATACACATATTACATGAAATATTTTAAGGGAAATTACAATATATACAACAAACAACAAAAGAAGAACGCTCCAAAGTTTTCAGGAATAATTTGTATGGGCTAAAATAATTTGTAATGTATCTCAAAGAAATCCATTTCATGCAAAGAAAATACTAGATAGTGTAATACACATATTACATGAAATATTTTAAGGGAAATTACAATATATACAACAAACAACAAAAGAAGAACGCTCCAAAGTTTTCAGGAATAATTTGGGTGGGTTAAAATAATTTTTAATGTATCTCAAAGAAATCCATTTGATGCAAAAAAATACTAGATAGTCTAATACACATATTACATGAAATATTTTAAGGGAAATTACAATATATACAACAAACAACAAAAGAAGAACGCTCCAAAGTTTTCAGGAATAATTTGTATGGGCTAAAATAATTTGTAATGTATCTCAAAGAAATCCATTTCATGCAAAGAAAATACTAGATAGTCTAATACACATATTACATGAAATATTTGAGGGGAAATTACAATATATACAACAAACAAATAAGAAGAACGCTCCAAAGTTTTCAGGAATAATTTGTATGGTCTAAAATAATTTATAATGTATCTCAAAGAAATCCATTTGATGCCAAAAAAATACTAGATAGTCTAATACACATATTACATGAAATATTTTAAGGGAAATTACAATATATACAACAAACAACAAAAGAAGAAGGCTCCAAATTTTTCAGGAATAATTTGTGTGGGCTAAAATAATTTATAATGTATCTCAAAGAAATCCATTTGATGCAAAGAAAATACTAGATAGTCTAATACACATATTACATGAAATATTTTAAGGGAAATTACAATATATACAACAAACAACAAAAGAAGAACGCTCCAAAGTTTTCAGGAATAATTTGGGTGGGTTAAAATAATTTTTAATGTATCTCAAAGAAATCCATTTGATGCAAAAAAATACTAGATAGTCTAATACACATATTACATGAAATATTTTAAGGGAAATTACAATATATACAACAAACAACAAAAGAAGAACGCTCCAAAGTTTTCAGGAATAATTTGTATGGGCTAAAATAATTTGTAATGTATCTCAAAGAAATCCATTTCATGCAAAGAAAATACTAGATAGTCTAATACACATATTAAATTAAATATTTGAAGGGAAGTTACAATATATACAACAAACAACAAAAGAAGAACGCTCCAAATTTTTCAGAAATAATTTGTATAGGCTAAAATAATTTGTAATGTATCTCAAAGAAATCCATTTGATGCAAAGAAAATACTAGATAGTCTAGTACATGAAATATTTGAAGAGAAATTACAATATATACAAAAAAAGAACGCTCCAAATTTTCAGTAATAATTTGTATGAGTTTAAATAATTTATAATGTATCTCAAATAAATCCATTTAAGAAGTACTTTTGATAAAAATGTTACTCTATATTACAATAATATTTTTATTCAATATACGAAGTAATAAGTACATATGTAACCTTCTTAAGAGGAATCTGGAACAAGACAATATAAAAAGTGAGAATCTAAATACGACACAATGTTTTCTGGAATCCTTGTTCCTTGCGTCAGGTGCTAAGTAGAGCCTAGAGAACCACAGGTACACTGTTGAAAGGATCTATTTGAGTTTTTTCAACTGACTAGTGCAGTTGTGTCGCTCTAGGCTCTTCCTAAAACCTGACGAAAGGGACCCCAGGATCCCAGAAACGTTGTATGGTATTTATATTACCCTCTTTTGTTTGTATTGGGTCTCTTTCTTATTCATTATTTTCAATCAGACGTTCATGTTACGGATTCTATTATAAGGGAATGGGGGCACAACGTGTATTAAACTCTATCAAATTGAACGAGGATACCAAAATCTTACGAAAAGATGTAATAAACAAAATTGACGCTAATGCCTGTTATATAGGTCGGACGAAACGAAGGTGTCAAACTTAAGTGGGGTTTGCTGTGTGGGAGGGTCGCAGCATTCTCTACTCCGTGCCTCGTCTAGTTTAGGAGGCAGCTGGCCGACTGTTCCCCAATGGGACCAAGGAACTTACACCTCTCAATACAGACCGAGGTGCCTCGACTTAATGGAAACCTATTGATGGTTATAAATAAATATTTTGACTGCTGTGAAAAATTATTTTGAACAGATGGAGTTGAAAATTGTTAGTCTTTTACATACAGAATGTTGGGAAAATCGTTAAGGACGTTCACTTCTGGTCTTAGAAACCGTAAACAACCTTTAGTTCTCGTAACGGTCCCCTGCAACTTCCCAACTACAAGATGTCTTATTCCTTCTAATGATAATTGCGGTTTCGTGTAGAAGAATAAGTTCCAAAGCAACTGTTTGAATTGCAGATATTAAACTAGAGTACCAGTGCCCGTGATGTGTATTAAGAACTTGCTGACCGTACAGACACGACCGTTGTTGTCCTGGCGGGTTCGTCCTACATTGTTGTTACAGCGTTGTTAGATGATAGCGATGACTTACTCTAAAGTATTTCCGCCCTTCCCTTGAAAAGCAACCCCGTCATCTACGAGCTAATGCCACTGCGGCTTCATAACAATGGCCATTACATCCCGACGACGACGACGAAAGAAAGAAAGAAGCCTTCCATCACGTTAGCCGCAAAATGTTGCCCTTCCCGCAACGGTCATAATAATAATAATAGTAATCCTAGTAACTACGCAGGGCGGTCCGTAGTGAAGTGTATATATATATAGATCGCGGTGTTGACAGAAAAAAAAAACCCTCGCGAATTCGAGGGCAATGCAGATAACAATAAACGCAACGCTGCGGTCGCAGGGGTCCCAATAGAAATATAATTAAAACACGCTACCACCGCGGAAATATCATTAGCCTTAATTGAAGCAGCCCTGCTGTGTGACCTGCCCCCGTCTGCTCTTCTATACACTTCCAAATAACTCCGCAGCATATCCTCGAGGCTTTGCCCGCATCAACAACAATGACGTACAGTGCCCGGGGCGTTGCGAATGTCATTATTACGATATGATCCGTCGCTTAAGCTGTGAAATAAAAAATAAAAAATGTGAATGAAAAAGTCCACTAAACAAATACATTGCAAAATAATATACCGTAAAGTTGGAAACATCTTCAACATTATAACTCAACTGACTGTCAATATAAGTTTCCTTAAAATAAAAAAAACGCAAACCTACTTCTGATGCTTTTTTTTAGTACACAACCAGTGAACCAGTGAACTTAGTCGTGCACCGTTGCCAAATTTCAACTCATTGAGTTGTCAATGTAGCTTTGCATTTCGACTTCGGACCTTAATGGGGGATTTTTGGAATAATGTTTATTATTTACTTCATTACTGGTTTTAATAACACGTGAAATTAAATAAAAAAAATACGGTTTCATAATTTTTTTGTCCCCCTCCCTCCCCCACGAGGAAAAATCGGATAATTTACGGCGGTATTATTTTTAAAAACTAATTCAATTCGCCAATGCTTAAAAAAATTATGAAGGTGTAAAATGGTTGACGTACCATTTTTAAAGGTGAATAAGAAAGATGGTGAATACAGGCAAAAAAATGGGTAATACAGACAACGTTTCCTGGGATCCTTGTCTCATTTCTTCAGGTACTAAGAAGAGCCTAGAGCGACACAACTGCACTAGTAGTCAGTTCACAAAACTCAAATTTCTTTCTTATTATTAATTTTCAATCAGACGTAATTTTTTTCCCCCTTTCAAAGTGAGTTTAAGTTTAAAAAACATTTTAAACCAATTTCCTGAAACTGTTTTAAGTACCTAAACGGCAAATGTTGTGTTTAAATTAATTTAATGTTAAATTTATAACCTGTGGAATGTTTTATTTTTATAGTTAGCTAACAATCTTGTTGCAATTTGAAGATTTATCAAAGTGCTTGAGCCTCTGTCACGTAGTTTCTTAACTCTGTAACGATTTATCACATTCAATTGTACAGCCCTTCGTTTGAGTGTACAAAATAGATAAATGTTTTTTTTATGTTTTTTTAACGCTGTTCTAACCCGAGCTTACCCGACCCCCAACCCGATTACAGGCGAACCGCGTATTGAGTTACAGATTTATTAAACATATGTGGTTGTAATACGGAAAATTGCATTAAAAATGTCGCCTTAGACGAATAATTTTTTTTATATTACCTTTTTTATATTAATAACGAATTTGGTCTAAACGTTTAGTGTAATTGAATGAAATGAACGTGATGGTTTATCTTACTATAGGATTAAATTAATGTTCTACTTGTATAGAGAAGATAGTTTCAACAGTGCAGTTGTGTCGCTCTAGGTTTCTTCTTAGCACCTGACGAAAGGGGACAAGGATACCAGAAACGTTGTTGTGTGTTATTTATATAACCCCTTTTTTTGCCTGTATTGGCTATCTTCCTTATTCATTACTTTCAAACAGACGTATTTTTTTTTGATTTTACCATTTTTAAAGATGTTAGGGTGGACTGTTCCGATAGACCAGCAGGCGGTCTGTCCTGAGTTGGAAGAACTAACACATACCGTGAGAGGGTTGGGGGGGTGGGCGGTCTCTTTCTTCTAGTTGAAGTCCGTGTGTGTGGGGGGGATGAAGAGATGGTAGATGATTTAGCCGGCAATGGAGTGTTGGATGGAGGATTCCGTAGGCAAGGCAGGTGTCGGTGCTCAAGGGGTCGTTACCAGGAGACGGACGACATTGTTAATTCCGTCGGCGACGTCGGCCGAGGTTGGCGAGGAAACTTTTCCCAACTCGCTCCGGCACTGTGCGTCCTTCCGATAAGCCGATAAGGAGCTTTCAGCAGGGCTAGCTGTGTTTACAGTGCTCACTCTCCCCCCCCCCTCCCTCTCCCTCTCCCGGAGAGCCAAGTCGTCTCCTTTGCAACTTCGGACCAATCCTATTTATCACGACCGCTTGCCCCCTGCCGCCATTGCCCATTGTTGTCGCTACTGTTCGCCCCCCCCCCCCCCCGTGAATCGTAAAAAAAAACACGCTAACAGTGGCTGACAAAGAAATACCACCCTGAGTTACAACCAAACCCCTTCGAAGGTCAATTTGAACCTTTAAGATAATTCCAAACTTTACCTTTTACGTCGGGAACATGCTTGGCCTCCGTAACTCTTAGCACTTACTGTATTGTACTCGTCTACTAAATAAATAATCATTAAATGATTCGTCATTTCCTTCAAGGGATTTTCTTCGTGAGTCTCTTTCTGTAGGTGTCTTCGACGAAGCCTTTACAATATTTACCGTAGGAATCCTATACGATATGCTCATCCACAATTATTACATCTCAGTAAATGTCCGGAGTATTTGCAAAGAAAATCTATGTAAAATAATATTTATTTCGTAATTGAATTATTAAAATTGTAGAAAAAAATATTTTTTTAAGAATGTGGAAAAAATTATTTCAGTGATTTTGGGCCATGCAGTAGAGACCAAGTAGTCTTTATATTTAGCAAAATTGCTGCATAAATTTAGGGAGTGGAATTAAGCGCCGATGTTTCTCGTATCAGCGCAAGAAAAAAAACTGTATAAAATAATATTTATTACGTAATTAAATTATTAAAATTGTAGAAAAACTATTTTTTTAAGAAAAAGATATGTGGAAAAAAATTATTCCGGTGATTTTGGGCCATGCAGTAGAGACCAAATTGTCTTTATATTTAGAAAAAATTGCTGCATAAATGTAAGGAGTGGAATTAAGCGCCGATCTTTCTCGTATCAGTGCAAGAAAAAAACCCTGTATAATATAATATTTATTACGTCATTAAATTATTAATATTATAGAAAAAATTAATTATTTTTGAAGAAAAGGGTATGTGGAAAATTTAATCCGGTGATTTTGGGCCATGCAGCAGAGACCAAATTGTCTTTATATTTAGGGAAAATTGCTTCATAAATGTAAGGAGTGGAATTTAGCGCCCATGTTTCTCCTATCAGAGTAAGAAATCAAAAAAATCCCCCTTCGAGTGGGGAAATAGTTTCTTCGACTTTGGCACTTCTCCACCTGATTCTATCACACGCGACTGTTTCTCCGCTCTACTTCTCTGTCCAATGCTCTACACACTCCAGTACCTCAATTATTATTTTTTCTTACATTTCCTTCATGATATTGCGGTTTCACCTTAATCTCACTACTTACCTGTTAATTTTTAAATGTATTTGGATAGAGGGATTCACTAATTTACTAGTTGATGAAATCCTGTGCACAAGGCTTGATATTTGATTTATTTTTTTAGTATTAAAAAATATATTTACATGTCTGTTTGATGTTTTTTTTTATAACAATTTAATGAAAATATATTTTTATGTCATTTTAAGAAACGCCTAACTTTTAAATGAAAGGCATTGGTGAGTGACTTGAAACTCTTGGTCATGAAGCTTGAGGTTTCAGCGCATTTTAGGTTTGAATAAAATTACCAATAATATGTTAAAAATGAAGGGTATTACCGGGGAGTAGAAACAAGGCGATACGGAGAATATTCCAGGAACCAGACTATTTTCTACTCCATATTTCTTTTTTTACATTTCCGTTCAGATATTGCGGTTTCGCGTTAATCTCACACTAGTTACCAGGTAATTTTTAAAGTTAATTTGGATTAGAATAATGGTTTTTTAAGGGTTTCACTAATTTACGATGATTAAATCCCGTTTGCAAGGCTTGATTTTTAATTTATATTTTAAAATATATGTAAAAAATATGTGTACAGTTTTTTTGATGATTTTAAAAAGAATTTAATGGTAATTTTTACGTCAATTTAGGAGACCCGTAACCTGTAAAACGAAAGGCATTGGTGATGGTCGTGAACCTTGGGGTTTCATGCCCGTATTTTAGTTGAAGAAATTACCATAAATATTTTAAAAATGGAGGGCATTACCGGGGAGTAGAAACAAGACGATACAGAGAATATTTCTGGAACCGGACTATTTTCTAGTTCATATTTTTTTTTTACATTTCCTTTAAGATATTTCGGTTTTACGTAAATCACAATAGTTACCAGGTAATTTTTAAAGTTAATTCGGATTGGAATAATGGGCTTTTTAAGGGTTTCACTATGATTACGATGATTAAATCCTGTTCGCAAGGCTTGATATTTAATTTATTTTTTTCAGTATTCAAAAAAATATGTACACGTCTTTTAGATCATTTTTTATAACAATTTAATGATAATTTTTACGTCAATTTAGGAGACCCGTAAACTTTAAAACGAAGGCATTGGTGGTGGTCGTGAACCAATGGGTTTTATCGGAAGACTCATACCCGTATTTTAGGTGAAGAAATTACCATAAATATTTAAAAAATAAGCATTACCGGGGAGTAGAAACAAGGCGATACAGAGAATATTCCATGAACCAGACTATTTTCTACCCCATATTTTTTTTCTACATTTCCTTCACGATATTGTGGTTTCACGTTAATCTCACACTAGTTACCAGGTAATTTTTAAAGTTAATTCGGATTGGAATAATGGGCTTTTTAAGGGTTTCACTAATTTACCATGATTAAATTATGTTTGCAAGGCTTATTATTTAATTTATATTTTCAGTTTTAAAAAATATACGTACACGTCTTTTAGATGATTTATTGATAACAATTTAATGATAATTTTTACGTCAATTTAGGAGACCCGTAAACTGTAAAACGAAAGGCATTGGTGATGGTCGCGAACCTTGGGGTTTCATCGGAAGACACATGCCTGTATTTTACGTGATGAAAGTAATGGTAATATTTTAAAAATGAAGGGCATTACCGAGGAGTAGAAAAAAAGGCGTAACAGAGAATATTCCAGGAACCAGACTATTTTCTACCCCATATTTTTTTTCTACATTTCCTTCATGATATTATGTTTTCACATTAATCTCACTAGTACCAGGTAATTATTAAAGTTAATTTGGATTGGAATAATGGCTTTTTAAGGGTTAAAACTAATTTACGATGATTAACTACTGTTCGCAAGGCTTGATATTTAATTTATTTTTACAGTATTAAAAAATATATGTACACGTCTTTTAGATGATTTTTTTATAACAATTTAATGACAATTTAGGAGACCCGTAAACTGTAAAAAGAATGGCATTGGTGATGGTCGTGAACCTTGGGGTTTCGTCGGAAGACTCGTGCCCGTATTTTAGGTTTGAAAATATTACCATTACCATTAATATGCTAAAAATGAAGGGCATTACCGGTGAGTAGAAACAAGGCGATACAGAGAATATTTCTGGGACCAGACTATTTTCTACCCCATTTTTTTTTCTACTTCAAGATATTGCGGTCACACTAGTTACCAGTTAATTTTTAAAATTAATTGGATAGAATAATTTCTTTTTAAGGGTTTCAGTAGTTAAATATACTCGAATCCTGTTCACAGGAACCGTCTATCAAAAAATACTTGTTTTTTTTATCAAAGTTTCTTTTTCAGTCTTAAAAATAATATTTACACGTCTTTTAGATGGTGTTTTATAACAATTTTATGGAAATATATTTTTATGTCATTTTAGGGAACGTCTAACCTGTAAAATGAAAGGCATTGGTGAGTGACGTGAAATTCTTATGTTGGTCATGAACCTTGGGGGGTTTTCATCGGAAGACTCACGCCCGTATTTAAGGTGAAAAAACAAACAAAAAATGAAGGGCACTACCGAGAGTAGAAACAAGGCAATATTCCGGGAACCGAGAGTATTTCTATTCGATTGAGCTTCCGCAGACACGCTCGCGGAGTTAATCAGCGTGTTGGCGATTCTGGTGCCGACGCACTGTGCACCGAAGCACTGCACCAACCAACCAACTATCCAACCATCCAAAGCAATTCAGTTTGCAGCTGGCACACTGCAGTTAACACATTACGAGGCGATATTGTCAAAGAGTAGTGGCGCGGACGCTAATTCATCCATCGAGGCCCTGTTCATTTCAACCTCTGTCCGTCCCACCTGGAAATTCGCACGTCCCGCATGCGTTGTTAACGTACAGGAAATACTCATACTTAAAACTTACAATCCTACTTTGGCGATACGAGTTATTTATGATGACAAAATGGGAGCCACATCCAGTGTGAACTCTTGATATCACATCGTTTAATCCTGACAAACTTTGAGACATGCTTAATTAACAAATTATACGTATATAAATATACACATATATATATATATATATATATATATATATATATATATAAAGACAATTGGGTCTCTACTGCATGGTCAAAAATCACTGAAATAATTTTTTCCCCATACCTTTTTCTTAAAAAATTATTTTTTCTACAATTTTAATAATTTTATTACGTTATAAATATTATTTTATATAGGTTTTTTTTGCAAATACTCCGGACATTTACTGAGATGTAATAATTGGGGATGAACAAGCGTCGTGTAGGACTCCTGCCAGATGATCCAAGGATTCTTATTTACTGTTAATAATTTCTTATATCAATCTTGACTAGCCAAAAAAAAGATACAAATACGAAGGAGAAATTTGATCGTTTAAATGAAAAGAAAATTACGTCTGATTGAAAATAATGAATAAGGAATACAGCCGTTTCAGACCAAAATAAAAGTGTTGATATAAATAACACACAACATCGTTTCTGGGGATCCTTGTCCCTTTTTCCTCAGGTGCTAAGAAGAGCCTAGAGCCATACATCTTCACTGTTGATACGATCTCTTTGAGTTTTGTCAAGTGACCAGTGCAGTTCAGTCACTCTTGGCTCTTCTCAGTACCTGAAGAAAGGAGACAAGGGTACACAGAAACGTTAACGGGACGATTCCGGGATCCTTGTCCGTTCCCTCAGGTACTAAGAAGAGCCTAGAGCGACACAACTGCACTGCTGATACGATCTATTTGAATTTTGTCAACTGAGGAGTGCAGTTGTGTCGCTCCAGGCTTTTCTTAGTACCTGGCGAAAGGAGACAAGGATCCCAAGAAACGTTGTTGGGACGTTTCCGGGATTCTGGTCCCTTTCCTGAGGTTCTAAGGAGAGCCTAGGGCGACACAAATGCACTGTTAATACGATCTATTAGATTTACTTCTAAAAATCTCAAACGACTAGAGTCCATCCAATGTTGTCTTCTGGATTGTTCTGCTTCTTTCTACACCTCACTGCTTTCATACTAGACAAGATCAGCAGGTTTTCTTTTCTTTTCAATCTTCTGGGACGGTGTTGGAATGTCCAGAAGTTGTCGGACTCCCGGGATTGACGTGGTGGAGAAGAATAAACAAGTGAGACTGAATTTACTGGTTGTATCTTTTCACATATAGGATAATTATTATCACTATTTATATTATTATAACCAAAGTGTAGAATATATATATATATATATATATATATTATTACAAATACATATACGTCACTATGACGACACACCCGCTCTCCTGTTGATGAATTTGAGGACTTTTTAAATTCATATATCTTCCTCGTTTTCATACAACTTTTTATTTGTCGGTCTTGAAACGGCCATTTTTGGCAAGAAAAAAAAAATTTCCCCCCTCCCTCCCTCCATTTTGTCTGTATTTGGCTATTTTCCTTATTAATTATTTTCAATCAGGCGTATTTTTTTTCATTTTAATATTATTGGAAGTTAATTGTAACTCTATCAATTGGAGACTGTTACAGAGTTATAGAAATAGATTATAATTAAGTTTATATATATATTGTAATGATTTGCCTTTTTTTACTTAATATTAAAAAAAATAAACTTTATTACAAGAAAATACAAAAAATACAAAAGTACATTAAAAAAATATTGTTAGGCGCCAGCAGATATACATTGGTCTGCATAAAATTAAAATTAGCTCCGGCTTGATTAAAAAGTTCTCCTTCTCACCAGGGTAATGTGGGCGGTTCGGTGGCTATTCAAGAACAGTCTATTTCCGCACTGTGTAAAAGAATTCCACCCTTGAATGCACTTTACATATATTGTGATGCTTACTTTACTTGTGGCGTCAGCACACGATCTCCTTCTTCGGCCTCCCCGCGATGGACGTCCCTCAAAACCTCTGCGTCTCCGTCTCCCTGCGTCTCCCTGTCTGCCTGCGTCTCTCTGTCTCTCCGTCTTACTGCTTTTCCCTGCGTCTCCGTCCCCGTCTGCCCCTTTGCCTCACGGGTTCGGAGTATTTATTCGAACTCCGCCCCCCCAAATGATGCAAAAAAAGGGACGCGATCCCGCGATTTCTTTTGGCCTTCTCAGGCAGAAACACGTGCACGTCTAATGTATTCATACTCAGGCCTCCTCAGGCCCGCGGCCCTTAACGTTGTTATTCACTACAATATATTAAGTTTTTTTTAATGTCACTAAATATGTACGATGAGACTGACGCCACTGTTGAGAATAAATAAATAAATTTTATGGAAACAGGCTCAGTAAAAGTGATAGATAAATTCAGCATGATAATTTTGTCACAGAATCTTCAGTTATTTAACGTAGAAACAAAATAATTGTGAGCGTGCGAGGACGCAGCTCGAGTAAGGACAACAGGCACAAAAGTTTTGCCCTAGACGTGACGCAGTAAAAACCTCCTCGTTGGGAATTACCTTAATACAATTCCGCCCCAAATCTGTGCAAGTGGCTTGGTCCTCGGAACATTGCATTATACGGCAAAAGGGGAAGGTAGGTCTCCTTATCGTCTCGTGGAACTGTATTAGCCAAGCCAGGACCTGGCCTTCTTTAATGGAGGTTCGTACTCGAGCACAACATTGCCAACGACCTGCGAAGAGTTTGAGATAAGCCATGCGGGAAACTGCAAACATCGTATCAAGAATTCTTGCTTGAGGCTTTTGTACTTAAGTGCGGGCTGTGAAAAGTGACCGATAACAATCACTGGAACAGCCTGACGTACCTACTTCTGTAATTAATTATAATCTATGACTCTGTAACAGTCTGCAATTAACAGAGTTACAATTAACTTCCAATAACATTAAAATGAAAAAAAAATACGCCTGATTGAAAATAATTAATAAGAAAAATAGCTAAATACAGACAAAATGGAGGGAGGGAGGGTCGGGGGGAATTTTTTTTCTTGCCAAAAATGGCCGTTTCAAGACCGGCAACTAAAAAGTTGTATGAAAACAAGGAAGATATATGAATTTAAAAATATCCTAAAATTCATCAACAGGAGAGAGAGCGGTTGTGACGTCATAGTGACGTATATGTATTTGTAATAAAATATATATTGTAGTAATCACAAGAGAATGAAAGTTAATTCGCCACGTTAATGCGTCAATTTGTGGTATTTAAATATTAAAATTATAAGATGTTTTAATAATAATCAAGATTTTAAAATAGACAAACAAATTAATTTATTAACGCACAAACAATTAAATTTAGAAAAGCAATCAAATGAATTTACAACAGTTATTAAGAAATTAACTTTCAATTTTACGTTATTATCTAATATTTTACAATGAAAACATTTACTCTTTCTCAGGGTCGTTTACTGGGCCTTTAATAAACAACTACTTGTAAACAATTAAATTTTTATCAAGCTATCATGGACTTACTAAATCAATAGAGTATTTACAATGCAAAAAAAAAATTCTGACCGTAATTCAAAATCTGACGATAATATATTTACTTATGAGTTTACAAATAGTAATTCTGTGGAATTTTAACTGACTGTCTCTGGTATTCAATAAAATTTGGCTCGTTCCTACACACAAGCTTATCGCACTTTATAGACAGTCCATTTTTTTAACACTGATTCTAATAACACTTTTAGTTTGACAAAATGGTTCACTGTTTTTTTTTAGGAAATGTTAATCTCTCGTTCCGAAGTTTATTTACTGCTGGATACACGGGGACTGAAAACGTAGAGTGTGGATGCTGATCTAAAAGTATGAATTAATTAAATTGGATTGTTAGCGGTACGAGTTGCCAAAGAACAACAATAGACGGTGACTCTGTGTCGGCGGCGCTATTGTTGTGAACCGCGTTCTGTACGAGAGTTAGTCAGTCTGCGGCTAGAAGCGAAACAGATCAGTTCTGCTAAGGTACAGTAAAGCGATTTAAAAGTATGAATAGCGCGGTCCAGGAAGTCCAACTGCGAGATCTACTAGTTTACATAAAACACGAGTAAACAGTTTTGACGGAGAGACTCAAATAATAATCGCAAAGTTGGAAGCAAAAGGTTTTGCTTCACACATACTGAACTAAATATCGCACAGAGGCACCAAGGAGACCTAGTATGTCCGAGGGCTGACTGAGAGAGCGGCAGATCCAAAGTTCCAGGTGGCAGAGAACGAGAACATCGACCGTGTGTATTAAAACTTTTAATGTGTAGACTCAGTGAATAACGGCCTGTTTAGTGAGTGTTGTCCTCAAGCTCCAAGAATCAGATCTGGTACCAGAAAGACAAATCGTGAGTACAAAACAATTATTTTAAAATCTGTAAAGGAGGATTAAAGGTAGAAGTCAGATTTCGTTCGTTTTTCTTTTCATTTAGTTTCTTTCATTTCGTTTATTTCCATATTATATTAAGTTAGCTTCAATGAGTTTGAATTGTTAATGTTAATTTATTAAATTGAAATTGTTCTTACTATCAAACCCAGTAATGACCCTGAGGTAAAGAGAACTTCGACGTATTTGATTGTAAAATATAAAGTTGTATTTTCCATAGAACGTCACGAATTGCAAAATTGAAATAAAATTTTCGTTTGTTAACTTGATGAAAGTCGGCGTGAAAAGTAGGGATTACAATTTCTACTCTTAAAGAATAAATTTTTAAATATTAATAATTTTGTTAATTAATTCTTTTAATTGAGACCAACCTTTAATTATTACAATATATATATATATATATATATATATATATATATGTAATTGACTATTTTGTTGGTCCTGACTTGAGAACGTTGATCCACGGAGTAAGCGTAATCCCATCAGGCTGTTAATTGAGGATTTCTCTTTGTCCGGAAGGTGCGGCGGGCATATTCCGTGGTTCGTGACGTGGATTAATGTCGTGCTTGTTTATTTGCTAGTATCAGGGAAATCGATTTTTGCGGTTTCTTGTTGATTACTGTGAAGTGGAGGAGCATCTGGCTACGCGGAACCCGTGAATTTCATGATCAGTACTGCGTGAATTTTCCGGGACATTGCCTGGCGCGTTTTCTTCCTAATTCAACAAAATAGCAAGGAGATGTTGTTGCGAGCTGATTAAACTTAACCACCATCCACCACCCGCCCCTCCCCCTGCCCCTTTCCCGCTGTACTGCGGTAAAAGTAGGGAGGGAGTGCGAAAACTGCACATCCGTCTTCGGAGGCCTCGTCCGCATTTACCAAAGACTGGGACACTCTTTCAGTGCCTCAGGCATTGATTGCGACTCTGGACCGAGGTCGTGGCGTCCCAAACAAACGTCGTAAATATTTTATTTATCCCAATACAATTATATTTAAATCTGTACACGTCAACAGACTAAAATAGGAGGACAGAACTAAGGACTATGGAACTAAATTAAATGATCAGGATCCGGTCGAGATTTTTCCATCCTGATCCGTTAATTGAATACATTTAAAATAAAAATTCATCAGGAAGATAAAAAAAATATTTTGAGACTGGTTTTTAATAATCAGATACCCAAATACAGAAGAAAAAACAGCTTTTGTGTTTTTCCGACTGACTAGTGCAGTTCTGATGCTCCAAAGTCACCAAAGAAGAAAGAACCAAGGACTATTACAGTTCACTTCAGAGAGAATATTACACACGAAGCGTTTTCATCGCGATGGTTCACACGTTGATTTACTTTGGTACGAGAAAACAAATAAATAAGATTTATAGTTACTCGATTATTTTTCTTGGCTCAGCCTGAATAATGCAAATATTTTCATAATCCACCTGGTAGCAACTCCCGTTTAATAGCATAGGAATGGATTTGAAAAGGGGGATGCGGAAGGGTAGAGGAATGTAGCCAATGGTTAACTAGCGCCCCCCGGGCTATGGTTTAAGGATCCTACCCGGCATTCGCCTAAAAGAGATGCAGGGAAAATCCTAGAAAAACCTGCATCACGTAGGTCGCGCATTTGGTCCTTGTCCCACGCCCTTCCGATAGCGGGAGAGGAGTTTGTTGTGGGGACGCATAATTCCACTCTCCGTGCCTTGAGCAGTTTAGGAGGCAGCTGGCCGACTGTTCAATGGGAACAGCGAAAAACTCTTACCGCATGCCCAAGATCTGTGACCCCGGGACATACACCTCTCAAAACAGGCCGAGGTGCCTCGGCTTGTGGGAACCTTAGTTTAAAAACGGAGAGAGTAGAAGGTATCCCCAAAGGTAGCCCCTTCCGCCTCTCCTACAACGTTCTGCCTACGAGAAAATGACCGTAGAAAAATTTTGTATAAGTAACTGGTACATAAAATACGAGAGAAAGAGAGAGAAACGTTACTACTCGACGATACTGCACAAAAAAGTAAATAACTCCTTTTTTTTCGTAATGAAATAAAGCAGGAATATATTTATTGAATAAAAAGTATAATCACACGATCTGTTTTTCGTTTAAATAACATGACTTTTAAATGACTGACGTGACATAAATACGACCGCAATTTTGTATGTACTGGAGGAAACATAGAACGATGGTAAAAATCAATACCTAATATTTATAATTTTAATGTGCTAAATCTGACGAATTATTTCAAGTGAGGTTCTTGAAAATAGTTTTATTATATGTGTGTATCATTAAAATTTGACATGTTTGATTTAAATTGGTAAAGAATGAGAGTACCCGGGCAACGCTGAGCAACTTACTAGTAGGTCAAATAATTTAAAACTCAAAATATACAAACAACGACGCCTTCAACATACAAGTGTTTGAATTATATATAGTTGAAGTGATGAGTGTCTTCCATTTTTAACGTCCATGAACTATGTAATTTATTTACATGCCATAAAATGTTGTTCTGCTACGTTGTTATTATTATTATATTTTCCAAGCGCCGCTGTAAGACGTTAACATTTTAACGTGCAAGCTTATCTTTGCCACTTGCGGCGAGAATTGTTCCTCCTCGCATTCCAAAGTTGGCGCAAACCCTCCGACCCCGTCAAGACATTTTAATATTCAGAACAAGCAGAAGGTGAGAAGAAGGGGGGGGGGAGGGGGAGGAGGCGACCGGAAATTATGCACAGATAAAGTTCCATTCCCGAAAAAAGAATATACCGAGCAGTTTACCGCTAAATGCTATCACAACTTGTGCCCAGCTGGGTTATTTTCTTCTTCTCCTCCTCCTTCTGGTCTCTCCTGATAAAACAGACCTCACTCTCGTGCTGCAATCCTCACCAAGCTCCTCCGTAAGGCGACCTAATTACATCCTCTGATTTCAACCAATCTACTTGGCTATTTTTTCTTTATCAGTTTCTCCTTAATTTCACTGATGACCCCATAACCTCCTTAACGCATTTCATACCTCCAAGTTTCCTCGCTGATCAGATCGACACCAAACACATCAAGCCTCAGTTAATATTAAAATGAAAAAAGATAGCAAATTCAGAAAAAGAAAAATAATAATATAAATATCACACAACGTTTCTGGGGATCCTTGTTCCTTTCGTCAGGTTGCTAAGAAGAGCCTAGAGCGACACAACTGTACTGGTCCTCTCTAACTTGCAATGACGTCATGTCCAAGACCACAAGTTTACTTGTTAAATATTTACAAAGAGTAAATACTTAATTATTATGTTAAATTCTCCGGACTAAGAGTTAATTTTAATTTTTAAAAAATAATAACAAAACAACAACTGATGACCCCCCCCCCCTCACAAAAGCGAAACCCCAGACCGATAACCTTTAACCTCGTAAAAATTTATTTGAAACAAAAAATTATCATGGTATTGTTTATTCTTCTTATTTGTCCTTAAACTACAAAAAGGGGAAGTTAAAGCCTCTGTGTGATCTATAGATATAATTACATTCGTAAACCTGCCAGGACAGGTCCGACAATATTCCGTAATTAAATTTTTTTTTAAAAAAAAACGAGTGCAGTTGTGTCGCTCTAGGCTCTTCTTAGCACCTGACGAAAGGGGGACAAGGATCCCCAGAAACGTTGTTGTGCTACCCTTTTGGTCTGAATTGGCAATCTTTCTTATTTAATATTCCGTAATTAATCTCGGAATTTCAAAACGGAAGTCGTGTTATTATTTTCAGAAATGGTTGTTGGTACTCCTGTGCCGTTGAGTCTGTAAGATTTTTACCGTTAATTGTAAATTAATTTTTAATTAAAAACAAATTTTGTTTGACCATTTTCAAAAAAATTAAGAGTTTATATAACGGCCTTTGTAGGTCGGAGTATCTTTTTTTAAATTAAAACTGTGATAAATATATATATGTTACGATTAGGAAAAATATGACCAAAAAAGATTTGTGGACCTTCTCAAGTACACGAATCAATCTGCATTTGAAATTTCTTGACAATGATGTGATAAAATTGAGATTATTCGGGTATTGAAGCTGAAAAAGTGAAGAAAAAAAAGAGAATAAAATAGTCAAGGATCAAGAAAAACAGAAAGAAAGAGGCACGTCAAAGATATGACGCGGAAGATCGTCTAGAAGATCAGAAAAAATATGAAGAGATACAACAAGCGAAGAAAACAAGAAAAAACAGAAAGACAGAGGCAGAGTGCAAGAAACAAGTTAGGTTAAAGAAAATTCAACGTTTCGAACAGTACAGAAAATGATCTGTTCGTTATCAGGGAGAGAACAACACTGAAGACGCGTAACATGAGTGTCCGAACACTCATTAGAGGGGGCAGAACTACTAAATTGGGCCTGGTCCTGGAATGGAAGCTCTCTACATCTTTGTTCTTAACTTCTAGACGATTTTTCTCCTTCTTCCTTTCTTTTCTTTTCTTTCCTTGTTTCTTTGCTTTTCTTGATCTATGATTTTCTTGTTTCATTGCTTTTCTTATTTCTCTTTAATTCTAGTATCTTTGCTTTTTTTAGTTTCCTTGTTTCTTTACTTTTCTTGTTTCTTTGCTTATCTTGTTCTTTGATTTTATTGTTTCTTTCCTTTTTAATCTTTAGTTTTCTTTATTTTTTATATTCTAGTATCTTTGCTTATTTCTTTGTTTTTCTTGTTCTTTGCTTTCCTTGTTTCTTTGCTTTTCTTGTTCTATGATTTTCTTGTTTCATTGCTTTTCCTATTTCTTTTCTGTTCTAGTATCTTTGCATTTTCTTTGTATCCTTCTTTCTTTACTTTTCTTGTTTCTTTGCTTATCTTGTTCTTTGATTTTATTGTTTCATTGCTTTTCTTGTTTCTTTTCTTTTTAATCTTTAGTTTTTTTTCTATTCTAGTATCTTTGCTTATTTCTTTGTTTTTCTTTACCTTTGCTTTCCTTGTTTCTTTGCTTTTCTTGTTCTATGATTTTCTAGTTTCATTGCTTTTCTTATTTCTTTTCTGTTCTAGTATATTTGCTTTTTTCTTTGTATCCTTGTTTCTTTACTTTTCTTGTTTCTTTGCTTATCTTGTTCTTTGATTTTATTGTTTCATTGCTTTTCTTGTTTCCTTTCTTTTTTCTTTAGTTTTCTTTATTTTGTTCTTTTCTAGTATCTTAGCTTATTTATTTGTTTTTCTTGTTCTTTGCTTTCATTGCTCATTTCTTTCTTCTCTGTTTGCTTTTATTTTATTTTATTTTCTTGTTTCTTTTCTTTTCTTGTATCTTTGATTTTTGTTCTTTTCTTTTCTTGTTTGTTTGCTTTTATTGTTTATTTTATTGTCTTGTTTATTTTATTTTCTAGGGTTTTGGCTTTTCGTCCTTTACTTTTCTTGTTTCTTTACTTTTTTTTACTTTTCTTTGCCTTTTTGACCTTTTCTTTCTCACTTATCTCTACTCCGAGACAATAAATATCCGGAATAATCTCAGTAAAAATTTTTTTGCTCAGCACTGTGAAGAAATTTAAAATCCCAGATTTATTAGTGTACTTAAGAAGGTCCACAAATCTGTGAAAGGAAACGTTGTACCTGTTTTTATTTTTATTCTTGTGAGATCTGTTGTTTTGGGTTAATAATATTTCCAGGTGATAACCTCAGGACTAATATTAAAATATAAAATGTAAATTTTTCAGCAAATTAAAAAATATAAGTATATACAAAGTTATTGATCTTTGATCATTGACATAGTTTTTTTTTCGTACACTGCCTTTAAGAAACGAAAGGTAGACAACATTTTTGTATTTGTGAGAAATGAATCATGCTGAATGTGTGAACTCTTTGTTCGTAATTAATTAAACATTTAAGGGTTGAGGATTCTCTGTTTGCCCATTGGCGCCCAACTTAAGGGGGTTTGGAGGATAGTTTATGAACTGAAGCCACCGGCTAACCCACAGCTCTGATATCCTCATATCTACTTGCTGCGTACACGTGTCCTCACAGTTGGGGGTGGGTTTCCTCCCCCCCCCCCCGTCCCTCCCCCTCTCTCTGATCCCACCACAAAGACCGAGCAAGATAAATGGCCTCGTGATTTTTGGCGGAAGAGTCACACAACCCTCCTCGGGTTTTTGAAGAGTAAAAGCTTTTGACGTCGACCAGCGAAGCTGAGGCTGGACTCTGCTGAAGCGACCACTTCTTTTTTTATTTTAATAATTACGTTAAATAATATTCCAATTGACCCTTCCACAGAGTTTTGCAACTCAACGGCCACGAGCGGCTCAATTAAATGGCCGCAATTGTTTTTTTTTCACTCTTCTCCTGACAAAAAAAAATTTGTATTAAGTGGAAATCCCGTAATTTATATTTAAATCTATATTAGGATTATTTTCCTAAAAACAATTGTGTTCGGTTAAAGATTAAACGTTTGAAAAAATTTGACTGGCGTTCAAAAAATTACTCGTAGTAATTCACAATTAAATATTTCTATGTTTTTTGGCATAATTTATTTTTCCAGGATTACAATTTAATCGTCCGGTAGTCATTTCACCTTTGAACTGTTTCCCTCTTCTTAATCTTCTCGTAAAGGTTTGTCATATTACGCCATCTGGTTTAATCTCGTTCCTAATTAAATGCTTTTTCCTCGTATTTTCGATCCTCACCAGTAGTACCATTACTGTTGTTAAATATCGTGACTCAAAACTAATCTACCCTCGGTCGCCATTTTGTTTTTTTATTAAGAACGCGGCAATGTGCGATTTTTTTTATGCCTAATTGAAATATCTTTGTCACTAACATAATATTATTATATATATATATAACAAGAATATTAACAGAAGTAAACTTTTGTAGTGGTTTCTCTGAACCGAAATCATTCTACAAAAGTGTTGAAACTTTTATGGACGCTGGAACCTAGACGTACGTGTCTGATAGGGAAGTCCTGCCTCCTTTTATGTCGTCGGCGCTTTATTGGTTTAAACGATTTGTGAGAATAAGGATGTGTCCTGAATTCGCTCGACGAGTCGGCAGATGCTTCATATATATATATATATATCTGACAAAATGGCAGACCAGCAAAGTTTACTTTAAATAAATACACATCAAGCCAGTTTTAAGTCAGGGGTAAAAAAAAAGGGAGAATTTGTTAAATTAACAACGTTTCAGCGTTTAGTTTGTGACCTCGTCAAGTTCCAATTTTTTTTTAAAAAAAATTGATGGACAGGTCATTCTTTGTAAACTGTTTTTTTAGGGCAACAGGCTACATGAGGGTAATCCACATTGTGGCAACTCCTTTTTAATAGAATAGGAAGGGATTTGAAACGCGGGATGCGGAAGGGTAGAGGAAGGTAGCCAAGGTAGGGGCCCCCGGGCTATATTTTAAGGATCCTACCTGGAATTCGACTAAAAGTAATGCAGAGAAAACCCTAAAAAAACCTGCATCAGGTAGGTTGGGCATTGGGTACTTGTCCCACGCCCTTCCGATAGCGGGAGAGGAGTTTGCTGTGGGGACGCAGCATTCCCTTCTCCCGACCTGTTTAGGAGGTAGCTGGCCGACTGTTCCAATGGGAATAGCGGACAACTCTTACCGTATGCCAAAGGTCTGTGACCCAGGAACATACACCTCTCAGAACAGGTCGAGGTGTCTCGGCTTGTGGGAACCGTAGTTCAAAAACCGGAGAGGAAAAGGCATCCCTAAAGGTAGCCCCTTCCTGTCTCTCCTACAAGGTTCTGCCTGCGAGAGAACATCCCTCGCAGGTACTAGGAGGATGTGCAAAACGAACGGTAGTCAATAAAAATAGAATTAGAAAATTCAGGGAGGAGAAACAGAGGACTAGAAACATTCTTTAACCTTTCATACATGGTTTAGGAAACTGGTACGGCTATTTATGACGTCAGAATATTTTTTTTAAAACAAATGTAAAGAGTTTTCGTCGCTTTTGAGCTTGGTCAACAGACGAGTGCAGTTGTGTCGCTCCAGGCTCTTCTTCACACACCGGAAGAAAGGCGACAAGGATCCCAGAATCGTTGTTGTGTGGTAACATCTTTATTGTTATTAATTTTCAATCAGTCATAAAAAGAAAATTATTTTCATTTCAAAAAATCACAACTACTCTATTAAAAATTTTTTCGTTGATTAAAAGACGTTTCTAAAAATTAGAGAAACTTGTCTTGATCTCCTTGTTTCTTTGCTTTTGTTGTTCTATGATTTTATTCTTTCATTAATTTTCTTGTTTCTTTTCTTTTCTTGTGTCTTTTCTTGTGTCTTTGCTTTTTAATCTTTACTTTTCTTCTTTATTTTCTATTCTAGTGTATTTGCTTTATTTTTTGTTCATTTTGTTCTTTGATTTCCTTGTTTCTTTACTTTCATTGTTTCTTTACTTAATCTTGTTCTTTTCTTTTCTTGTGTCTTTGCTTTTTAATCTTTACTTTTCTTGTTTATTTTCTATTCTAGTATATTTGCTTTATTCTTTGTTCATTTTGTTCTTTGATTTCCTTGTTTCTTTACTTTCCTTGTTTTTTGCTTAATCTTGTTCTTTGATTTTATTGTTTCATTGCTTTTCTTGTTTCTTTTATTTTCTTGTGTCTTTGCCTTTTAATCTTTACTTTTCTTGTATCTTTTCTATTTTAGTATATTTGCTTTATTCTTTGTTTATTTTGTTCTTTGATTTCCTTGTTTCTTTAGTTTTCTTGTTTCTTTGCTTAATCTTGTTCTTTTCTTTTCTTGTGTCTTCGCTTTTTAATCTTTAATTTTCTGGTTTCTTTTCTTTTCTAGTATCATTGCTTTTTTCTTTGTTTTTCTTGTTCATTGCTTTCCTTGTTCATTTCTTTCTTGTTTGTTTCCTTTTTTTATTATTTTTATTTACTTGTTTTTTTTCCTTTTTTTGTATCTTTGATTTTTGTTATTTTCTTTTCTTGTTTGTTTGCTTTTCTTGTTTATTTTATTTTCTAGTATCTTTGCTTTTCGTCCTTGATATCGGCATGGGCGTGGATATCTGTGGTCGTCCTGGTCAAGAAAACTGGGGTTAAGGCTTGTGGGAGAATCGACACTCTGACCAGGTGTCACTCCTATATCCAGAATGTGTCATGTAAGATGACAGGCTGGCAGCCGTCTCGGTAGGCGCAAGGCCCTTGATGGGGCTGTCGAGCCAAGGCGTTAGTTACATTTTTAGTAAAAGTCTTCAGTGATGCTTGAAGCTTTAAATTAAAAGTATGCCGGTTTTATTTTCTCCCGCGCAAATTCCAGCCATGGACCAGTTAAAATTAATAATTTACAAATTACGTGGAGCGGCTAAAATTTGAAAAATAAAAATTATCAAAGCGTGGGTCCAAATCAGACAGAAAGAAAAATGTTTGGCTGTAACCAAGGCTAAGAAATGTCAGTAATTTATTTATTTGACTTTTCTGACCCACCTTTTATGTCCAAATCACTTCCCAATATTATCCGTATAGGATATGATAATTAGAGTCCGACCGATTCCAGTCAACATTGGCTTTGAAATAGTCGCTGGACCAACACACACACACGCACACACGCGCCTATGTGTCAATATGTATTCAGTTCATAGACCAGTGGAAACCCATTCGTGCGCAGATTCTGTTAATGGTCCAAACCGCGTCCTCCTCATCCTCCTACTTGTTGTGTACGTCCAATATCAGCCAGCTTTGATTTAAATACTGCGTGATATCAGCTCAGTACGAGGATAATCTTCTTTTTGTTCCTCTACTTTAATTTTTGGTTGTCCCGTGGCTATTTTTTTATCCCATTTTGATTCTGAATTTGTTTCATCTTTTACTTAAGAACAGAAAAATTTATCTGCGGCCCATCTGCTCACATTTTTTTGTTGTTGTCCCCTTCACATTCTCACCTCTTTGTCTATCGGACACAAATTTTTATCCTGATAAATAAGAGATCGTAATAATTTGGGAAATTGTCTCCGAAACTGAAAACCTCTGTGAATGAAGTCGAACAGTGACGGTTAACACCATAAAAAAAAAGTTTTTGTTCCGTTAGTAAAAGTACGAGTACTAAAGGACAGTTTCGTTCGACCCATGTAGCAGCTATTACGCAAATGACATATCCAAAAGCAAATGTTTCCTCAGAATATGCATGCAACAACGTTGTAATATATATAAGAGTAATATATTTTGTAAACATCAACATTTTGTTTTTTGCTGTAGGTGTCAAGTGGATCCTTTAGGTTTTTTAATTCAAGTAGGAAACATATACTTGTAGATCTGTAGATGATGGATTATTTTATAGCCAGATTCAGACAAAATAAGTTCCCTGATACGGGTATAAAAGGAACGTTTTGTTCGTCCTATGTAGCAGAAATTACAATTAGAGCGAGAGAGGTGTCAAGTTGGTCCTTGTGGTTTTTTTTAATCAAGTGGGAAATAATATTTGTAGATCTGTACGTGATGGATTCTTTCATATTCTTAAAAAATAATTGGACGAATCTGTGATGTAGAAATTTGTAATAAGGCCGGGGGGGGGGGACGAGGGGGACGAGTGACAGTAGGATGTTGGATTTTGTTCAATCTAATGTTTGTATGTTTATTGATAACATTTTATTAATTCCCAAAATAGCAATAATTTGGGCGAATCAGAGACTTTACGTAAAGCAAATCATGACAAGTGAAGCAATACTTCCAACTTCAACAACGGGAGACTTCCACATACTAATGTCTCTTCTTTTTTTTTGTTAACGGTGACTTAACTCCAAAACTTTTTAACGAGATAAATAAGTTACTAAATGAGGAATCGCAGGTATTATTATTATTATTATAACTTCGCAACGCATCGTGAAATGCACGTCTTCATTAGAAAGTTTTTCGATAATTTTTCCCATGGGGGGGGGACGGGGGGGTGCGGGAATCTTCCGTCGTCGCAGTCTCCTGCTTAGTGAACTGTGGAGAGTCCGTCCTTAATCGCGAGAGAAATTCTAGATATTAGTATCTTAATTTTTTATTTTTTTCACAGTCTGCTGCATCCTAGATGTCACGTGCCTTAGCAACGTCGTTCAACTTCTTCTTCTTCCCTGCATTACTTTTAGTCGAATGCCGGGTAGGATCCTTAAATATAGCCCGGGGGGCCCTAGTTAACCCTTATCTACCTTCCTCTACCCTTCCGCATCCCCCCTTTCAAATCCCTTCCTATGCTATAAGAGGAGAGTTGCCACCATGTAGATTACCCTCATGTAGCCTGCTACCCTAACAAAAAATTCTTTTATTGACAACAATAACAAGAATAATAAACTTAATTCAATACTAAAAAATGAATCTAAATTTGTCTCCGTTACAGATGCCAGGCGAGAAACCGATTTCAACTTAAAAATTCCCACAAAAATTATAAATAAAAATTCAGACTATAAAATTGCACAATAAAACTTGTCTCTTGTGCTCCAACCGGTATAGTACTGATGAAAATGGATGGAAAAATTTTAACGACTTTCCCCTTCAACTTTTTTATGTCGAAGCCATGCCGATTTAATTTTATTTTAAAGGGAAGATTAGCGCAAAAAAATTAATGCAATGGACCCCTCAAAAACGTCTAAATGGAAACAAGGCCTTAACATTCTCATAAAGTTATACAGCGGTCAGTCGCCCATTTCTTGGAAAAGAAGAAATACGAGGCTGTAACCTTATATTACGGCAGGACGACGACAAAGTTACACGATTATTTTTTTTCTTCTTCTTCTTCTTCCAGGAACTTCTCCAGTTTGAAGCCTAAAACAACAGGATATGGTTTCACAAAAGGATGCGCGAAAATTTCTGACGAATATTTGTGTTGGGCTCAAGCAAAATGTTTGCTTCTGCTCCTGCTTTCTCTCAGGATACTTACAAAGTCACGGAAGAAGAAAAAAAAACAAGGACTACAGTTCAATTCAAAGAGAATATTACATACGAAGTGTTTTCATCGCGATGGTTCACACGCTGATTTACTTCGGCACGAGGAAACAAATTAATGAGAATTCTCAGCGTGTACTTTACTAATAATGAACTTAGCATCTTCATACGAGCTACAGAAAATAAATAACACGAAAGATAGAGAAATACAGAGAAAATAAGTGATATTATAAACACCACACAACGTTTCTGGGATCCTTGTCAAGTGTCTAGTGTGCAGTTGTGTCGCTCCAGGATCTTCTTAGCACCTGAAGAAAGGAACAAGTCTCCCAGAAACGTTGCAGTGTGGTATTTATATCATCACGTCAGTATTTGGTTTAACTTTCTTATTATTAATATATCTTGATTCTGAGTAATTTAATAACTACTATTTTATTTGGTTTTACAAGACTGTATATTATTTTTGTTTTGTTTTACCAGGGTTTATTCGGAAAGTAATGTCCGATTTTTTATCAAATATAAACCATCACAGATTTATTCAAAAACGTTAAATGGTTCCTTGTTCCTTGATTCAGGCGCTAAGAGGAGCCTAGAGCGACACAACTGCAGTCGTCAGTCGAAATTTGACAAGGATCCTAGAAACGTTGTGTGGTATTTATATTATCACTTAATTCCTCTGTTTTTGACTTTCTTTATTATTATTGATTATCAATCAGACGTTAATTTTTAATTTTAAAAAAAGAATTTAAGAATACTTGACAAAGAAAATATGGTGGACAAGAAATAATTTGTTTGTTCTCCTTTAACACTACATTTCGGTAAGTCAATGCGATACATATATTGCCCCTTATTGTTATGCAACCCCTTCTGCAGTCACGCTGTCTTTGCGTTTTCGTCGTTTTGAGTTTTTTCAAAAACGTCAAAGGGTTTCTTGTTCCTTGATTCAGGCGCTAAGAGGAGCCTAGAGCGACACAACTGCACTAGTCAGTCGAAATTTGACAAGGATCCTAGAAACGTTGTGTGGTATTTATATTATCACTTATTTTCTCTGTTTTTGACTTTCTTTATTATTATTGATTATCAATCAGACGTTAATTTTTAATTTTAAAAAAAGAATTTAAGAATACTTGACAAAGAAAATATGGTGGACACGAAATAATTTGTTTGTTCTCCTTTAACACTACATTTCGGTAAGTCAACGCGATACATTTATTGGCCCCTTATTGTTATGCAACCCCTTCTACTTTCTCACTGCCGTTGCGTTTTCGTCGTTTTGAGTTTTTTCAACTGACGAGTGCATTTGTGTCACTCTAGGCTCTTCTTCACATACCTGAGGAAAGAGACAAGGATCCTAGAAACGTTGTGTGGTATTTATATTATCACTTTTTTGTCTGTATTTGCCTATCTGTCATATTATTTATTTTTATTTCGTACTGCGGGAAATTTCTGTAGATTTTTCTGGATTTGGTTTTTTAAGCTCAATTTTCTACTCGAGGAGTTTGTTCATGACAAATCACACTCCCACAGTGTTCTATTTTGATCCCCGTAATAACGAAATCTGATTAAAGCAGTAGGATCTTGATATATATTTTTTTGTGTGTGTGGCTGTGTTTGATACGTGAATTGCGGTATTCGAGAGAAGCCGTCGGCACGTGTTAAGTGTGCATGTGTATGTAACTGATTAGGTCGCCGTTGTGGCGATGTCATCCAGAAGAGGGAATTCACTTGTCGGATCCACTCTAGTTTTCCCCACAGACGAGACCAATCCAATTACGATAAACGACGTTTGCAAGTGACGCGAGGTCTCTGGCTTTTTTTCCCCCCTGCCTCTCTCAACAATGTTTCCAGTTAACTTTTTTCGGTTCCTGTGTGATATTATACTATTGGTGTTGTTGTTTATTTACTTTCACAACGGAAGGTAAGCAGATTAACTACCGAAAAGAAGTCAAACAATGACAACTGCGGGTGACAGCGAGCAGAATCTCGACGACGTGTATCGGTAGCGTGTCGGGGCCACCAAATCTAATAAACTGCGAGGCGGCGGTGTTGTAAATATTGTCCACGCTGAAGAGTAATTGCTTTAACGGCGATAGAGACTGTCTCTGTCCTGTGTACGGAGGAAACGCAATTATCGGTACGGCGAATTGACCTGAGCCTGTCTGTCCGCGTTATGTCTGCCATATCCAAAGCTTGCTGATCTCTGTGTGTGTGGGTGTTGTGATTAGGTAAGCCGGCGTTCCTTGTCCGCATTAACACACTCTAAGAGCCTCTGGGGCTGACGCGTTTGATCCTCAAGTCTCTACACTGCGTAACCCGTGTTCAACTCAATTATTGTCTTTATTATACTGAAAAAAAAATTACGTCTGATTGAAAATAATAAGATAGCCAATTCAGACAAAAAAGTGATAATATAAATATCACAACATCTTTCTGGGATCCTTGTTCCTATCCTCAGGTTTGTGAAGAAGAGCCTAGAACGACACAAATGTACTCGTCAGTTGAAAAAACTCAAAAGCGACGAAAACGTAACGGCAATGGGAGAGCCGAAGGGGTTGCATAACAATAAGGGGCCAATATATGTATCGCATTGACTTAGAGAAATGTAGTGTTAAAGGAGAACAAACAAATTATTTTTTCCTTGTCTATCATGTTTCCTTTGTCTAGTATTCTTATTTTTTTTTTAAACAAAATGAAAAATTATCGTCTGATTGAAAATTAATAATGATGAGAAAGGTCAAAAGCAGACAAAGGAAGTGATAATAAACCATACAACGTTTCTAGGATCCTTGTCAAGTTTCCTTAACTGACTGGTGCAGTTGTGTCGCTCTAGGCTCCTCTTAGTACCTGATGGAAGGCACAAGGATCCCTTATCGAAATGAGAGGATAGTGTTAAAGGAGAACGAACAAATTGTTTTTTCATGTTCCACCATGGTTCCTTTGTCAAGTATTCTTAATTTTTATTTTGAAATGAAAAATTAACGTCTGATTGATAAAGAAAAATAATAATGAAAGTCAAAAACAGACGCGATGATACAAATACCACACTGCAACGTTTCTGGGATCCTTGTTCCTTTCTTCAGGTGGTGGGAAGAGCCTAGAGCGACACAACTGCTCTGGTCAGTTTTCAAAACTCAAATAGATCGTATCGGAGTGAAAAGAAATGAAGTCCTTATGCTAGAACGCTTCTTACCTTATTCTGGAGTAATAAAAAGTGATGACCACCGAGAAGTTGCACTATGGGGGTTTTCACTAAACTTAAAATTTTACTCCCATGCCTGAAACCAGTTTTTACGGTTTCTAATATGTTTAAAATCAACTTTTAATTGGTTTGTAATAGGTTTCTCAGAATTAATAAGCTCAATTTTGCTCATTGCTAGATTGATTAATTTAATAATAAGAAATATAGCCAAATACAGATCAATGAAGTGATATTATAAATACCACACAACGTTTCTGAGATCCTTATCCCTTTCTTCAGTTGCTAATAAGAGCCTAGAGCGACACAACTACACTGGTCAGTTGACAGAACTCAGAAGTATCATTATAAATCATTTTAATTTTATTAATTTTCAATCAGACGTAATTGCTTTTTAAATTTCAAATTATACTATGTTTGATGTATTAGAGGATCTTAAATAGAAGTTATCTCAATTCCCATCTGTCCCTCAAGCTTAATTTGCTGACTTTTTCACAAGACAACGGCTGATTTTCGTAGGTGTTACTGGAAAATAAAATATAAATTTATAATAAATGATGAAAAAAATCAGTCATTTCACTTATCAAAATTGAATTATCCAAAAAGGGGCAAAAAAAGACGAGGACAATATTATACATCAATTGATGATTGTAAAATGGTTAATTATTTACTAACTGCTAAAGTATGAATCGATTTTTATAAACTTATGAGGAAGATTAATTTTATACAGAAATAATATTTTTTTTTGTTGGTTACAAAAATCGGGAGAAATTAATACTTCACTTTAAATTTAAACATTTTCGTTTCCATTACCATGCATTTGAAATGTGTTAACTCAGATGGACTGTGGAAATCATTACTTTTATTTTTGAAATTAGCTTTTTACTAAACGAGCACGCAATGCGTCGTGCCGATTTCATAAAAAGCTAATTGATAAAAGCGGACCCGGGGTTAAATGATTTTCAAGTTTCATTATTAACTCCCCCCCCTCCCACACATTCCTACGTCACCGTCGCCACACACACAAACACACCCATACACTTATATCTGAAAATTATTTTTATATAGATTTTTCTTTTATAAGGCAGAGACTCTCAAGTATTTTACATATTCGTGCACTATTGTAACTTCTTTTATTTGGAGACTAACAGAATGTTTACCAATGGGAAGTTTGATACTAGACACAAGTTCCTTGATACGTTTTGTTCGCCCTATATAGCAGAAATTACTCAATAATTCGTGTGATCCCTTATTATTACGGTAAACCTTCTGCTTTCCTATTGTCGTTGCTCCCTTATCGTTAAGCTACCCCTTTGGCTTTCCCATTGTCGTTGCGTTTTCGTCGCTTGTGAATTTTGACAACTGACGAGTTCAGTTATGTCGCTATAGGTTGTTCTTCCCACCTGACGGAAAGGGACAAGGTTCCCAGAAACGTTGTAGAGTGGTATTTATATCATTACGTCTGTATTTGGTAACCTTTCTTATTATTCATATATCTTGATACTAAGTAATTTACTTACTAATATTTTACTTGTTTTAACAAGACTGTATATTATTTTTATTTTACCAGGGGTCATTCGGAAAGTAATGTCCGATTTATTATATAATATAAACCATCACAGATTTATTCGAAAACGCCAATTGGATCCTTGTCCCTTTCATCAGGTGCTAAGAGGAGCCTAGGGATTCACAACTGCAAAAGTCAGTTGAGAAAACTTGACAGGGATCGCAGAATTGTTGTGTGGTGTTTATATTATCACTTATTTTGTCTGTTCTTTACTTTCTTTATTTTTATTGATTTTCAAACGGAGGTTAATTTTTCAATTTTTTAAAAAAGTTAAGAACACTTGACAAAGAAAACGTGATGGACAAGGCATGAAATAATTTGTTTGTTCTCCTTTAACACTCATTTTTGTAAGTCAATATGATACAAAATATTGCTCCTTTATTGTTAGGCAACCCCTTCGGCTCTCCCATTGCCGTTGCCTTTTTCGTCGCTTTTGAGTTTTGACCAGTGCAGTTGTGTCGCTCTAGGTTATTCTTCGCACCTGAGGAAAGAAACAAGTTTCCCAGAAAAGTTTGTGTGGTATTTATATGATCATACATACATACATATAGCTACGATTAAATAAATTAGAAAATATTTTGCGGAGATCATAATTACTTAGGTGGTGGATTTTACAGCGTGATGTTGGTGGAGATGAACGGAATATAATTTTTTATGTTGCTACATTTCCCCTTTATTTCTGAAACGACGCTTTTGGCTTTGTCATCCCGACAATTCGAGAAAAAAAACATTGTATGGATATCAATCAAGACGAAGCAATTGTTGAATGGATGTTACGGAGGTTAGAGCAATGGAAGGTTTCGGACGGAGGGGTGGGGGGTTGAGAAGACGTTGCACCAAATTATATCAACCCCCACCCCTTTATTACGTTTCATCATCCAAACGTCACGAAAGTAATTCATCTGCCGGTAAATAAAATTGTCCAGTGTTGAGGGCTTCGGTTGAGGTCCGAGTGAACGACGGACGCGAAGAATCGCTCCCAACTAATCGCACGATATTACTCCGCCAAATAATCCGTATAATTTGTCTCCATCTCGGAATCTGAAGGCACTCTAGTAAATGAAAGTCTTGAATGCTCGTAGCCACACCAGCAACACACGAACTGGGACGACGACTACGACGATGGCAATTCTCGTAATTAAGAGGGAGAGTCTCTCATTCTCCGTCTCTCTTTCTCTCTCCTTCCCTTCCCTCGGCGAAATTAGGCCGCGGTAGTAATATTTTTCCTTTCCTCTACCGTCTGAGAGTCCGCGGTTGGCGGTACGGCAGATGGCATGCAAAAGAGGAGGTGAATTATCCGGGCGCGTTCCGTTCTTGTGTTAATGGATGGACATTTGCTCTCTCTCCTTTATTGGTTTCCAGTCTGTTGCCCTTCGGAGGGAGGAAATGACGCATTCAGCAGGAAGAATCGTTACCGAATCTGACAGTGGCAGATTTGAACGGGCAGTTTATTCGCTTCGCCAGGAGATCTCTCACAGAGGGAAATTCAGAACGTGTTCCGCGTCACAAGACTCCTCCTGAACCCACACACACACACATTACAGTCGGAAATATTACAGTCACTACCTCAACTACACTCTCGCCGTAATAAACCACTTGATGACCTTTTCCAGACACTTTATAGCGTCACGACGTTTCGACCCGTGTTCGTATCTTCTTCAGGTATTATCCCAACTTTTACAACAAACTGGTACTACAACGTCGATAAATTCACCTAGTTTATAAAACGTGTCCGAGGTACAGATTTAACTTTACACCGACTAGTTTGTTATAATAATTTAGATAATACCTGAAGAAGATACGAACACGGGTCGAAACGTCGTAGCGCTGTAAAAGGTAATTGACTGATTTATTAATTCAAAACCAGACGTAAAATAAAAACTTTTAGTCCAACCATAATTTTTCAGTTTTATCATGAGCAATACTTATCTTATAATTTATGCATAT
The DNA here is from genome assembly GCA_037074705.1 of Zhengitettix transpicula. NCBI lineage: Eukaryota > Metazoa > Arthropoda > Insecta > Orthoptera > Tetrigidae > Zhengitettix > Zhengitettix transpicula. The sequence goes on along the minus strand of CM073594.1, from coordinate 14,222,252 downwards.
TCACTTATGTATCAATACTGTGTCTTCAGCATTCATGCAGTCCAATATTACATGTAACATCTTAATGTCCAAATTAAAATTTTACTAATTAAATTAGTATTCCTTCAGGTTAACGGAATAAATCGAAGAATATTCCATCATGAACACACTTTAGTCTAATCGCATCTTCGTATCTCTCGTCTTTGATACAGTGTAATGATGTTACTGATGTAACACTTATTGTATAGTAATATATTACAGGTAATAAAACAATTGATGACCTTATACGGACACTTTTTTATTTTTTAATTAATATTATTTCGACGTTTCGATACCTTTTTTTTGTATCTTTCACAATTTTTTTTCCAAATTAAAATCATTACAGAAAGGTATCGAAACGTTGTTATAATATAAATAAAAATAATATGTAATGAAAATATTTAAATTTGGTAAATACCAGAAGATACAAAAAAGGTATTGAAACGTCGTCATAATATAAATAAAAAATAAAGATATTTTAATTTGGAAAATAGGTGTAGAAGATACAAAAAGGTATCGAAACGTTGTGATAATAAATATAAAAAAATTAAAAGTCATTAATTGTTTGAAAACAATCGTTAAATTATGCTTTTAACATATTGCCGGTAATTTTGAGAGAAAGACAGACAATTTTTTTTAGGGTAACAGGCTACATAAGGTTAATCCACATGGTGGAAACTCCCATTTAGTAGCATGGGAAGGGATCTGAAAGGGGGGGATGCGGAAGGTAGCCAAGGGTTAACTAGGGGCTATATTTTAAGGATCCTACTAGGCAATTCGTCTAAAAGTGATGCAGGGAAATCCCAAGAAAAACCTGCATCAGGTAGGTCGGGCATTTGGTACTTGTCCCATGCCCTTTCGATGGCGGGAGAGGGGTTTGCTGTGGGGACGCAGCTTTCCCGTCGCCGTGCCTTGACCAGTTTAGGAGGGTAGAGGAAGGCAGCCAAGGGTTTAACTAGGGCCCCCGGGCTATAGTTTAAGCATACTACCCGGCAATTAGCTTCAAAAGCGATGCAGGGAAAACCCTAAAAAAACCTTCATCAGTTAGGTCGGGCATTTGGTACTTGTCCTACGCCCTTCCCTGGCTGGCGGGAGACGGTGGTTTGCTGTGGAGTGAGTCGCAGGTTTCCCCTCACCGTGTCTTGGCCGGTTTAGGAGGCAGCTGGCCGACTATTCCAATAGGAATAGTGGCCACAATAAATTAATTACGTGTATATATATATATATATATATATATATATAGAGAGAGAGAGAGAGAGAGAGAGAGAGATAGTAATTTATTGTTCAAAAAACTGCATTACGAAAGCAACTAAAACGAAGATTAAACAACACCAACAACAAACCCAAAGATACATCAACCACTAATTATTATTATTAATATCAACTAATAAATGTAATACGTGTATTACTTATTATTTCTCACATTTTAATCAAGTACTTTAGCTCCAGCGCCAAATGTTTGTAGCGAAAAATTATTAATATTTCACTAGCAGTGACTAAATCTGTACCGTTGACTTACTTTTCCTTAATTCTAGGATGAAAGCAGAGAGCTCTGACGGAGGCTACCTTTGGGGATGACTCCACATCTCTCTGGTTTTTTGAACTGAGTTTCCCACATGCCGAGGCACCTTGGCCTGGTTTTGAGAGGTGTATGTTCCGAGGTCGCAGACCTTGGATCATACGGTAAGAGTTGTCCGCTATTCCTATTGGAATAGTCGGCCAGCTGCCTCCTAAACCGGGCAAGGCACGGCGAGGGGAAAGCTGCGACTCCACAGCAAACTCCTCTCCCGCCATCTAGGGAAGGGCGTGGGACAAGTACCAAATGTTCGAACTAACTGATGCAGGTTTTTCTAGGGTTTTCCCTGCATCGCTTTTGAGGCTAATTGCCGGGTAGTATCCTTAAACTATAACCCGGGAGCCCTAGTTAAACCCTTGGCTGCCTTCCTCTACCCTTCCGCATCCCCCCTTTCAGATCTTTTCCTATGCTACTAAAGGGGAGTTGCCACCATGTGGATTAACCTTATGTAGCCTGTTAACCTAAAAAAATTGTCTATCTTTCTCTCAAAATTACCGACTCCACAGCAAACCCACTCTCCTGCCATCTAGGGAAGGGCGTGGGACAAGTACCAAATGTAGTACCTGATGCAGGTTTTTCTAGGGTCTTCCTTGCATCGCTTTAAGGAGAATTGCCAGGTAGGATCCTTAAAATATAACCCGGGGGCCCTAGTTAAACCCTTGGCTGTCTTCCTCTACCCTTCCGCATCCCCCCTTTCAGATCCCTTCCTCTGCTATTAAAGGGGAGTTGCCACCATGTGGATGACCCTCATGTAGCCTGTTGGCCTAAAAAAATTCCCCTAAATAAACCTAGATAAATTATATGAATTGAACAATAATGAAAGAGTTTATTATAACACCTAGAAATATTTTTTAAAAGAACGTTGCGAAGTATTTTTTTATGCACATCACAAGGAAAAGTTAGACCTTTACTCGTTGTAAAATTCCCCAAGCGTTTCTAGTCAGAGGCCCGACACTGCTGGGGGGAGGCCCCGGGTTCGACAGACAGAGGAGGCTGCGCCTGCTGTGATGGCCAGTAGCACAATAATTAAGTGGCCAGGGCCAGTGCTGTTGAGATAATGAATGACATGCGCAATGCTACCAACTGCTGCAACTACACGCTGCTAATTTCCCCCGGGGGTCACAGACTGCGGTCTCTCGTAGCGAGGGCGCCTCTGTCGCTGCTATCTGCGCACAAAGTAATTCAATCTAAACGCCTCACACACTCTTACTTCCTCCTTCTTCTCTCCCATACCTACATACAATTAAGCCCCCTATCACAATCTCCGCAACTAAAAAAAACAAACACTACGGTTATTTCTGCTAACCTGAAGATCTCTTTATAATATTCCATCCGTATCAATTACTTGTTACTCGTTAAAGCATTTTATTTTACACCTTATATGCAGGTAAATAATTTGAAATTTTTTTATGTGATAAATGTAAATATGTCTGTATTTCCAGCAGCTTAATTTGCAACGCAGCGATGCAACAAAGTTAAAAAAAACGTCACTGTGTCAATGGCGGACAAAATATAACCTTCATTATTGCTATACATTTACATGTTATAATTAATTGTGTTGAGAATTTTATTTACAAATGTGTTCCCAATTATCCCCCCCCCCTTTGAAAACTGGAACGAGTATTATTCCAGCATATTTCTTCTTTTGAAGTCATGATTTACTCAACACAAGGGGGCTAATTTTGAAATCGGCGTGATTAAAACCTCAAATATCTTTGTAATTTCGTTTAATGATTAATAATGAATTCAATTAGCAATGCCCAACAACACCGCTTTTCCATAAAAGAGGGGGGAGAGAGAGAGAGAGATAGAGAGAGAGAGAGAGAGAGAGAGAGAGAGAGAGAGAGAGAGAGAGAGAGAGAGAGAGAGAGAGAGAGAGAAAGAGAGAGTATTTTGAAGTTGCGGAGCAACACTGCAAAAGTGTTTTATATATATATTACCAAAAAAAAAGAAGCGGCAACAGCGGACTGTTTACCTTTTTTAATTTGCCGTTCAATAGAATGTTTTTTGAATTAAATGTTTACGCGTTGTAATTGACAGAAAACATTAATTACATTGTGTTAAAAATATTAGGTGGTTAATTAAAAGCAAATGAGTAAGTACGAGAAACGGAAAAAATAATGATGATATGAGGAAACAATTTATTGGTATGGTTTTTCTTCTTCCTTCTATATTGACAATTATCTGAGTTTCTTGAAGGGTGTAACGTAAATCAAAAGTAAGAACTCAAAAGTTTAATGAACAAATTTACAAATTCTTCATTCATACAAATTTGTTACACCCCGACGTTTCGTCCTTACATTGGGACCTCTTAAGATATTAATTAATTAGGAGCGACAGCATAGAGTTTTCCTGTGGCATACAGGAGCAAGAGATTTCTCCAAATTAATTAATATCTAATAAAGAGGTCCTAATGGAAAGACGGAAAAAGTCGTATGACCATAATTTCTTCATTAAACTTTGTATTACGACAGGTTTTTTTCTGTTTTGTTAATTTTTATCATGTCTCGACATTTTATTTTATGGAAATGGCAAAACTTGCCATAAACTCTTATTGGCGTATCTGGGCCCATAACCTGTCGTATTGTTTTAAATTAAAGACCTCTATAGTTTATTTGACGCAGATTTATTTCAGTAATACTGTCGCTTACACTGTTCATGTTACTCAATTGATTTTATATTCTCAACTGTTTTCTTTACCGTTTATAACATCTTAGAAACTAGTTGAAATAGACACTAATATTATCTCAGGGTCGTATTGATGTTATTTCGTTGAATAAATCATAAATTATGATTATCAGTGTACAAGCCACAATATATATATCACGGCAGTTTGTTTACATACGTGTTATTTCACCAAAAAAAAAATACATCAGCCCAGGTTTGGATGACAAACTTAGTCTCCTGTCAACGGTCGCGCGCGCAGAAACATCGAAAACAGTTTTGGTCCAAACAGGGAGGCTGCTGGGCTACCAAAACACACACGGGAAAAAACTGTAATAACATAACTTCTAATTCCGGAATCGAAACGATAATTAAAATCCAAGTTCCATCACAACTCTGTGAAACTGTATCCAAAATAAAACATTTAAATTACTGCGTTAATGAAATGTCACGCTTCCTCTACGAACGTCAATTAATTTGCTATTTTTTTAAAGCACATATGCGGCTCCCTCAGTCAATTTATGTGTTGCTCAGTTGCTCTCGAAATGACGAATAGTTGAATTAATAACTTATAAACGACTCCGTCAGTCAAATTCACGATTTCGACAGCGGTCCGAAAGACGGTTAATTTAATCCTTGGTGAAATTAGACTGGAAAAATTTTATTTTAAGAGACGCTTTTCGACCAAGATGACTACGATTAGAATTAGAATTTTTTTTTGCTGTTAAATAGTAATAAATGATTTTTAATGACTCTGGAACAAATAAGCAACGATAAAGTGAGTTTTTTTGTTTACTTTAGTTTGCCTTTTCCACAATTATACTATAATTTTAATCATTTGTAAATACATTGTCTTTAGAAAAATACCTTGATGAAGATTCAAACAGGTACCGAAACGTCGTAAGAATATAACTAAAATGTGTGTGCATGAGGTTGTCAATCGTTTTAATAATGACTATTATTATCATTATTTGGATTTAATTAAAGTTACAAGTATCTATCATAGATAAATCACTTATAGTTTTCAAGTAAATAAAAATAAGTATATAATGGAATTCTTCTTTAATTAGATGAATATATTGTTGATATGGTGGTTCCTGATTGGTCCAAAATAACTGGCTGTAACAGGAAATTACTTTAAGACTATGTTGCGTTACTTTCCTGAGAACCTTCACTCTCTACGTCTCCATACCTTTTGCAAAGATTTTGCTCTCCAAACGAGGAATAACTTAATTATTGTTATTAACGACTCCAATTTCAAATTACAACTCTGTGAAACTGTAACCAAAACATTTAAATTACTGCGTTGATGAAAAAAAAACATATCTCGTGCTTCCTCTCCGAACTGTCAATTACTTTGCTTTTTAAGTACATATGCGGCTCCCTCAGTCAATAATGTGTTGCTCCGTTGAATACATAGTTTTTGCTAGTCGTCCGGAAGACGGTTAATTTAATCCTTGGCACCTGATGGTGAGATTCGACAGGAAAATTTTGGTCCTTAAGATATGCTTTTCACTAAGATGAACAAATTCATGAGGTTAAATGATATGAAGCTGTTTCGAGATGACATTGGAACAAATAAGCAACGATATATTAATAACGTTGATAGTTACAGGAGAGTATTGGAGGGTAATGAAGGAGATTAAGTGTCGATAAATCGCGGAGTGTCACGGCAACAGGACAAGCGTCAGCCATGGCCGCGTTTGGACTCTCAATAAGAGATGACCTACGGACAGGAAATCGTTACGTCAGGGCGGAAATAGTCGCCAGGACAGTACACACTTTTAGGGAGGGTAAGGGGGGGGGGGCGGCAGTTCCACATGCTTCTGGAATCCCCGCACTCGACTCCATCGTATCATCCGCGAGGGTCGCCAAGTTTTACACAGCTGCATTGAAATTCATATCGGAAGCGTGTCTTCTTCTTCGTCGTCGTCCAACTTCTGGAAACACCTTTCCGCGTGAGAGCGTCTCTCCCCGTGGGCTGTGCTGTGCTGGATATGGATCTTCTCCACCTCTCCTATTTCCCACCCCACAACCCCTTGCCAACACTTCTACTTCACCTTATTGAGGCTCCACGTTGTGAACAAATGAAGACGCGCGCGGAAATTCATCACGAGAGACACACGAGCACGTCTAGACAAAAATGAAGGTTTAAACACATTGAATTGTTTAGATTCAAATATCAGAGGGGGTGTTTTAATAAGTGGAAATACAGTCGTGGTAGAAGAATCGTGAAGACAGTTTTGCGTTACGAAGTGAGAAACTTTACTGCGTTTATAAAGAAATGAAGTGAATAAAACATGTTGAATAAGAAAGATAGCCAGTGTAGACAAAAAAAAGGGTATATAAATATCACACAACGTTTCTCTAGCCAAATAAATTTGTTTGTTGTCCTTTAACACTATCCTCCCTTGTCGGTAAGTCAATGGGATACACATATTGCCCCTTATAGTTACGCAACCCCTTCGACTCTCCAATTGCCGTTGCGGTTTCGTCGCTTTTTGAGTGTTTATCAACTGACCAGTGCAGTTGTGTCGCTCTAGGCTCATCTTCACACACCTGACGACATGGACCAGGATCCCAGAAACGTTGTGTGGTATTTATATTATCACTTTTTTGTCTGAATTGGCTAACTTGCTAGTTCATTATTTACTATCAGACGTAAATGATTTAATTTTGGATATAACATCATTTAGAACTTCAATATTTGGCTCTAAAAAAAATTAATACTCGAATTATATATATATATATATATATATATATAAAATATTTTCTATTATTATTTATTGAGTGAGTGTCCCGACTGTTTGACATTATAATTCTATAAAACATTTTACATGCATAAATATAAATAAAATTTTAATTTTAGAAAAAAATATATTTTAAAGGATACCAATGATTATTAATTTTGTAATGGCCGCAGATCTGGAAAACATTTCAATGACTCATATTTTATACTATAAACGTACCTAAGTGTTATAACTGAAATCAACACTCAATTACGTGTCTGGACTTTCCCCCAAATCAACACTCTTTATTTAAAATTGGAAAAATAAACAAATTGAAAGGATTGAAATTAAAACAACAATTTAAAATATAAGAAAACATATTTTATCTTTGTGGAAATTTTAAATTGTTGCTTTCATTATGCTTTTATTATGTTTATTACAAAATTGGCGCCCAACGTGGGGCGCCAATTTTGTAATAAACAACATAAATGATTAATTTTATCTGTAGATAAGCCCCAACGTTGAGGTAATAAACAAAATAAATTGATTGAAATGAAACACAATTTAAAATTTCCACAAAGATAAAATTTGGTTTATTAAATTACTTTTGTAATATTTTAAATTGTAGTTTTCATTTCAATCAATTTATTTTGTTTATAAAAAATTAGGCAACTCGACGAGGGGCTTATATACAGATAAAATTATTCATTTATGTTGTTTATTACAATATATATTGTAATATGCCAGAAGACAGGCAAAAATGATGTGATAAATACCACAGAACGGTTTCTGGACACTTTGTTCCTTTCTACAGGTCAGTTTTTCCAACTGTATTGTGCGGTTGTGACTCTTTCAGCACCGTTCTCTGTAGTTCGTTCAGGCAATGCAATTATTTTTTTTCTGCACAGACACATAGTGAGTAGGTGAAACGTTCCTTCTATAAATGAAACCGTCGTTAGTGGTTTGAAAATTAGATCGAAAACAATTTACACGAATTTCGAATAATACGTGGATCGTTTTTGTGAGCGAGGACCTCCGCGGCTTTCATCCCGTTGCAACCGCAACACGTTCAGAAGAGCGCTAACCAAAAATCATATGGAGTTAGTGCGTGTGTGTGTGAGTGTGAGTCAGCCCTAAACAATTGGTGGGTTGGTCGTGGCCGAATGTAAATTGTTCAAATGGGCGATGCCGGATTGAAATACCGTCGGTAATAGAGTCATCAGCGAGGCGGACATCAATCAGCTGAGGAAAGGTTTAAAAACTCCGCGAACATGGGTCGAATGTTGTAACGCTCAGGCCCTCACCCTTGTATAGTTAATATTGTCCACCATTAGGCCGTGTTGTCCACTAGAGTGCTCGCTGACGAAATGTTAATTAGTATAAATGTAACGGCCCCCCCCCACCCCCAGTAGTGGTCATCGCCACCATCTGACAGACAGGTGGAGAGACACGTGGATCTTCCATCCATACGCACGTTCCGAGACAACGCAACATTTTTAAATCACATTAAGCTCAACGATAAATGGTTTCTTTGTATATGAGGTCATAGCTACACTAAACTATAATAATAAACAAGTGTACTCATTCACGATACTCAGCCATCAATACGTGTTGGAAGTTTCGACGGAGGCCTTTCAAGGCATTATACAGTGATATGGGAGGTAAAAGAAAGGCAGGAAAACCAAGGAACAGATGGATAGAGGAAGTAGGGAAGGACATAATAAAGGATGATGGATTTGAGGAACTGGAGGAGAATAGCTTTAGACAGAGAAGTTTGGAGGAAGCTACTGCTGGAGGACGAGGCCCCGATATCGGGCTGTGGAACCATAGACGAAGAAGAGTCGGATAAGATTTCAATTAATTCAAAGGAATCCACAAAGCTTTATCCAAGCCTCAAATCAAAGTTAAATTTTCATCAAGGAACATGGATGAGAAAAAATGTCGATCCGGGACCGGACCGGGAATCGATCGTATTCGGAAAATCATCTCTTGAAAGAAAATTTTCCAGTCGAATGTCACCAACGGTGCGAAGAAATAAATTAACCGTCTTTCTGACCGCTACCAAAATCATATATTTGACTGAGGGAGCCGTTTATAAGACATTAATTCAATTCTACGTCATTACCAAATCAATGTAATAAACTAACACAACAAAAACAAGCAACAATTGACAATAGTTTTACTTTTTCCAGGAGGTGTGACCATTGGTATATTTCTTTTGGCCATCTTCAATTTTCCGTTCTTTCTGTATTATTTATGCTCTTATAATTTTTGATTTTTGTTTTTCCTTTGTTAAATTTTTATTCCAAATTATTCCGTGTAAAATCTTTGTATCATTTCTTGCCACTGCAATTTTGGTTCGTGTATCTCTATATTCACATGTTCCTACATTTGTACAGGTTGTTTAAAAATACGTAATAAAAGGGAACGTTTAATTAAATAAATACTGCTTTATGTAACTCACACAGATTACAACTGGCCATTTTAGATTTTTTGGGGTCGGCTACAGGTTTGCGTTTATTTATTTTTTTCTCTAAATCTCTAAATCGCCGCGTATGTGTGTGTGTGTTGATGACGTCACCGTCCCTCGAGAGCGCCTCTTGAGTGCGACGTGACCGGCCCCGTTTTTTTTTTTCGGCAAGCTCCAATAGCCCAGACACCTCGTTCCTTTTCCTCGATGCTTTACAATGCAAATGCTGCTGCTGCTGCTGCTACTGTAGCACACGAAGAGGGGTAGCGGGGGGGGGGGGCGTCTCTATAATCTAGCAGGAGCAGCAACAGCGGGGACATTGATATGTAAAGTGGCCGGAGGTGAGTGAAGATCTTCCGCTACATCCAACTTCCAACGACCGGAGGAAAATCGCTCTCCGTTTAGGTTACACATACCGCGGAGGAAGAAAAAACGGGTGGGGGGAGGTGGGATATCCCTGTAATAGTTTCCGATGTCTTCAAATTTCTTTTTTTTCTCTCTCTCGACCGCCTTAAATAGTCCTTTGTTCCTTCAGCGCATGGAGTGGAGTAACAGGCTTCGTTACCTGCCTCACAGGCCAGTTCTTCACTTCAGACCAGAGACGACTTAAATAATAACAATGTGTGTGTGGGGGGGGGGGGGCGAGGGGAATTGATAAATATTAAAAGCGACTAACCTATAAAATAAAAAAATAGACGGGAGACAAGGAAGGAGAAGGGATACACAAAGCCAGAATGGAGATGAAGATAGTTGGCGATGTTAAAGGGTCTGTTAAAAGGCACTATGCATTAGTCGTTAAGGACAATTTACGATACTAAATATATGGCTACACAAAAACAAAGAGAAAGCCGCAGGCCTTGGAAACTGGACAGAAGGTCTTTGAGGGTCCGTCTAATTTAAAATAATAAGACAACGAGGGTGACATGGGTACGACTGTAAAAGGATTCAAGCAGGAAATAAAGAATATTTTAGAAAAAACCCTAAAATTAATTAAAAAGTAAAATTGCTAACCAGAAAATTTAAAAATGTTGATTACATATGGTGCAGAACAATCACATGGAGAAACACTAAAAAATAAACCAGAAAAATTTTAACGTAAAATAATGAGAAGAATATATGGAACTCGGAGTGTTGAGATTAAGATGTAATCATGAAAATAATGAAATAAGTAAGGGGAAAGATATGGTAAGATTTAAAAAATCTTAAAGGCTGCAATGGAAAGAATGCAAGATGATAGAATTCCCTTAAAAAAAGCTCAAATTCGACAAGGAAAAGAGGAAGAAACCAGATAGAGGTGGATGGACTATGTAATTGAGGGTTTGAGAATTATGAAGTATGAAAGGAGTGGGACTAGAGGATTAAGAATAGAGGAGACTGATCGTAAAGGAGGACAAGACTAAAGTGCCGTAAAGTAAAGGAAGAAATAATAAAAAGCTTGCCTGAAAAAAGCAGAACGTTTACATATTCACTTCTGACTGTTTAAATACCCTGAAAACCCGTAAAGTGAAACCCAAAACGTTGCACTATCGATGCAAAATTTCTGGACAAGAGAAGGACGAGGAATATCGTCTATACAGACATGTGAAATTTATCCAGCAGTAAGGAAATATTTATTAACGCCAGCGGTATTTGTGGAACTTCGCAGCTTTGGAAAAAAGGATATGATAAAGATGGAAAGAAAAGACCGAAGAAAAATAGGAAAATTTAAAGTTTCGGAAGACAGGAAGAAGTAGTGAAAAAAAAGTTAATAAAATGAGTCATGGTAATAGAAGATGAAATAGAAGGGTGTTTAGAGGATAAGGTGGAATTTATACCAATTTGGTTAAAAAAAAGGAAACATATATATTCAATAATGACTTTAAAACATTTATATATATATAAACGGGAAGAAAGGTGGACAAAATAATATGTGGGATATATACAGGCGCAGCTTGAGTGAAGTGACGGGAGGCAATCCGACGTTGCCACGATCCACGCTGGATAAAAAAAACACACACGACAACGATCTAATGAGGTCAAGCTCTAAGCGAGGGCGGGTGGCAAATAGAAAGTGACCGCTATAACCTCCTTGGGGGTAACCAGCATCCTCCTGCCTGAATTAGAAATCGGTAAGGGAAACGTTTGGCGAAATAAGAACGACATACAACATATTTAAATTAATAATATAGATATATAATTGCAAAGCGGGCAGCTGCAAAAAAAGTACTGACGGAAAGTTTAAAAGAAAATGCTCCAGACGCGGCGGGAATAATAATTGACCACTCACCTGCGCTGAACTGGGCCGCCATCGTACATGACGCTGACTATAATGAGACCTATTACGGTTTAAAAAAATAGATGCAGTAGGTGTTGACTTTCTAAAACAGATATTCAGCATAAATCCAGGCGGACAGATGTTATTTTTAAAAAAGAAAACATAATTGCTGAATTCTCAGTTCGTCCAATGCAACCTTTCTCTATAATTTGCGTATGTTCCATGTTTTTTTTTATTTTTCCGACCTCACGTTTCGAACTGATGCGCTCGTCCCACGTTCAGGGCCACTTACCACGTGGTGCTGAAGCGATGAAGACCTCTGCACACAGTGCTTCATTAATTTCGAGCAAGTGTCTGTCTCGTGGCAGGTGGAAAAGCTACGTAATGAGACGCAGTTGACGGACAGCGTCGGGACGCTAACAAGGACATCCGTAATTAAAATAAAGAGAACAGACGGACGGCAGGACAATCATCTAATGACGCATGTCTTCATTCATCCCAACCCCTACACACAATTATGCCACGTCTTCCTTTCACACACCTCGCCGTCGTACCTTGACCCGGTTTGTTAGCAGAAGATGCGCAGCTCATCCCCCCCCCTCCCAATTCCCACCCCCCAAAAATAATATGAAAGGAATGCAGATTCAGATTAAAAACAAAATGAAGACGTTTCATACAATTCCTCTAGTTACGAACTCAAATCTTCAGGAGAAACTGTCTTTCAGTACCTTTCGAAGGAAACATAACTTAAGAGGGGAAGGCGTACAAACATTATAATATAATTTTTTTAAAAAATAATAACATACATCCCTGTTTTGTTACTTTAAATAACAACTTACATTAATTAAATATTAATTAAAATTATAAAAGTATCATTTAATCGGATAAACTGCGCTCACTGGAATATTTGATTTGTTGTTAGTGTCAAACCTCGGTTTGGATTTTGATTTTTCCACCCCTTTATAAAACAAATATTTTTTTAAATTTTTTTTGAGAATTTTTATTTTATTTCATTGCTTAATAATAATATATTCATATTTTATAATTAGAATATTTTGTAAGAATCTTGCGGATGGCAGGAATATATCGCTAAGAACCTTTTTCTCACTGGTCAGGGGAAAATAAATGGTAACAAATTAAAACCGGTCCGACCGGTTTTTTTAAACAAAAAATTAACAAGACAGGAGATTCCATTTCAATTAACACTTTATTTAAGTATATTCTTAGTTACAGTGTCTTTGTAAAAATGGCTTCTGGATAATACTGGAATTAAAATGAAAATATTTACGTCTGATTGAAAATAATGAATAAGAAAGATAGCCAAATACAGACCAAACAAAGGGCGGGGGGGGGGGGGTAATATAAATATCACACAACAAAGTTTCTGGGGATCCTTGTCCCCTTTTTCTTCAGGTGTGTTAAGAAGAGCCTAGAGCGACACAACTGCACTGCTCAGTTGACAACACTCAAAATACTGACCAGAAAAAACTGAGAATTTTTATTTTTTTCATTGCTTAATAATTATATATTCATATTTTAGAATTAGAATATTTTGTAAGAATGTTGCGGATGGCAGGAATATATCGCTAAGAACCTTCTTCTCACTGGTCAGGGTAAAATAAATGGTAACAAATTAAAACCAGTCCGACCGGTTTTTTTCTAACAAAAAATTAACAAGACAGGAGATTCCATTTCATTTATTACTTTAATTAAGTATATTGATAGTTACAAATGTTACAGTGTCTTTGGAAAACTGGTTTCTGGATATTACTGGAATTAAAAATGAAAATATTTACGTCTGATTGAAAATAATGAATAAGAAAGACGGCCAAATACAGACAAAAAAAAGGGGGGGGTGATATAAATACCACACAACAACGTTCCTGGGGATTCTTGTCCCCTTTTTCTTCAGGTGTGTTAAGAAGAACCTAGAGCGACACAACTGCACTGCTCAGTTGACAACACTCAAAAGACAGATCAGAAAAAAGTGACCAGTGCAATTGTGTCGCTCTAGGCTCTTCTTAGCCACCTGAAGTCAGCGGACAAGGATCCACAGGAACGTTGTTGTGTGGTATTTATATTACCCTCCCCCCTCCTTTTTTTGTCTGTATTGACTGCCTTTTCTTATTCATTTATTACTGGAATTGGTTTTCTATTTAACCTCTGTGATTAAAAGGTGCGTGTTCCTTTTATAAAATAAACCAATTACGGTTGTTGAACCAGCTTAAATTTAATTAACGCTGACGGATCCCAAAATTATTATTAAATAATGCATATTTTAACAGTTAACATTAAATTATTTTTAATAAAATTTCGCTAGAGGCTTTTCCCCCAAAAAGCAATATTAATTCCGGGTAATTATTATTTTTTTTTTTACAATTGGACTAAAACGTTTCACCCTTTTTTTCCTAGTTTCTATCTCCGTATTTGAAATGTGAATTCCAGGAACTGTAAATTGATTTTAATCTCGGTCTGTAAAAAAAAAATTATTTCCAATCGCTCGCAATTTTTTTTTGACCACAGGGCGGCCTTTTAAATTTTTATTTGCAATCACTGCGTATTATTTTTTTTTTTTAAAAAAAAAATAATAATCAGGTTATATTATCCTTTATAGCGTCATTAAATAAGTTACAATTGTTAGGAGATAAAAATTCCGAGCCTGGATTTATGAGACGGGCTTGGTGGACCGTGGGGGGGGGGGGTCTGATACACGTTTCCCTACATCACATTTTGACGAGTGCTGGGGAGGATCCTTAAAAACTAAACCAGTAGACTCTATTTACCCCCCCTGGGCAGCCTTACGCTCTCCTTTCAACGTCCCATTACGTCCAATTCTTGTGCTAGTTAAAGGGCCACTGGTCCGTTTCTCGAAGTTTACTATAGTTTAAGGAATTTCGTTATCATTTCAGTCTCAGTAAAGATATTATTTTGTAAGGACACTTTAATTAATTTTTATTTGCAGAAGAAAATTATTCGGGATAATGAAGCAAAATAATTTTAATTAATTAATGTAAAGATTATTTCGATTATGATAAAATAATGTCTAATGTTATTACAAATGTTTAAATGCCAAACCCTTTTATCTATATAATTAAAAAGGATGTGTATATATATATATTTAATTGATTTATGGTCGCGTCAAACTGTTGGTTATTGACAACCCTCTAAAATTATTTATATAATTAAGTTACAGTAGGTTAGATAATTTTAAAATATCGGAAGTCATTTTTGCGTCGGAGACGAACTCTGGGAGACTCTTGATCGCCGTGGTGTGTATACAGAAGGCTTCTCCAGAAGATATTTGTATGTATGTATGTATTTAAGTTAATTTCTATACAAATTTAAACGCGTCGACAATTGTAACAAAAATTCGTAACTCGAGAAATGGTAGCATAAACGTTGTAATATAATAGTCTACACGTGCCCTCTTATCATAACGTCTCTTCAGCATAGCGGACCTAAGAGGGCGCAGCTGCAAGAACGCTGTTGCAGTTAAAGACATCACTTTAGATATAGTGAGTAACGATACGCACCACAACATAAATCTTCACCCCTTCCGCCTAGGCAGCTGTGAAAACGCAGCGACTAATGAAGTCAGCATTTTAAGTGCCTTATGCAGACATGCACACGGCAGCAGGAATCATTCCACCCTGTAAGAGTTCTCATTGGAGACTTAAAATCATCAGGGAGGGGGAAAGGAGTCTTCGAATTGTTCAGAGCTTCTTGGGAACGACAATCGTGATCCAACCTCCAGACGGGTTGGTGGCTCCTGGTGCTATCCACCAGTTTGTCTTACTTTAATTTATTTCTAACTATTAAATCTCTTTATTCTTCATCAACTCTTATTTGACTGAAGTGCAGCGAAACACCAATCACTACGCCTAGGTTCAATTAGTTGAACCCGAACCCTCACGTTACCGACTTTCCTATTTCCTGTTCTTAATTCTTCCTTTATTCTCTAGATCGGTAGCCAGGTGAGCTGACGGAGGTATAGCTCGGTTGGTGAACGATCTATCTGGACTTCCCATTTCCAACTGCTGGAATGTTACATGTTCACAGTGGTGGAGTGTTACATGATGGCAGTTTGGGATGTTACAACGTGTTAAATTTGTGTTAAATTACTGACGTCACGCGAGCACGAGAGAGAGAGAGAGAGAGAGAGAGAGAGAGAGAGACAGACAGAGAGACGTTACTACGCGAAGAACAAAGGAAATAGTCCCTTTTCCCGTAATGAAATAATTTCATTGAATTAAGAATATAATTTTATCCAGTAATACTCCATCGAAAGATAATAAAAGAAACAATACGAAATACTTTACGATCCTTTGCGGAAGATGTAAGTTAATTTTCGTCGCCATGTTTAGTGACTCCAATATGGCGACTATTTGTTTACATTGTGAATCTAGTTTTGGAATTTCATCAATTTAATTCTTTGGTAATGTCTGAAGACTGAGGGACAATTATATCCTGCAGTAGTCAAGGAGTTTATTTAAGAAGAAATTCTGAGGTTATGTTTGTTGGGACTGATGCAATTAAAGTTCAATTCATTTTACAGCTGTTCAATTAATCCACTATCGGCCAAAAGTGTGTACGGAACTAGGAACAGTTAGATTGAGGTTAAATCACTTCTTGACTAAGGTTTAATATAGAATTAAATATCTTATTTATAATAGAAAAGGATGGATGTATTTACGTTAATCTCTATACAGATTTAAACGCGTGGACAGATTACAACGAAAGTTGTTACACATATTCTTCAAATCACGAGAAACTGTACTGTGGGGGGTGAGAAACCCCTAGAATAAAGGTGGACAGAATTGTAATTAAAAAGTGTAATCATTATTTGTTGAACCACTGCCCGTCAAGAGACCGAGACGTCACACGAGAGAGAGAGAGAGAGAGAGAGAGAGAGAGAGAGAGAGAGAGAGAGAGATAGAGAGATAGAGCGATAGAGAGATAGAGATATAGAGATAGAGAGATAGAGCGATAGAGCGATAGAGAGATAGAGATATAGAGATATAGAGATATAGAGAGATAGAGAGATAGAGATATAGAGATATAGAGATATAGAGAGATAGAGAGATAGAGATATAGAGAGATAGAGAGATAGAAATATAGAGATATAGAGGTATAGAGAGATAGAGAGATAGAGATAGAGATAGAGATACAGATAGAGAGATAGAGAGATAGAGAGATAGAGAGATAGAGAGATAGAGAGATAGAGAGATAGAGATAGAGATAGAGAGAGACGTTACTACGCGACGAACAAAGGAAATAGTTCCTAATACGTAATGAAAATAAAGCAGAAATATTTTCATTAAATAAAAGTATAATCTAATCCAGTAATACTCCATGGAATGATGATAAAAAAAACAATACGAAAAATTATACGATCCTTGCGGAAAGTGTAAGTTAATTTTCATCGCCATGTTTAGTGACTCCAATATGGCGGCTATTTGTTTACATTATTGTGAATCTATCTAAGAATTTCATCAGTTTAATCTTTTCGTAATGTCTGAAGACTCAGGGACAATTATATCCTGCAGTAGTCAAGGAGGATATTTAAGAAGAAATTCTGAGATTATGTTTGTAGGGACTGATGCAATTAAAATTCAATGTATCTTACAGCTGTTCAATTAATGCAGTATCGGTGGAAAGAGTGTACGGAACTAGGAACAGTTAGATCTAGGTTAAGTCACTCTTTGGCTAGAGATTAATGTAGAACTGAATACATTTTAGGGTTTATATAAATAAGTACACGTGGCAAAACGATCAGTTTTAAGTTATTTATATTAATCACACTGGTGACTAACTAGACGAGTTGTCATCAAAGATATATAATAAAAGGGTCATAGTACAAAATAAATCAATACCAGATTAAAGAGATAAACCTTTTATTTTCCCATTAGACGTAGAATATCTGCAATGATGTATTAGAATGAATTTCGTCTGACCTACAAACAACATGGCGTCGTCATAAATTTCAATTTCCGCGTTCGTCTTTATATATAAGAAGAAGAAGAGAGAATGTGTTTGCGCATTCATATTTCCAATATTTGTAATGTGACATAAAAGAGGGAAGTTTAGTGGAACCAGAGATATATATATTTTGTTCGAAAACGGATCTCGTAAAGTATTGGGTAGGGTGTGGGGGGGGGGGGGGGAATGGGGGTTGTAAAATATGCATTACGTGGATTGAAGCAGAAAGCCAGCCACTACTTACGGTAAATTTACTCTCAACTTCCTTTAAGGGGAAACTGCGGGGTTCTTGTTTACCTGAAAAGAAATTGAGAAAGAAGTGTTGTATTAAATTAGGACATTATTTAATTATTAGCAAAGAGTCGGTCTTATACAATTCAATGGCTTTATATTACACGTACTTCTTAATATATATTTTTTTTAGGGTAACAGGCTACATGAGGGTGACCCACTTTGGGCAACTCCCCTTTAATAGCATAGGAAGGGATTTGAAAGGGGGGATGCGGAAGGGTAGAGGAAGGTAGTCAAGGGTTAACTAGGGGCCCTCGGGGCTATAGTTGAAGGATCCTACCTGGCATTCGCCTAAAGAAATGCAGGGAAAACCCTAGAAAAACCTGCATCAGATATAGTTTGACCCTGCATTAAAATACGTACAGTGGTAATACAACTGTGTATAATAAACAATTTGTTATATTGTGATACGTTACATAAAGTATTTCTAATGTTTTGAAAGATTTCTTTCAGGAACACCAAGGCCATAATTAAAAAAAACAATTCGATCCAGAGATTACCTTTCACATTTAATTATGCGTAACATCCAAAGACATTACAAGTTTCACAACGTACAGAATTCCTTGTCACAAATAGTAGTTTCCCTTTTGAGCAATTCAAAATTTCATTAAATAATGCTTCAACTATTAATTTTTAATTCCTTGAATGGGGAACTAGTATTTGTGACAATTAATTATGCACCTGTAACGATTTTTCGAAAAAGGACATGGTAGTACATTTGAATTATTGATTATAACTAAAAATCAAAACCCACACACAATTTAAAAATTGAGAATCGAACAATATCGAGCCTAAAAAAAGATGATTTCGTTTCCTTTTGTATGCCTATTTTTCACTTTTTTCTCTGCTTTTTTAGTTTTTATCTGTATGCCTTTATTTAACTTTTTCTTTGCTTTTCTCGTTTCAAAACTCTCACACAATTTAAAAATTGAGAATCGAACAAAATCGAACCTAAAAAAAGATGATTGGCTAAATAAACTAAGCAATCGGGGGAAAATCTATTAGCAATAAAAAGATAAAAATAAAACTCGGATACAGTATGAGAAATATGTACGAAAATATCGAACAGAAAATTAATAAATCCTTGTTAAATGACGATGGGCAAGTAACCGAAAAATTATATTGATAATTTAAAATTTAATAAACAGTATTGTTGAACTAATGATTGTTTTTTAAACTCATTTCTTGCACAAGTGAAAATTTTCTTGTCTTTTTTTTTGTTTTCACTTTTTCTCTGCTTTTCTAGTTTTCTCTGCTTTTTTAGTTTTTATCTGTATGCCTTTTCTTTGCTTTTCTCGTTTCCTTTATTATTTTCGTTTTTTCCCCTGTTCTTTTTTTCATTTTTTCTTTGTATTTCTCGTTGTATTTGCTTCTCTCGTTTACTTTGCTTTTTTCGTTTTCATTTGTTTGTCTTATTCATCTTTTGTTTGTTTTTCATTTTTTCTTTGCTTTTTTCGTTTCCTTTTGTATGCCTATTTTTCACTTTTTCTCTGCTTTTCTAGTTTTCTCTGCTTTTTTAGTTTTTATCTGTATGCCTTTCTTTCATTTTTTCTTTGCTTTTCTCGTTATCTTTATTATTTTCGTTTTTTCCCCTGTGCCTTTTTTCATTTTTTCTTTGTATTTCTCGTTGTGTTTGCTCCTCTCGTTTACTTGGCTTTTTTCGTTTTCATTTGTATGTCTTTATTCACCTTTCATTGTTTTTCATTTTTTCTTTGCTTTTTTCGTTTCCTTTTGTATGCCTTATTTTCACTTTTTCTCTGCTTTTCTAGTTTTCTCTGCTTTTTTAGTTTTATCTGTATGCCTTTCTTTCATTTTTTCTTTGTTTTTCTCGTTTTCTTTATTATTTTCGTTTTTTCCCCTGTGCCTTTTTTCATTTTTTCTTTGTATTTCTCGTTGTGTTTGCTCCTCTCGTTTACTTGGCTTTTTTCGTTTTCATTTGTATGTCTTTATTCACCTTTCATTGTTTTTCATTTTTTCTTTGCTTTTCTCGTTTCCTTTTGTATGCATATTTTTCACTTTTCATTTGATTTTGTCGTTTTCTTTGTTTTTATAATTATGCCTTTTTTTCACTTTTATTGTTTTCTTTTTTATTCATTTTTTTGCACCTTTTCTTTGCTTTCAACTTTTTCTTAGCTTTTCACTTTTTCTTTGTTTTTTTTTCGTTTTATTTTTTACTTTTTCTCTGCATTTCTAGTTTTCTCTGCTTTTTTAGTTTTCATTTGTATGCCTTTCATTCACTTTTTCTTTGCTTTTCTCGTTTTCTTTATTATTTTCGTTTTTTCCCCTGTTCATTTTTCATTTTTTCTTTGTATTTCTCGTTGTATTTGCTCCTCTCGTTTACTTTGCTTTTTTCGTTTTCATTTGTATGTCTTTATTTCACGTTTTCTTTGTTTTTCATTTTTTCTTTGCTTTTCTCGTTTTCTTCACTTTTTTCGTTTTCTTTCCTTTGCCTTTTTTTACTTTTTCTTTGTATTTCTCGATGTATTTGTTTTTCTCGATTTGTTTTGTTTGCCTTCATTTAACTCTTTCTTTCTCACTTATCTGCTCCCAAACAAATGGAATACCAAAGGAATCTAAATAATAATGTTACCTCACCGTTGTCAACAAATTTAAAAAAATCCAGCTTTTGAAACGTTACGCAATTAGTCTCATTACGGCGGATGGTAGTTTTATATCGTCGAGAAAGTCTGCTATCACAACAACGACGGAAAATTCACTGAGAAAGACAGACAATCAGACAACAATTGCGATGACATTGTTGTTTCCGGGATGCCCTGATCCAGGGATCGTACATACTGAATAAAACAATGCAATACTCAGATAATTTATTTTTTAAAGGGATGTGCTAGACCGCTAGAAGGCGGTGCTGTGTAAAGTGAGAGATAAGTCCCGCAGGTTTGTTGTGTGTGTGTGTGTGTGTGTGATTGAAACGTCTGTGTCAAAGTCTATATTGGAGGCGTTTAATCAGAGCCGCCGTGATTCGCCCTGGCCAAGGCCCCGAGTCTATAAGCCAATTTACGTCCCTCGTCCACGGAGCCAGAAGAAGCAAGCCGTTCGGCCCAGTCTGTGCCTCGGTCATGTACTGACTCCAAATGGCCGTCTACCTTCCCTTCCAACCAAAGTAGATCCTCCCCTGTCTGGCAGCAACACTGCATCGCCCTGTGACAGCACGTCTACTGTACTTTATGACGGGGAATTTGACACCCTTTTATTTTTGTTAGAAACTGGTGTAACCTTCCTTACTTACAGTTGCTTACACGTTATAAAATAATACTTTGGTCTGTACATTGTGTAAAACTGTTTTATTTAGCGTATACGATTGAAGGATCGGGGTATTCGAAAGCAACAACGCCATCTGAATTGTTCTCTGCGATATAAAACTGCACATCCGTCGTAATGAGACTAAATATCCGACGTTCCAAAACTAGGATTTGAAAATTACTGACAACGATGAGGTGACATTATTATGTAGATTCTTCTGGTATTCAATTTGTTTAGGAGCAGAGAAAGTGAGCGAGAAAAAGTGAAAAATAAAAAGGCAAAAAAAATTAAAATGAGAAATACAATGAAATAGAGAAAAACAAAGACAACGAGAAAGGCAAAGAAATAGTGAAAAAAGGCAAAGAAAACGAAAAAAAGGAAAGCAAAAGTAAAAATCAGAGAAAACGTGAAATGAAAAGAAAATGTGAAAAAAGGCATAAAATGAAAACGAAAAAAACAAAGAAATAGTGAAAAAAGGCAAAGAAAAAGAAAAAAGGAAAGCAAAAGTGTAAATCAAAGAAAAAGTGAAAAGAAAAGGCGAAAAAAAAGCATACAAATGAAAACGAAAAAAGCAAAGAAAAAATTAAAAGCGCAAATAAAACGAAAACAGGAAAGCAAAAGTAAAAAACAGAAATAAGTGAAAATAAAATAAAAGAAAAGGCATACAAATAAAAACGAAAAACGCAAAGAAAAAGTGAAACAAGTACAAAGTAAATAAAACGAATATAGGAAAACAAAAGTAAAAATCAAAGAAAATTGAGAAGAAAAGAAAAGGAGAAGAAAAGACATACACATGAAAACGAAAAAAGCAAAGAAAAAATTAAAAGCGCAAATAAAAGGAAAACAAGAAAGCAAAAGTAAAAAACAGAAATAAGTGAAAAGAAAAGAAAAGGTGAAAAAAGGCATACAAATAAAAACGAAAAAAGCAATAAGAATGTGAAAAAAGCCATAGTAAATAAAACGAAAAAAGGAAAGAAAAAGTAAAATAAAAAAAAGGCGAAGAAAAGGCATACAAAAAAACGGAAAAAGCAAAGTAAAAGTGAAAAAATGCAAAGAAAACGAAAATAGAATAGCAAACGTAAAAAACAGAAATAAGTGAAAAGAAAAGAAAAGATGAAAAAAAAGGCATACTAATGAAAAAGGAAAATAGCAAAGTTCAGGGAATGTAAATATAAAATTACATCAGCACTAAGAATATTAAAATTTTAAGTGGATGAAGCCCCCACATTTCTCTGACTTTTGTTCCTTCTTGTCCACCGAGGTGATACAGACGGTCAATTTAAGTGTAAGACAACAGCTCTATATTTTAATTATTTTTTTTTCCAAATTCCATATCATCATTAATTCTTTAAGATGACAATCGGGCTTTGTCGATTACTTGTCGCACTTTATTGTGTTTGATCTTGTTTTCACGGCGGCGTTTCCGCGTCAATGCGCGCGGTAAACGATATAAATTGTTGTGCAGCAGCGTTCAAGTCTGTAAAACTCGTACTTTCAGGGTAAGAACTAAGCATAAATTATTGTATCACAAATATACTGATTTTATTGAAAACTTATCTGTCGCCCAATTAAGTTTGGATCTGGTGGAGATTGTAATTGACAAGTTAAGGCGGCCAATTAAAGAAGCAGTTTGCCATTATGCAATTATAAAAAAAACCCTTTAACTTCGTCAATAGGAATGTTTAATATCTAAGTTAAGAAGACAATAAAAATAATTTTGTCAATCCTTAATGGACCATTAATAAAGGACCTGTGACAGCCATTTTTCAACGACAGCGTAAGGCAGGTTAAACAGTTTTATATTTAAAAAAATGTTCGATGTAAAATTTTAAAATGGGATTTTTTTTTTTGCTTAAGGTAGATTAGTTAAAAAGGTTTCAGTTGATTACAATCAGCGCTTCCTGGAACGTTCCAGGTTGAAAGAATTCTAGGAATAACTCGCTCCACAGCCAGCTTAGTGGAAAACGACCAGATGTTCTTATTCGGTTTCTGCTTTACAGGCAATCTGATTTAATTTTACCTTCTGTGCTTGTTTCTTGTAATCTCCAGCATTCAGTTTCACCGGAAACCTTGACAGTTTTATCTACCATCAGCGACTTAGAGCTTCCGGTTGTGATGTGACTTGCGAGATTCTCAATGTGCAGTACGAACAGTTTGAGGACTTTGGTACAACGTAACTGAAGTAATATGGTTATCTTATATATAATAGAAAAAGGATTGTTACATATATACTTCAAATCACGAGAAACTGTACTGTGGAGGGGTGAGAAACCCCTAGAATAAAGGTGGACAGATTTATAATTAAAAAGCGTAATCATTATGTGTTAAACCACTGCGCGTCAAGAGACCGTGACGTCACACGCGAGAGAGAGAGAGAGAGAGACGTTACTACGCGACGAACAAAGGAAATAGTTCCTTTTTCCGGTAATGAAATAAAACAGCAATATTTTCATTGAATTAAAAATATAATCTTGTCCAGTAATACTCCATGGAATGATAATATAAAACAACACGAAATACTATACGATCCTTGCGGCAAGTATAAGTTAATTTTCGTCGCCATGTTTAGTGACACCAATATGGCGGCTATTTGTTTACATTGTGAATCTAGCTAAGAATTTTATCAATTTTAATCTTTGGTAATGTCTGAAGACTGAGGGACAATTATATCCTGCAGTAGTCAAGGAGTATATTTAAGAAGAAATTCTGAGGCATGTTTGTTGGGACTGATGCAATAAAATTCAATGTATTTTTACAGCTGTTCAATTAATGTACTGTCCGTCAAAAGTGTGTACGGAACTAGGAACAGTTAGATCTAGGTAAAATCACTCCTGGAATAAAGATTAATGTGGAATTAAATACTTTTTCGGGTTTATATAAATAAGTACACGTGGCAACGCCGCGCACCAAGACTAGTTTTAAAATTAAAGTACATGGAAGCAGTGAAGAGAAATTAGAAACGCCATCTAGCTAAGTTAATTGGTTAACAAACATTCAGTTGTTTATACTTAAGTGGGCTGTTAATAAAGGATATTGAATAATAATGCTCGTAATTTATGGGGCGTCAGCG